>CM076907.1:8912468-10138551 GCA_039519145.1 Kokia cookei | reverse complement strand
TTCCTGATAATTCTGACTTAAGACAGGATATTCTGTTAGAGGCTCACAACAGTACTTACTCAATTCATCCGTGTAGCTTGAAAATGTATAACGACCTAAAAAAGATGTATTGGTGGTCGGGTATGAAACGAGAAATCTCATAATTCGTGACTAGATGTTTGGTGTGTCAGCAAGTAAAAGCTGAACATCAGGTACCGTCTGGATATTGCAGCCTATTACCGTTCCTGAGTGGAAATGAGAGTGGGTCACTATGGATTTTGTTACAGGATTACTTGTGACACCAAGGAAAAAGACTCAATCTGGGTTATAATGGACAGATTGACGAAATTGGCTCACTTTATTCCTATCCGAATGGACTTCCCTCTAGAAAAGTTGGCTGAATTGTATGTATCTAAGATAGTAGGACTACATGGAGTACCAGCATCTATTATCTCTAACAAAGATCCACGTTTCACCTCGAGGTTTTAGGGTAAGTTGCATGAAGCTCTGGGAACCAGACTGAATTTTAGTACTGCATATCATCCGTAAATGGATGGTCAGTCAAAACGGGTGATACAAATTATTAAAGATATGCTACTGTGTTGTATACTTGAGTTTGAGGGTAGCTGGGAAAGGTATCTACCATTGGTGGAGTTTGCTTATAACAACAACTATCAGACTAGTATTAAAATGACCCCGTTCGAAGCATTATACGGTAGGAAATACAGAACACTTTTGTATTGGTCAGAGTTAAGTGAACATAAGTTAGTTGGAGCCGACTTGATTCAAGAGATCAAAGACAAAGTACGGGTGATTCGCGACTGCCTGAAGCAACGTCTGATCGGCAGAAGTCTTATGCAGATCTTAGAAAGAAAGATGTAAAATTTACAGTGGGAGATTGAGTCTTCTTGAGAGTTTCACCTTAGAAGAAAGTTTTAAGGTTTGGCAGAAAAAGAAAGCTGAGACCACGGTTTATCGAGCCGTATGAGATCATTGAACGGGTTGGTCCTATAGCATATAAGCTGGCCTTACCACCGAAACTAAAGAAGATTCATAATGTATTTCTCGTTTCGATGCTGAGACGGTACAGATCAGATCCTTCACATGTAATTACACCTTGTGAGGTTGAGATACAATCGGATTTGTCGTATTCAGAAGAATCGGTTAAGATTCTGGCTCACAAGATAAAAGAGTTGCGAAACAAGAGGGTACCATTAGTAAAGGTATTATGGATTTGACACGGGCTTGAAGAAGCTACATGGGAGACAGAATCTTCGATGAAATCACAGTACCCTTACTTGTTAACTGGTAAGAAATTTCGGGACGAAATTTCCCTAAGGGGGAGTGTTATAACAACCCGATTTTTAGTGGTGTCGAAAACAATGATTTAGGGATCACGAAATCCAATGAGTCAAATCGTAAATTTTATTGATTTAAAGTTTATGAAATTCTATCGTTTGGATAGTTAATTAAATAGAAATGACTAAATCGTAAACCATAGATTAAATTTGCTAAATTGTAAAGGGATGGCTTAGAAAGGCCCTTAAATGGTAAATATACCTTTAGGAGGTATAATGGATGGTTTGGGGTCTTTATTTAGTGGAAATTTGGTTTAATTCATTAAGGGAAAATTGGTAAATTTTAAATTAGGTAAGTTAAAACAAAAGAAAAGGAATTTTGAGTGATTTTCACTCATCTTCTTCCTTAATCTTAACATAAAAACCCTAAGAGAAAAGCTTGAATATTTGGCTAGCTTGGAACAATGACTGTGCCACCGATCGCGGAAAAGGAAAATTAACGGAATAATCCCTAGAATCCATTCACAACTGCAATCTTGTCCAATAAGTTCATATGGTTAAATTCTAATTTAAATTTTACATACTCTTGTAATGTAAACTATTGTATTGAGATGAAAGAATAATCGGATTTGTGGAAGACGAGAATGAAGGAAAAACGGAAGGCAAACGGGCTTTGAGCCATAAACGAAGAGGTCCGATGACTAAGTGTCATTGTGAGTATATGAATCCTTTACAGATTAAGAGGTCCGATGACTAAGTGTCATCGTGAGTATATGAATCCTTTACGGATTAAGAGGTCGGATGACTAAGTGTCATCGCGAGTATATGAATCCTTTATGGATTAAGAGGTCTGATGACTAAGTGTCATCGTGAGTATATGAATCCCTTACGGATTATAAGGTCCGGTGGCTATGTGTCATCGTGAGTATATGATTTAAGTGAAATCCTTTACGGATTAAAGGTCCGATGACTTTGTGTCATCGTGAGTATCAAATGCAAATTGAAACTTACCTTAATGTATACAGTTTAATCAATTCAGTTGATTTGATTTACAACTCTTGAAGTTGGTAAATCTATTTAACTTTATGTACTTACTAAGCTAATAAGTGCTTACTTGTGAAATTGCTATTGTTTTGTAGATTCAATTTTGCTGTTCGGAGATCAGATCATCTTGGAGCATCACACTATCCCGTAGTTGTTCGGTAGATTTTTATATCACTTGGTTATATGGCATGTACTAGGATGATGTTACCTTCTGCTTATGTACAATGAGTTCGTGAAAAATCTTGCTATGTTTGATGAAATGTTGAAAGTAGGCTTTAAGTACCTTGTATTGACATAAAAATCATGTACTTGTGTTGACTTAAATGCATAATTAAAGTTGTGTATGAATGAAGTTAATGAACTTGTGTTTGGTATAAAATCTTGAGATTCTGCATACTTGTTTCGATAGAACTCATGTATGTTTCGGTAGAAGTACAGGATAGGAGAGAGGTTGTTCATTGACTTGAGATGTATCGATAGTTGAATTGAGAGTATCGGTAGTTATATGTATAGATGTATCGGTAGTTTGCATACTTGTATCAGTAGAAGTTGTAGGGTGAGAATTATAGCTCTTTAGAGTTTTTAGTATCGGTAGATGTATGACATGTATCGGTAGAAATTATACTTGTATCGATAGAACTAGCATAGGTACCGGTAGAAATCTGCACCGATTTAGAATTGTTTACTGACATAGCTACTACCGATACTTGACCATCAGGTACCGGTAGAAGCCTCCCAAAATATTGGAAATGTCATTTTTACCCTTGATTGATTTTTGTTTATGTTTAAATGACGATATGTAACATGTGAAGTGAAATATTTTAATAAATAAAGTTGTATAAAATAACGAAAAGATGAACAGTGCTAAATGAATAGTAAAACACCGAAAATCTTAACCGAAAACGGTATTCGAATTTTGGGTGTTACAAACATAGAATTTTGTAATTCTTATGAATGATCTAGAATGTTTCCTCATCAGTATGAGCATGTATTGTGTTTGAGTCAGAATATGATCTGATTGATAGTTGGAATGATGGAAATGTGCAAGTGTAAACAATCGTATCAATTAATAAAGTGACAAGTAAATGTCAAGGAGTGTGCAAGAAAATATTTATGAAATGAAAATTAAAACAATTTGGTGATGAAAATTTTGATGATTTGAAAATAAGTTAAGAAACTAAAATTTTATCAAAGTAATTTAACTAAGAAAAATAAAAAGTAAAAATTCTAATGCACAATTTCAAAAGAGTTTTTATTCAATATGACATAATTGTGCTAGATCAATTACAGTATTTAACTTAGAATTATTAGAACTATGTTCGTGTTGTTACGAATAAATTCATGGAAACTTGGTATTTTGTTAATTAATGCACATACGTACGTACTAAATTAACTAATCTCTTGAACATATTACTATGTCAATTCAAATAATTAATCAATTTTCATAAGCAAGTATAAGATTAAGTGAGGTAACAATATATTTCTACAATGAAACAGTTTAATCACAATAATCTTGCAAGTTATGCAAGGCTAAAGTATCGTTTAATACAATCGCTAATTTAACATTCAACTACCTTAGAAGATTAAACATGCACCAATCAAATATTGTGTCAATTAATTATAATTTCAATCCTATTAATAATTAATTCATTCATTATCTTACAATTATAGTGCAAGTATAACATAAGCATGGTTTTACTTTAATTGAACAATTTATCGATGCAAATAACAACACAAACATGATTTTAATAATTAAAGCGAACAGAATGCAATCAATCTAACACGAATTAAATTTAAGTCATTTTAATTAAATCAAGAATAACAACGCAACAAATATTCATTATCATGATCACAACATAAACGAGAAAATTAAAGAGAAGGGAACTTGAAAACAAATCAAGATATTTTTCTGAATCTAGACTAGTGCGTTCCTCTCCTTCTTTACTCGTTCCGTCGATCCAAGGCCTTCAAGAATACTTGAATGCTACTACTCCAAGGTGGATGAAGCTCTTTTTCAAGAGATGAAATTGGCAAGGGAAAAGGACAAAAGAAATGGGAAAACAAGGAAGAAACGGAAGAGAGAAAGTGAATGAAAGAGAGAGATGTGTTGTGAATGAATGAGATGTGAAATGAGGAAGGGAAGAGGGTATTTATAGGTAGGAATGGCTACTAAAAATAGAAACGAAATATCAGCCAGTCCTCTTCCCTTGGTCGGCCATGCATTGAGCAGGTTTGAATAGTTCAAACTTGCTATTTTAAGCTTCGGGCAAAAGGTAGAAGGCATGAAAAGTAGAGGGACTTGAACGGAATTTAAGGAAACTTCAAGGGCTGTTTTGAAATTAATAAAATCAACTAAGTAAGCTGATTGGGTCAGCTATAGGGATGGTTTGGGGCTACCAATTTGCTTGGTGGATCTGTGCTCTTTACTTATCACAATTGGGCCTCCTTTCTTCTTCTTCAAACTCTATAATAATTTTTAATCCAATCAATGTTGGATCAAAATTAAATATAAAGTATGTTTAATAAATATTTTTGGACTTTCCATGGCTGGAAAAATAATTAGCCTTGCTCTTGATTCACTTTATGCATAAATTTGCCCTAACGGTTCAAGCCTCTTGCGCTGTCTTTTGAGTCGATTTTTACCTTTTGTGCAAAACTGTCGAAAATAAATCAAATTTATTAAATTTTATTATAAAAATAATTAAAATTTAATATGTTGATAATTTCAGTGCAAATTAATTATTTTATAATTAAATTATAATTTTTGACAAAATTTACTACGAAATTGCATGAATTAGAGCTAAAAAGAGGCTGAAAAAATCTATATATTTTTGTGTTTTCAATAGTCTGATAGTTATCAACTTAGTATGGGAGTCTACCAAATGTAAGATGAGTTAGAAGTATCCACCAAGGGATAATATCTGTGAACAACCATTCAGGAATAAACATTAAATGTTGTTCGCAAAGAAGATCCATAGAAACTGGACTTTGTATAGATATTCTTTTAAGAATCACCTTCGTTGTTCTAAGAGAATAAAAGATGTAGATATTATTTAGTAAGATTTGGAGTCAGCCAAGTAGTTAAGTGAGAATCATACGTTAAATATGGTTGGTGGCATATAAGAATATATATCTGATGTTGTGAATGTATCCGTCAAAGAAAGAAAAGTAATCCAAAATCTTCAGAATGAAGAATCCGATTAGAAAGGCTCCAAGGCATGTTGTATTCAAACTCACTAAGTTCGCGTAAACATACAAGTGTTTTGTTCATGTTTCAGGTGTTACTGTTGGAATGAGTATGCCAGGATGGGTGAAGCTAGAAAGGTGCTAGAAATTCAACGAGTTGGCTATTATGCATACAGAGGAAAACTTAAGAGTACGATGTATAAGTAGGTTATGCCTTAAAGAGTCTATCTTTAATAAATTTTTGTTTTGTAAAAAATTATGACAGGTCTGATGTATTCTTAAATACTTTTCTTTATTTCATTAGAATCAAGACACCAAATAAATAATAATAATAAATTTTAAGTAGTGGGTTTACGTCAACTGTTTTAAAAATTTTAACTAAATATTTTGTGTGATAATATTCAAGATTTGGACCCGATCATTTGGATCGGGTTTAAAACGTTACATTTAGACTATGGATTTAGGTGTTGGTTTGGTTAGGCGATGAGGGATATGGTTAGGAGAATGAGATGAGGGTTCGTTTGAATTGAAGGAATATTGAAGTTGGAAATGACTCTGATAGGGTGTAGAAGTCAGAGATTGAAGATGGTGAAGGGATGGTGGTGGTTGAAGGTTATTTGTTGATGTTAAACGCAATTTTTAGGTTCACTAATATTTATTTGTGTTTCTAGGATTATTCAAGAATAGAAGTTTGTTGGCTATTTTTTTTTTTTTTTGAATAAAAGAAAATATATAGCTTTTATGTAATTTTAAATATTTTATATTTTGAATTTTTTAAAACTTTAAATAATTGTTGATGTGGCATACATGTCGATTGTCAAGTGGATGTTATATTAACAAAGTTAACAGATATTAACTTTTTCATCTATTTTGGATGATATAACAAACTCGTTAAGGGTTGGCAGGGGCCTTGGCCCCCTTAAAATAGAAAATTTTCCATATAAGCCTTAAAGATTTTTTTAAAATTTAAAATAAATAAAGGTAAAATTACACTTTGACCCTCCCTAAAATGATAAAATTTTAATCTAGTCCTTTAAAAATTACACTTTTACTATCGTAAAAATTATAATTTAACTTCGTCCCCCTAAAAAAATTTTCCGACTTCGTCCCTAGTTAAAAGTAATAAAAATTTAGTAAGAACTAAAATAACTTTTTATTTTATAAAATTAAATATTCAAATAAGTCGTTATGCCTTTAAAAAAATTTCTTCCTCTCTAATCGAAATCATATCATTAAAAAAGAGAAGTAGAATCTGAGTTTTAATTTGATTTATATTGTCATCATCGTTGTTAGAAAACTATGAGTTTAAAATTATTTAAATCCGTGATATCATTCATTTAATTATGGAAAGTCTGAAAAATAAAAGCAATTAAAGATAGAAGGGAATTTACTTTGAATCTGAATTATTTGGGTAGGAAATTACTTTATGCTTTCCATTGAATAACAAAAGAGTCGGAAAGAAAATTATGCTACCACCTCAAGATAACAATAGTTTTGGCTTCCAACCAACTTTTATCCAAATATAAAATATCCTCCTATACTCTCTGCAAATTGCTACTTGTGGGAAAGTGGGAAAATATATTTTTTCATTTTAAAAACTTTCAAATCGGATCAAATGAGATTTGAGTTACATAACTTTAACAATAATATATAATTGTTTTTATAAGATGCAAGATGCCAAGTATGAAGAGGAAGCCATGGGCTGCTGGCCTATAAATAGATGTAATTTTCAACACTATATACCATACTATAACCCACTATTTATCTAAAAACAATGGCATTCCATTATCGAGTACTCAATAAGAATGACCGCCTACCTAAAGATTTTACAGAAGACTTCCGCATGCTAGACGAACTATATCGTAGGTCACCGCCGGGAAGCGCATCCGTAAACAGGAGGGCTCCTCCTCCTCCTTCACCTTCTCAATATCCTCGTGAACTTTCTTATCAGCAGCCATGGATGGGGTTCCGAAACCAGGTATATTATTATCCGAGAGAGGGATATGTTATCACTAGCACTGAGGCTGCTCAAATCTATGGTCGAACCCTAGTGAACGATTTACCCAAGCAAAAAACCTAAGCAAAAGCCATACACCTGTTTAGATGATCATATGGTCTTGGTCTACTTGCTATATATTGTATGGGAAGCACCTATTATACCATATCTTTAAGATCGTATGTGCATTTAGGAGTTTGCTTCTTCTATAAATAAATAAATAATTACAGATCAAGAGTACTGGGTTTTTTCTCTAATATGCAGGGAATATTATTTAAACTTACGAGGTTGAGTAAAAAATTCAAGAAAAATACTCACGTAAAATTCATTAACTCTTAAAGACTGTTTATTTATTAAATGAATTTTAAATAAAGTAACAATTTTATCCATTATTAATCTTTATATTTAATAATAAAAATTTAGAACTCAACGAGCGGCTCCAGTAATAAAGAAGGTAATGTGCATCCTAGAAAATCTGGATTCGAACACCTATATGTGCAAAATGTGCGTAATCGCACCAGTACATTCAAAAATAAAAATTTAATTAATTATAAAAATGTTTTAATTATTATATTATATTTAAACCTAAAAATTGTTTAATTAAAATATTTACTTTTTTAATTATTCATTTAGTCACAATTGCTATTATAAAAAAGACCTCTGAATATCTATAACCAAAGTTAATCATCATAAAGCACAATCAAATTGATAATCATAATATATCACCAAGAGCTTATCAACAGTTAGTAAACCTCTAAAAGGCCCAGTATGGTTCCCAATAAGGGTTTTGTCTCTCGATTGTAATGAGAGCTTGTTTGATGAGGGGACGAGTTCGTAGGGTGTGAGCATTTTGTTAGGTACCGGTTAATGTTGACCGTGCAGATGCATATGATCACCCACCAAAAAAATCTTAATATTCTCTCTTCGTAGAATTTGAACTCGTATCTTATAACATACGCTGTATTTATGGTTAACTACACTATCACTTGAGCTAGAAATAATATCACTTAATGATTTCATTTACTTTTACTACTAAATATGGAAGTTGAATCCATTGGAAATCAAATAAGGATTTCTTTAGAAGCATTTTTTTAAACAATCAACAGCTAATACCAAAATAAATAAATAAATTAACTATTAGGAGAAATCGTAAGTGTGATGTCCTCCTTGATAATGTCTTTTATGGGATTTGGGCAATCTTTAAAATTGTGCATCACATAATAATCCCTTTGATCAAGTTTAGCCATCCAATCAATTATTTTATTATGCTCTTTAGGAATGTAACGTAGTCGAACCATTCAATCACGACATAAGAACTGTTTAATTAAGCGTAACTCAACGAACATAACAGAATACATCCTCCCCCCCCAAGCTAGGATGGTTTCAATTGCTAAAGCATTATAACATTCTAAAGACAGTTGCTTATACCCTAATGATCCTGCAAGTTTTAATCCTTCAAAAATAGCTCGTACCTCTGTTTTGAAAATGGAATCCTTCCCGGTTCGCATTGAAAAACCACTCAACCATGTACCATTATGATCTCTAAATAAATTGTCTATAGCTACTGTGTTAGTAGTCTCCGAAAAAGCCCCATTTGTATTCAACTTAACTCATCCTATTTCTGACTTCCTTAATGAACATCCGAACCCGTTTGAATACGATGGATTTCTCTTGCTCTTGAACACGGAAAGCTTTCAGTCCAAACTAAACTAGTACCAACAATAGAATCGACATTGCTATGGCTATTATCAAAGATGAAATCATTTTGGTATTTCCATAACAACCAGCAGACGATCGCAAACTGAGTATCGCACTGACCCCCATTGGTGATAAATATTGAAACAGATTCCAAGTTTTTAGCTAGCCACACATGCAAACTAGAAGAGAAAATTTGGTAAATATCGAATTTGGGAGCACTGCCTTCCAAACTGCTTTGGAAAAACTACAATCCCGAATGAATTTCAAACTGCCAGCGAATGTCCACACCGAACACAATTGGATCATCATTAATGAAAACGATTAACAGTTGGACTATTGAAATTCAGTTAAGAATATAATTTGCTTGATTTTAGTAATTAAGAAAAAAATTGGAATATTTTGGAAACAAATTTGGTTAGACTTTTGAGTAGTTTGTTATGGACATGGTCTACAATCAATAGTTTATTGTGTTTAAGTTGTTATGCTTTCCAAGATTTTAGGAATTAATTGCATATTTTTTGCTTGCTTTGTTAGTCGTATAGCCTATTTAAAAAGGTTGTTTGCTCCCTAAATAATACAAGTTGAATTCTTCTAAATATATCACTCTGTTATCCCCACTATTATATCATTACAATGGTATCAAAAGCCATCAAATTAACGTAAACAGCAATTTCAACCCCAATGGCCTCTGATAGTTTTGTACAACCAAAAATTCCTCGCTTCGATGGTCACTACGTCATTGGAGTATGTTGATGGAAAATTTTCTTAGATCCAAACAGTACTGGAAAGTCATCTTTGTGGGAATACCAGAGTTGGTTGAGGGCACAACAGTAACGGATACACAGCGAATAGAAATTGACTCTTTGAAATTGAAAGATCTCAAGGCAAAGAATTATCTTTTTCAAACAATTGATCGTTCAACCTTGGAAACCATCCTTTGTAAAGACACGTCAAAGGAAATATGGGATTCGATGAAAAAGAAATTCTAGGGATCAACCAGAGCAAGAAGGCAGCAGCTTCAAGCACTTCGCTCAGAGTTTGAACTTCATCGGATGCAATCTGGGGAGACCATTTCTGACTTCTTTTCAAGGACGAAGGCCATCATCAGTAAGATAAGAACCTTTGGGGAGAAAATAGAGAACATGGTTGTAGTCAAAAAAATTCTACGCTCACAGACACCAAAGTTCAATTACGTGGTTCCATTAAGGAGTCAAAGAATATTGATCTGTTATCCATTGATGAATTGCAGGGTTCATTGTTGGTTCATGAAAGGAAATTGCTGCAGCAAGATAATGCATAATTAGCATTGAAACTTTCTTCAGATCATTTGAGTAAAGGCAATGGAGAATGCAAAATAAATGGCAACAATGATAGAGGCCAAGGTAGAGGTTGCAACAGAGATCGTGGTAGAGGAAACTATGGTCATCGACAAAATCCAAGAAACCAATCCCAGGAAAGAGGAAAAAGACATGGCGGTTATCAAACACAGTCGACAGACAAGTCAAATGTTGAATGCTGTTGTTGTCACAAGTATGGCCACTACAAGTCAGAGTGTCGAACCATTTTCTCAAGCATACATGAGGCAGAGTCCAATTTTGTTGGAAAGGAGGGAGAGCCAGATGAAGAGATATCATTGTTGATGGTATGTAATGCACAAGAGCCTACCACCAAGCATTTGTGGTATTTAGACACCGGGTGCAGCAATCACATGAGTGGAGATAAGATAATTTTTTCGACTCTTGATGAATCATTTAGAGATAATGTGAAGTTTGGCAACAATACAAAGATCTTTGTGATGGGTAAAGGACAGGTAACTATTCTAAATAAAAGCAATGTTACTCAAACCATGTCTAATGTCCTTTATGTCCCAGATTTAAAGACCAATTTGTTAAGTATTGGTCAGTTGCAAGAGAAGGGTTACGAGATCAAAATTAAAAATTGGGCGTGTCGAGTTCAAGATGACAAATCAGGATTAATTGTTCAAGTTGCTATGACAACAAATCTTATGTTTCCTCTCTACCTCAATCATTCTACTCAGTTATGTTTTGCAACAAGCTTGTCCGATCAAGTGTAGCTATGGCATTTTCGTTATGGTCATCTCAGCTTTGGAGGCTTACAAACGCTTCAACGAAAAAACATGGTAGCTGGCCTCCCGCAGTTATCTTGTCCTACATTTGTTTGTGATGAATGTGTTCTCAGTAAGCAACATCGAGAACCATTTCCAAAAGGAAAATCTGAAAGAGCGAGAAACCTATTGGATATAGTGCACTCAGATATTTGTGGGCCAATTAATCTCATTTCTAATGGAGGTAAACGCTATCTTATCACCTTTATAGATGACATGAGTAGAAAAATCTAGGTTGATTTTTTACGAGACAAATTCGAAGCTTTAACAGCTTTCAAAAGATATAAAGCAATAGTTGAGAAAGAAGGAGGACATTCTATACAAGTGTTGCGGACTAATCGTGGAGGGGAATATAATTCGCATGAATTCACAAAATTTTGTGAAGAGCATGGAATTAAAAGGCAATTGACAACAGCCTATGCACCACAACAGAATGGTGTATCCGAGAGAAAGAATCGAACCATTTTCAACATGTTGCGAAGTTTATTGCAACGAGGCAATGTTCCCAAGACGTTTTGGCTAGAATCTGTCAACTGGAGCATTCACATTCTGAATAGGAGTCCAACTTTTGCTGTTCGAAATATGACACCAGAAGAGGCATGGAGCGAAAAGAGACCCGATGTCAATCATTTCAAATTTTTTTGGGTGCATTGCTTATGCCCATGTCCCTGATCAGAAAAGAAAGAAGTTAGAAGACAAAGGAGAAAAATGCATCTTTCTTGGTGTTAGTGAATATACTAAAGCATTCAAATTGTATAATCCTAACACTAAGAAAGTTGTCATTAGTCGCGATGTAATTTCTGATGAAGGAAAATTTTGGTGTTGGGATACAACAATTCAAAGGGATATTCCAACAGATTTTGATGGAGAGTTACACGTTGATGATGATTTGTAGCCACCTCATGAGCAAGAAACAATTCAAAACTCACCTGATGCTACAACAGAGCCAACATCACCACATATAAGAAGAAGACCTGCCTGGATGAGGGATTATGAAGTTCCGGGAATTGACCAATCCGAGGATCCACTTACATATTTTGCTCTTTTTTCAGATTATGATCTTGTACTTTTTGAGGAGGCGATTAAGCAATCAGAATGGAAGAGAGCAATGGATGATGAAATTGTAGTTATTGAAAGAAACAAAACTTGGGAGTTAACTGAGCTTCCAAAGGGACATAAAACTATTGATGTGGAGTGGGTCTATAAGATGAAATTGAAGGAAACTGGTAAAGTTGACAAATGCAAAGCACGCTTGGTATCGAAAGGCTACAGTCAAGAGTTCGACATCGATTACAAGGAGGTATTCACTGCAATTGCTAGGCATGACACAATCAGATTGGTGATTGCATTGGCTGCTCAAAATTCTTGGCCGATTTTTCAACTAGATTTCAAATCAGCATTCTTGCACGGAGACTTGAATGAGTAGGTATTTGTTAAACAACCTTCTAGCTATATTAAGATTGGAGAAGAGCATAAAGTGTATAAACTAAAAAAGGCTTTATACGGACTTAAACAAGCCCCTCGAGCTTGGTATAGTTCATATCGAGGCTTATTTTCTCAAAGACGGTTTTCAGAAGTGTCCTTATGAGCATACTTTTTTGTGAAAATGGAGAATGATGGAAAATTATTGATGGTCTGCTTGTCCGTCGATGATTTGTTATTCACCGGGAATTATAGAACTATGTTTGATAATTTTAAAAAATCTATGATGGCTGAATTTGACATGTCAGATCTTGGAAGACTGCATTATATTTTGGGTATAGAGGTTATTCAATTAAATGCAGGTATTTCTCGAAGAAAGTATGTGCAAGAGATTCTAAAGAAGTTTCAAATGGCGGACTGCAACCGGTTGGTACATTAACAAAGACAGGTTAAAGTTGGTAAAAGATGACAATGGAAAAGACGTTGACAGTACTTTTGTACAAGCAAATCGTGGGAAGCCTGATGTATCTCACTGCGGCCAGGCTAGATATAACGTATGCTATAAATCTTATTTGTAGATTTATGGAACGACCAAAGGAAATGCATCTTCAAGCAGCAAAAAGAATCCTTAGATATTTACAAGGCACAATTGATTATGGGATTCTTTACAAGAAAGGAGAAAAATCAGCCCTGATTGGGTTTACAGATAGTGACTACGCAGGAGACCAAGACGATAGGAAAAGTACATCTAGTTACGCCTTTAAATTGGGGTCAGGAGTTGTTTCATGGTCGTCACGAAAGCAGCCAATTTTCACCCTATCAACCACCGAATCAAAACTTGTAGTTGCATCAGCATGTGTCTGTCAAGCCATTTGGATGAGAAAACTCCTTGAAGAAGTTCATTTCAAGCAAAAGGGACCTACTCTCATCTATTGTGACAATAGTTCAACCATAAAGCCATCAAAGAATCCTATTTTACATGGGAGAAGCAAACATATTGACGTACGATACCATTTCTTGAGTGATCGTGCAAATAATGAAGAGATTGATATGGTATGTTGCAGGAGTGAGGATCAAGTTGCATATGTATTTACAAAGGCACTTAAACTTGCAACATTTCATAAGCTGCGACAAATGCTTGGAGTTTGCAAGGCAGAAGAATCTTTTAGTTTAAACTAATATATTTCTAATATTAGTTCAAGGGATGATTTGTTAGATGTTTTAGTAGTTTGTTATGGACCTGGTCTTCATTCAATAGTTGATTGTGTTTAAGTTGTTATGCTTTCCAAGATTTTAGGAATTAGTTGCATGCTTTGTTAGTCGCACAGTCTATTTAAAAAGGTTGTTTGCTGCCTGAATAATACAAGTTGAATTCCTCTAAATATATCTATATGTTATCTCCACTATTATATCATTACAAATTCATGGATATTAAATATGAATAGATCATTAAGTTATTCAAGAAACTAAATAATATCCCATCTTAAAATTGAATATACTTTAATGGTTGTTCTTATCCTAATACTTTATTTGGGTTTCCTTCCTTGCTGCTCCCAAAATGCCATGATAAGAAGATTTTAATGGTATGAAATTTACAAACTTGGAAATTTATTCCCAGCAATACCAATACGTTCACTTCTTGAGTGTGGATCCCACAGACATCAAGCCACAAACATGGGCACCCAGACGATGGAGGGGGTAAGTCATGTATTACTGTATGTCCTTGGAAGTAAAGGGTATTTTCATTGAAAATATCAAGCCGATGACAACTAGTATGGAGTGTTGTTTCTGCTTGACTTCTATAAAGGTTTTTGAAGGGTTCTGTACTTGATGATCTTATGTTTTGTGTACATGTAAATCCATATTTTAGCAGTTTTTTGAGCATTGTGTTTCCAATGCTGATAGTTGTATTTTCTTGATTGAGCTATAAAAAAAACTTTACAATTTTGTCTCTCAGCTTAAATTACCTATACTCACAAGTCATCACTTAAACTTCACTTACTCATGTGATTTCAGTTTCTATGTAGCAATAGATTCGATGTGTACACATAGATTGCAAACTTAGAATCCAATTCTTTTCCAAATGAGTTGAATTCGAGAAAATTCTCAAAGCAATCCCCAACAATTATGTGAACTTGATGTATAAATTTCATTAAATTGCAATACCCATTAAAGGATAAAGTTTTTTAATCAAATGTAACTAAACACAATTTTTCCTGATTATTGGTTGGTTCTTTATATATTATATATATTGATACGGTGTAAATAGAAAATACTTTTTTTTTTTTGCTTGGAGATATTTTTATTTGTTTTACTTGATTCAACATTAAGTTAGATATTTAATAATTGCCATAAACATCAATCATCTCAATCAAAATATATTTGTTGATATACAGTATCAACAGATGTGAAGATGAAGAAGAAAGAATTTTGATTCAAATATAACGAAAATGAAAAAGAATATTCTCATGAGATGTCTGAAGTCTTTTATTATATAGAATGATCGAATTATTTTTATTATAATTATATAACAATATGACTATATCACATTCCTAAATATCAATATAAAATGGATATTTAGTCGGCTTATGTCAACCAAATGTAAAAATATTGGATGGTAATTTCACATTATCATTCACCCCACGCGTAACACTTCTATATATCATAGTCTAAAATATAGTTAATTTTATAGCATAATTAAAATTTCATTATTATTAAAAATATAAATGAATAAACTAAATAGAAATTATAGGATAAATAATAGTAATGATATAATCATTTTTTTTAAATTTGCTTAGTAAATAGATTTTAATGAGACTTATGAGAGTTTCTTCCAACTTAGAGGGGATTAGGTGATGGATTAGCTTTAACTTATTTGAATTAGGTTGAACTCTCGAATTTAAGAATTACAAAAATAAAATTAAGACACTAATACTAAAAAGCAACTAAGCAAAATAAATAATAAAAGAAAAAGACTCAACGAAGCAAAGTTTTGAGTAAATACTCTAAATTTTATTAAAGAATTATGAATGATATAAGATGAATAAATACAAATGATGTGAGAAGACTTCTACTCAAATGATTTTCTTGGGTTGTGATCAAAGCCTTTTGTGCGCAGATTGTGACATGAACACCTTGTCAAACACTCATCAAAGAAATTTCAACAATTATTTTTTTGGAATTTAAACTCGTGTCCTGTAGCATATAAAGTATTTATGGATAACTACACTACCACTTGAGCTAGCAATGATAATTATATTTTGTTTTCGTCATTTCTTTTATTTTTTTTCTTGTTTAATAATTTTTATAAAATAGATGTTAAATATTTATTATTTAATAATAATATTAACTTTGAAATGATTTTTTTTTAATTTTATAATTTTAAGCAATTTTTTTCATTGGAACATTTTTAATATGGTAACTAATTAATTTTACACAATATAATTTAATGAATTCATCTAAAGATTAATATATAATTAAATTGAAAAGATATTTAAAAGATTTAATTTTAATTGAAGTCCAATATAATCATTTTATGAAAGAAGCGAAATATATTTAAATTTATAACACTTCATGTAATTAAAATGTCATTATTTTCTAATTAAAAATAGAGAAATGAATAAACTAAATAACGAATACATAAATAAATAATAACAAGGGTATAATTGTCTTTTTGTTTAAATTTTTCTTCATAAATAAGTTACAATGGAATTTATAAGATTTCTTTTTCAAAGTGAAGGGTAAGTGGGATTTTTTGAAACAATAGGAAGATGAGTCTATTATACACTAAACCTAAAAGGGGATAAATGTCTTTTATCCAATATTTTACTTTTATCCACGAGAGTTAGGTGAGATGGTAAGGGTCTCTTTTACCTTAACCAATGATCGAGGGTTCGATCCTCATCCTGAGTATGGAGTAGCTTTAAAACTCGTAACTAGCATCCACCCCTTAATGGGCCTACAGAATGCGAAGTATTAATTACTGGACTCGCTTAGATAGATATATTGAGAAAAAAAAAAAAAGTTAAGGTCCTATTTAGATATAAGTCAAAAAGGTAATGGTTAATTACAATACAAATAAAAAGATGAAGGGCTTATTTAAATGTACAAAAGGAATAAATGCTATTTAATAAAAGCGATAAAGTTTTAAAAGAGTTTCTTTTGGTAGTTTTAAATACTTTTAATTATTTTAAAAAAATTAAACAATTAAATATTATTACAAACACACAAATTGACAACTCCCAAAGTTAATGTAATGATTAATTGAAAATTAATAAATATTACTAAAAGGTAAATTGTAATCTAAAGAATATTAAAAATCTTAAATTGTAACTTTGGGATTCATTCTTTTCAAAAAAAATAGTTTGAGTTTAGATTATTATTGTAGAAAAGGAAAAGGGATAAATTTTAAATCTATACATAAATTATGGTTTACTGTGTAATTATATACATGAAATTTTGATTTGATTCAATTCTTTTAAATTATTAACACAATTATTGATATAACATCATTTTATGTTTATATATTGCATACATAAATAATTATATTTATCCAATATAAAAAATTGATGTATTTTATTTCTTTAAATGTGCATGATTAAATCAAAATTAAAGTTTCAAGTATACATTTGATTAGAGTTTCATGTATATAGTTATATCAAATTAAAGTTCATGTATACAATTTTGATATTTATCCCAAAGAAAAAGAAGATAACTTATGTTCAAATATTGAGGATTAATTATTGGTTCAAGTCACGCTAATTGCGTTTATTGTTCGGGTTTTGCACTGTTATTGTAATTCACCAAAAGAAAACTTTAATTCCAAAAAAACTATTGATTATTTGCAATCTAAAGCTGTTTATTTTGCTCAACAGCGTTGCCAATTTTCAAGTTGGCTATTGCCTGCCTTTTTTCTATCTCATCAACCCTTTCTTTCTTTCTCATTCTCATTCACTATGCATATCTTCTCTCTTTTCAGTTTGTAGATCTATTTTGTGAGTATTTTTATTGTCTTCACAAGTTATGATAGACAGATGACGGTGTCTGTCGTTCGCTAAAACGACACCAGTCACTAGTAATTTTTATTGGAAAGTGGGTGGCTCTTCGTCAACTTGTTAATCCGTTTTTATTTTGAGAGTATTTCAGAATAATAAATTATTTCACGTGTCAATTTGGATCCGTGTTGTCTTAAGTTTTATATGTTTTTGTTTGTCTTTCCATTATTTAATAAGTTTTCAATTTTAGAAGTTTTTAAATATTCTTGTAGCGCATTTTTTAGTCTTGCTTATGCATGTAATCTTAATTTTACAAGTGATTTTAGGGATGATTTTGTTGTCGTCCTCTTTAGTTTGGTGAATATTCGATTCTTTTATCGATTTTTGCTCGCCGTTTTGGATCATTCAAGATCGATTTCCTTATTGTATTAAGTGCTTGCGATCACTCTAGAAATGTTGTGCTTGAGTTGTTACAAAGTCAATTGTCAATGTGTCATAATGTTCTATTGATACCGAGACTAAAATTTTTGTTATGTTGATGGAACTTATCTTTTATCATCTGTGACGAATATTTACTGTTTTTTTTTTTTTTTTTGAATTGTATAGTTCTATTCATTAGATGAATAAAAACATTGTGAATTATCCAAATTACTTTACTAGAGGCACCTAACTAATCAGCGGGGTGTTATTCGTAAAAAAAGGAATCCCCAAATTAATATCTTGCTATATAGAAGGAAAAACAACTGTATGGATCACTTCAATTTTTGTATTGTTTTTATCTCCCACTTTTGACCGTAAAGATAAGCAAAATAGAAGCTAGAAGATTCTTATATTTCTCAAGCATATAATTCATACCTGTCAATAATAGATTTGAAATAATTGAAGATAGTGGGGTATGAGAAAAATTTTTTAAGGTAGAAATTAAATTATTGTAAAAATATAATTTTATTATTTTAATAGTTTATAATTTTATAATTTTTAAAGAATTAAATTAATTTTTTATATTTTTAAGAGTCAAAAAGGTCATGGTAATGTTATGCTCCACCACTGATTGAAGGGTATGAAAATTTTAATTAAAATTTCACTGAAATAAATCATAGTTACCATTACCATGGTCATAGTTTTATAAAACATTAATCCCATGATCAACAAAGAGAATAAAGAGGAAATTCACTAATGAAATGAAAGCCTTAAGGGACCAACTCCACGACTCAGCAATTTGGCTTTCTATATTTTAATTTAATTGCATTCAGTATAATTGTAAAAAAATTTCCGTAATTATCTATCTTTAATTTTATTGCTAAGAATAAGTAAATTATAAATACTCCACTAAAGATCCCTTCATCCATGCGATGCATTCACTTGGCTGGCTCTACGAAATTGTCACGGACCGCGCACTGAGGCCCGAGACAAGCACACATCAAGCTGCCCAAGAAGCACTCTGTAGAATTTTGGGCCTATCACCACTTAGCCCAACACTTGGGTTTGAAGAGCCTTTCAAAGAAGATATGGCAAGTGGCATATAATCAGGAATATTCCCTTTTTATTCTTTCCATATCTTTGTAAAATCTTATCATTGTATCTCAACCGTCGATGTACTCTAATTTTGACCGTTGGATGTAGGGGGCTTCAACTATAAATAGAGGCTTACCCCCACCTCATTTTACACACTACACATTTCATACTTGAATATACAAAGTATTCACTCAATTTCTCTCTTGTCTTTTTGTTTTGTCTTTTTCTTTCAGAGTTTCTTTGCTTCCGCTAGGATCTAAGCACTTTAGCTTTGATCGAGATTCAGGCTTACTTAGTCGTTGTTTGATCAAGAAGCGTCTAAGGCCGCACGCTCCAAGATTTGAGTTCTACGGACGTGACAAGTGGTATCAGAGCCTGTTCGAGTGAGAGAAATGGCACCACAAAACACAAGCGACGTTCCAGCAGTTGAACGAGAGACCCGTGCTGCTGCTGAGAAGAAGAGGAGAGAGAGTTCCAGGGACATCATTTCAGCCTTGGAGAGGAGGGTCGTTAGACTTGAAGATTCCATGAAGGAAGTCAAGGAGGCCCAGGAAGATACAGAACCGTACTTTGAGAGAGTGGGTTCTCTTAAAGAAGAAGTCATGATTGCGGTTCAAGGACTTCTCGACGAGATGTATGAGAAGTTAGACCAACGGGACAATTCCCTTGAAGTAGCAGGGGAAGCTACCAAAGCCGAGTTGGTGGAGGAGATCAAGGATCTTCGAAGTGAGCTTGCCATTTACAAGAGAGCTGTAAAGAATGGCATGATGTCAGAAACAGTGGCACCCACACCCAGGATCGATGTCCCAAAGCCAAAGATGTATGCAGGGACACGATCAGCCCAAGATGTTGAGAATTTCATTTGGGCCATGGAGCAACACTTCCGAGCCATGGGGGTCAAGGACGAAGCAACAAAGGTAAACACTGCTTCTGTCTATTTGGCTGATATCGCTCTTTTATGGTGGCGACATAGGTGTTCTGAGAAGGAGAATGGGGAAATTCCCATTACGACATGGAGTGAGTTTCAGTTCGAACTCAAGGAACATTTCTATCCCAAGAATGCGCAACTAGAAGCCCGAGCAAAGTTGCGACAACTCAAGCATACTGGCTCAATTCAAGATTATGTGAGACAATTCACCGAGCTCAAGCTTCAAATTCCAAAGTTGAGTGAGGAAGAAGGATTCTTTACCTTCTTGGACGGACTTCAACGATGGGCTAAAATGGAGTTGAACCGTATGGGGGTCCAAGAGCTTTCTAAAGCTTTGTCCGCAGCTGAGTCAATTGCCGAATTCGAGATCAAAAGGTCCGAGTCTACCAAACCAAAGCCAAAATTCAAAGGTAATGGTGGGGGAGACAAGGAAAGACCAGCCAAGAAGGGGTCTGAGAAGCCGGCAGGTAATAATATCAAGTTTAACAGACCTTGGGAGAAGAACAATGAGCCTTTCAAGTGCTACGTTTGTGGAGGAAAGCACTTAGCTAGGAACTGTCCTCAAAGGGAGAAAGCCGCTGCCATCCAAAGGAAGGATGCTGAAGAGGAGACTCTTAAGCTTAACTCCATCATGAGTTCCATGGAGGTTAAGAAGGGTCAGAAGAAGAAGGGACTGATGTTTGTCGACATCACTGTGGCAGGCCAAAAGATGAGTGCACTAGTGGACACAGGTGCATCAGAATTGTTCGTGTCCGAGCAAGCTGCCAAGAGACTTGACCTTCGTGTTGAGAAGGCAAGTGGGTTTATTAAAACAGTCAATTCCGAAGAAGCTCCGATTGCAGGGGTGGCAAAAGGAGTCATGCTAAACCTTGGGGGTTGGATCGGTAAGGAAAACATCAAGGTAATCCCTTTGGATGACTTTGATTTCGTGATTGGACTTAATTTCCTTGACCGGGTTAATGCGTTTCCTGTTCCCTTTGCCGATTGTTTATGCATTTTGGATCCGAAACATAAATGCATTGTTCCGACAACTCGGAAGGCTGGAGTTGAAGCCAAGATGTTATCAGCCATCCAGCTTAGCAAGGGGGTGCGCAAGGAGGAACCAACTTACTTTGCTGCGTTGGTTGATGAGCAACCTACCAAGTCCGTCGAGGTCCCGAAAGAGGTGGGACAAGTGTTGGCAAAATTCAAAGATGTGATGCCAACTGAGTTACCCAAAAGCTTGCCACCAAAGAGAGAGGTGGATCACAAGATTGAACTCGTGCCAAATGCGGAGCCACCTGCTAGAGCCCCTTACCGAATGGCTCCACCCGAGTTAGAGGAGTTGCGCAGACAGTTGAAAGAACTCCTAGATGCGGGTTATATCCGACCGTCTAAGGCACCCTATGGTGCGCCGGTACTCTTTCAGAAGAAGCACGATGGAACGCTTCGAATGTGTATCGACTATCGAGCTTTGAACAAGCTCACTGTGAAGAACAAGTACCCGATCCCACTCATTGCTGACTTGTTCGATCAACTTGGTGGTGCAAGGTGGTTCACCAAGTTGGATTTGAGGTCTGGATATTATCAGGTTCGAATAGCCGAAGGAGATGAACCAAAGACTGCATGTGTGACACGCTATGGTTCATATGAATTCTTAGTGATGCCCTTCGGCCTCACGAACGCCCCCGCCACTTTTTGTACTCTCATGAACAAGGTATTACAACCCTTCCTTGATCAATTTGTTGTTGTTTACCTTGACGACATTGTGATTTATAGCAAGACACTTGAAGAACATTTGGGGCATTTGAGAAAGGTGTTCAAAGTCTTGCGAGAGAACGAGCTCTATGTCAAAGAAGAGAAGTGCTCGTTTGCCCAACAGGAGGTCCCTTTCTTAGGCCACATTGTGGGAGGTGGCAAGATTCGAATGGATGGGACCAAAGTCCGAGTTATTGATGATTGGGAGCCGCCAACCAAGGTGACAGAGTTGAGATCCTTCTTGGGGCTAGCCAATTATTATCGAAGGTTCATTAAAGGCTACTCCAAAATAGCCGCACCCTTGACCGAGTTACTGAAGAAAGACAAGGCGTGGGATTGGAGTATCGAGTGCCAGCAAGCCTTTGCAGATTTGAAGAAGGCCATGGTCAATGAACCAGTGTTGGTGTTACCTGACTACACCAAGCCATTTGAGATCTACACCGATGCGTCTGATGTTGCCATTGGTGGAGTTCTTATGCAAGAGGGACATCCGGTTGCCTTTGAAAGCCGGAAGCTCAATGAGACCGAGAGGAAGTACACGGTCCATGAGAAGGAAATGACTGCAGTAGTGCACTGCTTGCGCACTTGGCGACACCACATACTTGGGTCCAGGTTTGTGGTATACACGGACAATGTTGCCAATAGTTATTTTCTAACACAAAAGAAGTTGTCTCCAAAGCAGGTCCGATGGCAGGAATTCCTTGCAGAATTTGATTTTTCCATGGAGTACAAGCCGGGAAAGGTGAATTCTGTTGCCGATGCCCTAAGCCGAAGGTACAACATGGAGTCTGTTAGTTTGCCGGAGGGACAACTATTAGAGCGCATCAAAGAGGGGTTGTCACATGACCCAACAGCCAAAATGCTCATCGATTATGCCAAAGAAGGGAGAACCAGAAAGTTTTGGCTTGAAGGGGACATGCTATATGCTCGAGGACATCGCCTCTATGTGCCTCAGTTTGGAGAATTGCGCAAGGGGCTCATGAGGGAATGCCATGATTCCAAGTGGGCGGGACATCCGGGGATGAACCGGACATTGGCACTGATTGCAGAAAACTATTACTGGCCGCACATGGGCACAGATGTTGAAGCCTATGTGAAGACTTGTCTTGTGTGCCAACAGGACAAGATAGAGATGAAGAAACCAGCGGGACTGTTGCAGCCATTGCCCATTCCCGAGCGACCATGGGAAAGTGTTTCCATGGATTTTATTGTCGGTTTGCCCAACACTGACGGCTTGTCAAGTATCATGGTTGTTGTTGACAGGTTTTCGAAGTATGGGACGTTCATTCCAGCGTCCAAGGTGTGTCCAGCCGAGGAGGCAGCTCGTCTTTTCCTCAAGCACGTGGTCAAATATTGGGGAGTGCCAAAGACGATTATCAGTGATCGAGACACACGATTCACGGGGAGATTTTGGACTGAATTATTCAAGCTCATGGGATCAAGCTTGAACTTTTCAACAAGTGTTCATCCCCAAACCGACGGGCAAACTGAACGAGTGAATGCACTCTTAGAGATCTATTTGAGGCACTATGTGAGTGCAACACAGCGCGACTGGCCGAAACTGTTGGATGTGGCTCAGTTTTCTTACAACTTGCAGCGGAGTGAGGCCACAAACCAAAGTCCGTTCGAGATCGTGACCGGGCAACAACCGCTTACACCCAACACGGTTGTTTCCAAGTATGAAGGGCCAAATCCAGCAGCACACAAGTTTGCCACAGAGTGGCAAGAGCATCACGACTTAGCCCGAGCTTGTTTACACAAGGCAGGGAAGCGGACCAAGAAATGGGCAGATCGAAAGCGTAGGGACGTGAATTTCCAAGTTGGTGATCTAGTCCTTGCCAAATTGACAGGGATCTTGCGCAACCCAACCGTGCACAAAGGGCTTGTGCGAAGATACGAGGGTCCATTCCGAGTTGTGAAGCGGGTAGGCACGATGGCCTACAGATTGGAGTTGCCACCGACCATCCGAGCTCATCCAGTGTTCCATGTTAGCTTACTCAAGCCATACCATCAAGATGAGTCAGATCCGGATCGAGGCAAATCACACCGAGCGCCAGTCGGAGTGAAGATCTCTTATGAGAATGAGGTTCGAGAGATCCAAGCGGAGAGAGTTATTCGACGACCAGGATACAGACCAAGGCACGAATATTTCGTTCAATGGAAGGGACTTCCCGACAGCGAGGGTAGTTGGGAACTAGCCGAGGGTCTATGGCAATTCAAAGACCAAGTGGACAGATACCATGCAAGCAGAGTGACGAGGGCGTCACTAGATTCAGTGGGGGAGAATGTCACGGACCGCGCACTGAGGCCCGAGACAAGCACACATCAAGCTGCCCAAGAAGCACTCTGTAGAATTTTGGGCCTATCACCACTTAGCCCAACACTTGGGTTTGAAGAGCCTTTCAAAGAAGATATGGCAAGTGGCATATAATCAGGAATATTCCCTTTTTATTCTTTCCATATCTTTGTAAAATCTTATCATTGTATCTCAACCGTCGATGTACTCTAATTTTGACCGTTGGATGTAGGGGGCTTCAACTATAAATAGAGGCTTACCCCCACCTCATTTTACACACTACACATTTCATACTTGAATATACAAAGTATTCACTCAATTTCTCTCTTGTCTTTTTGTTTTGTCTTTTTCTTTCAGAGTTCCTTTGCTTCCGCTAGGATCTAAGCACTTTAGCTTTGATCGAGATTCAGGCTTACTTAGTCGTTGTTTGATCAAGAAGCGTCTAAGGCCGCACGCTCCAAGATTTGAGTTCTACGGACGTGACAAAATGCAGAAATGACCAGGAAAAGAGCCACCAATATAGATACCGGGCAAATGGGTTTAGGGTATTTCCCATTTCACTGCAATACTTTAATATATATTCATGTTAATCCAGAAAGAATATTGGAATCAAAAGAACAAAAGGGGTGGATCTCTTTTCTTTTCTGGTATGAAAATATTTTTCTTTTCTTACATAATTTTTAATAATTAAATTAATATATGCTGCAGTGAACTTGATCCGAAGTTGCATGCAAGCTTCCACTTTCAAACCCCACTTTATTTTACTATAAATTGGAACCCTGCTAACCATTTTCTCAGCAAAACTAGCAAGAATTGATTTCAGTGGTACTACCAGTAATATTAATGGCATATAGTAAGGCTGATTACCTTCAGAAAGTTGCATTAGATGGCTTCACCATTATAGAGGAAAGCTTTCGCCGAGGGTCGTCACAAGGTCAGTATCAACGTCATCATCATCATCATCATCAGAAGCCAGCGCCATACCAATATTGCTATCAAGAACCTGATGAGCCTTCCTTCAGAGCCTACCGTCCGCCCATATATACCAAACAGCGCTACGAAACCTGGTACTTTTCACCTGTACCCCAAGCTCCAAAACGAGAAGGGGCTGTCATTAGCAGCAGCCAGGCTGCTAAAAACTAGGGTGGGGTACTGTTTAAGAATCGTGGCCCCGAAAATGAAACTTATTATTGGGGTTATAATTAGGGTTAACTTCGTCGCCTTGGCTGATTCTATTTTTTATTCTGGCTTTTTTAGTAAAGCGGTACCAGTACTAGAACTAGACTTAGTCCTGCTGATCTGAGAGTAAATCTATATCTATCCATCTGTATGTATGTATGTATGTGCGTATTTCTTAGTGTTATAGACGACCTTCTAGCATGTAAAAGGATAAGGGTTTGCTTGTGAGGTTTTAAGCTTGTGCTTAAGTTTAACCTGTGTATCGTTTTATACATTATGAGTTGATTCACAATCACGCCATAGTTAAATTAGCTTCAGATTCAGACAGTGTTAATTGAAGTTGGGTAAAAGCTCGGAAGATCGACATTGAGATTGGAACATTCAATAATTAAACAAAAAAAAGGAATAAGTTTTTCCCTCAGCCAAATAAAATTTTATGAATCCAGTGAGCAGAAAGCCAATTAGAACTTTCCGTCGTATCTCATGCAAGAGACCATAGGAACACCCCCCAGAAACCAACGCGAACACTGCATGAAGCTCCACTAACAAGACCGTTCCAATCAAGTAAATTCCTTCTAACTCGACTCACCAAAACCAGCTAGTATCTCACTCTTCTCCAGCAATTTCAAGTCAAAACACCCTGAACCTTAATAATCAAACTTTAATCTACTTTTGAACCAATTCTTTTATCACCTCTTATTCATTACCAATGACACGTACGAGTTCCCATGCCTCCTCAACCTCTCTCCATAATTTCTTTTTGCGATTCTGGAAATCAGAATCAGATAACACTACAATTACAAATCACTAATTGAAAATTTTTAAGTGATTGGACTAACATTTTGTGATTAATCTTCTAGTTCTTCATTCTGAGAGATTGACAAACAACACATAATTAGACAACACTACAATAAAAATTAAGCATTGCACAGTGATCATAAATTCCAAAAACAATCACCTTAGCAGAGGTTTCTGCCTCAGAGTACTCTCCAAAACTTTGTTGCCTAAAGGCAAATATGACCATTTAAAAAAAAAAACTTTTAACCTATGGAGTTATGTCTTGTATTTTTTGGCTTTTCTTCTCCAGTTAAACATTATTTTTAATTTCTCACTTAAATTCTGTTTTTAATTTCACACTTAAAGTCTGATTAGTTGATGGTAAATAATTTGTGCAATTTTATTTTTGTATTTTGAATTAATTTTGAGAAAAGTACTTCTAATTTCCTACATTTTCTTATCAGGTACACAAATTGATATTTCAACCCAAAGGAAAGCAAAAAATGGACTTAATTGAAGAAATATATGAAGAGATGGGCTACATTGAGATTTGGGAAAAAAAAATGAGTGCTTAAGTGCAAAGATGTTTTTTAGTTGAATTGGTCAATAGCCTATATTTGAATTTTGTTATTTTCTTAATTTTATTTTGACTAAATTTTATTTATTTTAAGTAAATGGAAAATTTTGTTTAGAAAGAGTCAAGCTATTTTTAGTAACCCAATTGTGTATAAATAAGATTTTTTGGGTTCAATTAAAATGTGCTTTTAATTTGTGAGTAATTGAAGCAATTGTGCATTTATCTCTTCTTTTCTTTCAAATCATCAGATTTTCACTGTCCATTTCCATATCCATTTTCATTTTTTACAAAATTTGTCCAATTGCTTTATTAATCCTTTCCCATTTCCACCTTTCCATAAATTACAAATAATTCATCATCATTCACCAAGCATGATTAAAATCACGTGTCATTAAGTTCTTTTTATCCTTAGCCTGGTTATTCACTCCGCCAAGAAATAATCGTGAGTTATGAAACCGTGCTAAAAACCCTTTTATCGGTACTCGCTATCACTCCGGTTTATGGAATAGTACAAATTCGTCCCTCAAAGTTAATTCGACTCCAATCCAAAAAGTGCTCGTTGGGTTGAAGTAGGTTGGCGTACAGTTGGGAAGTCGAGTCGGTCGTGCTACATGCAAGTTCCCGCGAACAAATTGGCGTGTCCAGGTGGGAAACGACTAGTTGGATTTCGTCAAGGGTGATAGACACAGGATTTAAACGACCCACGCGGTTGACGCTGTTAATTCAAGTGGAATTTTCAGAGCGTAAGGCTGTCGAAATCTTAAATCGCGAGCACGTGCGACGTGATTAGACATTCGACAAGGGTCGGCTTGCAGGTCGTACCAGAACCGGCTATAAGAGGAAAAGTTGGCAGCTGGGATGTTCTCGAGCGCTATAACTAGCTTATCGACTAAAAAAGGAAGATTAAATTTCGAGGATCGGTTTGAGTTCAGAGAGAACCGAGGCTGAGGCTAAGGCTAAGCTTATTAAATATATTGTTCTCATTTTTTATCTCGATTAATTCACTTTATTTATTTTATTTTCGTTTTTATTTAGTTAGCATTTTATCTCTAAATCCCCCCTGTCACAAGTCGTGGGCATGCCTTTTGACGCAACGTTCAAGAGGAAGATACGAAAGTAGATTATAGCAACCAATCCCTATGGAATCGACCCTCCTGCCTTATACTACTACTTTTTATTATTTGTCATAGGAATATTTATATTTGGTGGATACGACACCAATCAAATTTTGGAGCCATTGCTGGGGATAGGTAACATTTTTCTAACTTTTGTTTGTTTTCTTTATGAAAAGATCTGAGCAGACACCTCTCAATGACTTTGAACCAGAGATAGAGAAATTAGCCTGAAGGTTAAGAAAAGAAGCTCATGGAAAATGTCTATTGACAGAGTTTAAAGAAGAAGCTTTCACTAAAGAAATTTTCGGTGACGAGGAAACGAAGAAAATGGAAGATCAAACAATTCGTCAACTTGCAGCAACACCGGATGAACAACAACCGCCGTGTATAACCTATCTAGCAAAAGGGACACCGTTTAAGTTAAAGTCGAGTTTAATCCATCTACTACCCACTTTCCGAGGGATTCAAAATGAGAATCCGCACACGCACTTGAAGGAATTCCACATTGTTTGCATGAGCATGAAACCTCAGGGAGTAATAGAAGACCAAATTCAACTTTGTGCATTTCTTATTTCATTAGCCGACTCTGTTAGAGAGTGGTTATTCTATTTACCGCTAGGATCTATTAACACATAGGCTGATATGTCTCGTTTATTTCTTGACAGGTTTTCCCCAATAGCACGAGCAGCCGAGCTGAGACGAGACATAGTGGGAATTCGACAAAAGGAGACTGAAACGTTCTATGATTACTGGGAGCGGTATAAAAAGTTATGCACAAGTTACCCACAACACGGACTTTTTGAACAGTCACTGTTGTAGTATTTCTACGAGGGACTACTTCTCGTGGAGATGAAGATGATTGATGCAGCTAGTGGAGAAGCACTTGTTAATATGATGCCCCAAAGAGCTAGGGAGTTGATTTCAATGATGGTTGCGAACTCTCAACAATTTTGATCGGTTACAGAACCCATGAGACGGGTTAATGGGTTAAGTACTCTGACCTTAGAAAATAAAATAACTCACTAATATTGTTCAGAGTTTGCTTGCAGATACGACAAACCTAGCGATGCTGTGCGGAATTTGTACCATGTCAAATCACCCAACGGACTCATGTCCTATCTTACATAAGGATTCGACAGAACAAACAAATATTGTCAAAAATTTTCTAGGTCTACCCCAAATACGGTACGATCCATATGCAAACACATACAATGCAGGGTGGAAGGACCATCTGAATCTAAGTTATGGATCGAATCCTCGATTCAATCAGCCATATCAGTAGAGGCCGCCTCTGAATCAGCAGCTACCACCTCTAAAGACATCTTTCAAATCTATTGTTGAAAGGTTAGCCACTAGCACTGAAAAATTTCAAGAAAAAACTAGCATGCATTTGTAGGAGAGAGACAAATAAATTAGCAAGCTGGTACTCACGATTAGCCATCTAGAGTCTCAAGGAAGGCTACCAACCCTCGACATAATGCAAGCGCTATGACGTTAAGGAGTGGTACAATTTTAAAACCCGTGACTGGCACGAGTCGTGCCCACGACATTGAATGCGAAAATCAGAAACTAAATTCAGAAGCTCAAACGGAGTCGACACCACCAAAACCACTTGTTGTGCAACCCCCATTTCCTAGAAGGCTCGCCCAAAGCAAAAAGGGGCGAGAAGAGAAAGAAATTTTAGAGACGTTTCGAAAGGTAGAAATCAATATTCCCTTACTCGATGCAATCAAACAGGTTTCATATTATGCAAAATTCTTGAAAGAATTATGCACTGGGAAAAAGAAGCTTCAAGGAAACGAGTGGGTGAATATGGGAGAAAAAGTATTCGCTGTGTTACAGAAGAAAATTTCACCCAAGTGTAAGGACCAAGGTATGTTCTCAATTTCTCGCAAAATAGGTAATGTTGGCATTAAGAAAGCCATGTGTGATTTAGAAGCATCCATCAATGTCATCCTTTATCTATTTTTAAATCTCTAAATGCTGGTCTTTTGAAAGAAACAGGGGTAATAATTCAATTGACAGATAGATTGTGCATGTATCCACAAGGGGTATTGGAAGATGTCCTCGTTAAGGTAAATGAATTAATCTTTCCTGCAGATTTCTATATCATTGACATAGAGGACGATAACTCGAAGAACTCTTCTGATATTCTACTTGGAAAACCATTTCTAAGCACTGCTCGTACGAAAAAGTATGTTCGTAGTGGGACTCTCACTATGAAATTCGACAGTGAGGTTGCCAAATTTAATGTTTATGAAGCGATGGGCCGACCTAGTACGATGTTGAATGTTTTTAGTGTTGATGTTATTAAACCACTAACAAATTTGCATTTTGAATATTGTGAAGTATATGGGTTACAAGCTGTCTTATGCAAGAGTTTAAACCTCGAAACTATGAAAAAACTGTAGGAACTTAGGAAGAGCTTAGAGAACAATGGGCAAAAGTCGAAACCTTTCTACGAGAGCTTCCAAGTGCACGTAATGGAAGGATTGACCCACAATACGCCAAAAGGATAACATTTAAGTTTGTCGAGCTAACAACGTTAAACAAAAGCATTGTTTGAGAGGCAACCCAAATTCATTTTTATTTTTAATTTTTAACTTTCAAGTTTAATTTCAATTGAATAAAGATTGTCGTTTAATCCATTTCATGTGTCATTTTCAGGGTGCATCGTGACATTTTACGAAAATCCGGTATCAGTCGTGGCGTGGGCACACCTTGTCAAATTTCAGTCTTGCCATGTGTTGAAACATACACCCAAGATTGAACCAGTCAGAACCAACCCGAACTGCCTAAACCATCCTCCACCTCATTAAAAACACGGGGTGTACACTTTGCCCAATTTTTTTTCCATTATTTACATTTACACATTGAGGGCAATGTGGGATTAAGTAGGGGGATTCATTATGCATGTCGTGATTTTTCTCTTTACTTATTGCTTATGATATTAATATTATTTGATAATTATTTTCACGATTGAATTCTTTCTTATGCTTGGTTCATTTGGATAATTAGGAGCTCATTTGCTTGTTTTTTATCAATACACATTTTGTAGAGTTGAAATTATTATGAGAAAAGTCAAACACTTCATTAAATAAGAAATTTTTTTTAGACTTGCTTAATAAATACTCAATTATGTAAATAAATAAAGTGTGGATGTGAAAAAATACATTGTGTCTTGGTTATGAGTGAAGATTCGGAAATATGATCGGATTGAGTAACAGGGTTGAGGTACTTGGCTTGTCATCTCAATTCGCGTAAAAAGATTCGAGTGACGGACCGAAGCTTGTAACACTCCGCTAACCGAGCTGCCTTAAAAAAATTAAAAAAAAAAGAATATATATATATATAAATTTGGGTACAATTAGCAAGTTAATTAAGCTTAAATTTTTGTGAAGGGATTGATTTTGTTCATAATGGTTGAAAATCTATAAAATGTGTGTTGATTAAACATGAGTGATTATCTATTTTTGATCTTCTAATTGCTTGTATGAAATTTGGTTTAAGAATGAAATTCAATTTTGAAAAAAATTATCGAATAACATTAATATAGACTAAACATTATGCTTCAGGACAAGCATAGGCTAAGTAGGGGGACTTTGATAGAAAATAATTTGTGCAATTTTATTTGTGTATTTTAGATTAATTTTGAGAAAAGTACTTCTAAATTTCTACATTTTCTTATCAAGAACACAAATTAATATTTCAACCCAAAGGAAAGCAAAAATTAGACTTAGTTGAAGAAATATATGAAGAGATGGGTTACATTGACATTTGGGAAAATATGAGGGTTTAAGCGCGAAGATGTTTTTTAGTTGAATTGGTCAATAGCTTATATTTGAAATTTGTTATTTTCTTAATTTTATTTTGACTAAAATTTATTTATTTTAAGAAAATGGGAAATTTAGTTTAGAAGGAGTTAAACTATTTTTAGTAACCCAATTGTGTATTAATAAGGTCCTTTGGGTTCAATTGAATATGTACTTTTGATTTGTGAGTAATTGAAGCAGTTGTGCATTTATCTCTTCTTTTCTTTCAAATTGTTAGATTTTCACTGTCCATTTCCATCTCCATTTTCATTTTTTACAAAATTTGTCCAACTGCTTTATTAATCCTTTCCCATTTCCACCTTTCCATAAATTACAAATAATTCATCATCATCCACTAAGCATGATTAAAATAATGTGCAAATAAGTTCTTTTTAGCCTTAGCCCGGTTATCACTCCGTCAAGAAATAATCGTGACTTATGAAACCGTGTTAAAAATATTTTTATCGATACTCGCTATCACTCTGTTTTATGGGATAGTACAAATTCATCATTCAAAGTTAATTCGACTCCAATCCAAAAAACGCATGTTAGGTTGAAGTAGGTTGGCATACAGTTGGGACGTCGAGTCCGTCTTTGCTGCATTCGAGTTCCCGTGTACAAATTGGCGTGTCTAGGTGGAAAACGGCTAATTGGATTCCATCAAGGGTGATAGAGATAAGATTTAAACGACTTATGCAGTTGAGGTCGTTAATTCGAGTTGGGCTTTTCAAAGCGCAGGGCTATCGAAATCTTAAGTCGCGAGCATGTGCGATGTGATTAGACATTCGACAAGGATCGGTTTGCAAGTTGTACCGAAATCGACTATAAGAGGAAAAGTTGGCGGTTGAGACGTTCTCAAGCGTTATAAATAGCTTATTGGCTAAAAAAGGAAGATTAATTTTCGAGGATCGGTTCTAGTTCGGAGAGAACCAATGTTGAGGCTAAGCTTATTATATATAGTTTCTCATTTTTTATCTCGATTAATTCACTATTTATTTTATTTTCGTTTTTATTTAGTTAGCATTTTATCTCTAAATCCCCCTCTTATTTATTTATTTAAGGAGACTGTCACAAGTCGTGGGCACACCCTTTGACGTGACGTTCAAGAGCAAGACACGAAAGTAGATTACAAAAACTAATCCCTGTGGAATTGACCCTACTGCCTTGTACTACTGCTTTATATTATTTGTCGTAGGAATATTTATATTTGGTGGATTTGACACCCATAATTAGTGTAGGTTATTTTAATATTATTTGACCTATAAATTTAACCTATAAATAGGCTTTTTTCCACCCTAGAAAAATAACTCATTACACATTTAGGTATTAGTTTTTACAAGTTTTTAGAGAATTTTATGTTTATGTTTTGAGGGTTCTTATTTTGGGTTTTAGGGTTTAGTTTTATCTCTATCTTTTATACTTTTTATTTTTATCGTTATAGTGAAATTATCTTTACCTGTGGTTTTTTATCTTTTACGGAACAATTTTTCCACGTAAAATATTTGTGTTTGATATTTTTAGTTTCTTTGTTATTTTGGGTTTTATGGTTTAGTTTTATCTCCATCTTTTATACTTTTTGTTTTTGTCGTTATAGTGAAATCATCTTTACCTTTGGTTTTTTATCTTTTAAGGAACAATTTTTCCACGTAAAATATTTGTGTTTGATCTTTTTAGTTTCTTTGTTATTTTGCTTGTTCGTTGCTAAATCTTATTGATCCGCAACAAACTGGTATCAGAGCTAGTTTGATTTCTGCAATTAACTTGTTCAGAGATGACAACAACAAGGTTTGATAATTAGAAGCTCAATGGTGTCAAGATTAAAATTTGTGACAAGTTCAAATGATAACAATTCTAGTTCAGTCAGCCCTGAAAAAGGTCGTTACCAAAAAAAAGTCGGAGAATCTAGATCAAATAAAATGAGAAGAGCTTGATGAAAAAATCCTATCTACAATCTAGGTGTGCCTCGCGGGTAGAATATTGTAGGAGATATTGATGGACAAAACCTCATCTGCCTTGTGAAAAAGGTTAGAAACCTTTTATGCGACTAAGTCTCTAGCTAACTGTTTAGTGTTGAAACAATGTCTATTTACATTTCGCATGAGCGAAGGTGAGCCTTTTAAAGGTCACATCAGTCAATTTATTACTCTTTTGAATAATTTAAATAACATTGAGATTCAAATTGATGATGAGAATCAAGCTATGTTATTGTTGTACTCTTTACCCTTTTCATAGAAGTATTTGAGGGAAACCATGATTTATGCCATAGATAATCTCTCATTTGAGGATGTGAAGGGTCATCTGTTGAGTAAAGACAAACTCAACAATGAGTTTGGTTTGGATAGCAAGTCAGATAAGCAAGCCTCGATTTTGGTAGCACCAAGGAAGCGAGACAAGAGATATCATTATTGTACTAAGTTAGGTCACGTCAAAGCAAATTATTATAAACTGTAAAATAAAAGGGCTACTAAGGGCAACGAGGAAGATGTAGCTGGTACTAATTTGGTCGTGAAGGGTGATGATTTTTTGTTAGTGTTAACGAGCAAAAGCTTCGAGTTTACGTCCGAGTGGGTCCTAGATTCGGGATATTCTTTCCACTTGTGTCTCAACAGAGAATGATTCTCCACATACAGTTCGGTTGAAGGTGAAGTTGTGCGCATGGAAACGGTTCATCTAGTAAGGTAATCGATATTGGTACTGTTAAAATCAGTATGCACAATGGGATGATTAGGACACTCTCATATGTTAGGTATGCACTTAATTTACAAAAGAATCTCATTTCCTTGAGCATTTAAGATTCGAAAGGTTGTAGGATCAACATCAAGTTAAACGACATTAACGTATCTTGTAGGACTCTCGTTTTGATGAAAAGTAAAAGGACTAGTAGTCTTTATGTTCTGGAAGATTCTACAATGACCGATGAAATTGGTTGTCCATCGTCCGTTATGGAGTCGAAGTCGACTTGTTTGGAGCAAAGACAATTTGGTCATAAGAAGGGAAAAGGTATAACTGTTTCGTTGAAGAGATGTTCTCTTTTGAGTGCAAGTTTTGGAAAATTGGGGCACTATGTTCGTGAAAATCAAATCTGAGTTAGTTTTGATTTGACATTGCGCAAGTTGGAGGCTAGAAGCCTTTCAACTTCTAAGCACAGATTTGACTCAGTTAATTCTCTGCAGAGTTTGATATAGACCCGTGAAGGGCTTTGGCAAAGAAGGCATTATTGAAATACGAGTCAATGTGGAAATTTGTGGAGTTATGCCTTGTATTTTTTGGCTTTTCTTCTCCTAGTTAAATGTTGTTTTTAGTTGCCCACTTAAACTTTGTTTTTAGTTTCACACTTAAACTTTTATTAGTGTATGTTATTTTAATATTATTTCACCTACAAATTTAGCCTGTAAATAGACTCTTTTCCACCCTAGAAAAATAACCCATTACATATTTAGATATTAGCTTTTACAAGCTTTCAAAGAATTTTGTGTTTACGTTTTGAGAGTTCTTATTTCAGGTTTTAAGGTTTAGTTTTATCTCCATTTTTTTTGCTTTTCATTTTTGCTATTATAGTGAACTTATATTTGCCTGTGGTTTTTTATCATCTTCGTAGGGGTTTTTCCACGTAAAATATTTGGGTACTATGTTTTCAATTTCTTTGTTATTTTACTTGTTTGTTGTTAAATCAAATCGTTTCCCAACATAACCGAAGGACTTGATAAATTCGAGCTGGTTGTGAGGGTGAATGGTTTGCTTTCAGGTTGCCTTTCAAAGCCTATATCCTACGTAGGGGAGTAGCTAAGGGACTAGCAGGGGCTCGGGTCTCCTAAAATGAAATTTTTTCCATTTAAGCCTTTTTAAATTTTTAAAATTTTAAATTCGTAAAGGTAAAATTGCACTTTAGCTTCCACTAAAAATAATAAAAATTTGATTTAATCATTATATTTTTACTATCGTAAAAATTACAATTTAATTTCATCACCGTAAAATATTTTCTAGCTTCGCCCCTAATCCTACGTAAGTGAGATGACGTTGGCTTTCATGATGCTTACCGGTTGCAATCATGCAAAAATGAGATATTTGTATGTAAATTATCACTCATCTTAAATTTTATTATTTTTTAAAGTATTTTGTTTGCTACATATATACTAGGTCTATATATACTAAACTTGATCATAAGTTGAGTCAATGTTTAGGCCTAAAGGCCCGTAAAAAAAGTGGAAGAGTATTTGAGAAAAAATATAGGTTTGAAAAATAGACTTAGATAAAAAAAAAATAAGGCTAGTTTTCTAAATTGATCAAGCCTTTGGCAAGATTTTTTGGCTCAACCCATTCCGAATTTACCTAAAGTTATTTTCCGTACTGCTGTTTACTGCTTTGCCTTTGTTTTGTTTTCATTTTGCTATTATATTGCTACTATTTTGTTGTTATTTTTTGAATACTGTATAACTCTTGTTTTATTATTAATTCTGCTACTATTTTAGAGTCATTTGCTTGCTAATTTATAACTATATTAGTGTTATTTAAGTTAAAAAATAATTAATGTATTTTCAATTTGTTGGGAAACATTTATTTTAATGTTTCTAGTATATTTGATATATTATATTTTTTAAAACTGTTTTTATACAAAAAGATTTAATACGAGCGGGCAAAAATAAGCACGAGTTTAATATCTTTTATCTAGATTAGATATCAGTAAAATTTTAAGCTCATTTTTTAGATAGAATCGAAACTTAAAAAACGATCATAAAATTTTGGATCGGCCCAACCCGATCTGGCTATAATGAAGCCTAATATATACATGTCTATATGTTAATTTTATGCGGTCTAACTGTCTAAATAATTCTTTAAATACCATCAATTTCCGTATAAAATATATATGCTAATATTGTTATTAACAATAAGTAAAGTATATATTCCAATACCAAAAAGTATATATTCCAATACCAAAAAGAAAAAGAATATATTCCACCCAAGATCCCTTCATGCTTGCCAAACATTCACTTTCATTTTAGGGGAGGCCGGGATCGTGTGAACCCCTAATTTCACCACTGAAAGTGAGGGTAGTTCCTACTTCACTATGCAATAATGCATGACAATTCTAATCGAATAAAATAAAAGATGGAATATCGGAAACCTACCGGCCCCTACCTTTTCTTTTCTAGTAAGAAAATAATCTTTTTTCTAGATATTTTTTAATAATTAATTAAGAATAACTATTTTATTCATCGTTTCTGCAGTTGTAAGATACTGTTAAACGTCTTTTTTTTGTTATTTTATTGTTTATTATATCATAAAAAACATCATCTAGATCTTATGTATGGATAACAATTTATTAATTAATGGTATAATATCAAATTTAATTCCAATGTTTAAAAAAATATATTTTTATTTCCATGTTTGTATGGAAAAGATTGATAATTAAATTTAATTATTTTTTAAAAGTTAAGTGTAAAACTTAAAAAATAAAAATAAAAGCTGGACTCTTATCCAAGTTGGAACCTGACACTTTTCCTACATATTGGGACCCCTCTTCTAACCATATTCTCAGCAAAACAAACAAACAATTTCAGTACCTACAATGGCATACCATCAAGTTGATAGTCATAAAAAGGTTGGATTAGATGCCTCACCATTATAGAGGAACGCTATGGCCGAGGGTGGTCGTAAGAAGCCAGCCCCAAACCAATATTGCTACCAGGAACCCTGTGAGCCTTACTTTAGAATCTTAGGTCCCCCGGCCAGTACCGAAGCTATAAGTTGCAGGAGGCAGGCAGACAGCTGAAAACTATGGTGGGAAACTGTTTAAGGATCATGGCCACATAAGTAAACCTTGTAGTCAGGGTTATGTCTATAATTAACTTGGTTACCTTAGCTGCTTCTTTATCTGTTGTTTTTTCAGTATTTCTCAGCTGAGAGTAGCTATGGACATACATGCGTATGTCTATATGTGTGTGCTTTGTATGTATGTAAGACCTTGTAGCTTTTAGAAGATAATGGTTTGCTTGTAAAATTTTGAGTTTTATTTGTAAAAAATAATGATTAGTATAATAATATTAATCATGAATATATTTAATTAATATAACTATTTTTTAAATTAGATGAGGTTGGATAAGATATGAACCGAGTCACCGACTTTGAGCCCAAATCCACCGTCACATGCAATTTGTTTTCACAAAAAGATACCATAGAAAAAGTGGTGCATGTCTTTCTAATTCCTTCGATCTAAATATCCCCAAAAGTAGCTTTATATTTATATATATGAATAAAGTATCGAGATAACATATATATCACTACAAATTTTATCATAGTATCGAAATTGCGTATTTAAAATATAAATGTATATCTAAAAAATATTATATAATAAATAATAATATATATTGTTTAAAATTAATTAATATATATAAAATTTATATAATATTAGAATAAAAAATGAATTAAATCGTGAATAAAATATTTTGTTTGAATAAAAGTACCTGATGATTTTATTTAATAAGGGTGAGTAAAAAATCAGAATAGAAAAAAAAAACAAAGCCTACCCACCATACAACTCTCAGCCGAAAGGTCATAATAATTGTCGGTGTATTAAGAGAATTAGATCAAAAAATCTGACGCCTAAAACCCCTTTTTCTGGAGAAATCCAAGGGTCTTTTATCCATAAAGAAAACAGAAAAAGAAAAAAGAAAAAGAAAAAATAAAAAAGATAGACTTCGTTTCTTAAAACCCTAAAAAATTATCACCCTTTTTCAAGACTCTTTTGCCTCTTCGTTCATCAGGTAACCAAAAAATCGTGCGCTTCTGGCCACCATTACTCATCGATGTTCTCCAATCTTGTGAACGCCAATCCCACACTTCCCTGAGTTTGCATCGGAGGCCTGTCTTTTAAGTTTTTCCTCCAATCTCAGAAAGAAATCAAGAACACACTCTATTTATCTTAGTTGCCCTTGCCTGTCTGCCTCTAAATCTTCCTCAATATCCGATGGTGACTCTTCAATCCAAAATCTTGGAATCTCAGATTGTCGCCCCAAGCAGCAAGGTGATGAGCAACTTTATTTGCAGATCTACGAACAAAATGGGAAGTTAAGCTTCTAACCCTTTTCTTTTGGTTGCGTATTTCATCTATAATAGTTCCGATTGTCGATCTATCTCCCTCTTCTCTCCAGAGTTTCTTAATAACTACTAATTACACTCCCAAAACAGATGCTCAGTTGTTTCAGTTTCGCTTTGGCATACTAGGCACACTGTTGTTGCCTGTAACCTTCTTTTAACTAAGTTAGAAAATAATGATAGAAATGCATTGGCAACTCTCCATAGGTGGATTTGTATTTTATTAGGGATTTTGAGTTGCCATATTTTTGTAAAGAATCGGTTCATCTCTATGTTATGTATCCCGTTGGCATTCCCCTGATTGTTCATCTCTTCATCAACAAGCCATCGGTATTCGCTTCTAACCGAATAGATCTCTATGTTGTCACCTCACCATACTACCTCATCAGCCTGTGATGGAGCTATCAAAGAGATGCATAAGATGTTGTCCGCCTGTTCAGGTGAGAATAAGTCTTGAACCACCTCTTCTTTCCACTTGAAACTCTCTATTAATAAGATCTGCTACTGTTGTGAACTGTATATTAATACTATTAATTGTTACTTTTCCATTCCAAGGTTTAGGTAACCAATCGTCATTCCAAATATTCACTGAGTGGCCATTACAAATTCTCCAGCCTAAGCCTTTCTATAGTAGACTATGAGCACCTAAGATACTTAGCTAGGTAAACGAAGGGTAATTTCCTAATCTTGTGCTCATAAAATCTGTCTGTGGGTAATATTTAGCTTTAAAAATATGGGCAAGCAAACTAAGAGGGTTCGTTATTAGTTTCCATCCTTGTTTCGCCAATAAGGCCAAATTAAACTTCGTAAGATCTCTAAAACCAATCCCTCCATACGTTTTAGGAACGCACATTGCATGCCAATCGCACCAGTGCATGCCTTTTCTCGTTTTTAAATTACGCCACCAGAATTTACTCATTATGCTTTCTAATTCTCGACTAAATGGTAAATTAAAACATTGCATTGTATAAGTAGGTATGGCTTGTAATACTGCTTTCAAAAAAATTTATTTGCCACCAATCGATAAATTTCTATCACTCCATCCTTGCATTCATCCTTGCATTTTCTTAATGAAATTTTCTTTTAATTCAACAAATGCATGTTTTTTTCTTCTCTCTATCATTGTGGGCAACCCTAAGTATTTCTCTAGGTTATTGGATAATCTCATACCCAGCATATGAACAATCTGTCCTTTAGTATCATCGGCTACATTCTTACTAAAATAGATGATAGATTTTTCAAAGTTGACCAATTAACCTGACAAGTTTTCCTAAGTATTAATTACCTATTTAATGGCAACAGCTCCTTCCAACATAGCTTTTTCAAATAAAATGCTATCGTCAGCAAAAAATAGGTGAGTAATAACTACTCCTCCCCTTCCTTGTTTAACATCACCAATTAAGCCATCATGTTTTGCATTATACATTAGCCTTGAAAAACCTTCAGCTCAAAGAATAAAGAGATAAGAACTTTATGGATCTCCTTGTCTTAGCCCTTTGGTTGGTTTGAAATCCGCTCCTTTTTTTCCATTCAGCATAATCGAATAAGAAACGCTTTTAACACACCGTAAAATCAAATCAATCCAAGCGTCACAAAAATCAAGCCTTCTCATCATATCTTCAAGAAAAGACCATTCAACCTGGTCATAAGTTTTATTCATGTCGAGTTTTAAAGTAAAATAATCAGTCCTTCCTCCCTTTTACTCTTTAGCAAATGCAGTACTTCGTAGGCAATAAGGATGTTGTCAGTGATCTTTCTCGAGAAAAAGGCCCTTTGAGTCTCGTCAACACAAGACTTTAGAACTTTTTGAAATCTATTAACCAAAACTTGCGAGATTATTTTGTAGAGCATTGTGGACAAACTGATCAGTTTGTATTGTCTCATGGTTTTAGGATCGCTCACTTTAGGGATGAGAACAATATTAGTTTTGTTAATAACATCAAAATTTTTTCCTTTGCTTAAGACATCCAAACAGTATCTAATTATATCGTTTCCAACAAGATTCCAATACTTTTTAAAGAAAAAGGCAAAAAAACCATTATTACTTGCAACTTTTAAAAGGGCCACTGCCTTAATTGCTTCAAAAACATCTTCAACCAAAAATTCTTTTGTTAAAACCTCGTTGTGATGCTTCTTTATACACGGGTCCATTCTATTCATTAAAATTTTGCTATCTTGAGTTGGCTTAGTAGTGAACAGCTCCTAAAAATATTTTGTAGCAATCGTCTGAAGGTTTTCTTCCCCTCAACCTCTACGCCACTTTCATTCTGCAATTTATATATTGTCTTTTTCTTATTCTTCTGAGTGGCTAAACAATGGAAATAAGTAGTGTTTTGGTCATCAAATTTAAGCCAATTAAATCTAGCCCTGTGAGCCCAATACAGCTCTGCTTTATCTGTTTCGAGATTTAAAGCCAATTTGACTTTTGTGATACATGCAAGGATCGATTCTGCCAGGTCCTCTTCATTCAACTTCTCGAGCTTTTCAGTTAATTCTTTTTTCTTTTTGTCATGCTTTCCTTGAATTGTTTTTGTCTAATTTCTAAGGTGTTTCCTTAATTTTTCTAACTTTTCGGGTAAAGGTGCATCCTCTTCCATCAATCCTAACTTTATTTGATCTTTGAATCGATCCTCTAAAACCCAATCCGTATTAAATTGAAAAACAGAATTATCTTGTCGATTCTCCCTTGTCTCCCACTTAGTCTAATAAATATCGGGTAGTGACCTAAGAAACTATGACAAATGTTGAACTGAAAACTCAGGAAATCGTTCCCACCATACCATATTAGGAACACTCCTATCAAGCCTTTCCGGAATATTATTAGTCGTTAGTCTCCACCTTTCCCAAGTGAACCATTTACCTGTAAAACTCAAATCGTATAACTCACAGTCTTTAAGGGCATCTTTGAAAGCCGACATTTGTCACTCTTCTCTAATCCTTCCACCTTGTTTTTCAAATGAAAATAGGATTTCATTGAAGTCCCCCTCGATTAGCCATGGTATACTATTGTCTGGTTTTAATTACCGAAGAATGTTTCACGACTCAGAATGTTGACATTCCATGAGAGACTTGTAAAATCCTGTTAGTTTCCAAATGTTTGAGCCATCCTTCTCATTAACCTCTACATCAATATGCCATTTAGAGATACTTTTTAACACAACACCAATCTCATCATTCCATCCAAGAGATAGTCCCCCATTGACCTCTCGATGCTAACATCTACACCATTCTTATAACCGCATTGAGTACAAATCCTTTCCATTTTCCTATCACTTACTTTGGTCTCAATTAGGGATAAAATCCTGAGCTTATGTTGTCTCAAGTTTTTCTAGAGATAATTAACTGTTCGCGGTTGCTCAAGCTCGCGAACATTCCAACTAAGGATGGTCTTTAGGATTGATCTATCACCACCCTTGTGGCCGTCTCCGATTCATCACCTACATCTGTATCCATCGCATAATCATTCCCTGATTTGTCCCTAAAAAACACTGTTTATCATTTTTTCCCATCTGGTGTTTCACACGGAATATCTTCTTGCTCGGATACATTAACTCTTTCCTCAATACTCTTGGTCCTTTATTCTTTAATACACATTTGGTTTGTCGGCCCCATACGTAGTGGTTCGTCTCTATGACTTGGCAACCTATTTCTAAACCTATCACCAAAATTATCTCTATTTATCATCTCTCCAATGACACCCGCCTTATGTCCTCTAACTAATTCTCTTGAGCTCTCCCTTAGCCAACGGCTTTGTGCCTATTCTGCTCGTCTAAGTGGGGCTCTTAATGACAGAGCCCACCCATAATCATCCTCTTATACTCCTTGTATTAACCACCTCCATCACTACGAATCATTTTTATTTTTTTACTAAACAAATTTTCAACCTCATTTTTAAAACGTTTAAACATATCTAAAGTCTCGTCTTTACTTTTCATGAGATACACGTAAGTAAATCTAGAGAAGACGTCTATAAAAGTGATAAAATATCATTTTCCACCTCTTCTTAGAGTTCCATTTAATTCACAAGCATCTGAATGAATGAAATCTAACACTTGCAGATTCTTTTCACACTTATTAAAAAATGACTTCTTAGTAATTTTTGATTGAATAAAAATTTCACATGTATCCACAAACTCATATTTCTTAGATTGATATAACCATTTTGTTGCATATATTGTAAAGTTTTAAAATTAAAATGTGCTAAACGTGCATGCCACAAAGGATAAGACTCAACAATATAAGCAAAAGAATTGACTTTATTCATATTAATATCATTTTCCTATATATATGTCACCCTTAAGCAAGACAAACTTATTGAATTTCAATATAATCTTGAACCCCTTGTTATATAGAAGAGTCGTGGATACTAAATTCTTTCTCACATTGAGAACATGCAATACATTGGTCAAAGTCAATTTCTTCCCAGATGTGAAGTTGAGTTCCATCGTCCCTTGACCAAGCATCTTAATCAATCAATAGTTACCCATAAGCACTTCAGGGTTTGCCACTAGTTCAAAACTCTTGAATTTTTTTCGGTCATTACATACATGGACAGTAGCTCTAGAGTCGAGCCAACAATTATGGGACTCATCAGTCATTGCTATGTTGAGTTTGGTAATCATACCAATCTTCAAACTCTCGACCCCTACTGTAACCATGGCCACTAAATTCATATCCTCCACCATATTGGTTTTGGAAGTTGTGGCATCTTGCTTTTTTTTTAGAACTTCACAATCTTTAATGTAGTTTCCTTTCTTATTGCAATTAAAGTAATTGCGAGATTTTTTTTCTTCTTGTCTTGCATGACATTGGTCTCGAATGTAGCCTTCCACTTACCATTTTGAGAGTTCTTGAACTCGCTCACATGGGTCACTTTAGAACTTTGGGAAAGTACACTACATCGCGCTTTCGAGTTTCCTCTTCAATACACAAATTCCTAACTATTTTCTTCATAGTGAAGTTCTTTTCCATAAGCAGAAGTTTCTTCCGATAATTGTTCCAAGACGAGGGAAATTTTGAAATGATTGCCTCGACTTGTAACAATTCCAGAATAATAACTTCCAAGTCACGAAGCCTGCCTACAAGGACTTGTAGTTCATGGACTTGATCTATGATCAAGATACTATCAAGCATTTTGAGTTTAGAATATTTCATCATTAAAAATTTCTTGATACCGTGTCACTCAATGTTGTATTTCTCTTTAAGAGCTTTCCATATTTTCATCGAGGATTGCATCGACATGAAGAGATAATACAATTGATAAGACAGGGTGTTAAGAATGTATCCACGACAGGTGAAATATTCTTCCTCACGCTTCTTCTTAAGTTCGGCCACTTTCGTAATTTTCTCGAGATTTGCATTAGGGATGAGATCCTTCATGGTTGTAGGTTTGGATCCAGAACGTATGTCACATTCAAGACTGTAAGAAGGAACAATATTTTTTCCTTCCAACGATTGAAGATTGAGTCGTCAAATCGGTCAAATGTTACAAACTCTTGGTTCATCTCTTTGATTGTTTGAATGAAAAACTATTTAGACTAAATGATATGATTTCCCGAGAATGGATTGTTCGAAAAACTGCTCGAAGGAATGGACCGTCTTGATTACTTTAAGGAACCGAAGTTATAAAAGAACTCGTAAAAGTTCGACTAGTTCGGAAGTTCATCCAAGAACAAAGAGAGACATAATTCTCATGTAAATAAAATTTTAATTCAAAGATCAAATTTTGTTTACAAAATGAGAAACTATTTAGACCAAATAATGCGATTTCCCTTGCATGGAATGTTCGCAAAATTACTCGAGAGAATGGATCGTCTTGAACCCTTTAATTAAATGAAGCTATAAACAAACTTGTAAAAGTTTTTCAATTTCAGAATTTCGTCCAAGAACCAAGAGAGAAACAATTCTCATGTAAATAAGTTTTTAATTCGAAGATAAAAACTTGTTTACGAAATGAAAAACTATTTAGACCAAATGATGCGATTTCCCTCACATGGAATGTTCGTAAAATTACTCGAACGAATGGATCGTCTTGAGCACTTTAATGAACATAAGCTATAAAAGAACTCGTAAAAGTTTGTCAATTTTAGAATTTCGTCCAAGAAGTAAGGGAGAAACAATTTCAAAGTTATAAAAGAACCAGTAACAGTTCGACAAGTTCGGAAATTCGTCCAAGAACCAAGAGAGACACAATTCTCACGTAAATAAGTTTTTAATTCAAAGATCAAAACTTGTTTAGAAAATGAAAAACTATTTAGACCAAATCATACGATTTCTCGAGAATGGACTGTTCGAAAAACTACTAGAAGGAATGGATCGTCATGAATACTTTAATGAACTGAAGTTATAAAAGAAATCGTAAAAGTTTGTCAATTTCAGAATTTCGTCCAAGAACCAAGAGAGAAACAATTCTCACGTAAATAAGTTTTTAATTCAAAGATAAAATCTTGTTTACAAAATGAAAAACTATTTAGACCAAATGATGTGATTTCCCATGCATGGAATGTTCCGAAAATTATAAAATCTTGTTTACAAAATGAAAAACTATTTAGACCAAATGATGTGATTTCCCATGAATGGAATGTTCCGAAAATTACTCGAAGGAATAGATCGTCTTGAACACTCTAAGGAACCGAATATAGAAAAGAACTCGTAAAAGTTTGACAAGTTCGAAAGTTCGTCCAACAACAAAAAGAGAAACAATTCTCACGTAAATAAGTTTTTAATTCGAAGGCCAAAACTTGTTTACAAAGTGAAAATTTTTTTAGACCAAATGCTACGACTTCCCAAGAATATAATGTTCAGAAAATTGCTCGAAGGATTGGACTGTCTTGATTACTTTAAGGAACCGAAGCTATAAAATAACTCGTAAAAGTTCGACAAGTTCCGAAGTTCGTCCAAGAACCAAGAGAGACACAATTCTCCCGTAAATAAGTTTTTAATTCACAGATCAAAACTTGTCTACAAAATGAAAAATTATTTAGACCAAATGATGCGATTTTCTGAGAATGGATTGTTCGAAAACTGTTAGAAGGAATGGATCATCTTGAATACTTTAATGAACTGAAGCTACAAAAGAACTCGTAAAAGTTTCTAAATTTCAGAATTTCGTCCAAAAACCAAGAGAGAAACAATTCTCATGGAAATAAGTTTTTAATTCAAAGATCAAAACTTGTTTACAAAATAAAAAACTATTTAGACCAAATGATACGATTTCCCTCGCATGGAATGTTCGGTAAATTACTCGAAGGAATGGATCATCTTGAACACTTTAATGAACTGAAGCTATAACAGAACTCATAAAAGTTTGTCAATTTTAGAATTTCATCCAAGAGCCAAGAGGGAAACAATTATCACGTAAATAAGTTTTTAATTCAAAGATCAAAACTTGTTTACAAAATGAAAAACTATTTAGACCAAATGATAATATTTCCCTCGCATGGAATGTTCCAAAAATCACCTGAAGGAATGGATCGTCTTGAACACTTTAAGGAACCAGATTTAAAAAAGAACTCGTAAGAGTTTGACAAGTTCGGAAGTTCGTACAACAACCAAGAGAGAAACAATTCTCACGTCAACAAGTTTTTAATTCAAAGGCCAAAATATGTTTACAAAATGACGAACATTTTAGACCAAATGATGCGAGTTCCCAAGCATGTAATGTTCGAAAAATTGCTTGAAGGATTGGATCGTCTTGAATACTTTAAGGAACCGAAGTTATAAAAGAACTAGTAACAGTTCGACAAGTTCGAAAGTTCGTCCAAGAACCAAGAGAGACACAATTCTCACGTAAATAAGTTTTTAATTCAAAGATCAAAACTTGTTTAGAAAATGAAAAACTATTTAGACCAAATGATACGATTTCTCGAGAATGGATTGTTCGAAAAGCTGCTAGAAGGAATGGATTGTCTTGAATACTTTAATGAACTGATGTTATAAAAGAACCCATAAAAGTTTGTCAATTTCAGAATTTCGTCTAAGAACCAAGAGAGAAACAATTCTCATGTAAATATGTTTTTAATTCGAAGATAATAACTTGTTTACGAAATGAAAAACTATTTAGACCAAATGATGCGATTTCCCTTGCATGGAATGTTTCGAAAATTACCCGAAGGAATGGATCGTCTTGAACAATCTAAGGAACCAGATATAGAAAAGAACTCGTAAAATTTTGACAAGTTAGAAAGTTCGTCCAACAACAGAGAGAGAAACAATTCTCTCATAAATAAGTTTTTAATTCAAAGGCCAAAACTTGTTTACAAAGTGAAAAACTTTTTAGACCAAATGATGCGACTTCCCAAGAATATAATGTTCAGAAAATTGCTCGAAGGATTGGACCGTCTTGATTACTTTAAGGAACCGAAGCTATAAAATAACTCGTAAAAGTTCGACAAGTTTGGAAGTTCGTCCAAGAACCAAGAGAGACACAATTCTCACGTAAATAAGTTTTTAATTCAAAGATCAAAACTTGTCTACAAAATGAAAAATTATTTAGACCAAATGATACGATTTCCCGAGACTGGATTGTTTGAAAAACTACTAGAAAGTATGGATCGTCTTGAATACTTTAATGAACTGAAGCTACAAACGAACTTGTAAAAGTTTGTCAATTTCAGAATTTCGTCCAAGAACCAAGAGAGAAACAATACCGAAGTTATAAAAGAACCAGTAACAGTTTGACAAGTTCGGAAGTTCGTCCAAGAACCAAGAGAGTCACAATTGTCACGTAAATAAGTTTTTAATTCAAAGATAAAAACTTGTTTACAAAATGAAAAACTATTTACACCAAATGATATGATTTCCCGAGAATGGATTGTTCAAAAAACTGCTCGAAGGAATGGACCGTCTTTATTACTTTAAGGAATCGAAGCTATAAAAGAACTCGTAAAAGTTCGACAAGTTCGGAAGTTCGTCCAAGAACCAAGAGAGACACAATTCTCATGTTAATAAAATTTTAATTCAAAGATCAAAACTTGTTTACAAAATGAGAAACTATTTAGACCAAATAATGCGATTTCCCTCGCATGGAATGTTCGCAAAATTACTCGAGAGAATGGATCGTCTTGAACCCTTTAATTAAATGAAGCTATAAACGAACTCATAAAAGTTTTTCAATTTCAGAATTTCGTCCAAGAACCAAGAGAGAAACAATTCTCATGTAAATAAGTTTTTAATTCGAAGATAAGAACTTGTTTACGAAATGAAAAACTATTTAAACCAAATGATGCGATTTCCCTCACATGGAATGTTCACAAAATTACTCGAAGGAATGGATCGTATTTAACACTTTAAGGAATTGGATTTGAAAATGTTCGAAAAATTGCCCGAAGGATTGGATCGTCTTGAATACTGTAAGGAACCGAAGCTATAAAAGAACTCGTAAAAGTTTGACAAGTTCGGAAGTTCGTCCAAGAACCAAGAGAGACATAATTCTCACGTAAATATGTTTTTAATTCAAAGATCAAAACTTGTTTACAAAATAAAAAACTATTTAGACCAAATGATACGATTTCCCTCGCATGGAATGTTCAAAAAATTACTCGAAGGAATGTATTGTCTTGAACACTTTAAGTCACTGGACTTAAAAAAGAAATAGTAAAAGTTTGATAAGTTCAGAAGTTCGTCCAACAACTAAGAGAAACAATTCTCACGTAAATAAGTTTTTAATTCAAAGGCCAGAACTTGTTTACAAAATGACAAACCTTTTAGACCAAATGATGCGACTTCCCGTGAATGTAATTTTCAGAAAATTGCTCGAAGGATTGGATCTTCTTGCATACTTTAAGGAACTGAAGCTATAAAAGAACTCTCAAAAGTTCGACAAGTTCGTATGTTCGTCCAAGAACCAAGAGAGAAACAATTCTCACGTAAATAAGTTTTTAATTCAAAGATCAAAACATGTTTACAAAATGAAAAACTAGTTATACCGAATGATGAGATTTCCCTCGCATGGAATGGTCGAAAAATTACTCGAAGGAATGGATCGTCTTTAACACTTTAAGGAACCAGATTTAAAAAAGAACTCGTAAAAGTTTTAAAATTTCGTAAGTTCGTCCAACAACCAAGAGAGAAACAATTCTCACGTAAATAAGTTTTTAATTCAAAGGCCAAAACTTATTTACAAAATGACAAACATTTTAGACCAAATGATGTGATTTCCCGAGGATGTAATGTTCGGAAGATTGCTCGAAGGATTGGATCATCTTGCATACTTTAAGGAACCGAAGCTATAAAAGAACTCGTAAAAGTTCGATAAGTTCAGATTTCGTCCAAGAACCAAGAGAGAAACAATTCTCACCTAAATAAGTTTTTAATTCAAAGATCAAAACATGTTTACAAAAAGAAAAACAATTACTCGAAGGAATGGATCGTCTTGAACACTTTAAGTAATCGGAATTAAAAAAGAACTCGTAAAAGTTTGAGTAATTCGGAAGTTTGTCCAACAACCAAGAGAGAAACAATTCTCACATAAATAAGTTTTTAATTCTAAGGCCAAAACTTATTTACAAAATGACAAAGTTTTTAGACCAAACGATACGACTTCCCGAGCATGTAACGTTCAGAAAATTGCTCGATGTACTGTATCGACTTGACTACTTTATGGAACCGAAGCTATAAAAGAACTCATAAAAGTTCGAGAAGTTCAGATGTACGTCCAGGAACCAAGAGAGAAAATTCTCATGTAAATAAGTTTATAATTCAAAAATCAAAACATGTTTACAAAATGAAAAACTTTTTAGACCAAATGATACGATTTCCCTCGCATGAAATGTTCCGAATATTACTCGAAGGAATGGATCGTCTTGAACACTTTAAGGAATCGGATCTAAAAAAAAACTCGTAAAAGTTTGACAATTTTGTAAGTTCGTCCAACAACTAAGAGAGAAACAATTCTCACGTAAATAAGTTTTTAATTCAAAGGCCAAAGCTTGTTTACAGAATGATAAACTTTTTAGACCAAATGATGCGACTTCCTGAGCATGTAACGTTCAAAAAATTGCTCGAGGGATTGGATCGTCTTGTATACTTTAAGGAAACGAAGCTATAAAAGAACTGGTAAAAGTTCTACAAGTTCGAAAGTTCGTCCAAGAGCAAGGGAGACACAATTCACACTTAAATAAGTTTTTAATTCAAAGATCAAAACTTGTTTACAAAATGAAAAACTATTTACCCCAAATGATGCAATTTTCCTCGCATGGAATGTTCGAAAAATTACTCGAAGGAATGGATCGTCTTGAACACTTTAAGGAACTGGGTTTAAAAAAGAACTAGTAAAAGTTTGACAAGTTCGGAAGTTCGTCCACTAACCAAGAGAGAAATAATTGTCATGTAAATAAGTTTTTAATTCAAAGGCAAAAACTTGTTTACAAAATGACAAACCTATTAGACGAAACGATGCGAGTTCCCGAGCATGTAATATTCAGAAAATTGCTCGAAGTATTTTATCGTCTTGCATACTTTAAGGAACTGAAGCTACAAAAGAACTCATAAAGTTCGGCAAGTTCGAAAGTTCATCCAAGAACCAAGAGAGAAACAATTCTTGCGTAAATAAGTTTATAATTCAAAGATCAAAACATGTTTACAAAATCAAAAAACTTTTTAGACCAAATGATGCGACTTCCTAAGCATGTAACGTTCAAAAAATTGCTCGAGGGATTGGATCGTCTTGAATACTTTAAGGAAACGAAGCTATAAAAGAACTGGTAAAAGTTCGACAAGTTCGAAAGTTCGTCCAAGAGCAAGGGAGACACAATTCACACTTAAATAAGTTTTTAATTCAAAGATCAAAACTTGTTTACAAAATGAAAAACTATTTACCCCAAATGATGCAATTTTCCTCGCATGGAATGTTCGAAAAATTACTCGAAGGAATGGATCGTCTTGAACACTTTAAGGAACTGGGTTTAAAAAAGAACTAGTAAAAGTTTGACAAGTTCGGAAGTTCGTCCACCAACCAAGAGAGAAACAATTGTCATGTAAATAAGTTTTTAATTCAAAGGTAAAAACTTGTTTACAAAATGACAAACCTATTAGACGAAACGATGCGAGTTCCCGAGCATGTAATATTCAGAAAATTGCTCGAAGTATTGTATTGTCTTGCATACTTTAAGGAACCGAAGCTACAAAAGAACTCATAAAGTTCGGCAAGTTCGAAAGTTCATCCACGAACCAAGAGAGAAACAATTCTTGCGTAAATAAGTTTATAATTCAAAGATCAAAACATGTTTACAAAATCAAAAAACTTTTTAGACCAAATGATGCGACTTACTGAGCATGTAACGTTCAAAAAATTGCTCGAGGGATTGGATCGTCTTGAATACTTTAAGGAAACGAATCTATAAAAGAACTGGTAAAAGTTCGACAAGTTCGAAAGTTCGTCCAGGAGCAAGGGAGACACAATTCACACTTAAATAAGTTTTTAATTCAAAGATTAAAACTTGTTTACAAAATGAAAAACTATTTACCCCAAATGATGCAATTTTCCTCGCATGGAATGTTCGAAAAATTACTCGAAGGAATGGATCGTCTTGAACACTTTAAGGAACTGGGTTTAAAAAAGAACTAGTAAAAGTTTGACAAGTTCGGAAGTTTGTCCACCAACCAAGAGAGAAACAATTGTCATGTAAATAAGTTTTTAATTCAAAGGAAAAAACCTGTTTACAAAATGACAAACCTATTAGACGAAACGATGCGAGTTCCTGAGCATGTAATATTCAGAAAATTGCTCGAAGTATTTTATCGTCTTGCATACTTTAAGGAACTGAAGCTACAAAAGAACTCATAAAGTTCGGCAAGTTTGAAAGTTCATCCAAGAACCAAGAGAGAAACAATTCTTGCGTAAATAAGTTTATAATTCAAAGATCAAAACATGTTTACAAAATCAAAAAACTTTTTAGACCAAATGATGCGACTTCCTAAGCATGTAACGTTCAAAAAATTGCTCGAGGGATTGGAACGTCTTGAATACTTTAAGGAAACGAAGCTATAAAAGAACTGGTAAAAGTTCGACAAGTTCGAAAGTTCGTCCAAGAGCAAGGGAGACACAATTCACACTTAAATAAGTTTTTAATTCAAAGATCAAAACTTGTTTACAAAATGAAAAACTATTTACCCCAAATGATGCAATTTTCCTCGCATGGAATGTTCGAAAAATTACTCGAAGGAATGGATCGTCTTGAACACTTTAAGGAACTGGGTTTAAAAAAGAACTAGTAAAAGTTTGACAAGTTCGGAAGTTCGTCCACCAACCAAGAGAGAAACAATTGTCATGTAAATAAGTTTTTAATTCAAAGGCAAAAACTTGTTTACAAAATAACAAACCTATTAGACGAAACGATGCGAGTTCCCGAGCATGTAATATTCAGAAAATTGCTCGAAGTATTGTATTGTCTTGCATACTTTAAGGAACCGAAGCTACAAAAGAACTCATAAAGTTCGGCAAGTTCGAAAGTTCATCCACGAACCAAGAGAGAAACAATTCTTGCGTAAATAAGTTTATAATTCAAAGATCAAAACATGTTTACAAAATCAAAAAACTTTTTAGACCAAATGATGCGACTTACTGAGCATGTAACGTTCAAAAAATTGCTCGAGGGATTGGATCGTCTTGAATACTTTAAGGAAACGAATCTATAAAAGAACTGGTAAAAGTTCGACAAGTTCGAAAGTTCGTCCAAGAGCAAGGGAGACACAATTCACACTTAAATAAGTTTTTAATTCAAAGATTAAAACTTGTTTACAAAATGAAAAACTATTTACCCCAAATGATGCAATTTTCCTCGCATGGAATGTTCGAAAAATTACTCGAAGGAATGGATCGTCTTGAACACTTTAAGGAACTGGGTTTAAAAAAGAACTAGTAAAAGTTTGACAAGTTCGGAAGTTCGTCCACCAACCAAGAGAGAAACAATTGTCATGTAAATAAGTTTTTAATTCAAAGGAAAAAACCTGTTTACAAAATGACAAACCTATTAGACGAAACGATGCGAGTTCCCGAGCATGTAATATTCAGAAAATTGCTCGAAGTATTGTATCGTCTTGCATACTTTAAGGAACCGAAGCTACAAAAGAACTCATAAAGTTCGGCAAGTTCGAAAGTTCATCCAAGAACCAAGAGAGAAACAATTCTTGCGTAAATAAGTTTATAATTCAAAGATCAAAACATGTTTACAAAATCAAAAAACTATTTAGACCAAATGATGCGATTTCCCTCGCATGGAATGTTTCGAAAATTACTCGAAGGAATGGATCGTCTTGAACACTTTAAGGAACTGGATTTGAAAAAGAACTAGTAAAAGTTTGACAAGATAGGAAGTACATCCAACGACCAAGAGAAAATCAATTCTCACGTAAATAAGTTTTTAATTCAAAGGCCAAAACATATTTACAAAATGACAAACTTTTTAGACCAAACGATTCGACTTCCCGAGCATGTAACGTTCAGAAAATTGCTTGAAGTATTGTATCGGCTTGACTAATTTATGGAACCGAAGATATAAAAGAACTCATAAAAGTTCGACAAGTTCAAAAGTTCGTCCAAGAACCGAGAGAGAAACAATTCTCACGTAAATAAGTTTATAATTCAAAGAAGAAAACAAGTTTACAAAATGATAAACTTTTTAGACCAAATGATGCGATTTCCCTCGCATGGAATGTTTTGAAAATTACTCAAATGAATGGATCGTCTTGAACACTTTAAGGAACTAGATCTAAAAAAGAACTCGTAAAAGTTTGACAATTTCGTAAGTTCGTCCAACAACTAAGAAAGAAACAATTCTCACGTAAATAAGTTTTTAATTCAAAGGCCAAAACTTGTTTACAGAATGATAAACTTTTTAGACCAAATGATGCGACTTCCCGAGCATGTAATGTTCAAAAAATTGGTTGAAAGATTAGTTCGTCTTGAATACTTTAAGGAACCGAAGCTATAAAAGAACTCATAAAAGTTCGACAAGTTCGGAAGTTCGTCCAAGAGCAAGAGAGACACAATTCACACTTAAATAAGTTTTTAATTCAAAGATCAAAACTTGTTTACAAAATGAAAACTATTTACCCCAAATGATGCGATTTCCCTCGCATGGAATGCTCGAAAAATTACTTGAAGGAATGGATCGTCTTGAACACTTTAAGGAACTGGGTTTAAAAAGAACTAGCAAAAGTTTGACAAGTTCGAAAGTTTGTCCACCAACCAAGAGAGAAACAATTGTCATGTAAATAAGTTTTTAATTCAATGGCAAAAACTTGTTTACAAAATCACAAACCTATTAGACGAAACGATGCGACTTCCCGAGCATGTAATGTTCGGAAAATTGCTCGAAGTATTGTTTCAACTTGCATACTTTAAGGAACCGAAGCTATAAAAGAACTCATAAAAGTTCGACAAGTTCGTAAGTTCATCCAAGAACCAAGAGAGAAACAATTCTTGCGTAAATAAGTTTATAATTCAAAGATCAAAATATGTTTACAAAATCAAAAAACTATTTAGACCAAATGATGCGATTTCCCTCGCATGGAATGTTTCAAAAATTACTCGAAGGAATGGATCGTCTTGAACACTTTAAGGAACTGGATTTGAAAAAGAACTAGTAAAAGTTTGACAAGATCGGAAGTACATCCAACGTCCAAGAAAATCAATTCTCACGTAAATAAGTTTTTAATTCAAAGGCCAAAACATATTTACAAAATGACAAACTTTTAGACCAAACGATGCGACTTCCCGAGCATGTAACGTTCAGAAAATTGCTCGAAGTATTGTATCGGCTTGACTAATTTATGGAATCAAAGATATAAAAGAACTCAGAAAAGTTCGACAAGTTTAGAAGTTCATCCAATAATCGAGAGAGAAACAATTCTCACGTAAATAAGTTTATAATTCAAAGAAGAAAACATGTTTACAAAATGATAAACCTTTTAGACCAAATGATGCGATTTCCCTCGCATGGAATGTTTTGAAAATTACTCGAAGGAATGGATCGTCTTGAACACTTTAAGGAGCTTGATCTAAAAAAGAACTCATAAAAGTTTGACAATTTTGAATGTTCATCCAACAACTAAGAGAGAAATAATTCTCACGTAAATAAGTTTTTAATTCAAAGGCCAAAACTTGTTTACAAAATGATAAAATTTTTTGACCAAATGATGCGACTTCCCGAGCATGTAATGTTCAAAAAATTGCTCGAAGGATTGGATCGTCTTGAATACTTTAAGGAACCGAAGCTATAAAAGAACTCGTAAAAGTTCGACAAGTTCGAAAGTTCGTCCAAGAGCAAGAGAGACACATTTCACACTTAAATAATTTTTTAATTCAAAGATTAAAACTTGTTTACAAAATGAAAAACTATTTAGACCAAATGATGCGATTTCCCTCGCATGGAATGTTCGATAAATTACTCGAAGAAATGGATCGTCTTGAACACTTTAAGGAACTGGGTTTAAAAAAGAACTAGTAAAAGTTTGACAAGTTCGGAAGTTCGTCCACCAACCAAGAGAGAAACAATTGTCATGTAAATAAGTTTTTAATTCAAAGGCAAAAACTTGTTTACAAAATGACAAACCTATTAGACGAAACGATGTGACTTCCCGTGCATGTAATGTTCGGAAAATTGCTCGATGTATTGTATCGTCTTGCATACTTTAAGGAACCGAAGCTATAAAACAAGTCATAAAAGTTCGGCAAGTTCGTATGTTCATCCAAGAACCAAGAGAGAAATAATTCTTGCGTCAATAAGTTTATAATTCAAAGATCAAAACATGTTTACAAAATCAAAAAACTATTTAGACCAAATGATGCGATTTCCCTCGCATGGAATGTTTCGAAAATTACTCGTAGGAATGGATCGTCTTGAACACTTTAAGGAACTGGATTTGAAAAAGAACTAGTAAAAGTTTGACAAGATCGGAAGTACATCTAACGACCAAGAGAGAATCACTTCTCACGTAAATAAGTTTTTAATTCAAAGGCCAAAACATATTTACAAAATGACAAACTTTTTAGACCAAACGATGCGACTTCCCGAGCATGTAACGTTCAGAAAATTTCTTCGAGCAATGGATCGTTCTAAACACTTTATGGAATTAGATTTATAAAAGAACTCGTAAAAGTTTGACAATTTCGTAAGTTCATCCAACAACCAAGAGAGAAACAATTCTCACGTAAATAAGTTTTTAATTCAAAGGCAAAAACTTGTTTACAAAATGACAAACCTTTTAGACCAAATGATGCTACTTCCCCAGCATGTAATGTTCGAAAAATTGCACAAAGGATTGGATCGTCTTGCATACTTTAAGGAACCGAAGCTATAAATGAACTCGTAAAAGTTCAACATGTTCGAAATTTCATCCAAGTACCAAGAGAGAAACAATTCTCACATAAATAAGTTTTTAATTCAAAGATCAAAAACATGTTCATAAAATGAAAAACTATTTAAACCAAATGATGCGATTTTCATCGCATGGAATATTTCGAAAATTACTCGAAGGAATGGATCGTCTTGAATACTTTCAGGAACTAGATTTAAAAAACAACTCGTAAAAGTTTCACAATTTCGTAAGCTCATCCATCAACCAAGAGAGATACAATTCTCACGTAAATAAGTTTTTAATTCAAAGGCCAAAACTTGTTTACAAAATGACAAACTTTTTACACCAAATGATGCGACTTCCCGAGCATGTAATGTTCCAAAAATTACTCGAAGGATTGGATTGTCATGAATACGTTAAGGAACCAAATCTATAAAAGAACTCGTAAAAGTTCGACAAGTTCGGAAGTTCGTCCAAGAACCAAGAGAGACATAATTCTCACTTAATAAGTTTTTAATTCAAAGATCAAAACTTGTTTACAAAATGAGAAACTATTTAGATCAAATGATACGATTTCCCTCCCATGGAATGTTCAAAAAATTACTTGAAGGAATGGATCATCTTGAACACTTTAAGGAGCCTGATCTAAAAAAGAACTAGTAAAAGTTTGAAAAGTTCGGAGGTTCGTCCAAGAACCAACGGAGAAACAATTCTCACGTAAATAAGTTTTTAATTCAAAGGCCAAAACTTGTTTACAAAATGACAAACTTTTTAGAACAAATGATGCGACTTCCCGAGCATGTAATGTTCGAAAAATTACTCGAAAGATTGGATTGTCATGAATACGTTAAGGAACCAAATCTATAAAAGAACTCATAAAAGTTCGACAAGTTCGTCCAATAACCAAGAGAGACACAATTCTCACATAATAAGTATTTAATTCAAAGATCAAAACTTGTTTACAAAATAAAAAACTATTAAGATCAAATGATACAATTTCCCTCGCATGAATGTTCGAAAAATTACTCAAAGGAATGGATCATCTTGAACACTTTAAGGAGCCTAATCTAAAAAGAACTAGTAAAAGTTTGAAAAGTTCGGAAGTTCGTCCAAGAACCAACGGAGAAACAATTCTCACGTAAATAAGTTTTTAATTCAAAGGCCAAAACTTGTTTACAAAATGACAAACTTTTTAGAACAAATGATGCGACTTCCCGAGCATGTAATGTTCGAAAAATTACTAGAAGGATTGGATTGTCATGAATACGTTAAGGAACCAAATCTATAAAAGAACTCATAAAAGTTCGACAAGTTCGTCCAATAACCAAGAGAGACACAATTCTCACATAATAAGTATTTAATTCAAAGATCAAAACTTGTTTACAAAATGAAAAACTATTAAGATCAAATGATACGATTTCCCTCGCATGAATGTAAAAAAAATTACTCAAAGGAATGGATCATCTTGAACACTTTAAGGAGCCTGATCTAAAAAAGAACTAGTAAAAGTTTGAAAAGTTCGGAAGTTCGTCCAAGAACCAACGGAGAAACAATTCTTACGTAAATAAGTTTTTAATTTAAAGGCCAAAACTTGTTTACAAAATGACAAACCTTTTAGACCAAATGATGCGACTTCCCAAGCATGTAATGTTCAAAAAATTGCTCGAAGGATTGGATCGTCTTGAATACTTTAAGGAACCGAAGCTATAAAAGAACTGGTAAAAGTTCGACAAGTTCGAAAGTTCGTCCGAGAGCAAGAGAGACACAATTCACACTTAAATAAGTTTTTAATTCAAAGATCAAAACTTGTTTACAAAATGAAAAACTACTTAGACCAAATGATGCGATTTCTCTCGCATGGAATGTTCGGTAAATTACTCGAAGAAATGGATCGTCTTGAACACTTTAAGGAACTGGGTTTAAAAAAGAACTAGTAAAAGTTTGACAAGTTCGGAAGTTCGTCCACCAACCAAGAGAGAAACAATTGTCACGTAAATAAGTTTTTAATTCAAAGGCAAAAACCTGTTTACAAAATGACAAACCTATTAGACGAAACGATGTGGCTTCCCGAGCATGTAATGTTCGGAAAATTGCTCGAATTATTGTATCGTCTTGCATACTTTAAGGAACCAAAGCTATAAAAGAACTCATAAAGTTCGGCAAATTCGGAAGTTCATCCAAGAACCAAGAGAGAAACAATTCTTGCGTAAATAAGTTTATAATTCAAAGATCAAAACATGTTTACAAATTCAAAAAACTATTTAGACCAAATGATGCGATTTCCCTCGCATGGAATGTTTCAAAAATTACTCGAAGGAATGGATCGTCTTGAACACTTTAAGGAACTGGATTTGAAAAAGAACTAGTAAAAGTTTGACAAGATCGGAAGTACGTCCAACGACCAAGAGAAAATCAATTCTCACGTAAATAAGTTTTTAATTCAAAGGCTAAAACATATTTACGAAATGACAAACTTTTTAGACCAAACGATGCGATTTCCCAAGCATGTAACGTTCAGAAAATTGCTCGAAGTATTGTATCGGCTTGACTAATTTATGGAACCGAAGATATAAAAGAACTCATAAAAGTTCGACAAGTTTAGATGTTCATCCAATAATCGAGAGAGAAACAATTCTCACGTAAATAAGTTTATAATTCAAAGAAGAAAACATGTTTACAAAATGATAAACTTTTTAGATCAAATGATGCGATTTCCCTCGCATGGAATGTTTTGAAAATTACTCGAAGGAATGGATCGTCTTGAACACTTTAAGGAGCCTGATCTAAAAAAGAACTCATAAAAGTTTGACAATTTTGTATGTTCGTCCAACAACTAAGAGAGAAATAATTTTCACGTAAATAAGTTTTTAATTCAAAGGCCAAAACTTATTTACAGAATGATAAACTTTTTAGACCAAATGATGCGACTTCCCGAGCATGTAATGTTCAAAAAATTGCATGAAGGATTGGATCGTCTTGAATACTTTAAGGAACCGAAGCTATAAAAGAACTCGTAAAAGTTCGACAAGTTCGAAAGTTCGTCCAAGAACCAAGAAAGACACAATTCACACGTAAATAAGTTTTTAATTTAAATATCAAAACTTGTTTACAAAATGAAAAACTAATTAGACCAAATGATGCGATTTCCCTCACATGGAATGTTCGAAAAATTACTCGAAGGAATGGATCATTTTAACACTTTAAGGAACTGGATTTAAAAAAGAACTTGTAAAAGTTTGACAAGTTCGAAAGTTCGTCCAACAACCAAGAGAGAAACAATTCTAACGTAAATAAGTTTTTAATTCAAAGGCCAAAACTTGTTTACAAAATGACAAACCTTTTCGGCCAAAGATGCGACTTCCCGAGCATGTAATGCTCGAAAAACAGCTTAAAGTATTGTATCGTCTTGCATACTTTAAGGAACCGAAGCTATAAAAGAACTCATAAAATTTTGACAAGTTCAGATATTCGTCCAAGAACTAAAAGAGAAACAATTCTCACTTAATAAGTTTTTAATTCAAAGATCGAAACATGTTTACAAAATGAAAAACTATTTAGACCAAATGATGCGATTTCCCTCGCATGGAATGTTCGAAAAATTACTAGAAGGAATGAATCATCTTGAACACTTTAAGGAACCGGATCTAAAAAAAAACTCGTAAAAGTTTGACGATTTTGTAAGTTCATCCAACAACCAAGAGAGGAACAATTCTCACGTAAATAATTTTTTAATTCAAAAGCCAAAACTTGTTTACAAAATGATAAACTTTTTAGGCCAAATGATGTGACTTCCCGAGCATGTAATGTTCGAAAAATTGCTCGAAGGATAGGATCGTCTTGAATACTTTAAGGAACCAAAGCTATAAAAGAACTCGTAAAAGTTCGACAAGTTCGAAAGTTCGTCCAAGAACCAAGAAAGACACAATTCACACGTAAATAAGTTTTTAATTCAAATATCAAAACTTGTTTACAAAATGAAAAACTAATTAGACCAAATGATGCGATTTCCCTCACATGGAATGTTCGGAAAATTTCTCGAAGGAATGGATCGTCTTAACACTTTAAGGAACTAGATTTAAAAAAAACTTGTAAAAGTTTGACAAGTTCGAAAGTTCGTCCAACAACCAAGAGAGAAACAATTCTAACGTAAATAAGTTTTTAATTCAAAGGCAAAAACTTGTTTACAAAATGACAAACCTTTTAGACCAAACGATGCGACTTCCCGAGCATGTAATGCTCGGAAAATTGCTCAAAGTATTGTATCGTCTTGCATACTTTAAGGAACCGAAGCTATAAAAGAACTCATAAAAGTTTGACAAGTTCGGATATTCGTCCAAGAACTAAAAGAGAAACAATTCTCACTTAATAAGTTTTTAATTCAAAGATCAAAACATGTTTACAAAATGAAAAACTATTTAGACCAAATGATGCGATTTCCCTCACATGGAATGTTCGGAAAATTACTAGAAGGAATGAATCGTCTTAAATACTTTAAGAAACTATATTTAAAAAAGAACTAGTAAAAGTTTGACAAGTTCAGAAGTTAGTCCAACAACCAGGAGAGAAACAATTCTCACGTAATAATTTTTAAATTCAAAGATAAAAACATGTTTACAAAATGAAAAACTATTTAGACCAAATGATACGATTTCCCTCGCATGGATTGCTCGGAAAATTACTCGAAGGAATGGATCGTCTTGAACACTTTAAGGAACTGGATTTGAAAAAGAACTAGTTAAAGTTTGACAAATTTGGAAGCTCGTCCAACAACAAAGAGAGAAACAATTCTCACGTAAATAAGTTTTTAATTCAAAGCCAAAAACTTGCCCACAAAATGACAAACCTTTTAGACCAAACTATGTGACTTCCCGAGCCTGTAATGTTCGGAAAATTACTCGAAGTATTGTATCGTCTTACATACTTTAAGTTACCGAAGCTATAAAAGAACTCATAAAAGTTCGACAAGTTCGAAAGTTCGTCCAAGAACCAAGAGAGAAACAATTCTTGTGTAAATAAGTTTATAATTCAAAGATCAAAACATGTTTACAAAATAAAAAACTATTTAGACCAAATGATGCGATTTCCCCATGGAATGTTCCGAAAATTACTCGAAGGAATGGATCGTCTTGAACACTTTAAGGAAGTGGATTTAAAAAAGAACTAGTAAAAGTTTGACAAGTTCGGAAGTTTGTCCAACAACCAAGAGAGAATCAATTCTCACATAAATAAGTTTTTAATTCAGAGGCCAAAACTTATTTACAAAATGACAAACCTTTTGGACCAAATGATGCGAATTCTCGAGGATGTAATGTTCGAAAAATTGCTCGAAGGATTGGATCATCTTACATACTTTAAGGTACCGAAGCTATAAAAGAACTCATAAAAGTTCGAAAGTTCGTCCAAGAAACAAGAGAGAAACAATTCTCACTTAATAAGTTTTTAATTCAAAGATCAAAACATGTTTACAAAATGAAAAACTATTTAGACCAAATGATGCAATTTCCCTCGCATGGAATGTTCTGAAAATTACACCAAGGAATGGATCGTCTTGAACACTTTAAGGAACTGGATTTAAAAAAGAACTAGTAAAAGTTTGACAAGTTCGGAAGTTTGTGCAACAACCAAGAGAGAAATAATTCTGACGTAAATAAGTTTTTAATTCAAAGACCAAAACTTGTTTACAAAATGAAAAACCTTTCAGACCAAATGATGCGACTTCCCGAGCATGTAATGTTCGAAAAATTGCTCGATGGATTGGATCGTCTTGCATTCTTTAAGGAATCGAAGCTATAAAAGAACTAGTCAAAGTTCGACAAGTTCGGAAGTTCGTCTAAGAACCAAGAGAGAAAGAATTCTCACTTAATAAGTTTTTAATTGAAAGATCAAAACATGTTTACAAAATGAAAGTCTATTTAGACCAAATGATGCGATTTCCCTCGCATGGAATGTTCGAAAAATTACTCAAAGGAATGGATCGTCTTGAACTAAAGCTATAAAAGAGCTAGTAAAAGTTCGACAAGTTCAGAAGTTCATCCAAGAACCAATAGAGACACAGTTCTCTCGTAAATAAGTTTTTAATTCAAAGATCGAAACATGTTTACAAAATGAAAAGCTATTTAGACCAAATGATAAGATTTCCCTCACATGGAATGTTTGGAAAATTACTCGAAGGAATGGATCGTCTTGAACACTTTAAGGAACTGGATTTAAAAAAGAACTAGTAAAAGTTTGACAAGTTCGGAAGTTCGTCCAACAACCAAGAGAGAAACAATTCTCACGTAAATAAGTTTTTTATTTAAAGGCCAAAACTTTTTTACAAAATGACAAACCTTTTAGACCAAATGATGCTACTTCTCGAGCATGTAATGTTCGAAAAATTTCTCGAAGGATTGGATCGTCTTGCATACTTTAAGGAACCGAAGCTATAAATGAACTCGTAAAAGTTCGACAAGTTCGGAAGTTCATCCAAGAACCAAGAGAGAAACAATTCTCACGTAAATCAGTTTTTAATTCAAAGATCAAAACATGTTTACAAAATGAAAAACTATTTAGAGCAAATGATGCGACTTCTGTCGCATGGAATGTTCCGAAAATTACTCGAAGGAATGGATCGTCTTGAACACTTTAAGGAACCGGATTTAAAAAAGAACTCGTAAAAGTTTGACAATTTTGTAAGTTCGTCCTACAACCAAGAGAGAAACAATTCTCACGTAAATAAGTTTTTAATTCAAAGGCCAAAACCTGTTTACAAAATGACAAACTTTTTATACCAAATGATGCGACTTCCCGAGCATGTAATGCTCGAAAAATTGCTCGAAGGATTGTATCGTCTTGAATACGTTAAGGAACCGAAACTATAAAAGAACCAGTAAAATTTCGACAAGTTCAGAAGTTCGTCCAAAAACCAGGACAGACAGAATTCTCACGTAAATAAGTTTTTAATTCAGAGATCAAAACTTGTTTACAAAATGAAAAACTATTTAGACCAAATGATACGATTTCCCTCACATGGAATGTTTAGAAAATTAATCGAAGGAATGGATCGTCTTGAACACTTTAAGGAACCGGATTTAAAAAAGAACGCGTAAAAGATTGACAATTTTGTAAGCTCGTCCAACAACAAAGAGAGAAACAATTCTAACGTAAATAAGTTTTTAATTCAAAGGCCAAAACTTGTTTGCAAAATGAAAAACTTTTTAGACCAAATGATGGGACTTCCCGAGCAAGTAATGTTTGAAAAATTGCTCGAAGGATTGGATCATCCTCAATACATTAAGGAATCGAAGCTATAAAAGAACTCGTAAAAGTTCGACAAGTTCGGAAGTTCGTCCAGGAACCAAGAGAGACACAATTCTCACGTAAATAAGTTTTTAATTCAAAGATCAAAACTTGTTTACAAAATGAAAAACTATTTAGACCAAATGATGTGATTTCCCTCGCATTCAATGTTTGGAAAATTACTCGAAGGAAGTCTTGAACACTTTAAGGAACTGGATTTAAAAAAGAACTAGTAAAAGTTTGACAAGTACGGAAGTTTGTCCAACAACCGAAAGAGAAACAATTCTCACGTAAATAAGTTTTTAATTCAAAGACCAAAACTTGTTTACAAAATGACAAACCTTTTAGACCAAATGATGCGACTTCCCAAGCATGTAATGTTTAGAAAATTGCTCGAAGGATTGGATCATCTTGCATACTTTAAGGAACCGAAGCTATAAAAGAACTAGTAAAAGTTCGACAAGTTCAGAAGTTCGTCCAAGAACCAATAGAGACACAATTCTCTCGTAAATAAGTTTTTAATTCAAAGATCAAAACATGTTTACAAAATGAAAAACTATTTAGACCAAATGATACGATTTCCCTCACATGGAATGTTCGGAAAATTACTCGAAGGAATGGATAGTCTTGAACACTTTAGGGAACTGGATTTAAAAAAGAACTAGTAAAAGTTTGACAAGTTCGGAAGTTTGTCCAACAACCAAGAGAGAAACAATTCTCATGTAAATAAGTTTTTAATTCAAAGGCCAAAAGTTGTTTGCAAAATGACAAACTTTTTAGACCAAATGATGCGACTTCTCGAGCAAGTAATGTTTGAAAAATTGCTCGAAGGATTGGATCGTCCTGAATACATTAAGGAACCGAAGCTATAAAAGAACTCGTAAAAGTTCGACAAGTTCGGAAGTTCGTCCAAGAACCAGGAGAGACACAATTCTCACGTAAATAAGTTTTTAATTCAAAGATCAAAACTTGTTTACAAAATGAAAAACTATTTAGACCAAATGATACGATTTCCCTCGCATGGAATGTTCGAAAAATTACTCGAAGGAATGGATCGTCTTGAACACTTTAAGTAACTGGATTTAAAAAATAACTAGTAAAAGTTTAACAAGTTTGGAAGTTCATCCAACAACTAAGAGAGAAACAATTCTCACGTAAATAAGTTTTTAATTCAAAGGCCAAAACTTATTTACAAAATCACAAACCTTTTAGACCAAATGATGCGACTTCCCGAGTATGTAATGTTCAGAAAATTGCTCGAAGGATTGGATCGTCTTGCATACTTTAAGGAATAGAAGCTATAAAAGAACTCGTAAAAGTTCGACAAGTTCGGAAGTTCGTCCAAGTTCGGAAGTTCGTCCAAGAACCAAGAGAGAAACAATTCTCACTTAATAAGTTTTTAATTCAAAGGTCAAAACATGTTTACAAAATGAAAAACTATTTAGACCAAATGATGCAATTTCCCTCGCATGGAATGTTCGGAAAATTACTCAAAGTAATGGATCATCTTGAACACTTTAAGGAACTGGATTTAAAAAGAACTCTTAAAAGTTTGACAATTTCATAAGTTCATCCAATAACCAAGAGAGAATCAATTCTCACGTAAATAAGTTTTAATTGCCTTTTTCACAACTCTTCATATTATTCAGTTCTTAAAACCTTTGGATGTGCTTAGTTTGTACTCCTCCAACCTCATGAACATACTAAACTTGAATCATGTGCTCGTCTTTATTGTTTTCTTGGTATGGAATTGAGCATTTCATTCTTCCTTGTCCTTTTCTCTATCTTTTTTCATAGATGCTTCTTGATCTATCGTAATTTGATATGGTAAATTAGGTGTTCTCGATATACTTAAAGAGTTTATTCTTAAGCAAAGTAACATCCTTTCCGTAGTTTTTCGTAATTTTTAGATTTTAAGTTAATAAGTGTAAATGCTTTATTTGTACTTTTTTGAAACCCAAATTGGCTAATAGTTCTATTGTGAACTCTAACATATGGTTGAGTGATATAGTGACGTGTTGGAGGCTGAAATTGAGTGAGAACGACTCCAAAGGAGAGGAGATTACAGTATCCAAATATTCTAATCGCGATACCTCCAAAAGACTCGATATTCGAGATCACCCTTCAGTAGTATTGCAAGATTCACTTTTTGTATCGCGATATCCACCCTCCAAGAAGATCCTTAAGTTCAAAACTGTCTGAGGTTTCGCAATATCCTCTGTCTTGGTAGCACGATACAAATATCATAAAGGGACAAAATTGGACAAAAAAGGTAGTCTTTATCCACGTAAAGTACCAATCATTGAAGGCCTATTCAAGGGTATTTTGGGCACAAGAATTAGGTCATAATAGCTACTATATCAGCTAAAATTTTGTTGAGAGAGAAAAAAAAGGCCACATTACCTTAGTTTAGGCTTAGTTTTATTTTAGATTTTCGTCCTCTATTTCTAGGGTTTCTTATTTTAATTTTCTTAGTTGTAGATTTTACATTTCCCAACAACTTTTATTCTTATTTTAATTGTTCTTATTGTTAGTTAAGTTAGTTATCAATGTCGATTAGGTTTATTTGCACTTTTAGTCTTTTTACCTTGGTTGCAAGAAATTTTCAAATTTAGTTTAATGTATTTCTATTTCTTTCACTTTGCACTTGTTAAAGTTTGTTCCTTTTATGTTTATTGCTTTAGATTTTCTTATTAAATGCTTCTCTTTTACATGCCTTTTAAGTTTTCTTGCATAAAAATCCCAACTTTTATATCTTTCTCAAGCTTTGCTTTAATGGCTTCTTTGATTTTTCATTTTCATGGTTGTTAGTTTTATTTCCAACATGAGTAGTTAAACCTTTAAGGGGGTTGGTTGATGGAGATGTGGTGAGCTGAATTTTGGATGAAGGACCAAATCGTAATAAATTGGGCTAACTTGAATAAACCTAAAAACTTAGGATTGACGACCCTAAGGGAACATTTAGGCAAGTGAGACTGAGATGAGATTTTTTTTGGTACCAATTCATTAGTCCCAGGTTAACAGGTGAGATCGAGAGATAATTCAGATTAATTTGTCTAACTTGGTAAAATGGTGACCGAGAGGTAAATTGAAGCCATTATGGGAGTTTTAGTGATTTGGATTCCTAATTCAAGGATTAGTGAACCACATCATTTTCAGCCAACCATCGTTTGTTATTTAATTGCAAATTTCATAACATTGCATGTTTTACAATTTAGTCCTTACTATCTAGATAGTAAAGTAGATTAATTTCTCTTGATTTTATGATTTGTCGTAATATAACTTTTTGCGATTAGTAGGTTAGACTCTTTATTTTACACGCACATTATTTAGAAATTATTCAATCCACAATTATCTTGGGTTCGATCCTTGGAATACTTCATTGTTTCATTATAACACTACAAATACTACAACTGATCTGTCACACTTGCAGTAAAGCCGCGATAATTATATTTTGTTTTATTTCTCGAGTGTTGATCTTCGTATCTCTCTCTATTTGTTCTCGGGGCAGAGAGAAAGAGAGCGAAACAGTCAAGTTGTTGGCACCATTACCAAGGAATCGACTTTAGATTTAACTATTTTCATTTCTGTTGCGTGTACTTAGGAATATAATCGATGAAAGTCGAGGTTATAGATACGGCTTTATTTTTTTATTTGTTTTGTTTCATTTATAATTTTTAGTAATTTGCTTCACTCTCGTGTTTGTAGGAGGCGTTGTATAACTCGTACCAATAACGATATACACACGTTTCTCAAACGATTCCAACCTAGATTGATCCAATGGCTGCAACATCCTCATTATCTCCCTTTCATTCCTGGTTGTAGATTGCAATAGATCCCACTGAAATAAAATCTCATTATAATCATCACCCTAACTTTACTATTTTATTCTACAAAAGATTTGGTTTAAATAAATCCATAAAATCCTTATCAATATCTACCATTTTGTTCTTAATCTATAGCAAAGCAAATGCAAATAAAGAATAAGGAAATACGAAAGAATATACTAAGTTATATATATATACATCCATTCAAAAAGAAAAGCAATAGAAGATAGAAGGGAATTTACTTTTCCACAACTTTAGTAAATTATCTATAATTTATTTTTCTGTGCTTTGAATCTCAATTATTTCGGTTGAAAATCACTTTATGCTTTCACGTGAATTTCGAAAGTGACATTCCTCTAAAGAAAAGAACTACAAGTGACAAAAAGAAAATTATGCTGCCACCTCAACCCTAATTAGTGTTAAATATGACCAAGAATAATCTTTGGCTTCCAATAAGCTTTCACCCAAATATCAAAATTTCTTTTCATCTCAATTTTAAAATATTCATTCCATCTTTGATAGAGTATTTGTGGAGATCTGCACCTAATTTATAAGATATTTTGTATCTTACATTAAAACTTATTTTATCAAAATATCTCATTATTTTATTTCATAGAAGCATGAGTTACCTGCATTTCTTTTTATTATTAAGTAGAAATCTCATTAACAATATTACACGAAACTTTTATAATATCAAAATTTCATGATATCCGAGGCAAGAGCAAAGTTAGAAATTATTTTTAGAGAGTTAAAATTAAATTATAATTTTTACGATAATAAAAATACAATTTCATCATTTTATAATTTATATCTTTATAACTATTAAAAAATTAAATCAATTTTTATTATTTTTATAAGAGTTAAAAGTACAATTTTATTTTTATTAATTTAAGTATAAAAAATTTCATTTTAAGAGATTATGTCATACCAACTCCTCTAGTTAGGCCACTACTTCGAGGGGTGCATGTGTTTTTTTGTTCTTTTGTCTCTTTTTAAACAAAGAAAGAAAAGGGGAAAGATTGTCTTTTATAAGCTAATCATCTAACATCATCCATAATCATCATCCGTATAACATAAATTAATTGTTAGGTCTAGCTGGTCATTTTAACTTGTTGCCTTTTTTTTTTTTTTTTTTTTACTATTTATCATTTACTTTAAATTGTTTTTTTCTTTTATTTTGGTATAATGATAAATTTTGTCTTTAATATTTACAATTTTTTTGTCAACTTGATAATTATTTTTTAGTTAAATTTAGTCATCAACCTTTCAAAAAGAATCAAATTATTTTTTTAAATAAAAATATTGACTAAAGTATTAATTTTTTAAACGATGTTGGTGTGACAATCCGTGTGGCAGTCTATATGTACTTCATGCTGACATGGTACTATTTGTCTTATATGTCATGTCAAAAATTAATTTAAAAATTAGAAAATTAAAAAGTTCATAAAAATTAAAAAAAATAGCATGGAGTCACATGGCTTGCCATGCGGCTATCATGTTTAAAATTTTAATATTTCACTACATCAAACACAGACCTAAAACGACACTTTTGGGCTGACACTTTCTTAAGCGTCGGGATAAACTTGTCGACATACACTTTGACCAATTCTTTGTATAAAGGTTAGATATGCATGCCTAAGGCAACACTTAAATAAGAGTAGACTTTGTCCAAGACTATGCCAACTTTTGTTATACCTTTCCCTACAATATAAAGGTGTCGCCATATGAAAAGCCTAAGATGACTCTTTCTGGACAACGTCAACCCCTTTTTTGTGTCGTTTAAATTTGCACCTTTAAGCAACTTTTTTGGCTGTTAGAAAAATCTAATCATATCCCAACTTTTTAGGAAGAGTTGGAAAAATGTTAACATATCCCAACTTTTATTTTTCGTTGGCAAATATTTTATCTAATCCAACCTTTTTTGTGTTGCCTTTTTTGCTCATGATTTATCCCAACATTTTTTCTTGTTTGCAAATTTTGGCCTAACCCAACTTTTTTGTGTTGTCTTTGTCTACTTTCGATCTCCAACATGTTATCATTTTGCTACTGTATGTTGTCAAGTATGTTTTCATACCCGCGTTATTTATTATCGTTTTTCAACATTTATTAACATTATCAGAGGAGCGACCGACTTTTGAGTTTAGTGAGCGCTTCACTCATCCTCTTTCCCAATTCTCAGTTTTCATAGGCAAAACAAAGATGCCCAAAAGGGTGGGCATATGAATGATATCTATACATGTATAGATGTTGAGCTAGGTTATCTCCCGTTGATCACCGTCTTCGAGTTCTCCTCAACTTCTACATAAGTTCTATCAAAATTCCACTCAACAAAGATGATCCCTTTGAGTAATCAAATAAGGAAAAGTCTTTACATTGAAAAGTGTGTTATGGAGGTAAAAATGATTTGCTCAAACTCTTTATATTTGACTTATCTGTTTATGTCAATGGTTTGTGGGAATTTTCATTTAGTTATATCGAACTTGGCTTTGTGCTACTTGTCAAATGTGGTATATGTGCTTTATTTTTCTTATCATGTACACAATCTTATTATTGGTTTTTGTGGATCTCCATTGGTTAAGGTCTTAGTTTGAAGTTGGGCATTTGCCTTACATGTGCTCGATGAAATGTCTAAGTGGTATTTGCAAGTTTAAATAGTTGAGTTGTTGCCTTTGTAGTTGTCGATGAAATGTCTAAGTAGGTATTGGGGAGTTTAAATACTCATGTTATTTCATATTAATTACCTTAACAGGTGGTGGATAAAAGATGCTTTGAGATTTAACACCAATCACCTGGCTGGAATATAAAGATTTTTATTATTTGCAATTGAAAAATATTCGAGGAAGTAGAATCTTGATTCCGTGCGTAAGCAATAGAGCGAGAAGCTCATTTGATAGCTGAGGTAGAAGAAAGGTTTATGAAATTGACTAAAATTTGAGAGGCAAAGTTCATGAATATGATGGATGCTCGTGATAAAAAAGTATAAGACTCTCCTCAATGAGTGTATGGCAAAGGGAATGTCAAGTAAGTGAAATACTTACTAATAGAACTATATTGTTAGTAAGTTTGTTGATGGTTTAATATAGATTGATTGTTGTTATTTAGCTATTTGTTTGTGTTGTAACTAAATGTTTGCTTTTTATTTGATGTCTTCATTGTTTGTTCAACCAATAATTAACAGATGTACTGATGAAAATTGTTGATTTAGCTTCAATTTATGGTTCTTTGGCTATTACTGAAATGTTTTTCTCACGTGTTCATGTTGTTTCTCATATAACTCATATAACTCATATAAATAGAAAAGGTACATTGTATTTTTTCACTTGTTAATGCAATTGAATTTTAGACTAGAGGACTTGATGATAAGGCATAACATCCCGCCCGATGAAGTCCTAGAGCTTGGGTGTTGTTTTAGAAGTAAGAATTTCGAGATAAGCTCTAAATAAGTAAAATGGTGGGTTTAATTAAGGAGTTGAAGTCCATGGGTATGCCCTTAGGCGAAGCCCTGAAAGTTTGAAATATTCTCTATAAAAATATATCTTAAGAAATTATTTTTAAGTGTCCAATGTTGGGATTTGATTAATATAACTTACTTTTCGAGCGCACCTATGATGTCTTAGTTTGGCGTATTCTGAAAGAATGAAACTTATGACTAAATTAAGTACGATGATTCAAAGAATAATGATAAGAGTGTATAAATATTTGAATTAGGTGCATAGTTATATAGAAGCACGACAAGCAAAGAAGTGTTCGCCCAAAAAGCCCATCTTGGGGTATATAGTAGGTGAACCAAAAGTGTTATATTTGTAAGGCCTTTTGTAATAGGAAAGGTTAAGGAATCGCTGGGAGAAATGATTGACTAAGTAGTAGTAGTCGCCCAAATGCACTTTTCGACGTATAGAATGGGCAGACTCTAACATGAAGTAAGTAGAAAAGGATTCCCGATCAGATTTTGATGATAAGTGAGACTAAAGTTATGGTTATGAGATATGAGTCCACGACAGAGGCATGGTACACTCCGTGACAATGTGGTCCCGTACTAATTAAATTGCAAGGTAAGTTGGTTGGGAACTAACCAAATGCGAACCAGAAGAGTTAAAGGCTAAAGGATTATTAGGTAAGTTTCTTGGAAGTGGTAGATTTTGGATAAGATAACTCAGTCTTGATGTGACATTTATCAAGTCCCAATGAAGACTTGGGTTAAGTTAAAATGACACTCAGGTTAAGTTAAGGAAGAAATATCCTCCTTCTTAAGGATAAAGGGGCTAAGCAGATGGGGGATGCCTCCCAAAGACAAGTTTGAAACCCTGGTTTTCTACTAGTAAGCTCCATCGTAACAAGGTACGTTTTAGGACTCTATCTACTAAGGAAATGCATTTTTGTAAGTATATTTAAAGAAATAATACTTAGTGACAAGTCTGAGTTTAAAGCAAAAGTAAAAGGATTTTTCTGAATGGGTTTTAGCAAAGTGTCTCTATTTGTTGAGGCGAGGAGCCATAGTATCTGGTTGAATGAAGGATTTAGAGCTCAAGCTGTTGATGTCACAAGGAAGGACTAGATGTGAAGTTTGACTGCCTTCGAGGTTATGAGGTGAGTCCTTAAGTCGACTCTTGCAAATATATTATACATGCTAGAACCTTCTGTGAAAATAAGCTAAAAATACATGATGTGATGGTTCTGTGAAGAATGTATGTCTAATGAACTTGCATGAATGATTAGTATGGAATATGGATATGATACATGAGGTCAACGGTTAATGTGTCTGAATGAGTGAAGTGTGTCAATGTGCGTATTGATGATATGAAGATGTGAAAGAGTCTATCAAGGTATATATTAAATTAAATTTAATATTAAGATAATCACTTTAATATTAAATTAATATAATACTATTAAGATAAATATTATATTAAATTAAATTAAATATTAAATCTATTAAAATAATATTATTTTTGGAATAGTTAATATAAATTCAAATTCTTAAATAGAGCCATAATAGTAGTATAACTCTTCTACTCCTCAACCATCGAAGACCCATCGCCATCGACCATTTGGCGACTACCGAGGTGTCGTCGTCACATTCGTTGGGACCTCGAGTTGGTTCGATTGCTATCAGTTCAATCCAAGCCAATGACGGCTCAACTGGTCTGATCCAGCCACCTGTTGGACTGTCGGTCCAATTCGACTAATTTTTGGGTCTTGGCCTTGGTTTTGGGCTCCTGGGCCCAATTTACAATGCTAGGTCCAACTTTCAAGTTCAATACCTATTGGACCAATTGTTTGACTTACAAATTAATTTTTAAAAATATTTTATTGATTTTAATTAATTTGATTAATTTAATTTTACTTGATCAAAATTAATTTTTCCAAAAATCACTTAAAATTTTCAAATTAATTTTTCAAGAAAATTCTTTAATAAATTTATCTAGTTGAACAATTATTATGAAGGCCCAATTTAATACCACCTCGAATAAATCGACTTAATTAAATTATTTCCACAGTCGTAAAATTTCCTTCTAACTCAAATACAGTTTGATCGAACTTTTGTTCAGCTAGCGGAGGGACCAATTGGACATACAATTAGACTCTAGTAATTGTAATTATGTACAGAATCATCGTTCCGATAATTCGTAATTACTTAATCATCGAGTTAGTCCACAAAAAGTACTATCATTGAAAACTCCTTATTGTATATTCTTTACGAAAACAATTCATCCAACTGCTTTGTCCAATGACCTCGTCATGTGTGTGTTACCCTCATATGATATCCTTGATTCCTTTGAGTTAAATCCATTCACTCAATACAATCCTATTTTATCTCATTGTCACCATTCTGTCTTCTTAATGATTAATATGATCATTGTCAACATATGGTTGTAATAAATTGCTTATTTGAGAACAAGCAACATATGGCCACATTCTATATTTACCAATCTACACAATGCCAATGAGAGGATGCTGTTAATTCTTTAATTGAGCTATGAATTCCACTATTGCTAGTAAAGTCATGCCATACACAAGTCATGTACCCAACATACCGGCTATCAGCTCAATCATCTTTAGAGCATAAACCTCCACTTATATCAAAGTACATAAGTTACATACGCATGGTCAATGACTAACTCATAATTTAGGTAATCAACCCATGAACATCACAAGTGAATAAATTCACAAACATATTCATAATTAATTCATCTTGGGTCCAATCCAATGTATCATTATTTCAATGAATACATCTATGTCTCTACCCGTGAAGTCAACTGCTCCGATATTCATGACTAGCCATCTCCCCAATTGGAATAGAAGATGACATAATGACCACCCCCGAACGTACTCCTGTTCTGTAACACCACAAAAACCCAAAACCATCTTCGGTCACAGAACTTTTCAAGTCTTTTTTTTACATACAATTCAATCACAAATTTTACAATTATAATTTGTAGCTCATAATACTAACTACATTTAATTTTTACACATTCATTTACAACCTTTCATTCAATAAATAATCAAATTCAATCACGCAAGAACTTAGGAATCACGTACAAATAGTTTCCATCAGGGATCACGTTGTCTTGTATCTCAAACACACAATTCTCACCATTAGCTAACCAAACTATAACCAAACATACTTATCATTACATTGCGGAAGGGATCAATATTCATTTCAGAAATCACGACATCCGTTTTTCATATCTATAATACCCAAAACCCAAAAACCATCGCCAGTTAGGGTCTTGGTGTCTTTCTATTCATTTATCACTATTCATCTTTTAATATCATGTCATACATAATCATTTAAATATAACCATAACTTAACAAGGGCAAAAGGTTACTTCCATGATTTTTGGATACTTTTATCGGTACTTGTTGGACAAGTATCGGTAGTTGTCAAGTCAATAAATAGTTCAAGAATAATGTAGACTTCTACCGGTACTTGAGACAATACTATCGATACAAGTATGACTTCTATAGAAACATGTCATGCTTCTATCGATACTAAAAACTCCAGAGAGCTAAGAAGTTTTACCCTACAACTTCTACCGATACAAGTATTCAGACTACCGATACTACTATGAACAGAACTTTCGATACTTCATATTATACCTATCGATACGAGGTAAGTCAATAACCAACCTCTCCCCTACTCTGTACTTCTATTGATACATGACAAGAATTCTACCGAAACAAGTATACATAATTCGATTATTCACACAAGTCCTCAAGTTTATCAACCATCATTCAACACAAGATTCTTATTCAAATCCTCATCTTGCAAAATCTATACATGACAATACTAGTTTCATCATATGACACAAAATACAACCCATCATCACAAGTATTCTTAAATTCACATGTTAATTCATTACCAAACATATTTACTTAATTACAACATCAAGCAAGCAAGCAAGTTTAGTTCAACAAAGAACCAACAATCCAAAACCAAGCATTTCAAGGGTAACATCATCCTAGTACATGCCATATAACCAAGTGATGTAAATACTACCGATTGAGCTCTCGAGATAGTGTGATTTCTTTGAGATGATTCGATCTTCAAATAGTAATCAATCTACAAAACAACAATAACATCTTTGGTAAGCTTTAAAGCTTAGTAAGTTCGAAGAGTTTAAAGAGTTACCAATCATATGCATAAAGCAATTATATCTCAATCGGGCTAGGATGAACTATTGCTTCCTCAAGCCATATTTGGTGTTCCAACTTTCCTGTCTATAACTTTTTTGTTACTAGTACTCGATGCTGCTCACACAAGCTGTCAAGGACTCGCAACGTATGCAGCACCCCAGCCATCGGTACAGTGCCTATCTGTACTATAAACTGTTCCCTAACAATGCTGCTCACACGAGCTGTCGAGAGTATGCATAAAGCATAGTCCCAGCCATCATAAGGCCTATAATCCATTTAGGATCCATATCTCTTTCCCGAGTCACGATGCTGCTCTCACGAGTTGTCGAGGACTCACAACATATGCAGTACCTCAGCCATCGATATAATATCTGTGCATATAACTGTTCCCTAACGATGCTCCTCACACGAGCTGTCGAGAATATGCACTTATACATAAATATAAGCCATCGTAGGGCCTGTAATCCATTCTTGGATTCTTTTCTCATTTCCCGACTCATGATGCTACTCACACGAGCTGTCGAGGACTCTTAACATATGCAGTACCTCAGCCATCGCGTCGATTTCAAATCATCTATTCAAAGCCTAATATCTCTTTCATTCTTTTCTTTTTTCATCTTTCATAATTTCATGTACCATAACCTGTTCTGTGACAATCATAAAGAATACAAATAATATACTATTTAAATGTAAATTTGACATTACAAACTTATCGAACGAAATTGCACTTAAAGTGAACTTTAGGGGAAAATTCGTAATTTTTCCTTTTCCACGATCGGGACACGATCTTGATCTATTTCAATAATTTCATTCAATTATTTAAATCAACATAAATTTTTAATCATTTTGTGCAAATAAGCTTTTTTCGTATTTTTACAAAATTGCCCTTAATTTTTCACTTTTATTCAATTTAGTCCTTTAGCTCAAAACTTGCAAATTAATCATTTTTCCTTAAAAATAAGTTCAGCCAAATATTATAGCAATCCAATACTTCCCATATTTGTTTTATTTAACAACAAGTCCTTGTACTTTTACTATTTCTATATTTTTATCCTTTAACATGAAAATTACTGAAAATTACTAAAAATTACATTAAAAATAGTCTCATTTAACAACCAATCTTACTATTTTATCATTAAACTTCAAAAAACACACCAAACTCATCAAAGGAATAAACCAAAATGTTTAATAGTTTTACAAGTTAGTACCCCGGTTAGCTAGATCAAGCTAAAACGAGTTCAAAAACATAAAAATTACCAAAAAGGGGAAAGATTTACTCATCCTATCTAAGAACCCAAGTGATCGAGGCTTATTTCTCCCGTTGGCAGTGGAGTTTCGGCTCCTTGAAGAAGAAGATGATAAAATTTCATCTTTTAATTTTGGTTTAAAACATTTATTTACTTAATTTACCAATATACCCTTTGTTCACACTTTAATTTTAACCAAATTTTAGTCAAGATGTCCACTCAAATGACAAAAGGTTATATTACCATTTAAAGACCTTAACTTACTTTTCAATTGACATCTAATACCTTTAATTAAGAGAATTCAAATTTTGCACCTTTTCAATTTAATCCTTTTTACTTAATTAACTACCTAAACAATAAAATTTCATAACCAAATTTTAATATGATGCAAATGACCTCTTAAATATTAAATAAATAATATTTACAGTTTGACACATCGAAGTTGTAGCCTCGAAACCACCATTCTCAATCGTACTAAAAATAAACTAATTAGTATATCTTCATTTAATTAGGATTTAATTACAATTTACCCAAAATCTAAAGAGTTTCATATCATTTCTATTATTAGGCCATTTAAAGAGGGTCCAATTTCATAACTGGTCCTTCAATTATATTAAATTTTAATTCAATAATTAAAATTCTTTAATTCAAAATTTCATATAAAATTATTATTGACTTATTTAATTTAAACACTCATTATAAAATTTTCTCGTCGGGTTTGTGGTCCCAAAATCACTGTTTTCGACACCATTGAAAAACGGGCTGTTACATGTTCGGTGTAGATTTAGGCGTTTCGCAAGTATACGGGTTAGGTTATAAATATAGTCTGTTACAACGGAACACTTTGTAGTGTTCCGAGGATCGTACCCAAAGGAGGCGTAAAGCGATAGTAAATAAAATCCCTGCAAATAATAAAATTAATTAGTACTTATTTTAGGTATTATAGTACGAAGAAATAAAGAGTGGATTTTGAGAGTATAAAATAATAGATAAAATAAAATAAAAAACGAAAGGTTGAGATGTAGAAATTCTTATAAATGTTTTGGGGATATTAGGTCGTTTTCGTATGATTTCTTCAATTGTTGGGTTTTGGGATTTTCCTCCAATCAACTAGTCAATATCCCAGTTGAATCTCTCGATCTTTCGCCAATATAGCAAGTCGATAAAGATTACTTATCGTTAGATGTCACAATCTAAACTAATTTGGGGAAAAGGTGTTCATGGATGGGCAATACCAATTTTGGGTTCATTCCCACCAAGATGACTTTCTAGGGTTGTCAGGTCTAGTGTTTGTTCGATGTTCTTCCTTCCCCAAATAGCTGATCCGAAAGATAAAATCCCTGTAAAAAAAATAATTGATTATTCATACGTCCACTCCCTAATTCCCCAAAATGGAATTAGTACGTCATGGTTTCTTTGATCATCAATAAAACAATATATGAACACATATAATTGAAGAAGAGAATGAAAAAGAAACAAAAAATTTTATGAGCGATCTGTTGGGAAAAATTTCTCGATCGTTTACGCGAGTTTCTACAATCTCGTTTCTAACCGAATATATAAATTAAAACTAAAAACTAAAATCTAATAAATGAATGCTACAGGCTATATTTATAACTTTGGACGACCTTTCTCCTCAACCCTAAGTTAGCAGCCATTCCTCGTGTTTAAGTGGTGTTGTAAAGACCAAAACGCCCTTAATTTAGTGCGAAATCTACGTCCAGGGGTCGACGTCGTGACAAACAGGAGTCGTGTCGCAACATAAAAGACAGTTTTCTCCCTAAGGTAAATTTTCCAAGCATTGTCGAGATACGTCGTGCCCACGTTGCGACATAGGAGACAATTTTGACATTTTGCAGTTCTGGTCCCTTTGTTATGACACAGATTAGTCTGTGTCGCGACATAGTGATCAACCTCCTCTTTGTTCATCTTTTAAATGTTTCCTGCACACTCACAAAGTTCGTTAGCTAACCTTTAGGCCTCAAATAGCCTGAAAGAAAACAATAAGCACCTTTTTGCACTTTGTACACAATTTATTTAATAAAAGAAAACTAGACTAAATCCTAAAGAAACAAAAAAATACTTGATTTCAAGCTCTTCAAGTGTGAAAAAATAGTTCAATATGCTAGGTATGAAACCTGCAGATCAAACTCCCCCAAACTTAAGTCTTTGCTTGTCCCCAAGCAAACAAAACAAGAATAGTAAGAAAAAAATAAGAGCTTAAGTTCATAGCTATACAAAGAATGAGCTCGTAGCATGTAGTCTAGGCATCATATATCTCTTAATAACTTTGCCATGATAATTAAGCAATTTTGCTCTTTTTTATTAGAAACATTATAATTTTAGTAAGTTATAGAAAATGTCAAATGTAAGTATATTAATTATCCTAGTACAATATAGACGACCATAATGACATCATGCAATTTCCATATCTATTCATGCATAGAGTTGTTTAAGTCATATAGGGCTTTTCGGCTTGTAATGTGTTGAGGCTTAGGATAGGTATGAATTTCAAAGAATAGTTAAGCACAAAAGGTTACAAACACGAAAATAGTTTGACATAACGTATTGTTCCCTATTCTTCCCTTTTATGTCCCACTCTTTCTCACCCCATTATTTCTCCTTCTCTCACCATCCTTTTTTTCTCCATTTTAGGAACTCTCAATATAAAACAATCCCCTTAGCTAGCCTATGAATATTCTTTTTCCTTTTGTTTCTTGAGTAAGATTTTTTGTTTCTTCCTTTTATGTCACTATTCACATGTTTTTTTACTCATGGTTCTTTTGTTGCTACTCATTTTTCTTTTCTTTTTGATTTTTCTCTATTTCTCTCTTTTTGGCTAAACTAAAGTTCATACATTATATTGAGTTTCCTATTTTTATTTTGTAACCTCTATCTTAATTTGTCTACTTACCCTCAATACTAGTGGTCATACGTCTATTTCCATGCAAAACAAGACCAAAGAAAAGAGTATACACAAATATTTCATTTAAGGATAAAGAGGCTTATAGTATGGTTCATCAAAAAGGGTCATAAGGCTCAAAGTTGGTACTGATTAGAAATTTAGAATAGGGTTTGACTTCTTAGCTCTAGGTGTGTCCATAGAATGTCTTAGGTCATCCTTAAATACCTTAACATGCACAAATATCAATTTCATCATATAATCTTAAAATTATCATCTATCATATATACTAGCATGCTTGTTTCCTTATATCTCGCACATCATTTGGTATCAATAATACCTTTCTATCTATACTTAATATAACCTATATAACTCAAAAGTTTCATGCTAAAAAATTTAAAAATTTCTTATCATCATGCCAAATTTATCAGTCAACACAGTCAACCTATTATACATGCTCCTAATCAATCACTTGTATTTCTACAAGCTCAAGCACACATATAAAAACTAAAAAATAAAAACTATATGCAAAAAATTCTTATGTTACCCTCCACGCTTTAGAAACACATTGTCCTCAATGTGTAGTCCTCTCAAATAATAAAGAAAAAAAGTTACTCGATTTATCATGAAGGTTCTCTTCTTTTTATGGTGATTGTCCTTCTCCTTTTGGCATTAATGCTTGAAACTGTTACATCTTCCACAATGTGGGGTTCCTACCAAAAGAATTAAAGCATATATATAAAGATAAATTCTAATCCTACTCCTACAAATTATATAAGTCTAAAATAAAAACAAAAAATTTATCCAAAATTTACAAAATTAAATTGTCTCAAACAACAATACTTCCTCATCCATCTCATCTTCCCTCTCATCACTATCATTCCCTACTTCCCGCTCTTCATCATCATGCTCCTCATCCATCACCCCAAACATGTCCGTAGTGAAGTTAAGGACCTTAAGGTTATGTTGTCAAGCAACCTCTTGGAATATCAGTCCCGATTCGTGCATCTATTAGACCATCCAGTCTAACTTTGCATGAGTCCGTTCACCAACTTCTTGTTGGGCTGGTGTCAACCTTCGTGTGGATGTTGGTGTAGCCATCGAATCTCGTGATTTCTGCTTCCTTTCTCCTATTTGTTTGGCACGAAGCTCTCCATATTATTGGAAGAGTGTGTCACCAATAACACTTTTCGACTGCTTCAAGGTTTGTTCAGTGGATGTCATGGGCACTCTTGCCCTCCTACACAAAGCTATGATTAGGTGAGGAAAGAAAATCCCTACCTTTTGGCTTCCTACACAATGACTCATGTCTTGGTGGATCCATTTTCCTATGCAAACCTGCTTTTTCTGCAATATTGCAAACAACAAGACTGCTCGGAAAGCATTAACATTACAAACATTTAAAGCAAGTATCATTCGTGTGCAAATAAATTGAATCCACATTTTAGCTTCAGGAAACATAATGGCTTGATTAAATGATGTGGGAATGTTATTGTCTGGCCTAAATTTTCATTCCTCCTTCCTTCAGTAAGATAAGTAATTACTTCATACATGTTTATATCACTAAAGGGCTCTGAATAAATTTGATCTAAGAAATTTTATTTATAATAAGGGGCATTAAAGAAATTACAAACTATTTTGGGGGTTAACTTAACACTAATTCCACTAATTACTATGGTTTCCCAATTAACTTCATCCCTAGTCCTAGAGATATGATCTTTTAAGACAGCATAAAATTCCTAAACTATAGGGATAACAGTAGGTTCTATGGGGATTGTCCAAAAACGTTTTCATTTATGGTACCTAACTAAAGTTTAGACTTCCTTACACAAAACCATTAATGGATCAAAACCTCTCTCTTGAATGAAGGTTTTTCCTTGAAGTTCATTAAAATATTTTTCTACATTCATATTCAGAAAATTCGAAGGGTTTGTACCCAATGATGGTTCAAATTCTACAATACGTCTAACCTTTCTAGGAGGCATTCTAAATAATGCAGATATAAGAGTAGAAACTTTAAACCTAGATAGGTTTGCTTCTCCTCTTGCTTGGAAACTTGAAAAGTTAAAAGAGGAAATAGGAAAAGAGAGGATTTTTAGGTTTTTTTATGAGTTAACAGAGAGTTGAGTGAGTTAGAATAATGTTTTAGTATTTATAGGGGTTAGGTTTTAGAGCGTAAAAATTCGAAAAAAAATAAGCCATCAACCGTCGGATTACGTAATCGGGCCGGGTCAATTCTGTAAAAATTACAGTCGATGTCGCAACATAAGGAGTCTTTATTATCTTCCTAGCAAGATGGGGATATCCCTGTCTTCCTCAAAATCCAAAACAACGAAGTCCGGAGGGATTATGAAACTCCTTACTTGGACTAAGACGTCCTCTAAAATTCTCCTCGATCGTACAGATGACCGATCAACCAGTTGTATAGTAACTTGGATATCCTAAAGTTCTTTACTCCCAAGCTTCTCAAATACTGACAAAGGCATTAGGTTTATGCTTGCACCGAGATCACACAAAGCCTTGTTGAACTGAAGATTCCCAATTTTAATTGAAATGGTGAAACTGCCGAGATCCTTCACTTTTTGGAGAATCATCTTAAAGATAATGACACTACATGATGTGTTTACCTCTGCTAGCTGGCCAACCTTGATTTTTCGACGCCGTGTCATGATTTCCTTTAATAATTTGGCGTACTTGGGTACCTTTTCTATCAATTCAATCAAATGTATGTTAATATTAAGGGATTTGAAAAGGTTAAGAAAACTTACAAAATCGTCTTCGTCTTATCGCTTCTTTTCTTCTAACCTTTTCGAGAAGGGAATTGGGGTACTCTTTTCTTTAGGCACGTTTTCTTTTGTTTCTAATGCCTCTTTTGTTGGCACCTCTTTGTTCTTGATGACTTTAGTGTCATCATCAAAAGGGATGTTTATAATGTCATGGGGTTTGTTAAGCTTTTCTTCATCATTAGGTCATTCTAGGCTACTCAATACTTTGCCTGATCTTAACTCGATCACCTTGACTTGTTCTTTACCTTCTCTACAAGGATTATTTTCGGTGTTGCTATTGATCCCTGAACCAATCTACCTTGAAAGATCAGTCATCATGCTTATCAGATGGTCCATTCTTTTCTCTAACTTTACCATAGATCTATCCGTGTAGTACAATCAATCTGTACTTGTTTCACGTCCGCCCTCATAGAAGGCATCTCCCCTTCAATTATATCCAATCTTTGCCGACATGTAGTATGGTCACCTTGGCTCTCTTTTTTTGGCTATCTTTGTAAAAATGGAGGTTGAAAACTATGTTTCTAACATGTGTATTATTGTTATCATTTCCCCCTTGGCTTCCTCCCCACCTAAAGTTGGGGTGATCTTTCCATCTCGGATGATAAGTATTCGAATAAGGATTTCAACTACTTACACAATTAGGTCCTCCAAATTGAAAAGATAATGATAAAGAGGCTTATCTTCTCCATAGGATTGTGGTGCCCTTGAAGCAGACTCGATTCAGTTCAATCTCTCCAACAGTTGTTGCTATTTGGCATCTTCTTGTATCATCATTACCAAAACAAATTTTTGCCCATAAGTAAAACCTCTTAGTAGGCCATTAGCATGAGTTCATCTTCATATTCTCTATTAGCCCATAAGCGTCATTATACGTTCTATTCATTAGGGCTCCTCCTGCCACACAATCTAGAGTAAATCTGGCGGATGCATCCAACCCATTGTAAAAAGTTTGTAGTTGCATCCATTCCAGCATACTATGATTAAGGCATTTACGTACTAGCGTCTTAAACCGTTTCCATGTTTTGTGGAACCCTTCACCCTCGAATTTTCGAAAGGTTGACAATTCTCTCCTAAGTTGAATGGCTTTTCCCATAGGGAAAAACTTTTGCAAAAATTTCCCTACCAGTTTATCCCAAGTTGTGATAGATCCAGGTGCCTGTGCATCTAGCCATGAAAAAGCATTGTCAGTTAGTGAAAAGGGAAATAGTCTTAAATGAATGGCATCATCAGTAATACCATTAAACCTAAAAGTATCGCACAATTGTAAAAATTGTTTCAAATGTAAACCGGGATCTTCAGCCATTGTCCCTCTAAATTGTAAATTATTTTGAGTCATTCTAATCATAGCTGGTTTTATTTCAAAGTTATTAGTGAAGATAATAGGTCTAGTGTAACACCCAAAACCCGTAAACCATCGTCGGTTAGGGTTCTAGTGTCTTACTATTCATTTGTCACTGTTCATCTCTAACATAATGTTATTCAAACTTACTTTTTTTTTTCTAAAGAATTGCATTCCACACGTTATATATCATCATTTGATTATAAGCACAATTCAAAAAGGGAAAAAAAGGTCATTCCAACATATTTGGATACCTGTTGGACAAGTATCGATAGTTGTCAAGTCAGTAAACAGTTCAAGAATAGTACAGATTCCTACCGATACAAGTGACAGTTCTATCGATACAAGTGACTCTTCTATCGATATAAGTCTTACTTTTACCAATATAAGTCTTACTTCTACCGATACTAAAAACTCCAAAGAGCTAAAAATCTTACTCTGCTACTTCTACTTATACAAGTATACGAACTACTGATACTTTTAAACACATGACTACCGATACTTGTTATTCATCTACCGATACAATCCAAGTCAGTAAACAACCTCTCTCCTACCTTATACTTCTACCGATACATGCATGGGTTCTACCGAAACAAGTATGCAAAATCACAAAAATCATACCAAGACACAAGTTTATCAACACAAAACATTCATGTCATCAATATGCATTAAGTCAATACGAAATACATAGACTCCAAGTCATTACATAGTACTTTTAAGTCTATACTCCAACTTGCACAACATGCATTACTACATTTATCAACATAACAAGGTTTCCACAAGTTCAAATACATAAAGCAAAAGATAACATCATCCTAGTACATGCATGAGATCGAGTGATGCAAAACCTACCAACAAGCTCTGCGATAATGTGACTTCGAAGAGATGGTGATGATCCGATCTTCAATCAACAAAACGATCTAAAAAATAGCAACAACATATTTGGTAAGCTTCATAGCTTAGTAAGTTTCATTGCTTAGGGTTTAAGGTTTGGTAAATGATCTATAAAGCAGCTATAACTCAACCGAGCTAGGATAGTTCTATTGCTTCCTCGAGTCAATTATAATCTTTCACTTTCTTTTCTATAAGTTTTTTGTTACCAGTACTTGATGTTGCTCACACAAGCTATTGAGGACTCGCAACATATGCAGTACCCCAGCCATCGGTATGATGTATGTTTGTAAATTGTTCCCAAATGATACTGCTCACACGAGCTATCGGAAGTATGCATATAGCATAATTCCCAACCATTGAAAGGCCTTTAATCCATTTAGGAACATATCTCTTTTTCGAATCATGATGCTGCTCACACGAGCTATCAACGACTCGTAACATATGCGAAACCCCAACCATCGCGTTAATGCTTTTTCAATGGCATAAAGCGCACTATCTCTTTTGTTTCATTTCCTCGACCTCTTCAATTCCAAGTGCTTCCAATTGCTTAACATTGACAATATACATACAAGAAATATTAAGTAAAATTTACATTACGAACTTACCAGACTAACTTGCAGTTACGATTAGACTTCAGGGACTACTCCGCTAATTTCCCTTTTCCGCGATCTAAAGCACGATTTGTCTACATCCAAAAATCATCCAATTCTCACATTACATCACATAATTGAGTCATTCAACACAAGTTATTCCTTTTTGGGAAATTATAGTTTTACCCCTAATATTTTTCTTTTATTCAATCTAGTCCTTTCAACACAAAACATGCAAAATAACTCTTCTCTTCCACAATCAACCTTAGCTGAAATCTCTAGGGTTCTCATCCAACCCCATTCACATATTCATTTATGCAATAATATATGTATTTTTATCATTTTCACATTTTAGTCCTTAAACCCTAATTTCATTAAAAATCTCTTTACAAAAAGATCTAACCTAATTATCAAGCATTCAAATCTATCAAGAGCTTTCAAGAGTAAGTATTTTCAACAATGGCAAGTTTCATAACACTTGACAGATTCACAAATTAGTCCTTATATAAGCTAGATTAAGCTGATACGAACTAAAAAACACAAAAATTACTAAAAACAATCATGGTTTGCTTACCCAAATCAAAGCTCAAAGTTAGAAAAGAAAACCCTAACTTCTCTTGTGTTTGGCGTGAAGAAGAAGAAGATAGGATGAAATTTTGGTGAAATTCTCATTTTTAATTTCATTAATTTAACATATATACTAAATGACAATTTTGTAAATTTGAAACTTTCATCGTTAAGCTTAATTAATCCTTTTTAACCCTAATTAACCTTACCCAGAATCACATGATATCTTGTAAACCCACTTATATAATTTCTATTGGTTTATTTACCTATTTGACCCCTTTTAATTAAACATTTAAACTTTTGCACCTTTTACAATATAATCCTTTCTACTCAATTAACTACTTAAACATTAAAATTTTCTCACCAACTTTTAATACGATGCTAGTGAAGTCATAAATATTCAAATAAATAAATTAACGACTCGACTCATCAAAATTGTGATCTCAAAATCACTATTTTTGACACCACTAAAAATCGGGCTATTACATCTAGCAATACTCCCTTGAGTTTGATCTAGAGTAGGTAAAGAATTCTCCCTTAAAGTTCTTTGTGCGTCTGTCATCGGTTCATTTGCATGGAGTTGTGTAGGTTATGAGGATTTTCTATATTAGTAGCAAGATCTTCTATTGGATTGACTCGTTCTTCTGTCTCCTCCAGTGGTGGGTTCTGCATTACCTGTTGGGTTTGTGATTACGTCTAATTAATGATTCAAGGTTAGAAATAGGGTCAACAAATTTTTCTTGGCTTCGAGTCATAAACCAAAATCAAATAAAGAGTAAAGAAAATGAAATAAAATTGTATCTATAACCTAGAATTTTTTTAATTATTTTATTAGCAATGAAAAAAAAATTACTAAAGTGTTGCCTCCTTGGCAACGTCACCAACAACTTGACCACCCCCGAATGTACTCCCATTTGGCATAAATTTAGGCATTCCACAAGTATATGGGTCAGGTTGTAAATATAGTGTGTTACGAAGGAACACTTGGTAGTGTTCCAAGGATCGTACCCAAAGGAGGCGTAAAGCGATAGTAAACAAAATCCTTGCAAATAAAAAAATTAATTAGTGCTTATTTTCCTCTAATCAACTAGTAACTATCCCAGTTAAATCTCTTGATCTTCCACCAACATAGCAAGTCGATAGAGATTACTTATCGCTACATGTCACAATCTAAACCGATTTGGGGAAAAGGTGTTCATGGATGGGCAAACCAATTTTGGGTTAATTCTCAGCTAGATAACTTTCTAGGGTTATCAGGCCTAGTATTTGTTCGATGTTCTTCCTTTCCCAAATAGTTTATCTGAAAGGTAAAATCCCTATAAAACAACAATTAATTATTCATACATCTACTCCCTAATTCCCCAAAATGGAATTTGTTCCTCATGGTTTCTTTGATCATCAATAAAACAATATATCAATACATATAATTGAAGAAGAGAATGAAAAAGAAACTAAAATTGTATTAGCGATCTGCTAGGAAAAATTCCTCGATTATTTATGCGAGTTTCTACAATCTCGTTTCAAGCTACAAATATAAAGTAAAACTAAAAACTAAAATCTAATCAATGGTATGTAAAACCCTAGTGCTAAAGGCCCTATTTATAGCTTTGGACGGTCTTTTTTCATCAACCCTAGGTCAGCTACCATTCCTCATGTTTAAGTGGCGTTGTAAAGACCAAAACGCCCATCATTTAGTGTGAAATCTTCGTCCAGAGATTGATGTCACGACACATAAGAGTTGTGACGTGACATAGAAGTCAGTTCGCTCCCTCAGGTAAATTTTCCTGGCATTGTCCCGACACATCGTGCCCACGTTGCGACATAGGAGATAGTTTTATCGTTTTCTAGTTTTGGTCCCTTTATTGCGACACAGATTAGTCTGTGTCGTCACATAGTGATCAGCCTCCTCTTTGTTTGTCTTCTAAACGTTTCTTGCACACTCACAAAGTTCATTAGCTAACCCTTAGGCCTCAAGCAACCTTAAAGACAACAATAAACACCTTTTTACACTTTGTACACAATTTATTTAATAATAGAAAACTAGAAAAAATCCTAAAGAAGCAAAACAAAAATACTTGATTTGAAACTCTTCAAGTGTGAAAAAATAGCTCAATCTACTAGGTATAAAATCGATAGATCACATAATAATCCTTCTAAATATTTGAATCAAATGCTCACTTTGATTTTTTTTATAAGATTACGAACTCGTTTAGATTATCTACTAAAGTAAGTTGCCTTTCTTGCAATGTAAATGTTCTTACAATTCCACTTATCATCACTTTGAACTTAGACAATCAATGAGCTAATATTTTCTTCTCATAAATTTGCTATTCATGCAAAATATGAAAGACAAATACAAAAAAATTTATAGTGAAATGTGAAATTAACTTTATCTATTTATTCAACGTACAAATAAATAAATAAAAATTACATGTTTACTACAAAATAGGCATATTTCCTAACATAGATTTTGTGGCAAATCTCTGGACAGAATAACCTTTGTGGTGACCTCTGTTAAAGAAATGTCTTTGTGGCAATCCCTGCCAAGGAAGTGCCTCATTGGAGAACCTTTGATAAGGATGCCTTTGTGAGGAGTCTTTGAAAGGAAAGCTTTTGTGGCTATTTAAAGGAAGGAATGCCTTCATGACAAAAGACTGAATGAATGACACATATGGAATTAGGAAAGGATGGCACAACTGACTCTCTAAAGGCAAACTGAAGGTAGGACTCTAAAGTTAAGGTAAGTACACGAGATGATGAATGGACATGTAGAAGGAACTAAGTATCTAATGAACCCTTAAAGAAAGGTATCATATGGAATGAATGGCGAACTCCGTATAGTTACAAGGAATGAATAGTAAGGCTAGTGTGCGCCAGGATATGTGGTAAGTTGATGACATATGTTAAAGGTATGTATAGAAAGTACTCTGAAGTAAGAAAGATCTTGCCAAATTTTGGGTTAAGTAATAGGCATAGTCTACCACCTGAAGATGATGATAAGATCAGTAAATATGAAATAAGATTTTAAGTATGATAATAAGGTAAATGAAGTGGTTAAGGACTATGTAAAGGTAAGATTTAAGAAAGGATATAAAAAGTAAAGAGGTGTTTAGTATAATACACTCATGAGAAGAGAAATGGTTCTAAGGAAAGAAAGATGGTAGCCTCAGTAATGTACTCGCCAAAGAAGGAAGAAAGGTTAAGTAATATCCCAAGGATGTGCAAAGTGACATATGTGAAGTAAAGTAAATGAAAAAAATATTCAAAGGCTTAGCTCACTAAGTTCTTTTGAACTTACAAAAATTATCATCTGTTTCAAGTTATAAAGGATTCCGTGGTAAGGGATGATGCTAAGACTACGCCAAGGGACAACGCGTTGGGTTGTTATGCATACAAAGGAAGTTAAGTGACGAGCTAAAGTTTACGAATAAATCATTAAGTAGCAATCCAATTTGTACTCAGTAACATCAGAGCTAGAATAGAAGTTGATAGAATTTTATTATTCTGAAATGTAAACGTAAACATACAATGTATGCCATAAGAGATTCTATTATACTTATAGTGTAACAGCCCGATTTTTAGTACTGTCGAAAATAGTGATTTTGGGAACACAAATCTAACAAGTCGAGTCATAAATTTATTTATTTTAATACTTATGGTGTTACATGCATCGTAGTAAATTTTAGTTATGAAATTTTATTGTTTAGATAGTTAATTGAATAGAAAGGACTAAATTGTAATAGGTGCGAAAGTATAAAAGTTATATTAGAAGGACCAAATCAGTAAATTAACCAAATGATTGTTAGTGGGTGGATTATCATGACAAATATTGATTAATAATAGGATTAATTGAGGTTAAAAAAGATGATTAATTAAGTTAATTATGAAAGTCTAAGAAATTACAAAAATGTCATTGGTATATATATTAAATAGAAAGAAAGATGATATTTTCACATTTTCTTTCGTTCTTCTTCTTCTTCTTCTTCTTCTTATTCTCTACATGGCTAAAAGGAGGAAAACTTAGGGTTTTTCATTTCCAATCTTTGAGCTTGATTTGGGTAAGCAAACCTTTATTGTTTTTAGTAATTTTTATGTTTTCGAGTCCGTATTAGCTTAATCTAGCTTATGCAAGGACTAATTTGTGAATTTATCAAATGTTATAAACTTGCCATTGATGAAAATGCTTGCTTTTGAAGGTTACTAATAGATTTGTATGCTTGATGAATAGATTCATTGATTTTGTAAAGTGATTTTTGTTGAAATTAAGGTTTGAGGACTAGGTTGTGAAAATGATGAAAATACATATCCTTGTTGTGAAATAGTTGAATGGGGATTTTGGATGAATAACCATGGATATTTGGCTATTATAATAATTAATGAAAATGGTTATTTTACATGTTTTGGCTCTAAGGACTAAATTAAATATAAATGCAAAGTAGGGGTAATTTAGTAATTTTTTGAAAAAGGACTTATATGTGTAAATTGATTGAATTATATGATTTAATGGGAGAATTGATTTATTTTGTGATAGATCAAGATCGGGTCACATATCGCGAAAAGGGGAAAATCATAAAATAGTCCCTAAAGTTTCTCTTGAACTGCAATTTCATCCGATAAGTTCATTGTTAGATTTCCTATTTGAATTGCTGATTGTTACTTAATGCAGATGTGCATAGAACATTTGGTGTATATAAAAAGGAAGACTCATGTCTCAGGTTGAGCATGAGAATTTATATAAATGGAAGACTAATGACTCGGAATGTGCATGAAATTATTAATAAGACTCATATCTTGAGATGAGAATGAGATTATGATTAAGGAAGACTCATGTCTCGAGATGAGAATAAGAATATGGTTAAAGGAAGACTTATGACTCGATAGAGCATAAGGTTGTTTGAAGATGAAATCCTACATTCTGATGTTAATTATTATCGCAATGTCTAATGTTGAGTAATGATTCACTATATACGAACTTACTAAGCTAGAAAGCTTACCTGTATATTTTGGTTGTTTTATAGATTTCATTTTTACTGGTTGAAGACCAAATTGCCTCAAAGACATCACACTATCCCAGAGTTGGTTCTGTAGTTCTTACATCACTTGGTTATATGGCATGTACTAGGATAATGTTATATTTTGTATATGCTTACTTGAGCCTATGATACTTGAAGTACCTTGGTTTAAGGATAAGTTTTGAATGTTTAATCAATGTTGTATATGACATCTAGTACTTAAATGTTATGTTGAGTCTCGTATTTAAACACAAAGGTGTTATTCATTACACCTTAAGTCTATGACTGAAGTTTTATAGATGAACTTGTAAAAATTTGAGAATTCTGCATATTTGTTTCGGTAGAACACCTACTTGTATCGGTATAAGTTCAGGGCAAGAGAGAGGTTGTTTATTGACTTGCATTGTATCGGTAGTTGAAATTTAAGTTTCGGTAGTACTGAGCATATTTGTTTCGATAGTACTGAGCATATTTGTATCGGTAGTTAGAATGCTTGTATCGATAAAAGATGCAAGGTAGGACTTCTTAGCTCTCTGTAGTTTTTAGTATCGGTAGAACCACAACTAGTTTAGGTAGATGTTATACTTGTATCGGTAGAACTATCACAAGTATCAGTAGAAGTTTGCATCATTTCAAATTATTTACTGACTTGACTACTACCGATACTTGTCTAACAGGTATCGATAGAAGTCTCCAAATATCTAGGAAATGACTTTTTTGTGCTTGGTGAATTGTATTTATAAATAAATTATAACTTATGATGTGTTGGGTGTATTTCTTTAATAATGTAAGAACGGATGACATGATTTTTTAAAGATGATTAGTGATAAATAATTGAGTAACTGCGGGACCTTAGTCGATTAAGGTTTCGGGTTTTGGGTGTTACATTTAGTGGTATCAGAGCTTACGGTTTAGCCTATTCTTAGATTGCATAGTTGGAATTTAAAGTTTAGAAATACATGATATATAAACTTGTGATAGTGTGATATTGGTGAATCCGATCTAACCTTAATTTTTACAAATAATTGAAAAATGTCAGACTCGAAACGAGATGAGATAAATGAGGTAAATAGTATTGTTTCGACAAATGATTCTAAAGCAAGTCATGGAGTAACAATATTATCGATGACAGAAAATGAAGCCAAAAACATGTTCTTTGGTTTAATGGCGTAATGGTTCTCGAAATTCAAGAGAAACAACCCGATGACACTGCAACCTCCACCTCCTCTGACACAGTCTACCGTTAGACCTGCAGTACCGCCCGTACCACCTGTCAGGCCTCCACCTCCCCCAATGGTTGAGCAAAGGCGACGAGTTCCAACAGATAAGGTGAGAAAGTATGGTGTAGAGGAATTTAGAGGTAGTATTGAGGATGATCCTTCAAGGGTTGAATATTGGTTAAAGAACACGTTGAGAGTTCTCAATGGGATGGCTTGTCTTCCTGAAGACTATCTGAGATGTGCTAAGTCATTATTGAAGGATAAAGCTTATCACTGGTGGACGACTTTGTTAGCCGTAGTTCCTGAAAATAGAATTGCCTAGGAATTCTTCCAGGCTGAGTTTAAAAAGAAATACATCAGCAAGAGGTATTTAAAACGGAAGAAGAAAGAGTTTTATATTTGAAATGGAAAAATAGGTCAGTGGCAGAATACGAGCGAGAATTTGTGCAAAACAATAAATACGCTCGAGAGATTGTACCGACGGATGAGGACATGTGCATCCGGTTTGAAGATGGGCTAAATGATGAGATAAAAATGATGGTGGGTGGTTCGGAGCTACAATCGTTTGTTGTTTTAAGTGATCGTGCTCAGAAGATTGAAGAAATATATAACCATAAACGACAGAGGGAAAAGAGGTTCTGAGAATTTGATAAGAAGAGTTCTTCTAGACCATTTTCAATGCCACCACCGATGAAATTCAGAGAGAATGAGAACCGACCAACTGTAATGTTTGGATTTTAGAGTAGGAGTTGGTCGATACAGCTTGATACAAGATTTCAAAATCGACCGGTGGATAATGTTGCTAGCATTCGTAATGTACCGAAACCTGCTTGTGAACACCTTGGAAAGTTCCATCTTGGAGAGTGCACACTGAGGAAAAACTCGTGTTTTAGATGTGGAGCCACAGATCATTTCATTCGATTTTATCCGACGGCATCCGACGCAAATAAAAATAGAAGTGTGAAACCCCTGGTTACACCACAAAAGGGTAGACGATCAGGTCAGAATAGTAGTATGGCCGGGAGTTGAAGTGAAATGAAAGAAGGTGCAAACAAGCCCGAGAGTCGGGCACTTGCATGCACATATGCTATCCGTGCCAGAGAGAAAGCTGCCACACCTGATATTGTTACTGGTATATTTGATCGTTTTAATGATATTATATGTGCATTTGATTGACCCAACCCTTTGGGTCATAGTGTCGTAGTTAATCAAGTGTGCCATAAATGTCCACTGAAAGTTCAGGTTTATGAATTTGCTGCTGATTTGATGTTACTTCCCTTTTATGAGTTCGATGTAATCTTGGGTATGGACTGGTTGACCGAGCATGATGTAGTGGTTAATTGGAAGTAGAGACAAATTGTGTTGAAATGTCCAATAGGTGAGAAAATTACAGTTGTGTCTAGTAGGATAAATAGTGATGTGAATGTGATTTCAGCTATGGCTGCTCACAAAATGGTTTGTAAAGGTTGTAAGGCATTCATAGCATATATTTTAGATACGCGGGAGTCAGGGACAGAGTTGAATCAAGTTCCAGTTGTTAATGAATTCACAGATGTGTTTCTCGAATAGTTATCGGGTTTGCCTCCGATCAGATAAGTAGAGTTTGGTATTGATTTGGTAATGGATATTGCTCCGATATCTATTCCACCGTATAGAATAGCGCCAACTGAGTTGAAAGAGCTAAAGGAGCAGTTACAAGAGTTGTTAGATAGAGGCTTTATTCGACCAAGTGTATCACCCTAAGGTGCACCAGTGTTGTTTGTGAAGAAAAAAGACGATTTAATGAGAATGTGTATTGATTATCGACAGCTAAATAAAGTCACAGTAAAAAATAAATTCTCGTTACCACGTATTGATGAGTTGTTTGATCTGTTGAGAGGTGCGATAGTTTTCTCTAAAATAGACCTCAAATCGAGATATTACCAGATGCGGGTAAAGGACTATGATGTATTGAAGACAACATTCAGAACTCGATGTGGACACTATGAGTTTCTATTGATGCCGTTTGGGTTGACTAACGCTTCGACAGCATTTATGGATTCGATGAATAGAGTATTCCAGCCTCAGTTGGACAGGTTTATGGTTGTGTTTATTGATGACATATTGATCTATTCCAAGACTGAATCAAAACATACTCAGCATTTGAGCGAGGTATTACAGATTTTGCGAGAAAAATAGTTGTATGAAAATTTTAGTAAATCTGAATTTTGAGTTCGCAAGGTTGGATTCTTGAGACATGTGGTATCTCCGGAGGGAATACGGGTTGATCTGAACAAGGTTTCAACTATTCTTAATTGGAAAATACTGAAGAATGTTATCAAAGTACGTAGTTTCTTGGGACTGGCAGGTTATTATTGTCGGTTTGTGAAAGATTTCTCTATTTTAACATTTTTTATGACAAAGTTGCTTCAAAAGAATGTTCAGTTCGTTTGGACAGAAAAGTGTCAGCAGAGTTTTGATCGATTAAAAAAATGCTAATAGGGGCTCCTATTTTAATGTAGCCTAAGACGGGGAAAGAATTTGTGGTGTACAATGATGCGTCATTGAATGGGTTGGTTTGTGTGTTAATACAAACTGGGAAAGTGATAGCCTATGCCTTCCGGCAGTTGAAACCACATGAGAAGAATTACCTAACTCACGATTTAGAGTTAGCAGCCATTTGTTTTTGCATTGAAGATTTGGTGACATTATTTATATGGTGAGAGATGTCATATCTTCATAGATCATAAGAGTTTAAAGTATTTGATGATGCAGAAAGAGTTGAATTTAAGACAGCGAAGATGGTTAGAGTTGTTGAAAGATTATGAATTTATAATTGATTATCAACCAGGAAAGGCTAACGTTGTTGCTGATACCCTAAGCCAAAAGTCGTTGTTTGCGTTGAGAACCATGAATGCTTGTTTATCATTAGAGAATGATGGTACTGTCATAGTTGAACTTAAGATGAAACCACTATTCCTACAATGGATTCGAGAGTTACAAAGAAAGGATCCCAAGCTCACAGTTAAGAGAGAACAGATACAAAGTGATGTCACTACTAGATTTACTGTTGGTAAGGATGGTATGTTGTATTTCCGAGAAAGAGTATGTGTTCCTAATGATACCAATTTTAAGGCGGGATATTTTGTCAGAGGCTCATAATAGTGCTTACTTTATTCATTCGGACGGCGTGAAAATGTATAATAACTTAAAGAAGATATATTGGTGCCCAGGTATGAAACGAGAAATCATAGAGTTTGTAACTAGATGTTTGGTGTGTCAGCAAGTAAAAGTAGCCTTAGGTACCGTTTGGATTATTACAGTCGATTACCATTCCAGAATGGAACTAGGAGCGAATCACCATCGATTTTGTTATAGGATTACCGTTGACACCAAGGAAGAAAGACTCCATCTGGGTTATAGTTGACAGATTGACCAAGTCAGCTCACTTCATTCCTATTCGAGTGGATTATCCACTAGAGAAGCTAGCTGAGTTGTATGTTTCTAAGATCATACATCTGCACGGGGTACCAACATCTATCATATCCGACAGGGATCCACAATTTACTTCGAGATTCTGGGGTAAGCTACAAGAAGCTCTAGGAACCAGATTGAATTTCAGCACTGCATATCATCCACAGATAGATGGTCAGTCAGAGCGGGTGATACAGATTCTAGAGGACATGTTGTGATGTTGCATACTCGAGTTCGAGGGTAGCTAGGAGAAATACTTACCGTTGGTAGAATTTACTTACAATAACAACTATCAATCCAGCATTAAAATGGCTCCGTTCGAGGCATTATATGGTAGGAAATGCAGAACACCTTTATATTGGTCAAAATTGAGTGAGCCTAAGTTGATAGGGACTGATTTGATACACAAAACTGAAGACAAGGTTTAGATAATACACGACAGTTTAAAAGCAGCATCTAATTGATAGAAGTCGTATGCCGATCTTAAGAGAAAGGATATAGAGTTTGTCATCGAGGATCGAGTTTTTCTAAAGGTTTCACCTTGGAGAAAGTATTATGATTTGGTCGAAAGGGTAATTTGAGTCCGCGGTTTATTGGGCCGTATGAAATCCTTGAGAGAGTAGGGCCTGTAGCTTATAAGCTAGCTTTACCCTCAGAACTTGAAAAGATTCATAATGTATTTCACGTTTCGATGCTGAGACGGTTAAGATCAAATCCTTCTCATGTGATTTCACCCATGGAGGTTGAGATTCAACCGGATTTGTCGTATTCAGAGGAACCGATTAGGATACTGGCTCGCGAACTAAAAGAGCTGAGGAACAAGAGAGTACCACTGTTGAAAGTATTGTGGAATCGTCACAGGTTAGAGAAAGTCACTTGGGAGACAGAGGTTTCGATGAGATCACAGTACCCTAGCCTGTTTACTGGTAAGAAACTTTGAGACGAAATTTCCCTAAGAGGGGAGAGTTGTAAAAGCTCGATTTTCAGTGGTGTCGAAAAAAGTGATTTCGAGATCACAAATCCGACGAGTTGAGTCGTAAATTTATTTATTTTAATATTTATGGTGTTACATGCATTGTATTAAATTTTAGTTATGAAATTTTATTGTTTAGATATTTAATTGAACAGAAATAACTAAATTGTAATAGGTGCGAAAGTATAGAAGTTAAATTAGAAGGACCAAATGAGTAAATTAACCAAAGGATTGTTAGTGAGTGGATTATCATGACAAATATTTATTAATAATAGGATTAATTAAGGTTAAAAAGATGATTAATTAAGTTAATTATGGAAGTCTATGAAATTACAAAAATACCATTGGTATATGTATTAAATTAAAGAAAGAAAGATGATATTTTCAGATTTTCTTTCTTCTTCTTCTTCTCTACAGCTAAAAGAAGGAAAACTTAGGGTTTTTCATTTCCAATCTTTGAGCTTTATTTGGGTAAGCAAACCTTGATTGTTTTTAGTAATTTTTATGTTTTTGAGTCCGTATTAGCTTAATCTAGCCTATGCAAGGACTAATTTGTGAATCTGTCAAATGTTATAAACCTTTCCATTGATGAAAATGCTTGCTTTTGAAGGTTATTGATAGATTTCTATGCTTGATGAATAGATTCATTGATTTTGTAAAGTGATTTTTGTTGAAATTAAGGTTTGAGGACTACATTGTGAAAATGATGAAAATACATATCCTTGTAATGAAATAGTTGAATAGGGATGTTGGATGAATACCCATGGATATTTGGCTATTATAAGATTGAATGAAAATGGTTATTTTACATGTTTTGGCTCTAAGGACTAAATTGAATAGAAATGCAAAGTAGGGATAATTTAGTAATTTTTTGAAAAAGGACTTATATCTGTAAATTGATTAAATTATACGCTTTACTGGGATAATTGATTTATTTAGTGATAGATCAAGGTCGGGTCACAGATCGCGAAAAGGGGAAAAATCATAAAATAGTCCTTGAAGTTTCACCTGAATTGCAGTTTCATCCAATAACTTCATTGTTAGATTTCCTATTTGAACTGCTGATTATTACTTAATGAAGATGTGCATAGAACATTTGGTGTATAAAAAGGAAGACTCATGCCTCGGGTTGAGCATTAGAATTTGTATAAATGGAAGACTTGTGACTCGAAATCAACATGAGATTATGAATAAGGAAGACTCATATCTCGAGATGAGAATGAGATTATGATTAAGGAAAACTCATGACTCGATAGAGCATAAGGTTGTTTGAAGAGGAAATCCTACATTCTGATGTTAATTGTTATCGCAATGTCTAATGTTGAGTAATGATTCACTATGTATGAACTTACTAAGATAGAAAGCTTACCTGTGCATTTTGGTTATTTTGTAGATTTCATTTTGGCTAGTTGAAGATTGGATTACCTCGAAGACATCACACTATCCCAGAGTTGGTTCGGTAGTTCTTACATCACTTGGTTATATGACATGTACTAGGATGATGTTATATTTTGTATATGCTTACTTGAGACTATGATACTTGTAGTACCTTGGTTAAAGGATACGTTTTGAATGTTTAATCAATGTTGTATATGACATCTAGTACTTAAATGTTATGCTTAGTCTCGTATTTAAACACAAAGGTGTTATTCATTGCACCTTAAGTCTATGAATGAAGTTTTATAGATGAACTTGTAAAAATTTGAGAATTCTGCATATTGGTTTCAGTAGAACACCTACTTGTATTGGTATAAGTTCAGGGTAGGAGAGAGGTTGTTTATTGACTTGGGTTGTATCGGTACTTGAAATTTAAGTTTCGATAGTACTGAGCATATTTGTATCAGTAGTTAGAATACTTGTATCGATAGAAGGTGTAGGGTAGGACTTCCTAGCTCTTTGTAGTTTTTAGTATCGATAGAAGCACAACTAGTTTTGGTAGATGTTATACTTGTATCGGTAGAACTATCACAAGTTTTGGTAGAAGTCAGCACTGTTTCCAAATTGTTTACTGACAAGAAGTCAGCATTGTTTCCAAATTGTTTACTGACAAGAAGTCAGCACTGTTTCCAAATTGTTTACTGACTTCACTATTACTGATACTTGTCCAACAAGTATAGGTAGAAGTCTCCAAAAATCTGGGAAATGACCTTTTTTCCCTTTTTAAAATGTATTTATAGATAAATGATAACTTATGACGTGTTGGGTGTATTTTTTTAATAATGTAAGAATTGATGACATGATTTTTTTTCAAGATGATCAGTGATTGATGATTGAGTGACTCCGGGACCCTAGTCGACGACGGTTTCGGGTTTTTGGTGTTACACAAAGATAGACATTTACATAGATGAATAAATAAAAGAAAAATTTTAAGTTACATCTGTAAGGACATAACACCCAAGATTCGGATCCAATAGATCGGATCGGGTCGGATCGAGGGCGTTACATGAGGCCTTCAGTATGGATGATTAGAATGAGTCCTACTGCATATTATGTTTGTTTATATACGTTATAATAGTTGATGAATGCAATTGTCCCAGAATTTTTTTATGCCATGGGCAACAGATTAACAACATGTTGGCAAAGCATTCACTGAATGCAGTTACCAAGTGATGTAATGGAAAACAAGCTAAAAACATGTTGCCAACGTGTTGATTGCTTCGATTAGGATTTTGTATATAAACTAATAACTACATTATTCAATGGTAATTTTGTATTAATATGATCAGTTGATGTTAATTAACTGTTCAATTAGTATCATCTCAAACTTGTCCAAACCCAACACAACAAATTTGCTCATATTTCGCCAAAATAGACTCTTCAAATGTCGGGAAAAAAAGTCTTAAAAAAATGGAACCTGAGCCAACTATGTAAGGTGTTCGCGCAAACAAGGTCTATACCAATCATTTTAAAGTTGCTTTAGGTAGGTCTATCCTAACATTTTTAAGGTTGATATAGACTGATCTATTCCAACCTTGTTTAGTCAATTTTGGCTTCGTCTAGTACAACCTTTATAAAGTCAGCTTAAGCATGATTTAAATCGATGTCTTGATTGACCCTAAATCAACCCTTTTTGTGTCAACATAAATGTACACTAACCCGATTGTTTTTAGGTTGGCTTTGGTTGGCACATGAGCCAACTCTTTAAAAGTCGGCCCAAGTGCGACCTAACCTGACTAATTTTAAGTCGCCTTTGACGGAGGCATGGGCCAACTCTTTAAAAGTTGGCATATGAATGTTTTGTTCCGACCTTTTTTGGGTTTCTGATTTCCTTCTATCCTAATCGTTTTGAAATGTCATCCTTAATTAGGTCTTTGCCAACCCTTCAATAAAGGTCGACCTAGGCTGATTTATGTCGATGCTTTTCCAAAGCATCACGGTACCTGTGCCAACAATGCTAACAACGACATTTTTGGAAGTGTCGGGAGGGCCTATGCCAACCTTTTTTGTGTAGTCTTAAGTAAAAAAAAAACATTGTTGTATGTATGTTTTGTTGTAGTGTTTTATCTTATATTTTCATTAAAAAAACAACAATTCGCCTTTTTTAGAGAAGGTGGACAAATACGACTCTTTTTAAAAAGTTGTGAGCTAAATTTAATTAAAAATAATAATAACCAAACTAATAAAAGATGTGAATGTTAATGATTAAACTTATCATTATACCTTTTATTTTTCACTTTTTATTTAAAAATAAAGCAACATATGTTATAAAATAAAGAGTTAGAGAGTAAATAACAAAGAGAATGAGAGAACAAAAGAGAGAGAGAGCGTATTTTTTTTATCAATAGAAGTGTATTATAATGCTTCTCCAAGGTCTATATTTATAAACATAGAAAGTATAAATATAATAGAACTCTAATTTTGAGGACAATTAGAATTTAAACTTCAACCAAACTTATCTTAATCTTGATGGACATCCACTTAATAAAATATTAACAACACTCCCCCTTGGATGTCCATTGGTAGATAATGTGTCTCGTTAAAACCTTTACTAAGATAAAAACCCTGTGGGAAAAAAATTTCCTAGTGAAGGAAAAAGAGTACACATATCTATAATACACATAACACGTTGCCTCATTAAAAACCTTACCAGAAAAACCCAATGGGACAAAACCTCAATTAAGGGAAAAGAGTACAATGCGTATTTACTCCTCATAAAAACATCACATAAAATCTCATATTGTACGTATTCAATCTTGAATACTAGTCTTTCAAATTACTATTTGAATGTATTTGCTAAGCATTTTTATCACCATTATTTTGAAAGCCATGAGTGACGAAAAATTTGGGGGAAATATATTTTGATCTCTTCAAGAGTTTCAACAATAATCATGGCAAACTTTAATCATGATTATTCTATAAAAACACAAATAGGTATTTTGGATCATTTTATAATCCTCCTTCAACTACTATTGACAAAGTCAAATTTACCACATGTTCAATTATTTCAATTCATATAAATGAACAATTTCCCAATAATTCCAATACTCTTTTGGCATTTCAAATCCTCTAAGGATTTTAATATAAACTTTACTATATAGTGATTCACAAAATATTGTAACAACAACTATGAGACGCAAGTATGAACTGTCAATTTAATAATATATCTAAAGGTTATTGCATCCACCACAAAAGATTTTATATCTTTTCATAATCAATGCCAGGACTTAGCGAAAAACTTCATATTTTTATTTTGCCTTTGCAAAACTACTTCATTTATACCCTTACTGGCTTTATATCTTTAGATATTTGCATTGCTGATCCAAAAACTCCACGAATTTAATTGTATTTGAGTTGTATCTTTCTATTTTGGCCAATTTATATCATATCTTTATTTCCCAAGAGATTTATTCAATATACTCCTTTTATTTCATTGTTTCAAATATAATATTGCATGCAAAACTATTGTTGACCACTTTTATTTTTGGTTCGACATTTTCTCAAATTGACATAACTTATCGAGATCTCTTATTTTTACTATTTTAATCTTCAGTTTCAGGTACTTGAATCTCATCTTATTAGTTATGTCTTTGGTCTCTTCTGGAGCACCCGCCTTCACTATATGACCATCTAAATTTTTTCTTTTTATAAAAATTTTCATATTTGGAACTTTAATGAGTTATCCTTGTTGATCTTTTGGTTTAAATTACTCTCCCCTTAACTCATTACAAGTTATTAGTTCTTTCCCCCTAATATCGAGAAAACTATCAAATCAAAATAGTAATCACAATCATGTCATAATTGAATCTCCAATACATTCAATATATCATAATAAAAGGAGGCCCATAATTAATATATATTTCCAACTTTCATTGAAGATTCAGTCATCTTTGTGCATTGTGGTCGAGCAATTGGAACATATGCGCACATATAAAAATTGAAAGATGAGAAATATTTTGCTTTTAACCTAAAATCAATTGCAATGGGAAGTATTTAAAACTTATTGGCTTGATTGAAAGAGAAAGTTCAATTCTCATAAGTAATAATCATAGGCATTCGATTAATAATTTCTCTAAACCATTATGCGCATAAATAACAAACTTTTACCCAAGTTTTTCAAACTCAATAAATAAAAGACTGATATATAAACTCATCAATATTAGAAAGATGAATTGTCTTGATTGCATGATCTGAAATTAGTTATTCAAACAATCTTGCAAACGATAGGTTGCAAGTTGATAACACATATGTGTTTTTAGTAGATGCATCTACCAGAATCATATAATATCAAAACCATCCACATGGTAGATTAATTGGCCCATATTCATTTCAAAATGCAAGACATTAAATCTCAACTTTAGCTAGTGAGTTTTTAAAAACCAATTTTCATTGAGAACAACCAACGAATGAGAATTTTTTAAATTAAAGAATCTTCTGGTTCTTTAATGAATATTCATATGAATTCTCAATTAATTTTCGCATCATATATGATCCAGGATGGTCTAACTGGTCATGCCAAGTAGTAAATATATTTGTACCAGTAAACTTTTGGTTTACTTTAACATGCGTTTCAATTTGAACTAAATTGTAGCAAATTGATAATTTTACCATCATTCCTTTCACTTTGTATCCACATACAAGTACCATTATGACATTTACTACTGAAAATGTCTAAATCAACGTGAAGTTTATAATGACACTAAGTCATATAATATAATTTCCAAATAATTTTATGTAATATTTGCTTCAGGGAATATGCCAAAGATCTTCACATATCCAAAAATCTTCATAATTGTTATGAATTGCTACATGCACTTCAAGGAATGGAGTGGAACTTGTGAAACGAATAACTCATTGTTTTGTATAGTCATAAGGAGCTATGAGATCAATTCAAAAAACTTTTAAAGTCCTTTTGTATAATCAATTTAACCACCAAGAATAATTGCCTAATTCATGTATAGAAACAAGTTTATATTAAATATATCAATAAAAGTCATACCTCAAACATAAAAATATGACATGATGAAAAACTAACAATTTTCTCTTTCATAACCATCATCATAAATATGTATAAAATTTAATTCAATATTCAACCATTCAAGCTCATAAAACTTTTCATTTACAATTGTTCATGTCATTTCTCTAAATAATTAACAAACGTAATTAATATAAAATGTATGAACTACTACCTTTAACAATTCTTTGAATTAAATCAAATTTGAATAACCATAAAATTCATTTGTTTGTTAACATAAATTTGCATACTAGATATGTTTTAATCAAATATATTATTTAATTATAAAACTTACCATAACAATATAAATAAATCAGTTAATATTTATTTTCATGAACAATGGAATGCTTGAAATAATATGTAACCCCTAAAATCAAAACTTGAAAAGATCAGCTCAAATATTTAAACCATATATCAATTCGATTTAATATATAAAAACGTACCTTTTTTGTTCTACGTTTAGTCTTGAAGATAAGAAGTAAACAAATTACACTCCAATAGTACGAACTAGGGACCTCTTGCTTATTTAATAAGCTCCCTTCCACTTTACTAATCACTTCCTTAAAAAAGAAATGACCAATAACTTTTCCAGCACAAAATAAACGTGCTTATTTCCAGTAGTACAAAGTAAACGTGCTTATTTCAAGTAGTAGATTTTCAATCCAATAAAAATTTATTAATACCAAACTTTGAAGGTGGATCTTATTTTCCAAGTGTACAACAAGTACATAACCAATAACTTTTTATGCATAATTTGTCACTCTTCTTAAAGAGTTCTTGAAAATTTTTGGTCTTTCTTACTTTCTTCATTTTTCCACTTTTGGTGGTGAGAAAAATTATCATGGTCATTCCCCATGACTATTATTATAGTCCAATTTACTACATCCATGTCAAAGATTATGTCCTTTGAATTTATCACATAATGTTACATTCTCTTCAGGGAATGGTTAAGTTTCGTGGTTAAAAACTTTTGTTCAACCATAAGTAAAATTTTTCATGATATTGCTACTGTAGGAGCACATTTGAATCATGAAAAACTGAATAAGTTCTCTCTTGCAAAATTCTCATCAGTAATATTGTTCATGTAATTTTAATTGAGAACTTATTTTGAATATTGTAAAGTTATACTCATAGTTTTAAATTGCATCCAACCATAACGAGCTTTAGATAGAATTATCATATTCTATTGCTCATATTTTTCTTCCACAATTTAAGTAGATTTTTGACAGTCAAATATTTTGACTTCAACCCCTTAATGGGGATAATGACAAAAAAAATCACAAAGATAGTCACAATCGATTTAATTTATAATAAATATAAATCAATGACCCAATCTTCTTTTGATTCATATGAAATATAATATTTTCCTCTTTCACAATCTCAATATGAGATCCATTATGAATATCTTTTAAAACCAATGGATTAACCATCACAAGATTAATATATTAGTTCTTTTAGAGTTTTCGACCAATTTTGTACTACCAAATATTGGAATAATATTGGTTTATTTTACTACCAAATAAGATAAATATTTTTTATTTATAATGATAGAATTCATTACTATATTCTCAAATTCTTCCTCAAAGAATATTAACAAAAACAAAATATTTGAGCATACGCCACATATGTGGCCAATAACTTCTGATAACAGAAGTTATCTTTATCATTTGCAGAGTTATCTTGAGAACTCTCATTGTTCTCTTATTCATCACTATGTTCCCACTTTTAGTGGTCCATGATCATATCTTTTATTTTTTTTATGTTTACATTCACTTCTGGAAATGCAACAAATTTAGTCGGACGAACTTATAAATGTCCCTCTAGATTATTTATTTCATAATCACCATCGCAAACATGCGTGGATTTCAAACCAAAATTCATCTATTCATGTTGTCATTATTAGTCTCAAACTATAATAAACATGATATAATAAATAAATCATAGTAAAATATACCTGAAGATCTTTAACATCATCATTATCACCTTGGCTATTATCATAAGCACTGAGTGGTTAAAGGCTCTAGTGATTATACATAGTGCGTCAGCCTCAATTGACGACTGAAAAAAAATTAAATGAAAATTGTACTGATAACGTGTTATAAAATAAAGAGATAGAGAGTAAATAATAAAGTGAATGAGAAAACAAGAGAGAAAGAGCATATTTTATTGATCAACAAAAGTGTATTACAATGCTTCTCTAAGGTCTATATTTATAGACATAGAAGTATAAATGTAATAAAACTTTAATTCTGATGACAACTAGAATTTGAACTTAAACAAAACTTATCTTGATTTCGATGGACATCTACTTAATAAAATATTCATAACAAAATACTAATTGAAACGACTTATAACCATGGTTGAAATATTAAATTAGAGGCGGAATTGGTTGCACCTACTATTTTAGTTTCAATTAGTTGAATGGAAAGGGCGGAAATTTTTGAGAACATAAATTAATAATAATTAAGAAAAATATCATAAAACATTTAAAAAATCATAAGAATTAGTCATAAAGATCTCAACTCTTTTTTAAAATTCAAAAATTAATAAAACTAAAACTCCAGTTTTACCCTTCTTTTTCAATTTTTACTGGTTTTGGTTATTTAATATTCCAATTCCAACTTATATAATTAAATTATCGGATCAATTGAACCCATCATTCAATCTGATTTTAAATCATTGGTTTTAATTTTTTTTAAGGGGAAAATATTTATAATATTTTTTTTTCCAAGATGCTAGATGCTAAGGATGAAGAAGAAGCCAAGGGGTAGTCCTATAAATAGATGTAATCTTCAATACAAAATAGCATTAAGCAAACAACAACCACATCCCACTATTTACCCGAAAAAAATGGCACTTCATTATCGAGTACTCAATAAGAATGATCGCCTTCCTAAAGATTTCACAGAAGACTTCCGCATACTAGATGAACTATACTGCCGGCCACCACCAGGAAGAGCAGCCGGAAACTGGAGGGCCCCACCTCCTTTACCTTCTCAATATCATTATGAGCTTCCCTATCAACAGCCATGGATGGGGTTCCGAAACCAGGTACTTTTTTATCCGAGAGAGCGATATGATATCACAAGCACTGAGGCTGCTCAGAAATATGGTGGAGTCCATTTTAACGAGTTACCAAGCCAAAAAGCCTAAGCAAAAGCCTTGCACCAATGTAGATGATCATATGTTCTATTTGATATAGGAAGCACCTACTATATCATATATTTTAGATCATATGTGTACTTAGGACTTTGCTTCTTCTATAAATAAATAAATAATTTTAGTTCAAAGACTATTGGATTTTCTTCTTATTCCTCGTTCTTGGAAGATATATTTTCAAAATTTACAAAAAAATTAGAGACTTAGAAATATATTTTGATTTGGAGATTAAATCAAGTATCTATCAATAAATTACTGGTTAAGGTTAAGGTGGTAGTAGCTTCACTTCTATAAAAATGAGGTAAATTATTAAAGTAGTCACTTTTATTTACCTCAAGTTACATTTTAGTCACTTATGTTTGAAATGTTATGTTTTAGTCATTTACGTTAACGTGTTGTAACATTTTAATCACTGAGCCGTTAACGGTGTAATGGTAAGCTGACATGATATGTTAAATCATCATTTAAAATAAAAAATTTAGGTTAAATTATACAATTGGTCCCCATATTTTTTAGTTTTGAGCAATTTAATTTTTTTTAAATGTTCTTTTAACTTTTCTATTTTTTCTTTATTTTCCATTGTCTTTTGCTTCTCCCTCCATTTTCCTCCCTTCTCCATCTCTTTTAATGTAGTTTTTCTATGTTTTTCATTTGTTAAAACTAGTCCCTATACTTTTATTTTTTGAACAATTTAGTTTTTTTTATTCTTTATTTGCCTTGACTTCTCCTTTAGTTTTAACAAATGGAAAACATAGAAAAACTACATTAAAATAAATGGAGAAGGGAGGAGAATAGAGGGAGAAGCAGAAGAGAATGGAAAATGAAGAAAAAAAATTAAATTACTCAAAACGAAAAAATATGGGGACTGGTCATATAATTTAACCTAAAATTTTTGTTTGAAATGATTATTTAACGTGGTACATCAACTTACCCTTACACCGTTAACAAAAATTAACGGTTCAATGACTAAAATGTTACAGCATATTAACATAAGTGACTAAAACATATAACTAGTAATTATGTTTCTTATAATTAGTAATTCTAAGCTTAAGCCCAAGAGACTTTGTAAAATCTTTTAAGGTAAAATATTAAAAGATGCTTGAACTTAGATCTCTCTCTATATATATGTAAAAGGGAGGTCCTCTATTTCTTTTTCCACCTTAATAAGCATATGCATATATTCATTTATTTGTAGTTTTTAGTTTAAAGTGGAAGATTGATTTATGTTAAAGATTTATGTACATATAAAAGAAATTAAGGGTTTGAGTATAAGATAGAAGGTTAACAACTGATAAGGAAATAATTTTTTTATGGTGACTTATAAGGGGAGAGTAAAACCCTAACAACAATATAATTAGTACGACTCGAACTCAAGTCACGCTTAAGACAATAAATATTCTTAATCACCGGATCAACACACAAAGTTCAATAAAGAATATAAATTAAACTGTGAAAGGCTTACTTAAATCTACAAAAAGTATATATGTTATTTAAATAAAGTGATAAAATTTAAGAGTTCTATTAATTTAGAGAATTTCATTTTAAAAACGTAATAATGAGACATATACCCATATAATCCAAACCTGTTACTAGATATGATAGGATTATAATAAATTAAAAGGTAAAGTGTTTGGATGGTGATTCTATGAGAAGGGATTCATTTATATTGGTATAAAAATTTATTTTATATTTTTTCACATTTCATTTTTATAGGACATATATATTAAATTTGACGTAAATTTAATTATTACTATGAACAATGAACAATAAGAATATAAAGACATGATACATAATACAAACGATAAATAAATCATTTCAAATTAATGTACAAATGTTATGTTTGCAAAATAATCTCAAAAATGGAGAAAGGCAATCTGACAGTAACTATAACACAAAAATAATTCAGAAAGAAACCAAAGAAGCATAAACTTGATCAAACCGCTAAAATTTGCTTCCTAGCCCCGCCATCAAATCAATTTAATGATGAACATTGGTCAACCAAGAAACAATTTCCAAAAGCCCCAAGAAACCCGCCACATCAGTGATGCACAAAAGGTCAAGTCTCAGATGGCTTATCCTCCCCCTCATCAACTCAGATCTATCACCATTACTATGATCTATCATGATAAGGCTCTTCAAAAATGATTCTTACTAGATATGGCTAGACCCTTACATTGGCAAATCTCATATATACATCATAACATGACTAGAAAATGATTTGATCTTTGTCAAATCATATGTTGATTTGACTAGAAAGACTTATTATTGGACCAAACATGGGTCGTTTCAAGCTATTGGGATCCAACAACATGGAAAGCCCAAGTTTAAGAGGAAATGCACTTGTTCAAGTTTCAGTTTTTTCTTGGATGTTCATACTTTTATGTCATGTTCTTATTATTGTCATGTTTACTTTGAGTTTAAGTTATCTTGTTAGTCATAATCTAAGTTTGGCATCCGACCCTTCCATAACTCATATGGAGATACTTTGAATTTTCTCGATGGTATTCTGTTAAGGATATAACATGCAGTCAACAATGTTTCACCCCATAGATTATATGGAAGTTTAGCATTTAACAACATCAAGTTAACCATATCCACTAAAGTACGATTCTTTCTTTCCGCCAAACTATTTTATTGCGGAGTATAAGGCACGGAACACTCATGTACCACACCTTCTTCCTCACAAAATACATTAAGGCTCCGTTTTTTTTATTGAAAATGGTTTTCGAACAAAGATTTATGGAAAATGAATTACTTTTCTGTAAAAGTTAATATTTTCTGGTGTTTGGACAAATATGTGTAAAATATTTTCTGTTGTTTGACAGATTTCCTGAAAATATTTCAGAAAAACTGCTTTAAATGAAACAAACATACATTTGAGAATTTATTATTTTTTCATTGTTTAATTGAGTTTATTTTATATCTATTAAATTTATATTTTACATTATTTTTACATATATTGCAATAATTTATTTATAAATAAATAGATCAAAGTAAATTGATCAAATTAAATATATTAAGTATAGCCATATGAAATATGAAGATTTAATCATACATTAATTCATTTTCAATTCAAACTAAGAATGCTACTAATACAATTAATCAGCTTGTGAACATAAATTCGCCTTTGAAAACCATTGGAAAGATGATAACAAATTACTGAACTGAATATAAGTACATAAAAAGTATCAAATGGGAACAACAGAAAGTCTTTTAACCCAGTTTAGAGCATGCAACAAACTGTTCTTATAAGAAAATGAACTGTCATATTTATAAGCCTTAGACATACCCCAAGTCATTAAGTGCCAAAGCAATTGCACAAAAGTTGGGGACTCCACTCCTCATTACATAAAAAATGGATGACACAACTGCAATGTTAGTGCTGATAAATGTTATGATAAAATAGGCTTCCCCAAACTTGTTTTAAAGCTAACACTCAAGGAAGTTGTACTTACATCATATGTATCTAGAAGACCAAGGAAGTTGTTAGGAAACGCCAAGGCATATGAGATGAAAGCTGCTAATTTACTCTGATTGGTCTCACCAATAGTGTTACCAAGTGACTTTGACCACTAGAAAATATACATGAATTAAATAAGTTAAAGTAGATGAAGCATTCAGTAATCAACTAGTAGCAATATTGCAGAGAAGAGAATAGATGGAAAAAGCATTGGTCTCTCTCTTCCAAACTCCTTACATATCATAATCTATATATTTAGATTAACATGGGTTTTGAGAACTAAATGGAACAAAATCTTGCAACAATGCATTAAGGTTTCTACTGTAAACCTTTTTTTAATGGGGTGATAGTGATCTTTAGGATCTAAGATTGCAACATTTGGCCATTGGGGTTCTTGGAAGAGAAGAAATGCAAGTTTTAATACCAGAGTTTGATGAACATGCATAAGTTGCACCAGTGGGTTTTGCTGTATTTGGACAAAAGTATATTTCTAGACAAAAACACATTAATTGTTGACAACAATGTAAATGACCAATGCAGAACACCTGTATTTTTCTTAACCATGATTGAACAAGACTGACAAAGTCCTCACAAGTACTTGAACCAACAAAGCTATGCAGTGATCTCTTTAGGATCTCATTAGGGCTTTGCAAATTAAAATTTGAATAACCTAATAAATTCAAAGAAACAAAAAAGTTCCAGGAAAACATCCATAATATCCAAATGCATGAAAATAAAAAAGAAAAAGGTTGATAGAATAGCATACAAAAAACTGATAGAAAACAGTAAGCAATTTTGAAGGTCAGTGTGAAATTCAAGCTTGTTTCTACACGTTAAATTTTATGGGTTTGCTACAAATATTTCAACAAACAATCATTGAAACTTCATAGGAATTTCACATTGATCTTAATTAAATCAACTAAACAACAATGTTGTAATTAAGAGTAAGGAATCGGTCAAGAAGATTTTTTAGAAAAATTAAAAAAAGGGGGGGTGAGGGGAAGAAAGAACAAAAGAGAACATACTCCAAAATCAACAAAAAGTTCAGACTTAAGAGCAACAATTAGAGTTTTATTGTAAAGCTGGTGATAAGTTTCTCTAATCTTCTTCCTTTGATTTGCATCCCTGTGTCCCAATATCTCAATTATCACATCCTCATTTGTTCCAAACCCTAAACAATTTCCCAACAACAACAACATCAAAACAATGATTTCAGATTCTCAAGAAACAAAAGGGAAAAGAATAAAAGAAAAAAGGAAAACCTTGAACTGCTTTCTCGAAACTCTTCATTATTGTTCTTCACTCAGTCAGTTACTTCAGGACTTGTCTTCAGGAAGAGGAAAAAAGAGAGAAGACGCCAATGACAAGCACTGGGTCGGGGTGGCAATGAAAGGGCAAGGGGGAAGGGGAAAGGAAGAGGGATTTTCCCGAAAATGTCTTACCGAAAAAATGCGTAAGACATTTTCCTTAAAAAAGGGCTGATTTTCCTGTGTTTTAGAGAATCATTTACGTAAGGAATTGATTTTCCAGCAAACAAACACAAGAAAAGAAGGAAAATGTTTTCCGAAAATTCTTTTATTGGTAAACAAAGAGAGCCTAAATTCATTTGAAAAATATTCACCACCTCCATCACTACGAAGCATTTTTATTTTTTTACTAAACAAATTTTCAACCTCATTTTTAAAACGTTTAAACATATCAAAAGTCTCGTCTTTACTTTTCATGAGATACACGTAAGTAAATCTAGAGAAGACGTCTATAAAAGTGATAAAATATCATTTTCCACCTCTTCTTAGAGTTCCATTTAATTCACAAGCATCTGAATGAATGAAATCTAACACTTGCGAATTCTTTTCACACTTATTAAAAAATGACTTCTTAGTAATTTTTGATTGAATAAAAATTTCACATGTATCCACAAACTCATATTTCTTAGATTGATATAACCATTTTGTTGCATATATTGTAAAGTTTTAAAATTAAAATGTGCTAAACGTGCATGCCACAAAGGATAAGACTCAACAATATAAGCAAAAGAATTGACTTTATTCATATTAATATCATTTTTCTATATATATGTCACCCTTAAGCAAGACAAACTTATTGAATTTCAATATAATCTTGAACCCCTTGTTATATAGAAGAGTCGTGGATACTAAATTCTTTCTCACATTGAGAACATGCAATACATTGGTCAAAGTCAATTTCTTCCCAGATGTGAAGTTGAGTTCCATCGTCCCTTGACCAAGCATCTTAATCAATCAATAGTTACCCATAAGCACTTCAGGGTTTGCCACTAGCTCAAAACTCTTGAATTTTTTTCGGTCATTACACACATGGATAGTAGCTCTAGAGTCAAGCCAACAATTATGGGACTCATCAGTCATTGCTATGTTGAGTTTGGTAATCATACCAATCTTCAAACTCTCGACCCCTACTGTAACCATGGCCACTAAATTCATATCCTCCACCATATTGGTTTTGGAAGTTGTGGCATCTTGCTTTTTTTTTAGAACTTCACAATCTTTAATGTAGTTTCCTTCCTTATTGCAATTAAAGTAATTGCGAGATTTTTTTTCTTCTTGTCTTGCATGACATTGGTCTCGAATGTGGCCTTCCACTTACCATTTTGAGAGTTCTTGAACTCGCTCACATGGGTCACTTTAGAACTTTGGGAAAGTACACTACATCGCGCTTTCGAGTTTCCTCTTCAATACACAAATTCCTAACTATTTTCTTCACAGTGAAGTCCTTTTCCATATGCAGAAGTTTCTTCCGATAATTGTTCCAAGACGAGGGAAATTTTGAAATGATAGCCTCGACTTGTAACAATTCCAGAATAATAACTTCCAAGTCACGAAGCCTGCCTACAAGGACTTGTAGTTCATGGACTTGATCTATGATCAAGATACTATCAAGCATTTTGAGTTCAGAATATTTCATCATTAAAAATTTATTGATACCGTGTCACTCAATGTTGTATTTCTCTTCAAGAGCTTTCCATATTTTCATCGAGGATTGCATTGACATGAAGAGATCATACAATTGATAAGACAGGGTGTTAAGAATGTATCCACGACAGGTGAAATATTCTTCCTCACGCTTCTTCTTAAGTTCGGCCACTTTCGTAATTTTCTCGAGATTTGCATTAGGGATGAGATCCTCCATGGTTGTAGGTTTGGATCCAGAACGTATGTCACATTCAAGACTGTAAGAAGGAACAATATTTTTTCCTTCCAACGATTGAAGATTGAGTCGTCAAATCGGTCAAGTGTTATAAACTCTTGGTTCATCTCTTTGAATTCGGTGGTAGCATTTGCTGCCATCTTAAAATTAGTTCTCTTTGATTGTTGGAGAATTTAAGTGGAGAAGATAGATCTGGAGACGATATTGAATTAAATAGTAGACTTCGAGGCATGGGTGACACTTTCGAAAGAGAACAATTTGCCCCCACACAAAGTTGCTAGAGGGTTTAGACAAAGGTCCTCTCGGGATACAATGAAGCTTTTGGATTTCCTTTGATTAGCAAATCGCAGAATTTTTTAACTCTTACTCTAATTTCTGAAAAATAGGATTGATTGTAATATGTTTGTGAGCACCATAGACCTATTTATATGCATTCAATGGACACTATTTAAAGAGTCACAACCCTTTATTTGATTTCCATTGGACATAATTCTTAGAAAAACATGTCCCATGGAAATAAAACGTAACCATTGAATAAATCATCACTTTTTAATAAGTGCTCATGAATAATTATGAATTTGCAATCTATAATTTCCAATAGTTTAAATATTTCGTGTGTCATTAACATCTTGTGTCTCAATGTGTTGTGTTTTAATCTAGTCATCTTATGCTTGAATGTCTTAATCTTAAGTGTTTGTGTTGTTTTGATGAAGGTTCTATTTATATGGCTTGGTTGATTATAAAATAAGCATGCATTCATGCACCTTGTGATTGTTCGCCTTCTTCTCCAAATACATGGACGACAACATCCATTGAACCCCATGATTCATGCATTCAACTAAGTCGCTATGACCTTTCATATTTCCTTCCAAAATACATGATATCTTCACATTCATGCATGGACAGGTACAATGCACATACATGCATTGAAGGAACGGTTCCTTAGGGGAGAAGAACATGCATTTTGAAGTGATTCATGCACATTCAATGTACATGAACGTCTAAGGAGAAGTATGGAACTAATGAAGTAACAATGCATCTTGCGGATACATGGACGTTCAAGGGCTATGAATTTGACTATTCGTTGATACAAAGCACCAAGGAATTCAAGTACATAAGTTTAAGGGGATGGAATTCAAGAAACATACATGGCTAGGAGGGATGCACTTGCAAGAGAGGAGGAATGTGACTCTTGATGCATAGAAAGATACATGAACATCCAAGAGAGATAATTATGACCTTTCAGTCATTCATTAAACATGAAAGATACATGGATTACATAGATTCATGTATGGTTTGATTCATGTACTATATTTAATGACTGTTTGTAGCTATCCACATACCTAGACTAGCCTTAATACCATTAGACTTGAATCTAAATTTCACAAAAGAATTTTAACGGTGTTAATTAGACTTGAATTTCGAAATCTAAAAAATAAAAACATTAAATTATTTTAAATAAATGTAGAGGAGCTAAATTAAAAATGTACAAAAAATATAGAGACTTGGAACATATTTTAACAAAAAAAAATATTATCATAGTAATTATTACCATGATTGAAGTGAGTGAACAATAGATGAAAGCAGAGAGGATAAAATTAACACATGTTTTTTCCGATGGAGTCTTAGCTTAGTTGGCATCGACATTGTTGCAAGTGCAAGAGGACATGGGTTCAAGTGCGTTGAAACACATTATCCTCTTATTTAAGGTTGGGGAGGGGCTATGGATAGTTTTAGGCATTGTATCAAAAAACAAAAACTAGGAATCGCAAGTAATTGGATTAGGGTGTGATAAATACTAAAAGTAGCATTTTTTAATCCTGTTTTTAATGAGTTTTTGGATGATTATTCGATGTAAAATAGTGAATTTTATTCTCCTAATCTTTTAAATTCATGTTCCTATACTTAAGAAAGAATTTGGGAGCAAAATGAGCGAAAATTGGAAATCAGAGCAAGGTATAGGGGCCACACAGGCTAGATTCTCCCACACAAGCTGGGCACACGCCCTTGTGAGCTAGATGAGCTACCACACGGCCATGTGCCAAGCCGTGTGAATTTCGTGATTTGCACTCCAAACCTATGTGAAAACACATTATTTAGGTTTTTCAGACATTTTAAGACTTATATATGACAACAATAAGAAGAGAGAAGTGAGACGTCATAGAATATTGAAGAAAACAACTCGGAAAACACCATTGAAGCCGACTCTGAAGCAAATTTCCATAAAGATTAAAGATCTCCTTTTGATTTCTTTGAAGTTTATTATGAGTTTTGTTTTGTTTCTTGTAGTTATATTGTCTTTTGGATGTTTTTATTTGCGATTATGAATTTTCTAAATACCTAGGAGAGATGAACCCTATGATGAATTTTGTCTTTGGATTTCTATTTTACGCAATAAATACTTGGATCTTATTCTCAATTATGTTTGCTTAATTCTTGGTTTAATATTTTAGGCTATTAATCCGTATTTGATGTGCTTAAATCAGAGGAGGAATAGACCCTGTTTAAGAGTAGATCTAGTGTAATTGAGTGGAGTTGCATGCAATCCTAAAAATATGACGACATAAACCTACCGAATTAAAGTCAAATTTAATAGGGAGATCCATAGATCGAGTTAATGCAATAATAGAGTTTTAATTAGAAAGAAATTTCAATTGATCAATCTGAGTCAATTGCTCTTACTCTCAAAAGAGATATTAGCATAATTTAGGGATTTCTACAGATCAAGATATTAAGTGAAGAAATTGTTTAATTCAGATTAATAATACAGATGAAATTAAGGTGAATTCTTTTTTAGGTATTGTTTCGCTTATTGGTTGTTTACTCAATTATTTTCTTGATTTATTCTTTGTCGCATTCTTTAGTTAATTTTAGTTTTTAATCAATCACTCAACTAATCACTTAAATAATAGAAAGACGATAATTACTAGTACTTTTAGTCCCAGTGGGAGTGATATCTTAGTTCACCATGACCATACTATTAATTGATAGGTGCACTTGCCTTAGTCAGATTTTTATTAGTTTACGACTGCATCAGGATGTAACTTTTTGAAATTATACAGGGGTAACATGTTTGGGCAAACCTTGTAATTTGTGGGTTCTAGTGAATTGGGTATAATTGGAGCACTCCACTTATACTTTCCAATTATTATGGGGAGAGTGAGAATTTGAGTAATTACGTAGGTAATTACATCCAAATCCAATTATCTTACGACTTTCCAAATACTCATACAAGATTTAACTTTACAAAATTAATTTTTTATACAAGTTTAGGTTATAAAAGATTATATTATAAATATAAACACAAACACATATGATTGTTTGGGATGATTATGAAAACAAATTCTAAAGTTATAAATCCTAAAAATTTATAATGTAAAAAATAATTTATGTTTATTTTATAAACAAAAAATTATACTATTTAAATACTAAATAATTTCCAAAGTTATGGTAAAAAAGTATTGTATAAGCCCAATTTCATTCAGGCCTCAAAATTCAGTTCTTTTTTTATTCTTTTTTTATTTGTTTCATAAAGATAAATAAATAAATAATAAAAATTAAAACCCAAAATACCAAAATACAAGTCCAAGTACAAATTTTAAACCAATTACTTAATGTACAAAATGCTCAAGCCAAATTTTCTTTTTACAAGCCCAAATTTTAAAAGAAACCCTAAACAAAGGAAACCGTAGCTGCCTTTTGGATCTGTTGCCGCACCCTCATCCATATCGCTGCCGTCATCGTCACTATCCTCGTACATTATTTCCACAATCTGCACGCAACTCGACTTCTCACATCATCAAAAAATCCTAGAAAATGATTGTAAAATGTGTTATAAAAACAATAAAAATCAAATGTAAAAGTTACTTGAAAAATACTTGAAAAATATAGACGAGAAAATAGCGTTCGATATTTTCGGCAATAAAAAACCCACAAATTCCATTCGAAATACAAAGAGAATCAGCATTTTTTTTGCTCTCAAGGTATACTGTTACATATATACACATATATGTATGTATATATATACATATATATATACACATATATCATATCTGATTCCACATAGTCATTGTAGCCACAAACGGAGTCCCTCGAACTCATCCATGTTTGTAAGGGAGGCTCCGATGAAGGGGTGTTATAAAAATTGAGATTTTTTGGTTTTTTCTAAAAAAGTTTGTTTGATTTTAATAGATTTAAGCCTAGCTCTATGTTTCTCTTAAAAAATAAAAAATAACAATTTTTTGGGAATCCAATCGCCGTAGGCACCAGTCATCGGTGCCGATAATCAATGGTCGGAGATCGAGCTTAGAGGCCGGACATGAGGAAGGGCTAGAGAGAAAAAAGGAGGCTTTAGGATTTTTTTTTTTTTTTGTAAAAATGAAGTGTTTTAAAATAGTTGTCTTTTATAGACGTCCAAAACGATGACGTTTTAGTGAACCTACCAAATGACCAAAACGGCGTCATTTCAGTCATGACCCGAGCAAGATCCAGACCCGCTTTTGGGGTCCGTGTGTTTTCATAAAAGGGGATATTTATCCTCGCGGTCCTTCCGTTTTTTTGACTTATTTTAGTTAGGTCCTTTTATGTACTTTTTATTTATTTTAAATTTTGCCCTACAATTTTAATTGGTTTTCATTTCAGTCCTCTAATCAATGGCCCTTGAGGGTTGACATGTGTCAGTGTTTGGGTAATTTTCCCATGTGGTCATTGGTTCTTTAAAATACTCAATTCTGACCCTTTTTTTTTTTAATGTTTGTTACTTAAATTTTTTTATATTTTAATTTAACCCTCAAAATTTTCTTTTATTTTTAAATGTTACCCCATTTGTTCTATTTTTTTAAAATCTGATTTTTTATATTTTTATTTATTTTATTAATTTCTTTTATAATCAATCTATATTTAAATATTATTTATTTAATTTTTTAATTTAAATCCTTTCATATTTTTTTTAAAAACTTAATCCTATTCTTTTCATTTATATTTTGATTTGTATAATTGACATTATTTTAATTATTTAAATTATTTATTTGTTACTCATTTTATTGTTTACTATATTTTTATATGTTGTATTATATTTTTTTCCTTTTCTTATATTTAATTATTATTTCCCATGACTTGTGATTTTTTTTAAATTGGTGGATATTTTATTACCATGATTATATTATTATTTTGATTGTATTACTAAATATTGATAGTTTTATTCATTTAATATATTGTATTTATGCATGTTTTATTTTTCCATTTTAATTATGTACATATTTATTTTTATATGATATTTTAATTCATTTTAAAAATAAATAAATTGTTTTAGAAATCGAGGCAATATTCTTTGTTTCAAGAATTTGAGAGAATCATGCTCTAACTCACTGGATGTGGTTTTTTTGAACCGAGACAATAGAATACCCTATTAAAAATAAAAAATGCGAGATTTTGGAATAATAACTAAAAATGCTTGTTATTTTCAAAAATTCGAATTGTTATGTCCTAACTTATTAGATGTGATTGTTTCTCAATTAATTCGAAATAACGAGCTTTCTTCGTAAAATATTTTTTCAAAATAAAATAAACATACCATTCATACATTTAAAGATCGCAATTTAATTTTTTCTCGAGTTTTTAATCTTCAACAAATGAGACTTTAAATAATTGATTAGGTAACAATTTTTGGGCGTGTGAGGGTGGTAATTCTTTCTTATACATAACCGACTCCCGAACCCGTTTTATGGTTTCAAAGACCAAAATTTGTTTTAATGATTTTAAAATTTACAATGTGATCCAATTACACCTATTTTTAAAAAAAATTATTGGTGGGGACTCCGTTTTCATTTTTCAAAACATAATTCGAGACTTCTCTTCAAAAAATGGTTTAAACAAGTATAGTACAAAAAATAATTTACGTTTTATAAAAGTATTATAATATACTAATTTATAAAAGTTAGGATAATAAAATATGAACATAACTTATTTATGTGTCCATATATATATTATAAAAAAATAATATTATATTTTTAAATAATTTATTTATAAAAATAAATTTTTAAAGTTATGAAAAAAATTATATTATTTATAGAAAGTGTTATGAAAGCTAATGGATTATTTATAAAAAAAATTTAAAGGTTATATAACTTAATTTACTTATTATAAAAAGGGTGTGATTTAGTAAAAAATTTTCTCTAAATTAAGCTTATATAAAATCTTAACAATCTTAATAATACATATTCATATTTATATGATGATAAAAAATATATGTTAAATATTAAAGAGCAAAATAATTAAAAAAAATTACATATGATGTTTATTTTTCTTAGTATTAATAATTGTATCAACAACTACTCGAATTAATTTTTTTTTCTATCATACCAACTTTTTATAATAATTAATATTTAACAAATATAAATTATGTAATTGTGTAATTACCATTATAATTATAATTTATATTACCAAACATGACATAATAAATTATGATATAATTATATTCTATCAGTCAAATACGACTAGAGAATTATAATTTTTTATAATTATAAAATAGTATAATTTCTCCAATTATTCAATGGATTGATCAAAATTGAAAAGAGAGAATAAAGACTAAATTCGCTAGTGAATTGAAAGCATGGAGGAACCAATTCCGCAAATTTGGCCTTGTTTCTAGGTGTCGTCTGCTTTCCTCAAAAGTTGCCTTCAAACACTAAAACACTACGTGAGAGCAATGACGTTGCCTTTCATGATTCCTGCAGCCTCCTCATTCAGCGTCATTTCCGCCCTTCCAATCTTTACTTCAATTTTACAAATTTTCTTGCTTCATAAATACGTTAAAACATGCTCAAATTTGTGTATTTTTCATATATTTTAAATTTAGTATTTTTTTTATTTTTAGGAATTTAATTTTATTATTTTTAAATTTAAAAATATGAATCTTATTAAAATTTTCTATTAAATTTAGATAAAGTTAAAAATATCACATTAATAAATTTAACAAAATAATTTTAACGGAATTAATAATAAAAATTAAAATTTTAAATCTAAAAAATTAAAAATTTAAAATTTAAAAATACAATAAAATTATTAAAAGCATATATATAAATATATTTTTAGTTTTCGAATAAATTATACATGGTAATGTTGATAAGAAATAAGCAAAGAATATATTCCAACAAGGATCTTATCACTTTCACTCAGTTATATATGCTCTCCATGGGGTCGTTTCTTAACCACTTGGCTGGCTCTATAAAAGGAAGCAATGACCACTAAAAGTCCTATACTTTTCATATATTTCAAGTTGTCTTCAACTTTTTTTCGACTTTAATTATTAATATTGTTAATTTTTTTATTAAATTTAGGTTTTTATTACACGAATATAATTAAAATGATTTGTTTTTAATTTTAAAATATTAAACCAATAATTTAATAAAATAATAGTAAAAATGTTAACAATTATATCTAAATTTTTAAATCCAATAAATAAAAAATAAAATTTTGAAAACAAAATTAAATTTCAAATATATAAAAAAAATACGAAACTTCAAACCTATTTTAACAATATATTTTAAATGTCTCTGATTTTTGCTTGAATAAAATTTAATATTGTTGGGAGATTTGTTTTTGAATGGAGAAGAAAGTGAAGAGGTTCATTCAAAGCAAACTTTACCCTTATTCTAACCTTATCTATTGAGAGAGTTTTGAATATGATGAAAAGTTTTTTTATAAAGAGCTTTATTTGAATACTATTCAAGATGATTTTTGAAGATAAAATCAACATTTAAATTATGATTAATTTTATTTAGAGGTTGTCTAGATGAGGACTTGAAGAAAGCTTATAAATAGGTTGCATTACCGCACATGTTGGTGGTGCTTGTTGAATGCTTTTAGCAAATTATTTGCGTATTTTTGCTTTGTATTTTTGCACTCTTGTGTTAGGTATTTTATTGGAGAGTTATTGTGATTTTTAAGTGAGGTATTTGGGTGAGTGAATGTAACATTTGAGTACTTTGTTGGGGCTGCAATTATATATTGTGTAAGGTTAGATTAAGCTTTAGCCAAAAAGATTTCGATCCATTATTGAATAAAATCAGTCACCGAGTGAAGCTTTGTATAGTAGGATTGGTGAATCAAAACTGTGTTAACAAATAGTGCATTGATATCTCTCTTTGTCACTTTATTTTTCTTTATCCTCTTATAATCTATTTGCTAAACTACCTTGTTCCAATCTATGTTAGGTAATTAGTTACGAAAGTGGATTGGAAAATATAGCAAAATGATATATTTTTCAATCGGTATCTGAGCGAGCTTCAATCGTGTGTGAAGGTGATCATGTGTTCGATTTGCAACCATGGAATCCATGAAAGAAGATAGCTTAATTACTCAAGCACCATTGCTGCTCGATTCGTCAAACTATGGATATTGGAAGGCTCGCATGAAGCCATTTATCTTGCCAATCAATGACGTAGCTTGGGAAGCCATTGAAAGTGGATAGATCTAACCCTCTGTTACTACCACTGATGGTACCACTCAACCTAAGGAAAGAAGCAAATATAATCTTGAAGAAAAAAAGGGTTGCTTATGAAAATTTTAAAACTTTGTATACAATTTTAAAAGATGACATGGAACAATTCAAAGTGATTTTCGTATGTGAATCTACTATGAGGCGTGAACAATTTTGCAAAACCAACATGAAGCAAATGATGTCGTGTACATGTCAAAACTTCATATTTTAACGAGTAGGTTTGAAAATTTTAAGAATGAATGAAGATGGGTCTATTTCTAAATTTTATGCAAGATTATGTGATATTTTTAAAGATGCCTTTTTTTCTTGGTGAACACTTCTTTGAGGTAAAACTGGTGAGAAAATTTTTGAGGTTCTTACGAGAACACTTTGCAATCAAGGTCACATCAATTGAGAAGGTAAAGGAAACTACCATTTGCTAGATGTGTTGATAGGTTCATATCAAACCTTTAAGTTGAATTTGGAGGAAGCAAAACACAACAAAATGAGACATAAATGAACTTTGCTTTCAAAGTTCAAAAGGCTATTTCAACAGAGGAATGAAAATTTAAGGCTATTGATGAGATCAATGAGTAAATATCATTGCTCAAAAATACCATGAAGAGATTCTCTAAGAAGGGAATTAATTCAGTTGTTGAAGGAACTATAGCCATAGAAAGAATACTCACATGGAGGAGGATAAATTACAACCAAAGAAAAAGTTGTTCAATGTTGTAGATGCAATGGATTCGATCAAATTCAATAAGAATGTTCTAATATTGAGAAGGAGAAATCGCTCGAAATCACTTGAGTGATGAAGAAAGTAGTTCTAATACGGATGAAGATTTTTAAGCAAAAATTCTTTTATTGTTGCTACTCCGAACCAGGTTTTAATAGATTTTGGAACAGAAGAAGATTCATATAATGATGTTGCCTTTGAATCTTTGGAGAATGCTTTCAATCATATGCTAAACAAAATGAAAATATTATGCTAATTAAACGATTCCTTAAGGGAAAAATTTATCATCCACAAAGGAACAAAGGAAAGAGCTAACTAATTCGAAGGTTATCTTGAAGAAGTTTAGAGGCCAAAGTAAGAAGCTTGATGAAATTTTGGCTTCAAGAAAATTTGGACCAATTCATTGAGGACTTGATTACATCAATAAATGTAAGACACCTTTCACTTCTACAATTTTTGTTAACACTAAAGACGTGGTTCTTTTTATTCATTTAAGACATGTAAAACATAGAATAAAAACTAGTTGTTATCATTTTGGAAAGGCTGGACATATTAGACCTTATTGTTACAAGTTGATGAATAACCAAACATGGAGAAATACAATACGTTTCTAATCTAATGTTACCACATTGAATAAAACAATACCTAGACAACAACATTCATGTAATAAGACGAAAGGAAAACTCGTATACCATTGTTGTGGGATAGAAGGGTACATCAAACCCTTACTATTTAAAGATAAAGTGAGACTAAAAAAAGTTTAGATTGGTTGTTAAACTTGTTCGTATAGGAAATGGAATAAGAAGAACACAACAAAATAATATTTAGGTCAAAAAATATCAACTACATTTGAGTTATAAAGACCATCCATCTATTGGTGATTATGTGAAACATGAGGTTGTAACTCATATTGATCATATTTAAGATATTTCAAAGATTACATAAACTTCACTTCATGGAAAAGATTATTCTTGTTCCATGAGCTACAACCTCAATTGTTGAAGATGTAGAACATCAACCCCTTGAATGAATTCAAGGCAAACGAGCAAGGGGAGCATATTGTAATAGGGAGTATTTTGTTGATTTTAGTGTTCCTCTCAATATCATTTATAATTATGGTATATTTGTGTTTTTAATATGATCAGATTTATCATGGTGATTGATTTTGTTTAGCAAGCTTTCAAATAATGTGATTGGAAGTACATGTTGAGGAGAGATGAATTTCATTTTTATTTGTTTAGAATAGATGGAACAACTTCAACTTAACATGTTGTAGCTGCACAAAAGGCACATGTGTTTTTTATCTCTTAACGGCTTAATTGAATTCAATCAATGTTGAAATTTCGTGGTTGGTTATTTGGTAAGTTGATTTGTGACCTGGAGAAGATAACTTTGTATGGAGAAAAAGTAGTAGCAATTGTTCGAATTTGAGTCAAGTTGGTGATTGATGTCTCTTGCATTTTACATTACCAATATGGTTTTAAAGTATTTTATATTTTTCTATTCGCTTTTGCTTTATTTTGTTTCTCATGATGCTAGTTCAGTTTGCTACTTTTACCCTTGGTACTATTTTGTTTGAATTTGTTTCAAACTTGATACCTTGCTAGTTTATTGATCATGTTCTATAAATCCTTTATGATTTGAGATATGCTGGGTTGATTAATTTATGCTTGAGAATGATATTTGGTGATGCATTCTCCTAAGGTGAGTATTTTATTTTCGAAGAAAGTTTTTGTATGGAGAAGCCTCTTTGGTAATTATGCAAAATCAGAGGAGAAGATTGATAGAAAATGACAATGTCGAGTTGTTCATGATGATTGATGACTCTGTTTAGAATGGATGTTGAAAAAGAGTTTTAGTGCGATGATATGTGACAATGAGAGATTTGGTGAAATTCGATAACAGATGTATTAATCATTTTTGATATGTTTATTCAAAATGCCAAAGGGGGAGAGTGTTATGGCTTTAACTGTCTGGGATGCTATTATTTCATTCCTTGTTTGAACAATGTTTAGGATAACACTTATGACAACAAATTGGAATAGTTAAAAGAAGCCACCTAAATGTGTTTAGGACAACAGTTATAATAACACTTATGAGAAAATAAACGTGTTTCGAACAATAATGTCGAGGAAGCCACCAAAAATCAAGAAGAAACAATGCGATCACAATACCCTCAACACTTTCAAGTAAATTTCACAAACGAAATTTCCTAAAGGAAAAGAGAAAAAATGCAATCACAATACATTCATGGTGTTGCCTTTAGTAAGATGAAGATCGGATTTTCAAATAACGACATGAAGGTGTGTATGTCCATGTGGCTGAGACCCATGGCATAATATGATGATAAGTATATTCATGGTGATGCCTTTGGTGATGTATAAATGAAATGGGTAGATCACGACATGAAGTTATGTATAAATCCATGAGGGTGAAACCCATGGCGCCTTCTATGGAAGTCCACTAGGACAGTAAACACGTGATTTTGTGTGTTACCCGTGTAGCATGATCTGCTAAACCTTAGTGGTGATTTATGTGTTGACCTTCTGGTGAATTATGAAATGCCTATGTGGCATATTCAAGGATGTCTACATGGAAAAATATGGTTATCCACCTTTGCAGTAAGTTTCGTGACTTCTTTTATAGATGATTCTACGATTAGGATATGATACATCTAAAATTAACTTGGTATGGTTAGTCTTTTGATGAAATTGAATGAATCTAAAATGATGGTTCGTAAAAGAAAGTATGTATCTATATTTCTAAAAGAGAATCTGTCAAGCAAGCTGTTAGTGTAGGATATGGGCCTATTCATATACATGAAAGGTACAAGTGTTCGTTAGTTTGAGTTTTTCTATGCTATGTGGGATTGAATTTTGAGATATCTGGTATCCGTCACATGTGAATAGTATCATGTCTCATTATGGGGTTAGTTAGAATCTATGTTGTTTGCCAATCTAGGTGTTCTTATGTTATGTAACATTGTAACAGCCCGATTTTCAATGGTGTCGAAAACAATTATTTAGGGATCACGAAATCCGATGAGTCGAGTCATAAATTTTATTTATTTAATGCTTATGATGTCATTAGCATCGTATTAAATTTTGGTTATAAAATTTTATCGTTTGGATAGTTAATTGAATAGAAATGACTAAATCGTAAAAGTCACAAAATGTAGGAATCATAGATTAAATTTGCTAAATTATAAAGGGATGGCTTAGAAAGGCCCTTAAATGGTAAATGTATCTTTAGGAGGTATAATGGACGGTTTGGGGTCTATATTTAGTGGAAATTTGGTTTAATTCATTAAGGGAAAATTGGTAAATTTTAAATTAGGTAAGTTAAAACAAAATAAAAGGAAATTTGAGTGATTTTCACTCATCTTCTTCCTTAATCTTAACCTAAAAACCCTAAGAGAAAAGCTTGAATATTCGGCTAGCTTGGAACTACGATCGTGTCACCGATCGCGGAAAAGGAAAATTAACGGAATAATCCCTAAAATTCATTCACAACTGCAATCCAGTCCGATAAGTTCATATGGTTAAATTCTAATTTAAATTTTACATACTCTTGTAATGTAAACTATTGTATTGAGATGAAAGAATAATCGGATTTGTGGAAGACGAGAATGAAGGAAAAACGGAAGGCAAATGGGCTTTGAGCCATAAACGAAGAGGTTCGATGACTAAGTGTCATTGTGAGTATATGAATCCTTTACAGATTAAGAGGTCCGATGACTAAGTGTCATCGTGAGTATATGAATCCTTTACGGATTAAGAGGTCGGATGACTAAGTGTCATCGCGAGTATATGAATCCTTTATGGATTAAGAGGTCCGATGACTAAGTGTCATCGTGAGTATATGAATCCCTTACGGATTATAAGGTCCGGTGGCTATGTGTCATCGTGAGTATATGATTGAAGTGAAATCCATTACGGATTAAAGGTCCGATGACTTTGTGTCATCGTGAGTATCAAATGCAAATTGAAACTTACCTTAATGTATACAGTTTAATCAATTCAGTTGATTTGATTTACAACTCTTGAAGTTGGTAAATCTATTTAACTTTATGTACTTACTAAGCTAATAAGTGCTTACTTGTGAAATTGCTATTGTTTTGTAGATTCAATTTTGCTGTTCGGAGATCAGATCATCTTGGAGCATCACACTATCCCGTAATTGTTCGGTAGATTTTTATATCACTTGGTTATATGGCATGTACTAGGATGATGTTACCTTCTGCTTATGTACAATGAGTTCGTGAAAAATCTTGCTATGTTTGATGAAATGTTGAAAGTAGACTTTAAGTACCTTGTATTTACATAAAAATCATGTACTTTTGTTGACTTAAATGCATAATTAAAGTTGTGTATGAATGAAGTTAATGAACTTGTGTTTGGTATAAAATCTTGAGATTCTGCATACTTGTTTCGATAGAACTCATGTATGTTTCGGTAAAAGTACAAGATAGGAGAGAGGTTGTTCATTGACTTGAGATGTATCGATAGTTGAATTGAGAGTATCGGTAGTTATATGTATAGATGTATCGGTAGTTTGCATACTTGTATCAGTAGAAGTTGTAGGGTGAGAATTATAGCTCTTTAGAGTTTTTAGTATCGGTAGATGTATGACATGTATTGGTAGAAATTATACTTGTATCGATAGAACTAGCATAGGTACCGGTAGAAATCTTCACCGATTTAGAATTGTTTACTGACATAGCTACTACCGATACTTGACCATCATGTACCGGTAGAAGCCTCCCAAATATTAGAAATGTCATTTTTACCCTTAATTGATTTTTGTTTATGTTTAAATGACGATATGTAACATGTGAAGTGAAATATTTTAATAAATAAAGTTGTATAAAATAACGAAAAGATGAACAGTGCTAAATGAACAGTAAAACACCGGAAATCCTAACCGGAAACGGTATTCGAATTTTGGGTGTTACAAACATAGAATTTTGTAATTCTTATGAATGATCTAGAATGTTTCCTCATCAGTATGAGCATGTATTGTGTTTGAGTCAGAATATGATCTGATTGATAGTTGGAATGATGGAAATGTGCAAGTGTAAACAATCATATCAATTAATAAAGTGACAAGTAAATGTCAAGGAGTGTGCAAGAAAATATTTATGAAATGAAAATTAAAACAATTTGGTGATGAAAATTTTGATGATTTGAAAATAAGTTAAGAAACTAAAATTTTATCAAAGTAATTTAACTAAGAAAAATAAAAAGTAAAAATTCTAATGCACAATTTCAAAAGAGTTTTTATTCAATATGACATAATTGTGCTAGATCAATTACAGTATTTAACTTAGAATTATTAGAACTATGTTCGTGTTGTTACGAATAAATTCATGGAAACTTGGTATTTTGTTAATTAATGCACATACGTACGTACTAAATTAACTAATCTCTTGAACATATTACTATGTCAATTCAAATAATTAATCAATTTTCATAAGCAAGTATAAGATTAAGTGAGGTAACAATATATTTCTACATTGAAACAGTTTAATCACAATAATCTTGCAAGTTATGCAAGGCTAAAGTATCGTTTAATACAATCGCTAATTTAACATTCAACTACCTTAGAAGATTAAACATGCACCAATCAAATATTGTGTCAATTAATTATAATTTCAATCCTATTAATAATTAATTCATTCATTATCTTACAATTATAGTGCAAGTATAACATAAGCATGGTTTTACTTAATTGAACAATTTATCGATGCATATAACAACACAAACATGATTTTAATAATTAAAGCGAACAGAATGCAATCAATCTAACACGAATTAAATTTAAGTCATTTTAATTAAATCAAGAATAACAACGCAACAAATATTCATTATCATGATCACAACATAAACGAGAAAATTAAAGAGAAGGGAACTTGAAAACAAATCAAGATATTTTTTTGAATCTAGACTAGTGCGTTCCTCTCCTTCTTTGCTCGTTCCGTCGATCCAAGGCCTTCAAGAATACTTGAATGCTACTACTCCAAGGTGGATGAAGCTCTTTTTCAAGAGATGAAATTGGCAAGGGAAAAGGACAAAAGAAATGGGAAAACAAGGAAGAAACGGAAGAGAGAAAGTGAATGAAAGAGAGAGATGTGTTGTGAATGAATGAGATGTGAAATGAGGAAGGGAAGAGGGTATTTATAGGTAGGAATGGCTGCTAAAAATAGAAACGAAATATCAGCCAGTCCTCTTCCCTTGGTCGGCCATGCATTGAGCAAGTTTGAATAGTTCAAACTTGCTATTTTAAGCTTCGGGCAAAAGGTAGAAGGCATGAAAAGTAGAGGGACTTGAACGGAATTTAAGGAAACTTCAAGGGCTGTTTTGAAATTAATAAAATCAACTAAGTAAGCTGATTGGGTCAGCTATAGGGATGGTTTGGGGCTACCAATTTGCTTGGTGGATCTGTGCTCTTTACTTATCACAATTGGGCCTCATTTCTTCTTCTTCAAACTCTATAATAATTTTTAATCCAATCAATGTTGGATCAAAATTAAATATAAAGTATGTTTAATAAATATTTTTGGACTTTCCATGGCTGGAAAAATAATTAGCCTTGCTCTTGATTCACTTTATGCATAAATTTGCCCTAACGGTTCAAGCCTTTTGCGCTGTCTTTTGAGCCGATTTTTACCCTTTGTGCAAAACTGTCGAAAATAAATCAAATTTATTAAATTTTATTATAAAAATAATTAAAATTTAATATGTTGATAATTTCAGTGCAAATTAATTATTTTATAATTAAATTATAATTTTCGACAAAATTTACTATGAAATTGCATGAATTAGAGCTAAAAAGAGGCTCAAAAAATCTATATATTTTTGTGTTTTCAATAGTCTGATAGTTATCAACTTAGTATGGGAGTCTACCAAATGTAAGATGAGTTAGAAGTATCCACCAAGGGATAATATCTGTGAACAACCATTCAGGAATAAACATTAAATGTTGTTCGCAAAGAAGATCCATAGAAACTGGACTTTGTATAGATATTCTTTTAAGAATCACCTTCGTTGTTCTAAGAGAATAAAAGATGTAGATATTATTTAGTAAGATTTGGAGTCAGCCAAGTAGTTAAGTGAGAATCATACGTTAAATATGGTTGGTGGCATATAAGAATATATATCTGATGTTGTGAATGTATCCGTCAAAGAAAGAAAAGTAATCCAAAATCTTCAGAATGAAGAATCCGATTAGAAAGGCTCCAAGGCATGTTGTATTCAAACTCACTAAGTTCGCGTAAACATACAAGTGTTTTGTTCATGTTTCAGGTGTTACTGTTGGAATGAGTATGCCAGGATGGGTGAAGCTAGAAAGGTGCTAGAAATTCAACGAGTTGGCTATTATGCATACAGAGGAAAACTTAGGAGTACGATGTATAAGTAGGTTATGCCTTAAAGAGTCTATCTTTAATAAATTTTTGTTTTGTAAAAAATTGTGACAGGTCTGATGTATTCTTAAATACTTTTCTTTATTTCATTAGAATCAAGACACCAAATAAATAATAATAATAAATTTTTAAGTAGTGGGTTTACGTCAACTGTTTTAAAAATTTTAACTAAATATTTTGTGTGATAATATTCAAGATTTGGACCCGATCATTTGGATCGGGTTTAAAACGTTACATTTAGACTATGGATTTAGGTGTTGGTTTGGTTAGGCGATGAGGGATATGGTTAGGAGAATGAGATGAGGGTTCGTTTGAATTGAAGGAATATTGAAGTTGGAAATGACTCTGATAGGGTGTAGAAGTCAGAGATTGAAGATGGTGAAGGGATGGTGGTGGTTGAAAGGTGATTTGTTGATGTTAAACGCAATTTTTAGGTTCACTAATATTTATTTGTGTTTCTAGGATTATTCAAGAATAGAAGTTTGTTGGCTATTTTTTTTTTTTTGAATAAAAGAAAATATATAGCTTTTATGTAATTTTAAATATTTTATATTTTGAATTTTTTAAAACTTTAAATAATTGTTGATGTGGCATACATGTCGATTGTCAAGTGGATGTTATATTAATAAAGTTAACAGACATTAACTTTTTCATCTATTTTGGATGATATAACAAACTCGTTAAGGGTTGGCAGGGGCCTTGGCCCCCTTAAAATAGAAAATTTTCCATATAGGCCTTAAAGATTTTTTTTTAATTTTAAATAAATAAAGGTAAAACTACACTTTGACCCTCCCTAAAAATGATAAAATTTTAATCTAGTCCTTTAAAAATTACACTTTTACTATCGTAAAAATTATAATTTAACTTCATCCCCCTAAAAAAATTTTCTGACTTCGTCCCTAATTAAAAGTAATAAAAATTTAGTAAGAACTAAAATAACTTTTTATTTTATAAAATTAAATATTCAAATAAGTCGTTATGCCTTTAAAAAAATTTCTTCCTCTCTAATCGAAATCATATCATTAAAAAAGAGAAGTAGAATCTGAGTTTTAATTTGATTTATATTGTCATCATCGTTGTTATAAAACTATGAGTTTAAATTTATTTAAATCCGTGATATCATTCATTTAATTATGGAAAGTCTGAAAAATAAAAGCAATTAAAGATAGAAGGGAATTTACTTTGAATCTGAATTATTTGGGTAGGAAATTACTTTATGCTTTCCATTGAATAACAAAAGAGTCGGAAAGAAAATTATGCTACCACCTCAAGATAACAATAGTTTTGGCTTCCAACCAACTTTTATCCAAATATAAAATATCCTCCTATACTCTCTGCAAATTGCTACTTGTGGGAAAGTGGGAAAATATATTTTTTTTATTTGAAGAGCAAATTTCATTTTATTCCTTTCAAATCGGATCAAATGAGATTTGAGTTACGTAACTTTAACAATAATATATAATTGTTTTTATAAGATGCAAGATGCCAAGTATGAAGAGGGAGCCATGCGCTGCTGGCCTATAAATAGATGTAATTTTCAACACTATATACCATACCATAACCCACTATTTATCCAAAAACAATGGCATTCCATTATCGAGTACTCAATAAGAATGACTGCCTACCTAAAGATTTTACAGAAGACTTCCGCATGCTAGACGAACTATATCGTAGGTCACCGCCGGGAAGCGCATCCGTAAACAGGAGGGCTCCTCCTCCTCCTTCACCTTCTCAATATCCTCGTGAACTTTCTTATCAGCAGCCATGGATGGGGTTCCGAAACCAGGTATATTATTATCCGAGAGAGGGATATGTTATCACTAGCACTGAGGCTGCTCAAATCTATGGTCGAACCCTAGTGAACGATTTACCCAAGCAAAAAACCTAAGCAAAAGCCATACACCTGTTTAGATGATCATATGGTCTTGGTCTACTTGCTATATATTGTATGGGAAGCACCTATTATACCATATCTTTAAGATCGTATGTGTATTTAGGAGTTTGCTTCTTCTATAAATAAATAAATAATTACAGATCAAGAGTACTGGGTTTTTTCTCTAATATGCAGGGAATATTATTTAAACTTACGAGGTTGAGTAAAAAATTCAAGAAAAATACTCACGTAAAATTCATTAACTCTTAAAGACTGTTTATTTATTAAATGAATTTTAAATAAAGTAACAATTTTATCCATTATTAATCTTTATATTTAATAATAAAAATTTAGAACTCAACGAGCGGCTCCAGTAATAAAGAAGATAATGTTCATCCTAGAAAATCTGGGTTCGAACACCTATATGTGCAAAATGTGCGTAATCACACCAGTACATTCAAAAATAAAAATTTAATTAATTATAAAAATGTTTTAATTATTATATTATATTTAAACCTAAAAATTGTTTAATTAAAATATTCACTTTTTTAATTATTCATTTAGTCACAATTGCTATTATAAAAAAGACCTCTGAATATCTATAACCAAAGTTAATCATCATAAAGCACAATCAAATTGATAATCATAATATATCACCAAGAGCTTATCAACAGTTAGTAAACCTCTAAAAGGCTCAGTATGGTTCCCAATAAGGGTTTTGTCTCTCGATTGTAATGAGAGCTCATTTGGTGAGGGGACGAGTTCGTAGGGTGTGAGCATTTTGTTAGGTACCGGTTAATGTTGACCGTGCAGATGCATATGATCACCCACCAAAAAAATCTTAATATTCTCTCTTCGTAGAATTTGAACTCGTATCTTATAACATACGCTGTATTTATGGTTAACTACACTATCACTTGAGCTAGAAATAATATCACTTAATGATTTCATTTACTTTTACTACTAAATATGGAAGTTGAATCCATTGGAAATCAAATAAGGATTTCTTTAGAAGCATTTTTTTAAACAATCAATTATTTTATTATGCTCTTTAGGAATGTAACGTAGTCGAACCATTCAATCACGACATAAGAACTGTTTAATTAAGCGTAACTCAACGAACATAACAGAATACATCCCCCCCCCCCAAGCTAGGATGGTTTCAATTGCTAAAGCATTATAACATTCTAAAGACAGTTGCTTATACCCTAATGATCCTGCGAGTTTTAATCCTTCAAAAATAGCTCGTACCTCTGTTTTGAAAATGGAATCCTTCCCGGTTCGCATTGAAAAACCACTCAACCATGTACCATTATGATCTCTAAATAAATTGTCTATAGCTACTGTGTTAGTAGTCTCCGAAAAAGCCCCATTTGTATTCAACTTAACTCATCCTATTTCTGACTTCCTTAATGAACATCCGAACCCGTTTGAATACGATGGATTTCTCTTGCTCTTGAACACGGAAAGCTTTCAGTCCAAACTAAACTAGTACCAACAATAGAATCGACATTGCTATGGCTATTATCAAAGATGAAATCATTTTGGTATTTCCATAACAACCAGCAGACGATCGCAAACTGAGTATCGCACTGACCCCCATTGGTGATAAATATTGAAACAGATTCCAAGTTTTTAGCTAGCCACACATGCAAACTAGAAGAGAAAATTTGGTAAATATCGAATTTGGGAGCACTGCCTTCCAAACTGCTTTGGAAAAACTACAATCCCGAATGAATTTCAAACTGCCAGCGAATGTCCACACCGAACACAATTGGATCATCATTAATGAAAACGATTAACAGTTGGACTATTGAAATTCAGTTAAGAATATAATTTGCTTGATTTTAGTAATTAAGAAAAAAATTGGAATATTTTGGAAACAAATTTGGTTAGACTTTTGAGTAGTTTGTTATGGACATGGTCTACAATCAATAGTTTATTGTGTTTAAGTTGTTACGCTTTCCAAGATTTTAGGAATTAATTGCATATTTTTTGCTTGCTTTGTTAGTCGTATAGCCTATTTAAAAAGGTTGTTTGCTCCCTAAATAATACAAGTTGAATTCTTCTAAATATATCACTCTGTTATCCCCACTATTATATCATTAGAATGGTATCAAAAGCCATCAAATTAACGTAAACAGCAATTTCAACCCCAATGGCCTCTGATAGTTTTGTACAACCAAAAATTCCTCGCTTCGATGGTCACTACGTCATTGGAGTATGTTGATGGAAAATTTTCTTAGATCCAAACAGTACTGGAAAGTCATCTTTGTGGGAATACCAGAGTTGGTTGAGGGCACAACAGTAACGGATACACAGCGAATAGAAATTGACTCTTTGAAATTGAAAGATCTCAAGGCAAAGAATTATCTTTTTCAAACAATTGATCGTTCAACCTTGGAAACCATCCTTTGTAAAGACACGTCAAAGGAAATATGGGATTCGATGAAAAAGAAATTCTAGGGATCAACCAGAGCAAGAAGGCAGCAGCTTCAAGCACTTCGCTCAGAGTTTGAACTTCATCGGATGCAATCTGGGGAGACCATTTCTGACTTCTTTTCAAGGACGAAGGCCGTCATCAGTAAGATAAGAACCTTTGGGGAGAAAATAGAGAACATGGTTGTAGTCAAAAAAATTCTACGCTCACAGACACCAAAGTTCAATTACGTGGTTCCATTAAGGAGTCAAAGAATATTGATCTGTTATCCATTGATGAATTGCAGGGTTCATTGTTGGTTCATGAAAGGAAATTGCTGCAGCAAGATAATGCATAATTAGCATTGAAAATTTCTTCAGATCATTTGAGTAAAGGCAATGGAGAATGCAAAATAAATGGCAACAATGATAGAGGCCAAGGTAGAGGTTGCAACAGAGATCGTGGTAGAGGAAACTATGGTCATCGACAAAATCCAAGAAACCAATCCCAGGAAAGAGGAAAAAGACATGGCGGTTATCAAACACAGTCGACAGACAAGTCAAATGTTGAATGCTGTTGTTGTCACAAGTATGGCCACTACAAGTCAGAGTGTCGAACCATTTTCTCAAGCATACATGAGGCAGAGTCCAATTTTGTTGGAAAGGAGGGAGAGCCAGATGAAGAGATATCATTGTTGATGGTATGTAATGCACAAGAGCCTACCACCAAGCATTTGTGGTTTTTAGACACCGGGTGCAGCAATCACATGAGTGGAGATAAGATAATTTTTTCGACTCTTGATGAATCATTTAGAGATAATGTGAAGTTTGGCAACAATACAAAGATCTTTGTGATGGGTAAAGGACAGGTAACTATTCTAAATAAAAGCAATGTTACTCAAACCATGTCTAATGTCCTTTATGTCCCAGATTTAAAGACCAATTTGTTAAGTATTGGTCAGTTGCAAGAGAAGGGTTACGAGATAAAAATTAAAAATTGGGCGTGTCGAGTTCAAGATGACAAATCAGGATTAATTGTTCAAGTTGCTATGACAACAAATCTTATGTTTCCTCTCTACCTCAATCATTCAACTCAGTTATGTTTTGCAACAAGCTTGTCCGATCAAGTGTAGCTATGGCATTTCGTTATGGTCATCTCAGCTTTGGAGGCTTACAAACGCTTCAACGAAAAAACATGGTAGCTGGCCTCCCACAGTTCTCTTGTCCTACATTTGTTTGTGATGAATGTGTTCTCAGTAAGCAACATCGAGAACCATTTCCAAAAGGAAAATCTTAAAGAGCGAGAAACCTATTGGATATAGTGCACTCAGATATTTGTGGGCCAATTAATCTCATTTCTAATGGAGGTAAACGCTATCTTATCACCTTTATAGATGACATTAGTAGAAATATCTAGGTTGATTTTTTACGAGACAAATTCGAAGCTTTAACAGCTTTCAAAAGATATAAAGCAATAGTTGAGAAAGAAGGAGGACATTCTATGCAAGTGTTGCGGACTAATCGTGGAGGGGAATATAATTCGCATGAATTCACAAAATTTTGTGAAGAGCATGGAATTAAAAGGCAATTGACAACAGCCTATGCACCACAACAGAATGGTGTATCCGAGAGAAAGAATCGAACCATTTTCAACATGTTGCGAAGTTTATTGCAACGAGGCAATGTTCCCAAGACGTTTTGGCTAGAAGCTGTCAACTGGAGCATTCACATTCTGAATAGGAGTCCAACTTTTTCTGTTCGAAATATGACACCAGAAGAGGCATGGAGCGAAAAGAGACCCGATGTCAATCATTTCAAATTTTTTGGGTGCATTGCTTATGCCCATGTCCCTGATCAGAAAAGAAAGAAGTTAGAAGACAAAGGAGAAAAATGCATCTTTCTTGGTGTTAGTGAATATACTAAAGCATTCAAATTGTATAATCCTAACACTAAGAAAGTTGTCATTAGTCGCGATGTAATTTCTGATGAAGGAAAATTTTGGTGTTGGGATACAACAATTCAAAGGGATATTCCAACAGATTTTGATGGAGAGTTACACGTTGATGATGATTTGTAGCCACCTCATGAGCAAGAAACAATTCAAAATTTGCAACCACCTCATGAGCAAGAAACAATTCAAAACTCACCTGATGCTACAACAGAGCCAACATCACCACATATAAGAAGAAGACCTGCCTGGATGAGGGATTATGAAGTTCCGGGAATTGACCAATCCGAGGATCCACTTACATATTTTGCTCTTTTTTCAGATTATGATCTTGTAGTTTTTGAGGAGGCGATTAAGCAATCAGAATGGAAGAGAGCAATGGATGATGAAATTGTAGTTATTGAAAGAAACAAAACTTGGGAGTTAACTGAGCTTCCAAAGGGACATAAAACTATTGATGTGGAGTGGGTCTATAAGATGAAATTGAAGGAAACTGGTAAAGTTGACAAATGCAAAGCACGCTTGGTATCGAAAGGCTACAGTCAAGAGTTCGACATCGATTACAAGGAGGTATTCACTGCAATTGCTAGGCATGACACAATCAGATTGGTGATTGCATTGGCTGCTCAAAATTCTTGGCCGATTTTTCAACTAGATTTCAAATCAGCATTCTTGCACGGAGACTTGAATGAGTAGGTATTTGTTAAACAACCTTCTAGCTATATTAAGATTGGAGAAGAGCATAAAGTGTATAAACTAAAAAAGGCTTTATACGGACTTAAACAAGCCCCTCGAGCTTGGTATAGTTCATATCGAGGCTTATTTTCTCAAAGACGGTTTTCAGAAGTGTCCTTATGAGCATACTTTTTTGTGAAAATGGAGAATGATGGAAAATTATTGATGGTCTGCTTGTCCGTCGATGATTTGTTATTCACCGGGAATTATAGAACTATGTTTGATAATTTAAAAAAATCTATGATGGCTGAATTTGACATGTCAGATCTTGGAAGACTGCATTATATTTTGGGTATAGAGGTTATTCAATTAAATGCAGGTATTTCTCGAAGAAAGTATGTGCAAGAGATTCTAAAGAAGTTTCAAATGGCGGACTGCAACCGGTTGGTACATTAACAAAGACAGGTTAAAGTTGGTAAAAGATGACAATGGAAAAGACGTTGACAGTACTTTTGTACAAGCAAATCGTGGGAAGCCTGATGTATCTCACTGCGGCCAGGCTAGATATAACGTATGCTATAAATCTTATTTGTAGATTTATGGAACGTCCAAAGGAAATGCATCTTCAAGCAGCAAAAAGAATCCTTAGATATTTACAAGGCACAATTGATTATGGGATTCTTTACAAGAAAGGAGAAAAATCAGCCCTGATTGGGTTTACAGATAGTGACTACGCAGGAGACCAAGACGATAGGAAAAGTACATCTAGTTACGCCTTTAAATTGGGGTCAGGAGTTGTTTCATGGTCGTCACGAAAGCAGCCAATTGTCACCCTATCAACCACCGAAGCAGAACTTGCAGTTGCATCAGCATGTGTCTGTCAAGCCATTTGGATGAGAAAACTCCTTGAAGAAGTTCATTTCAAGCAAAAGGGACATACTCTCATCTATTGTGACAATAGTTCAACCATAAAGCCATCAAAGAATCCTATTTTACATGGGAGAAGCAAACATATTGACGTACGATACCATTTCTTGAGTGATCGTGCAAATAATGAAGAGATTGATATGGTATGTTGCAGGAGTGAGGATCAAATTGCATATGTATTTACAAAGGCACTTAAACTTGCAACATTTCATAAGCTGCGACAAATGCTTGGAGTTTGCAAGGCAGAAGAATCTTTTAGTTTAAACTAATATATTTCTAATATTAGTTCAAGGGATGATTTGTTAGATGTTTTAGTAGTTTGTTATGGACCTGGTCTTCATTCAATAGTTGATTGTGTTTAAGTTGTTATGCTTTCCAAGATTTTAGGAATTAGTTGCATGCTTTGTTAGTCGCACAGTCTATTTAAAAAGGTTGTTTGCTGCCTGAATAATACAAGTTGAATTCCTCTAAATATATCTATATGTTATCTCCACTATTATATCATTACAAATTCATGGATATTAAATATGAATAGATCATTAAGTTATTCAAGAAACTAAAAATAATAATCTCCCATCTTAAAATTGAATATACTTTAATGGTTGTTCTTATCCTAATAATTTATTTGGGTTTCCTTCCTTGCTGCTCCCAAAATGCCATGATAAGAAGATTTTAATGGTATGAAATTTACAAACTTGGAAATTTATTCCCAGCAATACCAATACGTTCACTTCTTGAGTGTGGATCCCACAGACATCAAGCCACAAACATGGGCACCCAGACGATGGAGGGGGTAAGTCATGTATTACTGTATGTCCTTGGAAGTAAAGGGTATTTTCATTGAAAATATCAAGCCGATGACAACTAGTATGGAGTGTTGTTTCTGCTTGACTTCTATAAAGGTTTTTGAAGGGTTCTGTACTTGATGATCTTATGTTTTGTGTACATGTAAATCCATATTTTAGCAGTTTTTTGAGCATTGTGTTTCCAATGCTGATAGTTGTATTTTCTTGATTGAGCTATAAAAAAAACTTTACAATTTTGTCTCTTAGCTTAAATTACCTATACTCACAAGTCATCACTTAAACTTCACTTACTCATGTGATTTCAGTTTCTATGTAGCAATAGATTCGATGTGTACACATAGATTGCAAACTTAGAATCCAATTCTTTTCCAAATGAGTTGAATTCGAGAAAATTCTCAAAGCAATCCCCAACAATTATGTGAACTTGATGTATAAATTTCATTAAATTGCAATACCCATTAAAGGATAAAGTTTTTTAATCAAATGTAACTAAACACAATTTTTCCTGATTATTGGTTGGTTCTTTATATATTATATATATTGATACGGTGTAAATAGAAAATACTTTCTTTTTTTTTGCTTGGAGATATTTTTATTTGTTTTACTTGATTCAACATTAAGTTAGATATTTAATAATTGCCATAAACATCAATCATCTCAATCAAAATATATCTGTTGATATACAGTATCAACAGATGTGAAGATGAAGAAGAAAGAATTTTGATTCAAATATAACGAAAATGAAAAAGAATATTCTCATGAGATGTCTGAAGTCTTTTATTATATAGAATGATCGAATTATTTTTATTATAATTATATAACAATATGACTATATCACATTCCTAAATATCAATATAAAATGGATATTTAGTCGGCTTATGTCAACCAAATGTAAAAATATTGGATGGTAATTTCACATTATCATTCACCCCACGCGTGACACTTCTATATATCATAGTCTAAAATATAGTTAATTTTATAGCATAATTAAAATTTCATTATTATTAAAAATATAAATGAATAAACTAAATAGAAATTATAGGATAAATAATAGTAATGATATAATCATTTTTTTTAAATTTGCTTAGTAAATAGATTTTAATGAGACTTATGAGAGTTTCTTCAAACTTAGAGGGGATTAGGTGATGGATTGGCTTTAACTTATTTGAATTAGGTTGAACTCTCGAATTTAAGAATTACAAAAAAAAAATTAAGACACTAATATTAAAAAGCAAGTAAGCAAAATAAATAATAAAAGAAAAAGACTCAACGAAGCAAAGTTTTGAGTAAATGCTCTAAATTTTATTAATGAATTATGAATGATATAAGATGAATAAATACAAATGATGTGAGAAGACTTCTACTCAAATGATTTTCTTGGGTTGTGATCAAAGCTTTTTGTGCGCAAATTGTGACATGAACACCTTGTCAAACACTCATCAAAGAAATTTCAACAATTATTTTTTTGGAATTTAAACTCGTGTCCTGTAGCATATAAAATATTTATGGATAACTACACTACCACTTGAGCTAGCAATGATAATTATATTTTGTTTTCGTCATTTCTTTTATTTTTTTTCTTGTTTAATAATTTTTATAAAATAGATGTTAAATATTTATTATTTAATAATAATATTAACTTTGAAATGATTTTTTTTTAATTTTATAATTTTAAGCAATTTTTTTCATTGGAACATTTTTAATATGGTAACTAATTAATTTTACACAATATAATTTAATGAATTCATCTAAAGATTAATATATAATTAAATTGAAAAGATATTTAAAAGATTTAATTTTAATTGAAGTCCAATATAATCATTTTATGAAAGAAGCGAAATATATTTAAATTTATAACACTTCATGTAATTAAAATGTCATTATTTTCTAATTAAAAATAGAGAAATGAATAAACTAAATAACGAATACATAAATAAATAATAACAAGGGTATAATTGTCTTTTTGTTTAAATTTTTCTTCATAAATAAGTTACAATGGAATTTATAAGATTTCTTTTTCAAAGTGAAGGGTAAGTGGGATTTTTTGAAACAATAGGAAGATGAGTCTATTATACACTAAACCTAAAAGGGGATAAATGTCTTTTATCCAATATTTTACTTTTATCCACGAGAGTTAGGTGAGATGGTAAGGGTCTCTTTTACCTTAACCAATGATCGAGGGTTCGATCCTCATCCTGAGTATGGAGTAGCTTTAAAACTCGTAACTAGCATCCACCCCTTAATGGGCCTACAGAATGCGAAGTATTAATTACTGGACTCGCTTAGATAGATATATTGAGAAAAAAAAAAAAAAGTTAAGGTCCTATTTAGATATAAGTCAAAAAGGTAATGGTTAATTACAATACAAATAAAAAGATGAAGGGCTTATTTAAATGTACAAAAGGAATAAATGCTATTTAATAAAAGCGATAAAGTTTTAAAAGAGTTTCTTTTGGTAGTTTTAAATACTTTTAATTATTTTAAAAAAATTAAACAATTAAATATTATTACAAACACACAAATTGACAACTCCCAAAGTTAATGTAATGATTAATTGAAAATTAATAAATATTACTAAAAGGTAAATTGTAATCTAAAGAATATTAAAAATCTTAAATTGTAACTTTAGGATTCATTCTTTTCAAAAAAAATAGTTTGAGTTTAGATTATTATTGTAGAAAAGGAAAAGGGATAAATTTTAAATCTATACATAAATTATGGTTTACTGTGTAATTATATACATGAAATTTTGATTTGATTCAATTCTTTTAAATTATTAACACAATTATTGATATAACATCATTTTATGTTTATATATTGCATACATAAATAATTATATTTATCCAATATAAAAAATTGATGTATTTTATTTCTTTAAATGTGCATGATTAAATCAAAATTAAAGTTTCAAGTATACATTTGATTAGAGTTTCATGTATATAGTTGTATCAAATTAAAGTTCATGTATACAATTTTGATATTTATCCCAAAGAAAAAGAAGATAACTTATGTTCAAATATTGAGGATTAATTATTGGTTCAAGTCACGCTAATTGCGTTTATTGTTCGGGTTTTGCACTGTTATTGTAATTCACCAAAAGAAAACTTTAATTCCAAAAAAACTATTGATTATTTGCAATCTAAAGCTGTTTATTTTGCTCAACAGCGTTGCCAATTTTCAAGTTGGCTATTGCCTGCCTTTTTTCTATCTCATCAACCCTTTCTTTCTTTCTCATTCTCATTCACTATGCATATCTTCTCTCTTTTCAGTTTGTAGATCTATTTTGTGAGTATCTTTATTGTCTTCACAAGTTATGATAGACAGATGACGGTGTCTGTCGTTTGCTAAAACGACACCAGTCACTAGTAATTTTTATTGGAAAGTGGGTGGCTCTTCGTCAACTTGTTAATCCGTTTTTATTTTGAGAGTATTTCAGAATAATAAATTATTTCACGTGTCAATTTGGATCCGTGTTGTCTTAAGTTTTATATGTTTTTGTTTGTCTTTCCATTATTTAATAAGTTTTCAATTTTAGAAGTTTTTAAATATTCTTGTAGCGCATTTTTTAGTCTTGCTTATGCATGTAATCTTAATTTTACAAGTGATTTTAGGGATGATTTTGTTGTCGTCCTCTTTAGTTTGGTGAATATTCGGTTCTTTTATCGATTTTTGCTCGCCGTTTTGGATCATTCAAGATCGATTTCCTTATTGTATTAAGTGCTTGCGATCACTCTAGAAATGTTGTGCTTGAGTTGTTACAAAGTCAATTGTCAATGTGTCATAATGTTCTATTGATACCGAGACTAAAATTTTTATTATGTTGATGGAACTTATTTTTATCATCTGTGACGAATATTTACAGTTTTTTTTTTTTTTTTTTTTGAATTGTATAGTTCTATTCATTAGATGAATAAAAACATTGTGAATTATCCAAATTACTTTACTAGAGGCACCTAACTAATCAGCGGGGTGTTATTCGTAAAAAAAGGAATCCCCAAATTAATATCTTGCTATATAGAAGGAAAAACAACTGTATGGATCACTTCAATTTTTGTATTGTTTTTATCTCCCACTTTTGACCGTAAAGATAAGCAAAATAGAAGCTAGAAGATTCTTATATTTCTCAAGCATATAATTCATACCTGTCAATAATAGATTTGAAATAATTGAAGATAGTGGGATATGAGAAAATTTTTTTAAGGTAGAAATTAAATTATTGTTAAAGTATAATTTTATTATTTTAATAGTTTATAATTTTATAATTTTTAAAAAATTAAATTAATTTTTTATATTTTTAAGAGTCAAAAAGGTCATGGTAATGTTATGCTCCACCACTGATTGAAGGATATGAAAATTTTAATTAAAATTTCACTGAAATAAATCATAGTTACCATTACCATGGTCATAGTTTTATAAAACATTAATCCCATGATCAACAAAGAGAATACAGAGGAAATTCACTAATGAAATGAAAGCCTTAAGGGACCAACTCCACGACTCAGCAATTTGGCTTTCTATATTTTAATTTAATTGCATTCAGTATAATTGTAAAAAAATTTCCGTAATTATCTATCTTTAATTTTATTGCTAAGAATAAGTAAATTATAAATACTCCACTAAAGATCCCTTCATCCATGCGATGCATTCACTTGGCTGGCTCTACGAAATGCAGAAATGACCAGGAAAAGAGCCACCAATATAGATACCGGGCAAATGGGTTTAGGGTATTTCCCATTTCACTGCAATACTTTAATATATATTCATGTTAATCCAGAAAGAATATTGGAATCAAAAGAACAAAAGGGGTGGATCTCTTTTCTTTTCTGGTATGAAAATATTATTCTTTTCTTACATAATTTTTAATAATTAAATTAATATATGCTGCAGTGAACTTGATCCGAAGTTGCATGCAAGCTTCCACTTTCAAACCCCACTTTATTTTACTATAAATTGGAACCCTGCTAACCATTTTCTCAGCAAAACTAGCAAGAATTGATTTCAGTGGTACTACCAGTAATATTAATGGCATATAGTAAGGCTGATTACCTTCAGAAAGTTGCATTAGATGGCTTCACCATTATAGAGGAAAGCTTTCGCCGAGGGTCGTCACAAGGTCAGTATCAACGTCATCATCATCATCATCATCAGAAGCCAGCGCCATACCAATATTGCTATCAAGAACCTGATGAGCCTTCCTTCAGAGCCTACCGTCCGCCCATATATACCAAACAGCGCTACGAAACCTGGTACTTTTCACCTGTACCCCAAGCTCCAAAACGAGAAGGGGCTGTCATTAGCAGCAGCCAGGCTGCTAAAAACTAGGGTGGGGTACTGTTTAAGAATCGTGGCCCCGAAAATGAAACTTATTATTGGGGTTATAATTAGGGTTAACTTCGTCGCCTTGGCTGATTCTATTTTTATTCTGGCTTTTTTAGTAAAGCGGTACCAGTACTAGAACTAGACTTAGTCCTGCTGATCTGAGAGTAAATCTATATCTATCCATCTGTATATATGTATGTATGTGCGTATTTCTTAGTGTTATAGACGACCTTCTAGCATGTAAAAGGATAAGGGTTTGCTTGTGAGGTTTTAAGCTTGTGCTTAAGTTTAACCTGTGTATCGTTTTATACATTATGAGTTGATTCACAATCACGCCATAGTTAAATTAGCTTCAGATTCAGACAGTGTTAATTGAAGTTGGATAAAAGCTCGGAAGATCGACATTGAGATTGGAACATTCAATAATTAAACAAAAAAAAGGAATAAGTTTTTCCCTCAGCCAAATAAAATTTTATGAATCCAGTGAGCAGAAAGCCAATTAGAACTTTCCGTCGTATCTCATGCAAGAGACCATAGGAACACCCCCCAGAAACCAACGCGAACACTGCATGAAGCTCCACTAACAAGACCGTTCCAATCAAGTAAATTCCTTCTAACTCGACTCACCAAAACCAGCTAGTATCTCACTCTTCTCCAGCAATTTCAAGTCAAAACACCCTCAACCTTAATAATCAAACTTTAATCTACTTTTGAACCAATTCCTTTATCACCTCTTATTCATTACCAATGACACGTACGAGTTCCCATGCCTCCTCAACCTCTCTCCATAATTTCTTTTTGCGATTCTGGAAATCAGAATCAGATAACACTACAATTACAAATCACTAATTGAAAATTTTTAAGTGATTGGACTAACATTTTGTGATTAATCTTCTAGTTCTTCATTCTGAGAGATTGACAAACAGCACATAATTAGACAACACTACAATAAAAATTAAGCATTGCGCAGTGATCATAAATTCCAAAAACAATCACCTTAGCAGAGGTTTCTGCCTCAGAGTACTCTCCAAAACTTTGTTGCCTAAAGGCAAATATGTTATAAAATGTTTACCACCATTTAAAAAAAAAACTTTTAACCTATGGAGTTATGTCTTGTATTTTTTGGCTTTTCTTCTCCAGTTAAACATTATTTTTAATTTCTCACTTAAATTCTGTTTTTAATTTCACACTTAAAGTCTGATTAGTTGATGGTAAATAATTTGTGCAATTTTATTTTTGTATTTTGAATTAATTTTGAGAAAAGTACTTCTAATTTCCTACATTTTCTTATCAGGTACACAAATTGATATTTCAACCCAAAGGAAAGCAAAAAATGGACTTAATTGAAGAAATATATGAAGAGATGGGCTACATTGAGATTTGGGAAAAAAAAATGAGTGCTTAAGTGCAAAGATGTTTTTTAGTTGAATTGGTCAATAGCCTATATTTGAATTTTGTTATTTTCTTAATTTTATTTTGACTAAAATTTATTTATTTTAAGTAAATGGAAAATTTTGTTTAGAAAGAGTCAAGCTATTTTTAGTAACCCAATTGTGTATAAATAAAATTTTTTGGGTTCCATTAAAATGTGCTTTTAATTTGTGAGTAATTGAAGCAATTGTGCATTTATCTCTTCTTTTCTTTCAAATCGTCAAATTTTCAATGTCCATTTCCATATCCATTTTCATTTTTTACAAAATTTGTCCAATTGCTTTATTAATCCTTTCCCATTTCCACCTTTCCATAAATTACAAATAATTCATCATCATTCACCAAGCATGATTAAAATCACGTGTCATTAAGTTCTTTTTATCCTTAGCCTGGTTATTCACTCCGCCAAGAAATAATCGTGAGTTATGAAACCGTGCTAAAAACCCTTTTATCGGTACTCGCTATCACTCCGGTTTATGGAATAGTACAAATTCGTCCCTCAAAGTTAATTCGACTCCAATCCAAAAAGTGCTCGTTGGGTTGAAGTAGGTTGGCGTACAGTTGGGAAGTCGAGTCGGTCGTGCTACATTCAAGTTCCCGCGAACAAATTGGCGTGTCCAGGTGGGAAACGACTAGTTGAATTCCGTCAAGGGTGATAGACACAGGATTTAAACGACCCACGCGGTTGACGCTGTTAATTCAAGTGGACTTTTCAGAGCATAAGGCTGTCGAAATCTTAAATCGCGAGCACGTGCGACATGATTAGACATTTGACAAGGGTCGGCTTGTAGGTCGTACCAGAACCGGCTATAAGAGGAAAAGTTGGCAGCTGGGATGTTCTCGAGCGCTATAACTAGCTTATCGACTAAAAAAGGAAGATTAAATTTCGAGGATCGGTTTGAGTTCAGAGAGAACCGAGGCTGAGGCTAAGGCTAAGCTTATTAAATATATTGTTCTCATTTTTTATCTCGATTAATTCACTTTATTTATTTTATTTTCGTTTTTATTTAGTTAGCATTTTATCTCTAAATCCCCCCTGTCACAAGTCGTGGGCATGCCTTTTGACGCAACGTTCAAGAGGAAGATACGAAAGTAGATTATAGCAACCAGTCCCTATGGAATCGACCCTCCTGCCTTATACTACTACTTTTTATTATTTGTCATAGGAATATTTATATTTGGTGGATACGACACCAATCAAATTTTGGAGCCATTGCTGGGGATAGGTAACATTTTTCTAACTTTTGTTTGTTTTCTTTATGACAAGATCTGAGCAGACACCTCTCAATGACTTTGAACCAGAGATAGAGAAATTAGCCTGAAGGTTAAGAAAAGAAGCTCATGGAAAATGTCTATTGACAGAGTTTAAAGAAGAAGCTTTCACTAAAGAAATTTTCGGTGGCGAGGAAACGAAGAAAATGGAAGATCAAACAATTCGTCAACTTGCAGCAACACCGGATGAACAACAACCGCTGTGTATAACCTATCTAGCAAAAGGGACACCGTTTAAGTTAAAGTCGAGTTTAATCCATCTACTACCCACTTTCCAAGGGATTCAAAATGAGAATCTGCACACGCACTTGAAGGAATTCCACATTGTTTGCATGAGCATGAAACCTCAGGGAGTAATAGAAGACCAAATTCAACTTTGTGCATTTCTTATTTCATTAGCCGACTCTGTTAGAGAGTGGTTATTCTATTTACCGCTGGGATCTATTAACACATGGGCTGATATGTCTCGTTTATTTCTTGACAGGTTTTCCCCAATAGCACGAGCAGCCGAGCTGAGACGAGACATAGTGGGAATTCGAAAAAAGGAGACTGAAACGTTCTATGATTACTGGGAGCGGTATAAAAAGTTATGCACAAGTTACCCACAACACGGACTTTTTGAACAGTCACTGTTGTAGTATTTCTACGAGGGACTACTTCTCGTGGAGATGAAGATGATTGATGCAGCTAGTGGAGAAGCACTTGTTAATATGACGCCCCAAAGAGCTAGGGAGTTGATTTCAATGATGGTTGCGAACTCTCAACAATTTTGATCGGTTACAGAACCCATGAGACGGGTTAATGGGTTAAGTACTCTGACCTTAGAAAATAAAATAACTCACTAATATTGTACAGAGTTTGCTTGCAGATAAGCCAAACCTAGCGATGCTGTGCGGAATTTGTACCATGTCAAATCACCCAACGGACTCATGTCCTATCTTACATAAGGATTCGACAGAACAAACAAATATTGTCAAAAATTTTCTAGGTCTACCCCAAATACGGTACGATCCATATGCAAACACATACAATGCAGGGTGGAAGGACCATCTGAATCTAAGTTATGGATCGAATCCTCGATTCAATCAGCCATATCAGTAGAGGCCGCCTCTTAATCAGCAGCTACCACCTCTAAAGACATCTTTCAAATCTATTGTTGAAAGGTTAGTCACTAGCACTGAAAAATTTCAAGAAAAAACTAGCATGCATTTGTAGGAGAATCAGCAGCTACCACCTCTAAAGACATCTTCTGATATTCTACTTGGAAAACCATTTCTAAGCACTGCTCGTACGAAAAAGTATGTTCGTAGTGGGACTCTCACTATGAAATTCGACAGTGAGGTTGCCAAATTTAATGTTTATGAAGCGATGGGCCGACCTAGTACGATGTTGAATGTTTTTAGTGTTGATGTTATTAAACCACTAACAAATTTGCATTTTGAATATTGTGAAGTATATGGGTTACAAGCTGTCTTATGCAAGAGTTTAAACCTCGAAACTATGAAAAAACTGTAGGAACTTAGGAAGAGCTTAGAGAACAATGGGCAAAAGTCGAAACCTTTCTACGAGAGCTTCCAAGTGCACGTAATGGAAGGATTGACACACAATACACCAAAAGGATAACATTTAAGTTTGTCGAGCTAACAACGTTAAACAAAAGCATTGTTTGAGAGGCAACCCAAATTCATTTTTATTTTTAATTTTTAACTTTCAAGTTTAATTTCAATTGAATAAAGATTGTCGTTTAATCCATTTCATGTGTCATTTTCAGGGTGCATCGTGACATTTTACGAAAATCCGGTATCAGTCGTGGCGTGGGCACACCTTGTCAAATTTCAGTCTTGCCATGTGTTGAAACATACACCCAAGATTGAACCAGTCAGAACCAACCCGAACTGCCTAAACCATCCTCCACCTCATTAAAAACACGGGGTGTACACTTTGCCCAATTTTTTTCCATTATTTACATTTACACATTGAGGGCAATGTGGGATTAAGTAGGGGGATTCATTATGCATGTCGTGATTTTTCTCTTTACTTATTGCTTATGATATTAATATTATTTGATAATTATTTTCACGATTGAATTCTTTCTTATGCTTGGTTCATTTGGATAATTAGGAGCTCATTTGCTTGTTTTTTATCAATACACATTTTGTAGAGTTGAAATTATTATGAGAAAAGTCAAACACTTCATTAAATAAGAATTTTGTTTTAGACTTGCTTAATAAATACTCAATTATGTAAATAAATAAAGTGTGGATGTGAAAAAATACATTGTGTCTTGGTTATGAGTGAAGATTCGGAAATATGATCGGATTGAGTAACAGGGTTGAGGTACTTGGCTTGTCATCTCAATTCGCGTAAAAAGATTCGAGTGACGGACCGAAGCTTGTAACACTCCGCTAACCGAGCTGCCTTAAAAAAATTTTAAAAAAAAGAATATATATATATATAAATTTGGGTACAATTAGCAAGTTAATTAAGCTTAATTTTTTGTGAAGGGATTGATTTTGTTCATAATGGTTGAAAATCTATAAAATGTGTGTTGATTAAACATGAGTGATTATCTATTTTTGATCTTCTAATTGCTTGTATGAAATTTGGTTTAAGAATGAAATTCGATTTTGAAAAAAATTATCGAATAGCATTAATATAGACTAAACATTATGCTTCAGGACAAGCATAGGCTAAGTAGGGGGACTTTGATAGAAAATAATTTGTGCAATTTTATTTGTGTATTTTAGATTAATTTTGAGAAAAGTACTTCTAAATTTCTACATTTTCTTATCAAGAACACAAATTAATATTTCAACCCAAAGGAAAGCAAAAATTAGACTTAGTTGAAGAAATATATGAAGAGATGGGTTACATTGACATTTGGGAAAATATGAGGGTTTAAGCGCGAAGATGTTTTTTAGTTGAATTGGTCAATAGCTTATATTTGAATTTTGTTATTTTCTTAATTTTATTTTGACTAAAATTTATTTATTTTAAGAAAATGGGAAATTTAGTTTAGAAGGAGTTAAGCTATTTTTAGTAACTCAATTGTGTATTAATAAGGTCCTTTGGGTTCAATTGAATATGTACTTTTGATTTGTGAGTAATTGAAGCAATTGTGCATTTATCTCTTCTTTTCTTTCAAATTGTCAGATTTTCACTGTCCATTTCCATCTCCATTTTCATTTTTTACAAAATTTGTCCAACTGCTTTATTAATCCTTTCCCATTTCCACCTTTCCATAAATTACAAATAATTCATCATCATCCACTAAGCATGATTAAAATAATGTGCAAATAAGTTCTTTTTAGCCATAGCCCGGTTATCACTCCGTCAAGAAATAATCGTGACTTATAAAACCGTGTTAAAAATATTTTTATCGATACTCGCTATCACTCTGTTTTATGGGATAGTACAAATTCATCATTCAAAGTTAATTCGATTCCAATCCAAAAAACGCATGTTAGGTTGAAGTAGGTTGCCATACAGTTGGGACGTCGAGTCCGTCTTTGCTACATTCGAGTTCCCGTGTACAAATTGGCGTGTCTAGGTGGAAAACGGCTAATTGGATTCCATCAAGGGTGATAGAGATAAGATTTAAACGACTTACGCAGTTGAGGTCGTTAATTCGAGTTGGGCTTTTCAAAGCGCAAGGCTATCGAAATCTTAAGTCGCGAGCATGTGCGATGTGGTTAGACATTCGACAAGGATCGGTTTGCAAGTTGTACCGAAATCGACTATAAGAGGAAAAGTTGGCGGTTGAGACGTTCTCAAGCGTTATAACTAGCTTATCGGCTAAAAAAGGAAGATTAATTTTCGAGGATCGGTTCTAGTTCGGAGAGAACCAAGGTTGAGGCTAAGCTTATTATATATAGTTTCTCATTTTTTATCTCGATTAATTCACTTTATTTATTTTATTTTCGTTTTTATTTAGTTAGCATTTTATCTCTAAATCCCCCTCTTATTTATTTATTTAAGGAGACTGTCACAAGTCGTGGGCACACCCTTTGACGTGACGTTCAAGAGCAAGACACGAAAGTAGATTACAAAAACCAGTCTCTGTGGAATTGACCCTACTGCCTTGTACTACTGCTTTATATTATTTGTCGTAGGAATATTTATATTTGGTGGATTTGACACCCATAATTAGTGTAGGTTATTTTAATATTATTTGACCTATAAATTTAACCTATAAATAGGCTTTTTTCCACCCTAGAAAAATAACTCATTATACATTTAGGTATTAGTTTTTACAAGTTTTTAGAGAATTTTATGTTTATGTTTTGAGGGTTCTTATTTTGGGTTTTAGGGTTTAGTTTTATCTCCATCTTTTATACTTTTTGTTTTTGTCGTTATAGTGAAATTATCTTTACCTGTGGTTTTTTATCTTTTACGGAACAATTTTTCCACGTAAAATATTTGTGTTTGATATTTTTAGTTTCTTTGTTATTTTGGGTTTTAGGGTTTAGTTTTATCTCCATCTTTTATACTTTTTATTTTTGTCGTTATAGTGAAATCATCTTTACCTTTGGTTTTTTATCTTTTACGGAACAATTTTTCCACGTAAAATATTTGTGTTTGATCTTTTTAGTTTCTTTGTTATTTTGCTTGTTCGTTGCTAAATCTTATTGATCCGCAACAAACTGGTATCAGAGCTAGTTTGATTTCTGCAATTAACCTGTTCATAGATGACAGCAACAAGGTTTGATAATTAGAAGCTCAATGGTGTCAAGATTAAAATCTGTGACAAGTTCAAATGATAACAATTCTAGTTCAGTCAGCCCTGAAAAAGGTCGTTACCAAAAAAAAGTCGGAGAATCTAGATCAAATAAAATGAGAAGAGCTTGATGAAAAAATCCTATCTACAATCTAGGTGTGCCTCGCGGATAGAATATTGTAGGAGATATTGATGGACAAAACCTCATCTGCCTTGTGAAAAAGGTTAGAAACCTTTTATGCGACTAAGTCTCTAGCTAACCGTTTAGTGTTGAAACAATATCTATTTACATTTCGCATGAGCGAAGGTGAGCCTTTTAAAGGTCACATCAGTCAATTTATTACTCTTTTGAATAATTTAAATAACATTGAGATTCAAATTGATGATGAGAATCAAGCTATGTTATTGTTGTACTCTTTACCCTTTTCATAGAAGTATTTGAAGGAAACCATGATTTATGCCATAGATAATCTCTCATTTGAGGATGTGAAGGGTCATCTGTTGAGTAAAGACAAACTCAACAATGAGTTTGGTTTGGATAGCAAGTCAGATAGGCAAGCCTCGATTTTGGTAGCACCAAGGAAGCGAGACAAGAGATATCATTATTGTACTAAGTTAGGTCACGTCAAAGCAAATTATTATAAACTGTAAAATAAAAGGGCTACTAAGGGCAACGAGGAAGATGTAGCTGGTACTAATTTGGTCGTGAAGGGTGATGATTTTTTGTTAGTGTTAACGAGCAAAAGCTTCGAGTTTACGTCCGAGTGGGTCCTAGATTCGGGATATTCTTTCCACTTGTGTCTCAACAGAGAAAGATTTTCCACATACAGTTCGGTTGAAGGTGAAGTTGTGCGCATGGAAACGGTTCATCTAGTAAGGTAATCGATATTGGTACTGTTAAAATCAGGATGCACAATGGGATGATTAGGACACTCTCATATGTTAGGTATGCACTTAATTTACAAAAGAATCTCATTTCCTTGAGCATTTAAGATTCGAAAGGTTGTAGGATCAACATCAAGTTAAACGACATTAAGGTATCTTGTAGGACTCTCGTTTTGATGAAAAGTAAAAGGACTAGTAGTCTTTATGTTCTGGAAGATTCTACAATGACCGATGAAATTGGTTGTCCATCGTCCGTTACGGAGTCGAAGTCGACTTGTTTGGAGCAAAGACAATTTGGTCATAAGAAGGGAAAAAGTATAACTGTTTCGTTGAAGAGATGTTCTCTTTTGAGTGCAAGTTTTGGAAAATTGGGGCACTATGTTCGTGAAAATCAAATCTGAGTTAGTTTTGATTTGACATTGCGCAAGTTGGAGGCTAGAAGCCTTTCAACTTCTAAGCACAGATTTGACTCAGTTAATTCTCTGCAGAGTTCGATATAGACCCGTGAAGGGCTTTGGCAAAGAAGGCATTATTGAAATACGAGTCAATGTGGAAATTTGTGGAGTTATGCCTTGTATTTTTTGGCTTTTCTTCTCCTAGTTAAATGTTGTTTTTAGTTGCCCACTTAAACTTTGTTTTTAGTTTCACACTTAAACTTTTATTAGTGTATGTTATTTTAATATTATTTGACCTACAAATTTAGCCTGTAAATAGACTCTTTTCCACCCTAGAAAAATAACCCATTACATATTTAGATATTAGCTTTTACAAGCTTTCAAAGAATTTTGTGTTTACGTTTTGAGAGTTCTTATTTCAGGTTTTAAGGTTTAGTTTTATCTCCATTTTTTGTGCTTTTCATTTTTGCTATTATAGTGAACTTATATTTGCCTGTGGTTTTTTATCATCTTCGTAGGGGTTTTTCCACGTAAAATATTTGGGTACTATGTTTTCAATTTCTTTGTTATTTTACTTGTTTGTTGTTAAATCAAATCGTTTCCCAACATAACCGAAGGACTTGATAAATTCGAGCTGGTTGTGAGGGTGAATGGTTTGCTTTCAGGTTGCCTTTCAAAGCCTATATCCTACGTAGGGGAGTAGCTAAGGGACTAGCAGGGGCTCGGGTCTCCTAAAATGAAAAATTTTCCATTTAAGTCTTTTTAAATTTTTAAAATTTTAAATTCGTAAAGGTAAAATTGCACTTTAACTTCCACTAAAAATAATAAAAATTTGATTTAATCATTATATTTTTACTATCGTAAAAATTACAATTTAATTTCATCACCGTAAAATATTTTCTAGCTTCGCCCCTAATCCTACGTAAGTGAGATGACGTTGGCTTTCATGATGCTTACCGGTTGCAATCATGCAAAAATGAGATATTTGTATGCAAATTATCACTCATCTTAAATTTTATTATTTTTTAAAGTATTTTGTTTGATATATACTAGGTCTATATATACTAAACTTGATCATAAGTTGAGTCAATGTTTAGTATTTTGTATGCATGTACGTCTTTTTTTTGTTATTTTATTGTTTATTATATCATAAAAAACATCATCTAGATCTTATGTATGGATAACAATTTATTAATTAATGGTATAATATCAAATTTAATTCCAATGTTTAAAAAAATATATTTTTATTTTCATGTTTGTATGGAAAAGATTGATAATTAAATTTAATTATTTTTTAAAAGTTAAGTGTAAAACTTAAAAAATAAAAATAAAAGCTGGACTCTTATCCAAGTTGGAACCTGACACTTTTCCTACATATTGGGACCCCTCTTCTAACCATATTCTCAGCAAAACAAACAAGCAATTTCAGTACCTACAATGGCATACCATCAAGTTGATAGTCATAAAAAGGTTAGATTAGATGCCTCACCATTATAGAGGAACGCTATGGCCGAGGGTGGTCGTAAGAAGCCAGCCCCAAAACAATATTGCTACCAGGAACACTGTGAGCCTTACTTTAGAATCTAAGGTCCCCCGGCCAGTACCGAAGCTATAAGTTGCAGGAGGCAGGCAGACAGCTGAAAACTATGGTGGGAAACTGTTTAAGGATCATGGCCACATAAGTAAACCTTGTAGTCAGGGTTATGTCTATAATTAACTTGGTTACCTTAGCTGCTTCTTTATCTGTTGTTTTTTCAGTATTTCTCAGCTGAAAGTAGCTATGGACATACATGCGTATGTCTATATGTGTGTGCTTTGTATGTATGTAAGACCTTGTAACTTATAGAAGTAAATGGTTTGCTTGTAAAATTTTGAGTTTTATTTGTAAAAAATAATGATTAGTATAATAATATTAATCATGAATATATTTAATTAATATAACTATTTTTTAAATTAGATGAGGTTGGATAAGATATGAACCGAGTCACCGACTTTGAGCCCAAATCCACCGTCACATGCAATTTGTTTTCACAAAAAGATACCATACAAAAAGTGGTGCATGTCTTTCTAATTCCTTCGATCTAAATATCCCCAAAAGTAGCTTTATATTTATATATATGAATAAAGTATCGAGATAACATGTATATCACTACAAATTTTATCATAGTATCGAAATTGCGTATTTAAAATATAAATGTATATCTAAAAAATATTATATAATAAATAATAAAATATATTGTTTAAAATTAATTAATATATATAAAATTTATATAATATTAGAATAAAAATGAATTAAATCGTGAATAAAATAATTTTTTTGAATAAAAGTACCTGATGATTTTATTTAATAAGGGTGAGTAAAAAATCAGAATAGAAAAAAAAAACAAAGCCTACCCACCATACAACTCTCAGCCGAAAGGTTATAATAATTGTCGGTGTATTAAGAGAATTAGATCAAAAAATCTGACGCCTAAAACCCCTTTTTCTAGAGAAATCCAAGGGTCTTTTATCCATAAAGAAAACAGAAAAAGAAAAAAGAAAGAAAAAATAAAAAAGATAGACTTCGTTTCTTAAAACCCTAAAAAATTATCACCCTTTTTCAAGACTCTTTTGCCTCTTCGTTCATCAGGTAACCAAAAAATCGTGCGCTTCTGGCCACCATTACTCATCGATGTTCTCCAATCTTGTGAACGCCAATCCCACACTTCCCTGAGTTTGCATCGGAGGCCTGTCTTTTAAGTTTTTCCTCCAATCTCAGAAAGAAATCAAGAACACACTCTATTTATCTTAGTTGCCCTTGCCTGTCTGCCTCTAAATCTTCCTCAATATCCGATGGTGACTCTTCAATCCAAAATCTTGGAATCTCAGATTGTTGCCCCAAGCAGCAAGGCGATGAGCAACTTTATTTGCAGATCTACGAACAAAATGGGAAGTTAAGCTTCTAACCCTTTTCTTTTGGTTGCGTATTTCATCTATAATAGTTCCGATTGTCGATCTATCTCCCTCTTCTCTCCAGAGTTTCTTAATAACTACTAATTACACTCCCAAAACAGATGCTCAGTTGTTTCAGTTTCGCTTTGGCATACTAGGCACACTGTTGTTGCCTGTAACCTTCTTTTAACTAAGTTAGAAAATAATGATAGAAATGCATTGGCAACTCTCCATAGGTGGATTTGTATTTTATTAGGGATTTTGAGTTGCCATATTTTTGTAAAGAATCGGTTCATCTCTATGTTATGTATCCCGTTGGCATTCCCCTGATTGTTCATCTCTTCATCAACAAGCCATCGGTATTCGCTTCTAACCGAATAGATCCCTATGTTGTCACCTGACCATACTACCTCATCAGCCTGTGATGGAGCTATCAAAGGGATGCATAAGATGTTGTCCGCCTGTTCAGGTGAGAATAAGTCTTGAACCACCTCTTCTTTCCACTTGAAACTCTCTATTAATAAGATCTGCTACTGTTGTGAACTGTATATTAATACTATTAATTGTTACTTTTCCATTCCAAGGTTTAGGTAACCAATTGTCATTCCAAATATTCACTGAGTGGCCATTACAAATTCTCCAGCCTAAGCCTTTCTGTAGTAGACTATGAGCACCTAAGATACTTAGCTAAGTAAACGAAGGGTAATTTCCTAATCTTGTGCTCATAAAATCTGTCTGTGGGTAATATTTAGCTTTAAAAATATGGGCAAGCAAACTAAGAGGGTTCGTTATTAGTTTCCATCCTTGTTTCGCCAATAAGGCCAAATTAAACTTCGTAAGATCTCTAAAACCAATCCCTCCATACGTTTTAGGAACGCACATTGCATGCCAATCGCACCAGTGCATGCCTTTTCTCGTTTTTAAATTACGCCACCAGAATTTACTCATTATGCTTTCTAATTCTCGACTAAATGGTAAATTAAAACATTGCATTGTATAAGTAGGTATGGCTTGTAATACTGCTTTCAAAAAAAATTATTTGCCACCAATCGATAAATTTCTAACACTCCATCCTTGCATTTTCTTAATGAATTTTTCTTTTAATTCAACAAATGCATGTTTTTTTCTTCTCTCTATCATTGTGGGCAACCCTAAGTATTTCTCTAGGTTATTGGATAATCTCATACCCAGCATTTGAACAATCTGTCCTTTAGTATCATCGGCTACATTCTTACTAAAATAGATGATAGATTTTTCAAAGTTGACCAATTAACCTGACAAGTTTTCCTAAGTATTAATTACCTATTTAATGGCAACAGCTCCTTCCAACGTAGCTTTTTCAAATAAAATGCTATCGTCAGCAAAAAATAGGTGAGTAATAACTACTCCTCCCCTTCCTTGTTTAACATCACCAATTAAGCCATCATGTTTTGCATTATACATTAGCCTTGAAAAACCTTCAGCTCAAAGAATAAAGAGATAAGAACTTTATGGATCTCCTTGTCTTAGTCCTTTGGTTGGTTTGAAATCCACTCCTTTTTTGTCATTCAGCATAATCGAATAAGAAACGCTTTTAACACACCATAAAATCAAATCAATCCAAGCGTCACAAAAATCAAGCCTTCTCATCATATCTTCAAGAAAAGACCATTCAACCTGGTCATAAGTTTTATTCATGTCGAGTTTTAAAGTAAAATAATCAGTCCTTCCTCCCTTTTATTCTTTAGCAAATGCAGTACTTCGTAGGCAATAAGGATGTTGTCAGTGATCTTTCTCGGGACAAAGGCCCTTTGAGTCTCGTCAACACAAGACTTTAGAACTTTTTGAAATCTATTAACCAAAACTTGCGAGATTATTTTGTAGAGCATTGTGGACAAACTGATCAGTTTGTATTGTCTCATGGTTTTAGGATCGCTCACTTTAGGGATGAGAACAATATTAGTTTTGTTAATAACATCAAATTTTTTTCCTTTGCTTAAGACATCCAAACAGTATCTAATTATATCGTTTCCAACAAGATTCCAATACTCTTTAAAGAAAAAGGCAAAAAAACCATTATTACTTGCAACTTTTAAAAGGGTCACTGCCTTAATTGCTTCAAAAACATCTTCAACCAAAAATTCTTTTGTTAAAACCTCGTTGTGATGCATCTTTATACATGGGTCCATTCTATTCATTAAAATTTTGCTATCTTGAGTTGGCTTTGTAGTGAACAGCTCCTAAAAATATTTTGTAGCAATCGTCTGAAGGTTTTCTTCCCCTCAACCTCTACGCCACTTTCATTCTGCAATTTATATATTGTCTTTTTCTTATTCTTCTGAGTGGCTAAACAATGGAAATAAGTAGTGTTTTGGTCATCAAATTTAAGCCAATTAAATCTAGCCCTGTGAGCCCAATACAGCTTTGCTTTATCTGTTTCGAGATTTAAACCCAATTTGACTTTTGTGATACATGCAAGGATCGATTCTGCCAGGTCCTCTTCATTCAACTTCTCGAGCTTTTCAGTTAATTCTTTTTTCTTTTTGTCGTGCTTTCCTTGATTGTTTTTGTCTAATTTCTAAGGTGTTTCCTTAATTTTTCTAACTTTTCGGGTAAAGGTGCATCCTCTTCCATCAATCCTAACTTTATTTGATCTTTGAATCGATCCTCTAAAACCCAATCCGTATTAAATTGAAAAAAAGAATTATCTTGTCGATTCATCCCTTGTCTCCCACTTAGTCTAATAAATATCGGGCAGTGACCTAAGAAACTATGACAAATGTTGAACTGAAAACTCAGGAAATCGTTCCCACCATACCATATTAGGAACACTCCTATCAAGCCTTTCCGGAATATTATTAGTCGTTAGTCTCCACCTTTCCCAAGTGAACCATTTACCTGTAAAACTCAAATCGTATAACTCACAGTCTTTAAGGGCATCTTTGAAAGCCGACATTTGTCACTCTTCTCTAATCCTTCCACCTTGTTTTTCAAATGAAAATAGGATTTCATTGAAGTCCCCCTCGATTAGCCATGGTATACTACTGTCTGGTTTTAATTACCGAAGAATGTTCCACGACTCAGAATGTTGACATTCCATGAGAGACCTGTAAAATCCTGTTAGTTTCCAAATGTTTGAGCCATCCTTCTCATTAACCTTTACATCAATATGCCATTTAGAGATACTTTTTAACACAACACCAATCTCATCATTCCATCCAAGAGATAGTCCCCCATTGACCTCTCGATGCTAACATCTACACCATTCTTATAACCGCATTGAGTACAAATCCTTTCCATTTTCCTATCACTTACTTTGGTCTCAATTAGGGATAAAATCCTGAGCTTATGTTGTCTCAAGTTGTTCTAGAGATAATTAACTGTTCGCGGTTGCTCAAGCTCGCGAACATTCCAACTAAGGATGGTCTTTAGGATTGATCTATCACCACCCTTGTGGCCGTCTCCGATTCATCACCTACATCTGTATCCATCGCATAATCATTCCCTGATTTGTCCCTAAAAAACACTGTTTATCATTTTTTCCCATCTGGTGTTTCACACGGAATATCTTCTTGCTCGGATACATTAACTCTTTCCTCAATACTCTTGGTCCTTAATTCTTTAATACACATTTGGTTTGTCGGCCCCATACGTAGTGGTTCGTCTCTATGACTTGGCAACCTATTTCTAAACCTATCACCAAAATTATCTCTATTTATCATCTCTCCAATGACACCCGCCTTATGTCCTTTGACTAATTCTCTCGAGCTCTCCCTTAGCCAACGGCTTTGTGCCTGTTCTGCTCGTCTAAGTGGGGCTCTTAATGACAGAGCCCACCCATAATCATCCTCTTATACTCCTTGTATTAACCTTAATGAATAAAAGCTCTCACCATGCCCTAGTCGCCCACAAAGAAAACAAAATAATGATAGCTTTTCATACTTAAACAAAACAAAAGTTATTTTATCTCTGCCATAAATAATACGTTTCCTCCTTTTTAAAGGTTGTTGCACATCAATTTTAACTTTAATGTGCATGAACTTTTTAATCCCCTTTGAGATAATCATGGTATCATAATCCAAAAATTCTCCAAAAAAATTCCCTAATTGTCGAGCCATTCCTTTCAACATAAAACTTGGTGGGAGGTCATGAACTTGAACCCAAAAATTGGCATAAACTAATTGAACTTGGATTGGATCCTCACCTTTTTCTAATTTGTGAAAGATAATCAAGTGCTGATTAAAGAATCACGGCATCCCATCTATGACTTTTCGCAGATCGATTTCATTATAAAACCAAAAAAGTATTTGCTTATCTTTCAACTTTGAAATCATAACCCCTTCTATAGGTAGCCAGATCTCAGCAAATACATTTCATAAAGATGCAAAGTGTACTGTGCTATTTGTGAGTGCTTTACCGACCAAACATAGCTAGAAATCATCTTCAACATCCTTTACTTCATCCTGATCATGGATAGGTTCGCTTTCTTCATCCGCTAATCTTAACCTAGCCATCTCTTCCTCTATTATTCTGATTTATCAAATAGATAAACTAATCGCTAAGTACTAATTTTGCAGCAAAAAGCGTGACAAGAAAAGCTTAATGATTAAGAGGAAAGCAAATCAAGTAAAATCAGCCAATACTCAAAGAGAAAAATTGCAAAATACTATAGACAACGAAATCAAGACGACAATAAACAAGAGGGAAAAAAACCCTAGGCTTGTGAGGAGCGCAGACTTTTTTTAATCGTGAGTAAAATATTTAAATACAAATACATTAGATTAAGAATATTACAAGAATAGTTGATAAGTGTTTCATTTGATTAATATTTTATCATTAATTACTCCTTAATAATTAGTTCATGTTGCTGAATTAAACGTTTTTGTGTGTTTTTCTATATAGGACTTCAATTCTGAAAATTGCATTTAAAAGGTAAAGTTTTGTAGTTTTATTTTTTGGAATCAAGGCTGAGTTAGTGGGCATGACTTTGGGCATAAGATTTTGATGTGACATCCAATCAACAGCTTCTAGAAGGTCCAATCAGCAGCTTCTAAAAGGTTTAGTCAGCAAGGATGGACGAGTGGATCAGTTGCATTTTAAATTCAAAACTAGAAATTATTTTTTGTTTTTAGGATTTAATTTAAATATTTTCAAGAATTATCTTTTATTATTTTTAGGTTATTTTTAGGGTTTTAGAGAACTATAAATACCCTCTTGGGGTAAGCTAGAAAATCATCCTTCATTAATTGTTTTATTCTTGTTTTCTAAATTTTATAAAATTCTTTTTTTCTGTACATTCCATTTTTAAGTTTTTATTTTCTTAAAAAAAATGTTGAGTATGATTTCTTCCATAATCATGCTCAGCTAATTTTCCAAAAAGCCAAAGGTCTAAAGCAATGACTCAATTTCAATTGTGAGAGTTGAAAAGCACTTAATATCTTCAAATATATTTCTCAATTTTCTGCAAACTTGGATTGGCAATCGACCTTTCCTTTTAAAATCCTTTCACTTTCAAATTCAAAAAGGATCCGTTGGTTTGAAGGTTGTTTTGATTTACAGTTGGGAGGAAGGACGAGTTGTAGCACATTCGACTTCCTGTGAACACACTTAGCGGCGGTCCGCTAAGGGAAATTGAGATCGGATTCGATTCTCATTGAGACAACATAGTTCGAGTCGGGTTTTTCCAGATTTTAAACTGTTTTATTTTAACGACGATAGTCGCGGTTAGTCTAGCCAGAAAACTGAAATTCAAAAATTGATTTTGGATTTTCGGTTTACCAGAGAGAAAAACAAGTTACAAGGGTTGGGCTTTGTAGATTGTAACCGGCATTTATCCGAAGTAAAATCTTATTCGATGATCGATTGGAAATGAGTTAAAGCGGAGCCTAAGGCTAATACTTAAATTGAGTTTCTTTTTAAATTTATTTTCTTTAAATTCTTAGATTTAAATTTTCATTTCTTCATTTACTTTAATTAAATTTTTAGATCAAAACCCCCCATATTTATTCCATTTCACCTAAATCAAGAACTAAAAGCTTTCTACATCAAAATTTCCTAAGTCTTTGTGGATCGACCCTTCTTCTCTTTACTATGCTATTTAATTATTTCTTTTGAGATTAAGAATAATTATTTTGACAGTTTACGACGCTTGTCAATAGTTGATTGAGTCTTACCTCAATTAGTATGAATGTTATTGTCAATGCAGAAGGACGTGGGTTTGAGTGCGCTGGAATGCATTATACTTCTATTTATAGATTGGGGAGGAGCTATGGGTACTTTTAGGCTATTGTCTCAAAAAGAAAAAAAATTGAAATATGTAAAAAATTCAAAATAAAGTTTTGATTGAGTTATAAATATAAGCTTTTATAAATGTAATTGGTGTTTGTTCAATTCTCAATCCCCACCATACTCACATTTAATTTTATTTTAATTAAAAATATCAAAGTATCATCAAATAATACAATTTATTATAAATATGAAATATATTTTAGTAGTTTCCCTTTCTCTAATCAAGTTGATATCTGCTTGACTTGTGACATTAATTTAATTAGAGATTTAAATAATAGTGTGTGTATATATAAACTAAATGCATTTGAATTGTAAAAGTGATGCCTGTGTGAGCATCATTTTTTGGTATAATGACTTATTCGATCTTTTAATTTTACAAAAAAAAAAAGTCATTTTAATCCTCCAATTAATTTTTCGCCTCTTTTAACTCTTGAACTTGCGTTGTTCACTTCTAATTAATTTTCTTTTTGATCCATATATTTTACTCAAAATTAATATTTAATTTATATACTTTAATTTTAACATGTTTTTTTCCTTTTCTTTTAACATGAGAAAATAATGGCTAAATTTAATTGTTATCCCTCTACTATATAAGATTATATTAGAATGGTTAAATTTCAATTTTGATCCTATATTTCGCTCAAACTTGATATTTAATTTTATACTTTAGTTTTGATATCATTTAAATACATGTCCCTTCTTTCTTTCTTTTTTATTCTTTTCTTTGGATATGAGAAAATAATGGCTAAATTTAAGTACTAATCCATCTACTATTTTATGATTATATAAGAATGATTAAATTTTAGTTTTGATCCTTATTTTTGGCTCAAATTTGAGATTTAATTTTTATACATTAATCTTGACATAATTTGGTGCCTCAACTTTTATAGTGTCTTTAGTTAGCTTAAATATTGGGTAAACTATAAAAATAGTCACTTTTGTTTGTCTCAGATTACATTTTAGATTTTGCATCTAATTGACTTGCGGAACCATATTTCCTTCATGAATTATTATAAACCAACTCGTTGGATTCATGGGTTACTCTGTCGTTAAGCTCCATTACCCTCCTAACGACAATCCTACGTGGCAGTCCAAATGAATTTTAAATGCCAACTTGGATATCTAACTAGGACGATAATAAGTTTTTAATTAAATAAATTTAATTAGTTAAAAATTTTAAATTAATTACACATTGAACTCAAAAAGAAAAATTGTTCGTCTTATTTTTCTATTAGTTTTCTTTTCCATTTTGACTGAAAAAACTATTCTCATCCTAGTTGGACATTCAAGTTGACATTTAAAACCCATATGGACATCCAAGTTGATATTTAAAACCCATATGGACTGCCACGTAGGTTTGCCGTTAGGAAAGTAACAAAGCTTAACGACAAAGTGACTACTTCGTAATAAAATGATAACATGAGTGATTAAAATGTAACATTTCAAACATAAGTGACTAAAATGTCATATAAGGTAAATAAAAGTGACTATTTTTATAGTTTACCCAAATATTTTATTTTGATTGAAATGTTGAGGTGAATTTTTAAGAATTGTTAACACCGTTAAAGTAAACTACTAAATCCAAGTCCGTTATAATGTTATTTTTTTTTTTACATGAATAGTAAGCAAATTTTTTTTTAATTTCAAAATGTCACACCAACAATTTTAACATAACGATTTTAACGGTGTCAATAAATAAATAGATATCCATTAAAAAAAATAGATCTAAATTTTAAAATTTTAAAAATAAAATATTAAATTCTTAAAAATGAAAGTACGGAGATTCAATTGCCAATATATGTCGGTCAAAACTTTCCATAAGGAGTGTACATTGAGGGGCTAATATGTATTTGTCTGACTATAAATATTACTTTTATAAGATTTTTAGAGGGAGAGAAATTTTTAGGTTAGAATATTAGATTAAACACTTTTTTTCTGCAGTATTGTTTTTCCTTGGTACAATTTTTAGAACTGTTTTGTAAGTTTTCAACTTTTCAATATTATCTTTTCAATTTCATCCCTTTTGCTATTCGATTAAGGATTTCAGACATTGTTCTTTCGATTGTTCGGTGGATTGAAGCACTTATTTCATCGAATAAAAAACTTCAGCAACATTCTTAAGCATTTCTAACTTTTCAATTTCGTCCTTTTTCTCGTTTGATTATTGCATGAAATTGATTTGTGGTTATAGCTACATAATGGATTTGCACTAAATTCTTGTGCGGTTGATTAAATGAAATGTTAGTTTGAGAATTTTAGGTTTAGAGACTAAATTAAATAGACTGCAAAACTTAGAATTGATAATTCTGAAGGACAATTTAGATAGGTTAGATAGAGAGGAGACCTGATTATGTAATAATTCATTTAGTTTGGTTTAATTGAGTAAGATCGAGAGGTAAATTTAATTAAATTTCTTATTTAACCTAAAATTGAGACCGAGAGATAATATTTCAGCAAATAGGAAAATTAGGAATTAAGTTCCGTAAAGTCTAAAATTTGATCAACCACCGTTTGCCTAATTGTTGAAATTTATTAATTGGATAATTTTCATGTTTAGACCTTCATTTTTAGGAAATTTTAGAAACTCTTCATTTATTGATTGGCATACTTATTTAGTTGCATTATTAACCTAATAGCCTTTCACATGCATGTTTATAGCCACTTATTTACTCGATATATCTTAGAATCGATCTTTGAAATACTTCATATTCCATTATAATACAAAAACACTATAACTTAACTTGTAGTAAAAATTGTACATTAATTATTTATTCATTGTGGATCCCAGAATGATTGTTATCGCAAGGTCTAGTTCTACCCACTTGGTAAAGTTAACAAGAAACTCCCGTTGTCCAATGCTTGAAAGGAATAGACCCAATATTTCTATGCCCTATGTCATGAACTATCATGGATTGACAATCATTTTGAATAGTTTTATGGGTTGTCTAGGTACTTTGTTAACTTTTTTTTACAACAATCACATTTCTTCACTAATTTTGTAGTTCCAGTACGTATCTTTGACAATCAATTCCTAATGTTTATAGAGAATGGTATGCCTTAAATGTATTTTAGTGTGCTCGAAACTTACATTTTTTTTGTATTGACAACAATGCCGATATCAACTGAACTGTGACATGATCCACTAAAAGACCTTTTTTTTTTATGTACTCTTGAATTCAAATAGTTTCACCCCTCAATTTGTATCACCTTACTTACAAGCTTAACAAGGCGATGTGCAAACTTGGTAGTCTGTGTGTCCTGGCCTCTCACATATATCGGGCTGAAAGCTATGGGTTGGATGCCGGCTTGCTACCAATTGTCTTTTGTCAATCAATCTGTTGGACCTCTCGGATTGTTGAATCCTTGGGTTTTGGTTTCTCCCTAATGGGTTGATGTATTTGGGTACAGTAAAGCCATAAGGTATATTTAATGGTATTCTAACGATTTTAATTTAAATAATTACATGAATCTTGATAATTAATTAAAATATAAAAATGTATTTGTAAAGATTATCCTTTTCAATAATTTCAGTCTCCTAAATTCGAAGTTTTTTTTTTTTGAATATATTAGTGCGATTACATGATAGTATCTATCTATACTTCCTTAACTCTTTGACAATGCACGCACACATTGTACATACAGGTGCTCGAACCTGGATATCCGAGGAACCTAAAAATGTGTAATTCTTGTGTTACTCTTTAAACTTAAATGTGTCCAAAGGAGTGAAGTGATTGGCCATTTTGAAGCCTCTAATCATGCTATCCTTGGTTCATCTCCGGTAAGTAACCACTTACACCAGTCAAATTTAATTAAAAATAATTTATTTTAAAATATATTAAACTTTTTATTAAATCAAATAACAAGTGATTGTGTCAGATATAAATTATTTTAAATTAAATTAAAATATATTCCTAATTTCATCATAATAGAGTTATCGAAATTATAATTTATCCTATTATGAAAAAAAAGAAAATTGAAATTGTTAAAAGTTAGTGGAAGCAATTATAGCTTATATGAACTTATTTCAATTCATCATGTGAAAATATTTTTTTTAGAATATTATTTTTTTAAAAATTCATTTAAAAAATAGATTAAATTAGATAATAATGTTAAGAATTTAGAGAAATGAATAATATTAAAAATATATATAAATAAAATTATGTTACAAGAGATTGGATCACAAATTTAAAAATAATAAAATGAACAAATTTGGATTTCAACAAATTCCTATAATGTAAATCTAGTAGTGTCCAATTTCCCATGGACAAGTATATAGGGAAGTCCCACATATCTATTTTTGTGCCACTTGGCTCATGCCACTTTATGAGTAAGAAAGATCTCAGTAATGGACACTACTAGATTTCAAATTAGATGAATAGGCATAAATAAAAACTTAATTTCCAAATGATTAAGCATTTAATTTCACTCTAGTTCACGTTAATCAAGAAATGGAATCGCAGAAAGCTGAAAGAATAAATGGGGAAGTCCACTTCTTCAGCACTTTTTCCCTAGTTTTATCCTTGAGAAATTCCCTCAAGTCTTTCTTTTTTTGATTATGAAATGGACCCTTCAAAAGTAAGGTTAGGGGGTTTCCCCTATCCTAAACTTCCTGTATATATAGTCCCCTAGCCCCCTAAGCATACATGCAAGCCAAACAAACAACGCAAACTTCTAATGGCATGTTCAATAGATCATCTTAAGAAAGTTCCCTCAGAAGGGTTTCCCTTGATAGATGAGCTATATGCCCGGCAGCTAGCCGAGAAGGCTCACCGGCGAGCTCCTCTATCGAGAAATCAGGATCATTATCATCATCATCAGAAGTTGGTACCACACCACTATGTTTATCATGGACCTCAAGCTGTCACTGTTGTTCAACAGCCAGTTACCGGCAGCTATCATCAAATCCAGAACAACCAAAACCATGAAAGATGGTATGTTTGTCAAGTCTCCCAGGGTCCTATATGCATCAATAAGCAGCAATGATGTTATAGGGCTTTGTTGATTTATGTAATAGATAGTAGATGTAGAACTCCGTACCCAGGTTAGTAACACGCATGTATTTTTCGTTAGTGTTTCACCAGAGCCTTTAGCAGCTTGAAAATAAGCTACGCTTTGTGAAAGACTATGTATCTTGTTTTCCTTCTGACATCTATATGCTTATGTTGATATCTTTCTTTTATTACAAGTTTATGTTTCACTCCATGTATTCGTAACTTAGTTTTCAATTTTGTTACTTACACACAAACGTTGTATCAAAACTCTTTCACCTATTAAGGCTCACTGAATTAAAAATAGAAGAAACTAAGTTCGATTGTTTATATGGTAATGATTACTATTGAAAAGAATCTAAGAGAACTAAAAAGGTGTTGAGAATCTCACTTTCAACTGAACTAATCCAATTGGAAAGTGAAGAACAAACTTCTAATCAGCGCTTTTATATTTTTCAATCTTAACAATGATTTGCAGTAAAATTATAGTATCAGAAAAGACATTAGCTTCAAATCAATAAACCAGCAAGGATTTTGTCGGGTACTTTTGTTTCAGCAAACAACTTGTTGTTCACATCTTATCATGTCCAAATAAGTAGTCTCATGTTTTACAAGATGACAATGTGAAGGACATTATTCCTTGTTGAGGATGCCAATCAGGCTCCCATTTTTACGACTATATAGCACTCCAACACTAAAATCTTTCCAAATAATGAAAAAATATCACCTCCAAAACTCTGTTTTTTTTTAGCAATTATTTTTAAAATTTTAAAATTAAAATTGCTTTATCTTTTAAAGCTAAATTTAAATTTTTTTTTTTTGAATATACTGGAATGATTATATGGCAGTATCTGTTTATACTTTCTTAACCCTTTGACAACGCACACCTTGCACACTTAGGCGCTCGAACCCGGGACCCCTAGGATGAAAAGTATATAAAAAAAATTCTCCTCATTTATATCACTAAAGGTAAGTTTCTTTTAGTGTTTTTTTTTTAAATTTATTATCAACAAAGTAAATTTTGATATTTAAGTGTCGATAGCAATTTTCTAGGGTTTTTTCTCTCTTTTTTGTTTGCTTAGTTTTCTTTGTCTGCTGTCAAAGTGCAGTGTGGAGAAAGTCCCTCCGAATCTTTTTCAAAGTGTTATCAACATACGATTTGCTTCTTAAACCTCTCCGTTGGAAATCTTGATGGCAACGATGGAAGAGGAACTTGGTAATCTTCGAATTGCTGATGAGGAAGATGAACTTGTTCTTGGTCAAGAAGATGAAGATGATAATGAGGATGAGTTTAATCTATGTTTAGTTGGAAAAGTACTTACCAACAGTGCTGTTCACTTTCCATCAATGAGATCCATTTTAGCAGAATTGTGGCACCCCATAGAAGGCGTGTTAATTTTTGAGATAAAGGATAAAAGGGTTTTATTTTGCTTATACAATGAGTTAGATGTCACGGGAGTTATTGCTAGTATGCTTTGGTTCTTTAGTTGGCACCTAATTCTCTTTCACAGATCGCAAAAGGGAGAAGATCCGCTTAGGGTTCCATTGATACGTGTCATATTTTGGGCTCTAATCCATGACCTACTGATAAGTTCTATGTCGGCAAATATGACGTCCCAATTGGGAAATTTTACTAGTGAATTCAATAAAAACTTATCGTTTATGGGCATGGAAAATCGACTTATGCATATTTTTAGTACGAAAAACTATCATTATTCCGTTTTTTATGTCGTCGTCTAGGACATGGTGAAAGTTTCTGTCCAGTAAGACTCTCGAGGTCCGCAAACAGGAGAATTAGAATGGTACATCTCTCTACGAGCGCAACTAAGAAGAATCTCGTCAAGAGAAAGTAGATGGCTTCATGACGAGCCAAAATCCATGGTTAAAAATGAGGTGTATCATGTAAGTCAAGATAAACAAGAGGAGTTAATGAATGGTGGAAACAACAGACAGTTTGGTTGGAAATTAACAGAAAGAGTGGATGAAGGGTACCGGAGAGGGGATGGCATTTCGATTAGAAATCCTAGTATTTGGCCTTCAATGGAGGAAGATGTAGACAACTTTCAAGAAGATAGCCCAATGGAAATTGCTGAAGGAAAGAAGCGACAAAGAATAGTCCAAGAAGAGATGTCTTAAGGTGCACAAAAGGAAGCAGAGTCTAAAATTTTTACATTGGCGACCATTAGAAAGCTGGCCTACCGATCACAATAAAAACCCTAAGCTGGAATGTTAGTGAATTGGGACAATCATGGAAATTTTTGCGGCTTCAACAACCCCAGCTTTTGTTTCTCATTAAAAAAAAAGTTAGCACAAGAAGAATGAAGTTAATACGAAGAAAGTATGGTTTTGAGTTCGGCATCGACATTGGTGCTAATGGTTCTAGAGTAGATTATCTCTCGGATGGAAAGAGGATTTTTTGGTTACTTTAAAAAGCTTCTCCAAGTCGCATATAGATGTGGAAATTGAGGAAGATAATACAAGGTTTCATTGGAGGTTCACTGGGTTTAATGGCTCCTTTGTTGAGCAACTACGAAAGGACTCATGGGATCGAATCAGAAGGTTGAATGAGGATAATAGGTTACCTTGAATTATGATGGGAGATTTTAATGAGTTAATGTTATCATTTGAAAGAAAAGGGGGTGAATACAATAAGAGATATAAATGGTTGCTTTCTTAAAAGTTTTGGAGGATTGCGATCTCAATGACAAAGGATTTTTGGGGAAATGGTTTACATCGAAACATGGAAAATAGACGTCAAATAACATCAGAGAAAGAATTGATAGGGAATTAGTAAATTTTGAATGGTGGTTACGTTTTCCAAATTATACGCTATAACATTTAACTCACAGTTTCTCAGATCACTGTCAGCTACTTCTTAACACGACTGGTAGGGAGAAAAAGCTTATTAGAAAGAAAGAGTTCCCATTTCGGTTTAATGCGGATTGGGTTCTTGAAGAGGATTTTGAATACAAAATACATTCGATTTGGGAAGGATGCAAGGTGAACTTCCACAAAAGCTGGAGGTGTTAGGGAAATCATTATAGAATTGGGCAGCCTCATCAAGAAAAGCTTGTCACAAGAGGAAATCAAAGCTTTCTACGTAGCTACAAAGTCTAAATGATGAAGACCTAGATGAAGAGCGGCTAAGACAGATCATGGAAGTCAAGTTTGCACTCATTTTGGAGGCTGATAAAGAGGAGATTTATTGGGAGCAAGAGCAAGAACTAACTGGATTCAAATAGGTGATAGAAACACATTTTTTTTTTCCAAAAAGTCGCAACTCAACGGAAAAAAAAAGAATATGGTTAAAGGGCTCAAAGATGGCAGTGGCGAGTGGGTGAACGTTGAAGATAAAATTAAAAGTCTAGCTTTGGAATATTTTTTCAAATCTATTTTCTGCAAAACCACTTGCAAGTTGTGATAGTTTGTTAGCAGCTATAAAACCTTGTATCCCATCAAATTTGAATGAGGAATTTTCAATCGCTTTCGAAGAGGAAGAGCTAGTGGAGGCATTGAAGTTTATGGCACCTTTTAAAGCCTCAAGTAATGATAGTTTCTTAGCTTTCTTTTTTCAAAAGTTCTGGAACATTGTGGGAAAAGATGTCTCAAAGTTCTGTTTAAGGGTACTTAATAAGCACAAGGATTTGAGTTATGTTAACAAAACAAATATAGTTCTTATACCTAAAACCTCGTCTCCAAAAACAATGGGGCAATTTAGGCTTATTAGCCCTTGTAACGTGGTTTACAAGATCCTATATAAAGCAATAGTGAATAGATTTAGGAAGGCATTGAATTTCTGCATTGATGAAACACAGGGAGCATTTATGCCAGGTAGGCAAATTACGGATAATATTTTAGTTGCCTATGAAATTCTATATTCTTATAAAAAGAAAAGATGCGGTAAAGAATTGTTTATTTTAAAACTAGACATGAGTAAAACTTATGATAGGGTGGAGTGACTCTTTATTGAAAAGTTATTGAAGGCGTTTGGTTTTGGAAGAAGTTGGGTGTCCCTTATAATGAGATGTGTTAGTAGTGTTTCATAATCAGTAATTCTTAATGGAGAAAAGGGTCCACAATTTAGGCCATTAAGGGGACCTTTTTAGCCCCTACTTATTCATTATTTGTGCAGAAAGTTTTTCAAGGTTACTGAATCTAGCAAAAATTGAAGGACGGATAGAAAGAGCTAAGATAGGAAGACGAGGGCTTTTGATTTCGCACTTGTTTTTCTCTAATGATAGTATCTTATTTGTAAGTGCGACGAGAGAGGGTATCACATGTCGAAACCATCTTTTGAAAAAAACGTGTTTAAAAAATTATTTTAAAATTAGAAAATGAGAGTCGTCACCAATCCTTTATTTTGTGTGATTGGATCACCACAAAACGTTTAAAATCCAATTTGAAAAATATTTTGGTCTTCGCAATCCAAAAAACAAGTTCGGGAGTCGGTTACGCATGAGTAAGGGTTAGCACTCTCATACGTCGAAAATTGGTACCACATTGATTACTTTCGGGTCTTAATTTGTAAAATTTAAATGCTCGAATAAAGTTTAAAATATGATCCTTGAATGCATGAGTTGCATTTAAAAGAAACCGATTTGTTTGGAAGTCCCACTATTTCAAGTGATCGAGAAGGAAAGTCACGTCCAATGAGTTAGGACATAACATTTTGAGATCCAAAAATAACAAGCTTTCCTTTGTTGTAAACTTTTTAAACTTTGGAAAAGGATGTTTGATTATTTCGATTTGAAGAAAGGTTGCACCTAGTAAGTTAAGGCACAAATCTTCAGAATCGAAGATAAAGAAACATTGTATCGATTAAGGGTATTCGATTATTTCGATTTGAAGAAAAATTACACCTTGTAAGTTAAGGTACAAATTTTCAAATCTCGAAATAGAAGAATATTGCCCCAATTTTAAAGTTTTTATGAAAATAATTTTGGAAAACAAATATGTGAGTTTAATATGAGCAGTTGGATATTAGATAACACAAAGCAGCATAATTAAGCAGACAAATTATATACAAAAATTAAGAATGCAAAAATACGAAGGCATAATAATTAAAATTTAAATTCAAATATTGATGAGGAAGAAAATTAAAGCAATCGGAGTTAAAAAAATGTGATTTTGGATACCCGAGACAAAATGATAATTTTGGAAATCGGGGGTAAAATGGTAATTTTTGGAAAAATCGAGGTTAAAAATGGAATTTTAAAAGTCAGGGAAAAATGGTAGTTTTTGGAGATATCGGGGATAAAAATGGAATTTTGGAAAGTTTGAGGGTAAAAATATAATTTTTGGAAAAATCGGGATAAAAAATGGAATTTTGTAAAGTTCAGGGCTAAAAATGTAATTTTTGGAAAAATCAAGGTCAAAAATGGGATTTTGGAAAATTTAAGAGTAAAAATGTAATTTTTGAAAAAATAAGGTTAAAAATAGAATTTTGGAAAGTTCGGGGATAAAAATGTAATTTTTTAAAAAAAACATGGTAAAAAATTGAATTTTAGAAAGTTCAGGGGTAAAAATGTAATTTTTGAAAAATCGAGGTCAAAAATAGAATTTTGGAAAGTTTAGGGTTAAAAATGTAATTTTGGACAGTTTAGGGACCTTTAAGGTAATAAAATGAAAAACAAGTGACACGTGGTAGCCCCTTAACTATTCTGAAGTCAAAGGACTAATTTGAAAATCATTTAAAATCTCTAGGCCAATTTTGTAATAAAACAAAATTGGATTTAAGGGTAAAATTGAAACAAAAATAAAAAGGGAAGGACCAATTGCATAAATAAACCAATTTAGGGACACTTGGCAACCTCTGGGACTTTCAAAAGGTCAAGGGATTAAATTGAACAAAAGATAAAATTGTTGGGCGAATTTACAATTAATTAAAAAATAAAAAGGGCGAATTAAAACATTAAAAAAATACGGAAGGACCAAATGCACAAATATCTCTTTTAATAAAACACGCGGATCCTAACTGGAGCGGGTCACGAATCGGGTCAGGTCAGCCAAAACGATGACGTTTTGGTGCTTAAAGCCCTAGACCAAAACGACGTCGTTTTGGTCTTCTATAAATGTCTTTCCAAACCTTTTTTTCATTTTATTTCTTTTTTCTTCAAAAACTCCTCCAAATGCTCTTATCTCTCTCTCAAATACTCCTATGGCCGGTCGAACTCCGACTGGTGCTCCGTCGAGGCCACGCCGCACGCGCTATCGCCTCCGTCGCGTGTGGACCACTCCTTTCACGCGCTGCTGTTCAGGTAAAACAATCCTTCTTCTTTCGTTCTTCCCTTTTTCTTTTAAAAAGAAAACTAGATTTGGATTTAAATCCATATCTGAAACTTTTAATCCTCTTCCCTTTTTCTTTATTAAAATCCTTATTAAAAACCCCAAAAGATTTGGTTTGGCTTATTGAAGACCCGATTTTACTTCATATTCTTATTCTCCTGTTTTAAGAATATTTTCATTTTCATTTTTGCTCAAATCTGTTTTGGTGTTATTGTTGCGGACGTTCAACATGGTAAAATCGACGACAGTCGGAGCCACAGCGACGGCGGCTTGGAGGGTTCGATCGACGGCTCCGACAGTGGTGAGATAGGGAGTGCCTCCTGCTCTTTCACTTTTCATTTTTTTATTTATTATATTATTTATTATTATTAATAAATTCATTATTATTGTTATTATTAATATTATTATATTCGTCATCATCATCATCATCATCATCATTGTTATTATTATTATTATTATTATTTAATAATATTAAAACGTTATTTGATACCCTTATTAACACGTTTTGAAAAAGGAAACAAAGCTATAAATGCTAACAGGGGTATTAAATACATGTATCAATGCATACTTAGAATCTGATGAGTTTAGAAATTTGAAACATAAATGGCAATAAATGCATGTTAATAGAACCTGATTGCCTTCAATGCTTGACTATCTTGGTATTGACTTCAATCTATCCTTTGCTCACTATTTAGTGCTACCTATTTTAACTTGTAGCTTATCACTTCTCTATTGATTAAGAACTGTCTCTGTATTGATTTTGAATATGTAACAGCAAATTCGAAACCCCTTTTACAACTTGTTTGAATCTGGTTTTATAACCAGAACTACAATCATTATATTTTGTTCTTTGTCATTTAAAACTTGTCTCTTCTTTGCTTTTGCAGGTTCGGCTATGGCAGTGGTAGTGGCAGCTCAAGTTGCCGGTGCTGGTGCTTGCTGGTGGTGATGTGGTAGGCTTTGAGTGGCTGAAGTGGTAGGCAGCAACAGTGCAAGTGGGGGTGGTCACCTTTTAGGGTTTAACTTTTGGGCATCTGGTTAGGTATTGGGTTAAGGGTTTGAAATTGGGTTTGCATTTGGGTTATCTGAATTGGGCCCAATTGGGTTAAAGATTGTAAATGGACTTTTTTGTAATTGGACATTATTTAAATATATTTTAAATTCAAATTTATAATATATTTAAATTTCCAATTTAAATTTAAAATAAATTTATATTCTATTGGGCCCGGATAAATTTGGCTTCAACAGTTGCCCCTCTTTGCTCGTTGCTGTTGTGACAGGAACTGAGCAAAGACCAAAAGGATGCCCAATTTGTCAGGGCACATCTTCTTGGTTCTCTTTCTTCAACTGGCCCATTTTTTGCTTTATTGACCGTTCGATTACTGTATCCTCTTTTCTGTAATTGGAAGTGATGTCATGATTCCATCTTGTATTAAGACCGTTTCAAACTTTCGTCGTTGTGGCTTCATCTGATTCGCTTGTAATTCCAATGGTTTGGTATCATTAATTTGGCCTTCTTCTCAATATCAAGAGTATGACCACCTCGCTGTTTTGGATAACTGCAATCTGCCCCAGACTCGGGGTAAGAGATTAGTTGATGATGATCTATCCTAGGTTCGGGGTAAAAGATCGGTGATGTAACTTCACTTCATTCCACTGCAACTTCATGGAGATTGAGATCCGCTATTGTAGTTTTAATCCAGCTTCGCTGCAACTTCAAGAAGGTAGGATTCGACGTCGAAGCTTCATCTTGCAACTTATTGCAACTTTAGAGAGAGATAAAGACTTGCTTTTGTAGTTTAGATCTGATCCACTATGACTTCGAGGTAGAAGTTTCACCGTCGTGGGTTCGATCTTTTATGTTTCTAAGGTACAAGGTTCGCTGCTGCAACTTAAACCCTTCCCTTTGTGTCTTTGCGGTACTAGATCCGCCGTTGCGACTTAGATCTTTCCCTTCATGTCTCTGAGGTACAAGGTTCGTCGTTGCGACTTAAACCTTTCCCCTCGTGTCTTCATGGTACTGGATTTGCTGTTGCAGCTTAAATCTTTCCCTTCATGTCTTTGCGATACTGGATCCACCGTTGCGGCTTAGATCTTTCCCTTCATGCTTCTAAGGTACTAGGTTTGCCATTGCGACTTAAACCTTTCCCTTATGTCTTTGTGGTACTAGATCCGCCATTATGGCTTAGATCTTTCCCTTCATGTCTTTGTGGTATTGGATTCACCGTCGTGGCCTAAATCTTTCCCTTCATGCTTCTGAGGTACTAGGTTCGCTATTACGACTTAAACTTTTTCCTTTGTGTCTTTGTGGTACTGGATCCGCTGTTGCGGCTTAGATCTTTCCCTTCGTGTTTCATGGTGCTGAGACCTGTAGAATATGCACAAATGGGCCTTTAGGTAGGCCAGTTTGTTTAGGATGTCATGCTCAGAATGAGTCAAAATGCTCTTAACTAGATGAATGTGCATGATTAATGTTTAATTTTTCAAAAATTAGTTTCTTCTGCTTTGGGATCATCTCTTTATGCCTTCCCAAATCTATGACTTGGCAGATTCTCAATTTGAACCGTTCTTTCCAGGTTTGATTCTTTTTAACTGGTGGTTTGTTTAAGGTCCTTGTATCATTTAAGAATTTTCTAAAATAATACTCGCGGATCCTTGCTTTTTCATGCGATTTTAGTCTATTATCCATTATCTTGGTATGAAAATACTTGGACAATGTGGGAATGAGATTGTATTAGAGTCAAAACTTGAATTGTTGGCTAAAGAAAGAAAAATGCCGAATATTTACAAGGAACAAAATAACGACAAGAAACAGTATTAAATGCCTAAATATCAAATATGAGTTTCTCTGATTTGAGGATCATCTTTCTGCTTGATATGTATCTAGAGATCCTAGAGTACTTTGCCGATGCCCTAAGATATAAAATTTCTCCATCTTGTCACATTTGAGGGAATAATTTATCGCCTTCGTTCCACATTTGAGTCGCCCATTTCGGGTTTTCAACTCAAAATCCCTTTGGTTCAAGATACCTTTTCATGGGTTTTCATCCTGATCTCTCTGTTTTTTTTAGATGAAATATTTTTTCACCGAGTTTGAATTCACTGGGTTGTATAGTTCCCTACCATCCATTTCAGTCAAAATTAGAGCTCTTCCAGTGAAGGCTTTCTTCACCACATACGACCCTTCCCAATTAGGCATCCATTTTCCTCGAGAATCTTTGTGTATTGGGAGTATTTTCTTCAAGACTAAATCTCCCTCGTGGAACTCTTTAGGGCGGACTTTTTGTTGTAAGCACGTATCATCTGCTTTTGGTACATCTGATCATGACGGATGGCTCTTAACCTTTTTTCTTTGATCAAGTTAAGCTGATCATATCTGGCTTGGACCCATTTTGCTTCGTCCAAATTTAGCTCCGTCAAGACTCGGAGAGAAGGAATCTCCACCTCGATAGGTAAAACGACTTCCATCCAATATACAAGTGAGAACGGCGTTACCCTAGTAGACGTTCTGATTAAAGTCCTATAAGCAAGGAGGTCGAATGGTTTTCATGCCAATCTCTATAGGTTTCTGTCTTTTTTGCAATGATCTTCTTGATGTTTTTATTTGTCGCTTCCACTACTCCGTTCATCTTTGGGCGATACGAAGATGAATTATGATGTTTGATCTTGAACTGCTCACAGACCTTCGATATCGTGCTGTTATTCAAATTCAATGCATTGTCCGATATGATCTTTTCGAGCATTCCATATCGACATATGATTTCCTTTTTTAAGAATTTGCTAACTGCAGACTTTGTAACGTTAGAATAAGAGGCAGTTTCTACCCACTTGGTGAAGTAGTCAATAACTACAAAGATGAATCTATGCCTATTAAAAGCCTTCGGTGAAATCGGCCCAATAACATCCATGCCCCACATAGAAAAAGGCCACGAGGAAGTCATGACAAGCAGATGTGATGGAGTACGTGAATTTTGAATCCGTAGATCTGACATTTGTGGCATTTCTTAGCATAGTTGATACAATCATTCTCCATAGTTGACCAATAGTATCAAAATCTCATGATCTGCCTGACCATTTTGAATCCATTAGCGTGCGTTCCACAGATCCCTTCATGTACTTCTTTTAGGATTTTCTTAGCCTCGACTGTATCAACACATCTTAGCAACACCTGATCCTTTCTCCTCTTATACAAAATCTCCCTATCTAGGACGTACTCGTTTGCGAGCCTTCTCAATGTCCTTTTATCATTTTCAGTAGCTTTTTTGGGGTATTTATCGTCTTTCACATATTGGAGGATGTCTTGATACCAAGGATGTTCGTCCTTTTCGTTTTCTTCAATTTCGTAGCAATGGGCTGGAGTCTCATAAATGCTCATTCGAATGGGCTTCATATCCTCTGGCCTGTTTACTTTTATCATCGAGGTTAGAGTAGCCAAAGCATCAACCATTTGGTTTTCCTCATGTGGGAGGTACTGGAACGTAACCTCGTCGAATTCTTTGATCAATTCAAGGACCATATTTCGATAATCAATTAACTTGGAGTCTCTTGTCTCCCATTCTCCCGTGAGCTGGTAGATTACCATTGCTGAATATCCATATATTTCCAAAACCTTGATTCCTCGTTCTATGGCTACTTGAATCCTCATAATGCATGCCTCGTATTTTTCCATATTATTTGTGCAATTGAAGTCGAGTTTACATGTAAAGGGATAATGGTCTCCTTCAGGTGATACTGAGACTGCCCCGATTCCATTGCCCACGGCATTTAAAGCACCATCAAAATTTAATCGCTAGGGATGCTCTGTCGTAGTCCCCTCCTCAGTGGTTGCAATATACATTAGGTCATCATTTGGAAAGTCAAAATTTATTAGCTCATAATCCTCTAGAGCTCTAATGGCTAGGAAATCTTCTATTGCACTTCCTTTCACTTCCTTTTGGCTTACATAGACTATATCGAATTCTGAAAGTAGGATTTGCCACCTAGCCATTCTTCCATTCAACGCAGTTGACTCTATCATGTATTTGAGAGGATCTAATTTCGAGATTAACCAAGTTGTGTGGTATAGCATGTACTGTCGTAATCTTCGAGTAGTCCAAACCAACGCACAACATAACTTTTCTATTGATGAATACCTCGCTTCACAGTCGGTAAACTTTTTGCTGAGGTAGTATATGACTCTTTCCTTCTTTCCAGTCTCGTCGTGTTGACCTAAGACACATCCCATAGAATTCTCAAAAACTGCTAAGTACAAGATTAATGGCTTGTTTGGACTTGGTGGTACTAAAACCGGAGCATCAGAAAAATACTGCTTAACGTCGTCAAAAATTCTTTGGCACTCATCGTCCCCCACACCTAGATTGTGCTTTCTAAGAAGACGAAAGATGGGATCACATTTCTCAGTTAATTGTGAGATGAACCGAGTGATGTAATTTAACCTCTCGAGGAAACCTCGAACCTCTTTTTACGTATAAGACGGGGGTAATTCTTATATTGCTTTAACCTTGTCTGGATCGATCTTAATCCCCTTTTGACTGACCACAAAACCTAACAACTTGTCTGAAGTAGCCCGAAAAGTACATTTGGCGGGGTTCAACTTTAGCTAGAACTTCCTTAATCTCAAGAACCTTACATGTTCTTCCCCAGTTTAGACTTTACGATCATGTCGTCGACATAGACCTCGATTTCCTTGTACATCATATCATGAAACAATGTCACCATGACTCTTTGATATGTTGCCCCCGCATTTTTAAGTCCGAATGACATCACCTTATAATAAAATGTTCCCCACATTGTGACAAATGTAGTTTTCGTCATATCTTCAGGGTCCATCTTTATTTGGTTATACCCAGAGAAGCCATCCATAAAAGAGAAAAAGGAATGACCTGCCGTATTGTCTACTAGGGCATCAATATGAGGTAGTGGGAAGTTGTCTTTTGGGCTAGTTTTGTTCAAATCTCGATAATCCACACACATACGTACTTTCCTATCCTTCTTGGGGACGGGGACTATGTTGGCAACCCATTCTGAATATTTAACCACTTGGAGGAAACCCGCGTCAAACTGCTTTTGAATTTCTTTTATTTTTAGCAACACATCTGGTTGCATTCTACGGAGTTTTTGTTGGACGGGCTTGCACTCTTCTTTTATCAGGAGCTTATGGACTACAATGTCTGTGTTTAGCCTCGGCATGTCCTGGTAAGACCAGGCGAATACATCTTTGAACTCTCTGAGTAGCTTGATAAGATCTTTTCATGTTTCTGTCGAGATGTTGGTTTCAATTTTCACTTCCTTCTTTTCACATTCATCCTCTATGCTCACAGTTTCGATTAACACCTTATGGGATAAGATATGTTTTTCTTCTTGTTCCATCATTCGTAGCAAATCAGGAGATAAGTTACTCTCTTGGTCGTCTTCGAAGTCCTGAGGTTCTTCGAGTCACATATCTCGCTCGAAATGAGGTTCACAATCAGTGTTGCTCATATTATTGATATCTAAGGATCTGTTAAAGGAATGAGAGTGGTCCAATGAACAAATTAAATCTAAAAATGATTGTATGGTATGAGTATAAGTGTATGTATACAAAATTCAAGAATAATTAATTTGTGTAGGTTAAGGGTAAACAAATTATTTGAATTAGAATGAAAGAATATAAAGAGATATTTGTCAAAATGGAGCAAAATGCATTTTCATTAAGATAATGAATAATAGTCAAATGCCCTTGTACAAAAGATCTCTATCGCTCTCGGGCATAGAACGATAGATATGTGTTGAGTACTACTCTGAAATGATTCTAAAGGCTACAGGGAGCTCCTCTTCTATCCAGTTGTCCAGAATGCTTCCTGGTGCGTACGGGCAAATTTGTGATAAACTCCTTCCTTCGCCTTCTTTAGAGATAACATTAATGTCCAACTCCACCACAACTCTTCCAGTGTTCTCTTTTTCTTTAAACCTCATTCCGTAAAAAACGAAAGATTTTGATATATGAGGAAAGATTATCGGCTCCCATTTGATTTCCTCTCCGGTCAGTCGTGCTTTTCTCATCTCTCGCTTCCTTTCCATCTCTTTCTTCTTTTCCTTCATATCTGGCTTGTATCTCAGCCCAAAACAGTCCCACTTTCCTAGTGGTACTGGTGCAGTGATTATCTCTTGCAGATGTTTCCCAAGCCCTTTTCTTGGTAGTGCCCTTTTTCTAATTGTTAATTGTAACCCTATTTTCGTGGTTCCTGACAACTTCGATTCAGGAATTTTACTTCCTTCCACGATGAATGTGGCATTAACAAACTTTAACGATAGAAAGGAGCATTTCACCGCCTCTTCGTTTCTTTTTACGTATGGGGCGTCACTTGTCACCAATACGATGATATCCTCTTCTGCGTTTATTGTAACCAATCATCCTTCGGTTACCAATTTAAGCTTCTGATGAAGTGAGGATGGTACCGCTCCCGCTGAATGGATCCAAAGTCTCCCAAATAAACAATTGTAAGAGGGCTTAATGTTCATCACCAAGAAGTCTACCTCGTAGGTATTCGGGCCAATTTTCAATGGTACTTCAATTCAGCCCATCACTTTTCTTTTTGTTCCATCGAAAGCTCTAACTATGTTGTGACATGTCTTCATATAAGAGTTATCGACTGGTAATCTTTCCACGGTGGCCAGTGGCAATACATTTAAAGCTGAACCATTATCGATAAGCACTCCGGGTAAGGTATACCCTTTGCAGCGAATGGTGATGTGCAAAGCCTTGGTTGACCCTATTCCCCAAAACGGGATCTCATCGTCACTGAAGAAAATAAAATTGTCAGCGCTGATGTTATTAATCAGGTGATCCAGTTTGCACACTGATATGTCATTAGTCACATATGTCTCGTTGAGCACCCTTATTAATGTGTTATGGTGGGCTTCTGAACTTAGCAACAGTGATAAGATCGATATGCGTGCGGGTTGTTTGTGTAATTGCTCAACCACACTGTACTCGCTATGTTTCAAGAATTTCAAGAATTCTTTTGCTTCTTTTTCTGCGACTGGCTCATTTACCAGCTCTGGCTTGTCAGTTTCTTTTTCTTCTAGCTCGATTACCAAGGCCTTTCCTTTTGTAACTTCTTTTTTCTCCTTTTCCAAGTCATAGACTTTTCCACTACGGGTAACAAGGTTTACATCTTCTTGGGATTGCTCCTCCTTGGGCGTTATTATGTTACACCCGTAATTCCAAGGGACTCTCTTGCTATCCTCATAAGGAAACGGTGTAGGTTTTCGTATAATGACACAAGGTGTCACTTGCCTTCTTGTTTCAGTACTCTTGGACGCAGAGATAATTATCACAGAGCGATCAGGCTTGTTCATCCCTTTTTCTTCGGAGGCACAAATATCCTCCATCTCTCTTTCTTCTTCAAAGAACTCCAGTTCTTTGCGGTCCATCAGATATTGTACCAAAGCCTTGAACTCCGTACAATGTTGAATCTCTTGTCCCTTAGCACTGTGGAAGTCACAATAATTCTTGGCAGTTATCATCGTATCTTCACCATTCTGCGTGATCATTCCTCTATCTATTATTTGACATCATACCCATTTCAAAGGAGATTTGACCTCTCCTATATTGGTCTTAACCCTTTTACCTTTTGCTCCTGCAATCGCATTCACCCCCTGATCAGGGTGGGCAGGTAAAGTGTTCCTAGCTACATTAGGTTCAGACAGCTCTTCGAATCTTATACGCTTCATTTTAATTAATCTTTCCACTATCTTCTTGAAAGCAAAACAGTTTTCGATAAAGTGTCCGATTACTCCTCCGTGGAATTCGCACTGAGCATTAGCGTTGTACCACTTAGAAAAAGGTGGTTATACTGGCTCCGTATAGTACGGGGCCACTACATGTTGATCATACAACTGCTGGTAAAGCTCTTTATATGTCACCGGAATAGGGGTGAACTGAATTCTTTCAGTGTTTTTCCTAAAGCTTGGTTCTGACTTCAGCGAATTTTGATAATTGCTTGCAAGGGTTTTAGATTACGTCATCATGATTGACTTCGCATAGTTTGGCCTGTACATGCCTGCGTTGTTTACCTCAGCTTCCTTCCTCCTAGGGCTGTTCTTTTTCCACTGTCTCCAGCGTCAATCTTACTGCTCTTAATTGCACTTTCAATAATTTCTCCAGACATGACCATGTCTGAGAAACTTCTCGTAGCATTTCTCAACAAGTGGTTGAGATATGGTGTTTTTAGCTTGTGGATGAAAAGCATGGTCGTCTCTTTCTCCGTTAATGGTGACTGCACCTGGGTGGCTATATCTCTCCACTGTTGAGCATATTGCCTGAAACTTTTGCTTGGCCTTTTCTCCAAATTTTGCAAGGTGATTCTATCCGAAGCAATGTCAGTGACATGACCGTTTTGTTTCACAAAGGCCTGGGCCAGGTCCTTCTATGAATTGATCTTTGCGTGACTTAACTGATTGTACCACTTTGCAGCAGATCCTACCAAACTGTCCTGGAAACAATGGATCGGTAATTTGTCATTATGAACGTATCCTGTCATTTTCCAACAGAACATCGTAATGTGAGCTTTTGGGCAGCTTGTCCCATTGTATTTCTCAAACTCTAGAGTTTTGAATTTTGAGGGCAGCACTAAGTCTAGAACTAGGCTTAGTTCTTTAGCATCTATCCTACAACAAGTGTCAACCCCTTCCATTGCCTTGACCTTATCTTCCAACCACTTGTACCGTTCCTCTATCTGTTTGAAAACTTCCAATTTTGTTTTCTCTACCGTTATGATTTCATCAAAGTCAGGATTAATGAGATTCGCAGTAGTTTCCCCTGGGTCAAACCTTGATCTAGTCGGGTAATTAGCTTGGCCTGAGGTATTGATGGGCTGCGGTTGTGCTCGAGTAAAGATGAGAGCTCCTCGTGAGTTTGTTTCTAGTAGAACTGGGTTGTGCACGGGAGTGAAGCCAGGAGGGTATTGGGATCTTCATTTTCCTCCTTTGGGCATACTGTAGGATTTTTCCCTTTTTTCGTCTCCTACAATAGTTGGGTCAATCGATTGATTATGTTGCATTGAGACTCAATAATTTGGTCTCTCATATCCCTTTGGACCCTTTCTAGCTGGTCTTGTAACTGAGCCTGCATTTGCTCTTGCATTTCCTTTTGTAACTGCTCTAACCTTTCTATTCTCTAGTCCATGGCTCTCCAAGTACCGTAAGGGTGTGATTTCTCTATTTTTTCGTGTTTAACTGAATCAAATTTTATTTAATGAGATTTATTATGTTAAAACGTGAGAATGCAATGCGAATGAATGCGTGAATGCAAAAGAAAGGTATTGACTTGTAATTCAATTTTCATTTAGATAACAAGTTCCTTTACATAAAGCAAATTACATAAATGGTTTTGCTTTGATGCTCAGAGCTTTGACTTTCTTGAGGAGTCTTACTAACTTTTGACCTCGTTCCGTCTTCATCTCATATTGTATGCTTAACTCTTCTGCTTCAACTGCTAGTGCTTGTACATGATCGACTACTCTGCAAATTTGATTTAAAGCCTCACCCATAAAATAATCCTTGTCTCTGACTTGTTTTTGGGCTTGTTGAAGATGCCAGTCATTTGTCTCCAATGTCCTCTCCAAAATCTCGGTTCGTATTTCACTATTTTGTAAAAAGGCTTCTAATTCTTTCACCCTCTTATTCAGTCTCTCTATCTCAGCTCGGCTTGCCTTCAACTCCATCACTGAATTTCGGCTACGATGCTTGTACAAGGATTCCTCTAATTCTCGTACTCGAACCTTTAATTTGGTCACCTCAGCTTGGCTTTCCAAAAGGCTACTCTTTATGGCATTTTCCTGAACTTGGGCATCTTGAAACTTGTTTTTCCAGTGACTTGTTCTATTTTTTTCTTCGCGGATTTCCTGTTGCCATTGTTCTGATGTCTTACCTAAAGGTAGTCCTCATTGACAAGTGAAGCTTTTTATAGTCTTTCTTTAGGCTATTGAGATCTTCTTCAGCATTATGCTTCCCTTTTATCAATTTCTCCGCTTCTAGCTTCTGGACATTAACATCTAACCCCAAAAAACCACCTTCTCTTCTTCTAGTTTTTCTATCATTTTTTCCATTTCAACATTCTTCCTCTCGAAATCTTGTTTAATTATTTCTAGTTCAGTCGAGATAACATGCAAGTGTTCTTCCATCGGGCGAACAATCTCCGGGTTTGGCACAGGAATGTTGTCGTTGATCCTTCTATTTCTCTACCAATCATATTCTGCAGTTGTCATGGGATTGGCGCCGAATGCTTTCATTCTCCGAACCCGATTCCATGCATTCGAGATTTCTCGAATCATTTTCTTATTATTTTCTCCTCGGTATGCAAATTCACACTGAGCTAACCCCTGAGTTATTGGTATGAACTATCTCGATCTGTATTGTCTTGAAACCAGCAAAGGTGCGTATCCTATTGCTCTCCATATCCCCGCCAATGGGACCCAGTCGAAGTCTCCACATCGATACAATATTTCATCAGGAGCAAACCATGGTGCTCGCCACTCTATGTCTTCGTCTTTGAGGCTTTTGAGTATGGCCATCCACTTTTCTTTTGAGAAATTTTATTGTCTTTGCGTAACTATGAATTCTTTCAAAGGGGAGTAATATTTAGACAAGTACTGATAGGAGACTTTTTTTGTTTTCTAGAAGTGACTATGAAACCATACCATTAACAGCGGTGTGCAGGCAATAAATCGACCTTCTCCCTCCTTTCTGCACGCATTTAAGGATCTGAAAGTTTCAGCCAATATGGTCGGGATAGGTGTAACTCTTTTTTTCAATCGATCAAACAAGTCTATCACTGCGTCTTCTATATGTCCCAAAGCCTTCGAAAAAATGAATAACCTATAGATGCTTAAGATTAGGATGTCAATCTTTTTCTTTGCATCTAGATGAGCCAGTATCAAATCTCGTAAACTTTTCCACGTGATGCATTTGTTGTCGCCTTGGACCTTAACCCGAGCTATAGTCCATTGTTCGCTCATGCTGGTGATTTTTATTAACCTTTTAACAACGGTCGAGAGATTTGGAGCTCTAGAATAGGCCTTATCTACCAAAATCTTCGGACAACGGAGTAGAGCGATGTATTGTTCTATTGTCGGTGTCATGTCTACATTCCCGAAGGTGAAGCAACAATAGGCTGGGTTCTAATACTGCGTTAAAGCTCGAAAGAGGAATTTATCTACCTTAACCTCGAACAAGTATGGCAAGTCTCCATATTCTTGGTAAAAGGTCTGCTTCAAGTCATTATCCCAACTGTCCCATATCTCTTTCAATTCCTGCACATTGTTTTGAGTTGTACTGATCTTGGTATAATTCCAAAGCTCTGACTAATATCCTTCCACTAAGCTATCCCTTTTTTGGCGTTGAGTCTCCTCCGACCACATGCGCACGACCATATTATCCTCCACCTTAACAAGGTACTTGTTTTTCATAATCGATTCTCTTATCGGTAACTGAACTTTTGAGTCTATACCTTTCCTTTTTATGATGATGAAATGCAATGCAAAAAGAGACAAAATAAACAAGTTAGCAAAACACATCAATATCAATATTCATGTATAAAGCACAGAACCTAAGAGTTTGTCTCGGATAGTTGCTAAAAGGTTCGGCATAACTCCTTTTAAGGCAAGCTCTTACGGCTCACTATATGTGGTTTCAAGCTCTAAAGTAAGGGTACCCAAACCAACAAATTCCTCGATCCTCACCCATTACAAGCTCATTCGGATGAGTTCGATTTAGGGGGACACATTTCCCACATGTTTGCACGGAAGGTGTAATTTCTTATTGTTGGAAATGAATATTTTATTTTCTTAAAAGCATTTTCTATAACAATGTTAAATATTTAAATAAAAAATTTCATAAAAAAAACTTTTCAAAAATAGCTAAATTAATTCTAAGTTTGCAATATTCTAAAGTTGTTATTAATTGATATTATTTGGGATTTGTTAGAAAAAGAAGAAGAAAAATGGGAAAAAGGAAAGACAATATTCTATTACATCTATCACCAAATCATGATTTAGTTTATTAAAATAGCACTCTTCTAATAGAAAGCAAACTCTCATGGAAGAAGGCATAGAATAGTCAATTGATACTCTTCTGATACTTATCTAAAACCTCCCCATCTCAGGTAGCTTTATCTTCATTAGAAATTTTGCCTTTTGGGTACTTTAAAATATTACTAAATTCCCAATTTAATCTATCCATTTCAAAAAATAAAGCTTGAAAATCATCATTATATTTTTGGAAAAGTATTTAATGAATTAAATGTCATCATTTAATTTTCAGAAATTTTAATCAATATTTTTTAATATATATCAAATATTGTAAAGTATTTTTTTCAATAATTATATCTCAAAAAATTATGTTCCGTTAAAATCATGACATAAAAAAACATCAAACTCAACAATTACATTTTTAGTAATCACATCCCAATAAATATTATTTATGTTGTGTGATTGTTTTTGACATTTCATTTGTGAGACATTCAAATCCCAACATTTATGCTGTTTTCATTTAAATCTTGTTTCTTTTTAAATCTCAAATTGTATTCTCTAAGTAGATATAAAATTGCTTTCAACTTTAAAGATTCTAAGTAGCTTAAAGTTTCTCAAATTTAAAATTTTCACCACAACCTTTGTTGCTGTACCCATCAATAAAAAGGAGAAAGAATAAATAAGTGAAAGAAATTGTAAATGGAATCCTTGGACCTCCATATTATTCCAAACGAAATTGGAAGCATCTACACAGGAGATTTCTGCCATCAATTCATAATTAAATTTTATTTTCATTTATTTTTTACATAAAATCATCATACAAGTGTGAATTGAATTATAAGTAGAGTGATGGAGAATTTGTATTTAAGCTTTAAATTGAGACTAGTAGACATGAGTAAATCTCAATTTAATTCGAAAAAAAATAATTTTTTTTAAAGAATTTGAGTTTTTTTATTATTTTCTTTAAGTTAATCAAAATTATTATTCGATTTTTTAAATCAATTTAAAAAAGTAATTAATTTTTTAAATATTATTAAAATTATTCATAATCTTTTATCAATCTCTAAATAAGACTATAAACTTATGTTTCTTGCATTGATAAAAATGTGAATACTATTTAACTTAACAAAAAATCTTTTGTTAAAAAAAAGTATAATAATTTTTTTAGCCTTTTAACTTTATAAAAAGATCATTTTAACCTTTCATTTAATTTTTAGTTTCTTTTAACCCTTAATCTTGTACTTTTTATCAAATCATCCTAAAATAGATGCAAAAAAAATTAACATTTGTTACCTTTGTGTATGTGACATACACATGGATTATAACGTAAATGACATGTCGGCATTTAATTAATTTTTAAATTTAAAAAATATTAAAAATATAATTTTTTAATTTTTAATTTTAAAAAATAATCTTTATAATTTTTGAATTTTTAAAAATAAAAAATTAGTTAATGTTGACGTGACATTCACGTGACGATTCACGTGTATATCATGTCAATAAAATTAAAAAAAATTAACTTTTCATCTAATTTGGGTGATTTGACAAAAACCCACAAATTGAACGGCTAAAAATGATTAAAAAAAAAAGGTTAAAATGACTTTTTTGTAGAATTAGAGAACAAAAAAGTTTATGCCCAAGAAAAATAATCATTTGTTAATAACCAATACGGAATTTGTCATTAATATTTTTATTAAGTGTAATTGGTTATTTATAAAATTATTTTTTTAGTTTTTGCATTTATAAAAATCAAAGAAAAAAAAAGTTTAGAAGTCAATTACATAAAAAAAAAACCCAAAAATCAATAACTTGTTAATCACTTTTTTTTTTTTTGATAATATCATGTTAATTGCCTTAAATTTTAAAATTAATTAATTATTTATAATCTATCGAAATATTTTACACAAAAACTATTTCATTGTTAAAGTGAGTTTTTTTAAATTAAAATTTCCCACTAATATCCAGACTAAAGGACTTTAATTATTAGTAGAATATAGTTTTCTCAACAATTTGGGTTAAGGGTCCATTAATTATTAAACTCGAATATGTTGCTTTATTAAAATTCATTGCAAATATTTTTTTCTCATCAAATAAATTTATGACTGTTTGAACTTCATGTGACGGTTTAATAGTCAAGGATGCTCATTATTTTAAGTGTAATTCAAGCTCGAATCACGTTTGTTGTTTGGGCTTTACTCTATTATTGTTCGGGCTTTACTTTGTTAGAATGATTCACTTGATTTTGTTTAGGTCGGACTTGGATAAAAATTTTCATGTTTTAGTTTAACCTGTTTTTTTAATTTAATTAATTGTTTGACATGGTAATTTTATTTAGTATAATATACTTTACTTAGAGTTATTTAGCATTATTGTTAAAAGATAAATTATCTTGTTTGGAATAACTAAGCTTGAAGTGGTCATGATTTTGTTGTAGGAGAATCTTAAGGAGTTAGTTTTCATATCTTCATCTACTTTTTGGACCTCTATTTTTAATATTTTCTACATTGGTCCTACATATTAACACTTGTAAACTTTATGTAAAATAATAAAGGCTTGAAACATTATCAAATAAATAAATCTGTTGAAAGTAACATCTTATGATGCCTTTTGGATTAGAGTAAAAGAAGAGGAAAAATTTAACTGAATTTGGATTTCTTTTTTGTCAAGAAGAAAAGTAGGAGTGGAGATTTTTTTTACTCTATTTCTTTAATACCCAATTTGAAGAAAATTGAAATGTAAGTAAAAATATTGTAATTTGTAAAATATCATTTGTGCCTTTATATATTTTATTAGGTTCTTGTTCTTCTTTTAATTTGTATTCAACTATTTAATAACCTTATCAAATTTTTTTCTAGATTTTTGGATTAGTTGTAATACAATTTATTTTTTAAAGTTTAACACTTATTTACATAAGTTTGACCATTACTTATAAAGAACATCCTATGTACATGTCACAACATTTGATCAAAAATAAACACTCTTTTGGCATCCATCCCAAGCAGGCTTTAAGAATATGATAGCCGAGGATCTACACGTAAAGAAGCAAAGGTAGGTAAGCATTTAATGCTTAATAAGTTCTAATAGAATTTACTACACTTACCATGGTCATAGATGAGCATTTTAAATGCCACGTCAACTAAGCATAAAATCTAGCTAAACAAGGCACATAACATTGCAAGGCAAGGTAAGCATAAGTAAGCATATATGCTCATGTGTCAATTATCATAAACCACAACCAAAAACATCATGCAATCATATCATTTCTTATATGATCATATAATTTTAAATTCCTTTCAATGAACTACTCATCTATATCATAATAACTATATTTACAAAGGTTTATACCATAGATAACAAGTTCATTTTTCATTACACAAATTCATGCTCAATTTAACGTTTTGTCAAATGCAACCTTAGTAAAAATAGACTCGGACATGCGGGTGAACTACACCACACCAAAGTACATGAGTGCAAAGCTCGTAGGCAACAAATACATATACATATACAAACACATCCTTCCACTACACTAAGGTCTCCATAGAGACAATGCATACTCAATGATCCCAATAAATACTGGATACTGTAATAACTAAAAGGTATGATTGAATTTGGATTATTCTACTCATCTTCTTATGACTTTCAATTCATGTGATTTTGTGATAGTGATTTTTTCGGTGACATTGATGACAACAAAAACACCACTGGATTTGTATTTTTCTTGAGAGATTGTTGCATCTCTTGGAGTTCTAAGAAGAAACCCATTGTGACACTTTCCACTTGTGAAGCTGAATATGTGGCAGCAACTTCTTGTACTTGTCATGCTATTTGGCTTAGAATATTGTTTAAAGAACTTCACTTGCCAAGAAGGAGCAACCAAAATTTGCATTGATAACAAGTGTGCACAAGTATTCGCGAAAAATCCTGTGTTCCATGATCAAAGCAAACATATAGACACAAGATATCATTTTATGAAGGAGCACATTACCAATAAGGATGTGGAGCTTACGTTTGTGAAGACTTAAGATCAAGTGGTGGATATTTTTACAAAATCTCTCAAGGTTAAAGATTTTTGAAGAATGCGTGGAAAACTTGGCATAATCAAGAAAAGTTCAAATTAAGGGGAAGTGTTGGTATTATAATTTGAATATTCTAGGATATATTTCCTCATTTACTTACATGTATTTAGAGTGGATGAATCTAGTAGTCATGCATGAATGTACTTAACTAGGATACATAAATGTATTGAAATCAATAGTCACTTATAACTTCTATATAAAGAGTTGTATGTGATGAAGCATAGTAAAAGAGTGTGAAAGACACAAAAGTATAATACAAGTGAGTTCATTTTCAAATTCCTTCCCAAGGTTGTTTCTTCCACCTCCTTCCAACATAATCAAACCTTATGGCTCAAAAAGTTGTTGATAATTTCGGATATGAATTAAAAAGTAAGTACTCAAGTGTGTGCCCCTTTTTTTGTATTAAAAATAAAACGCTTCAAAATTAAATTATATTTTTTGAGAGAAGTGTCAAAAGGAAAAAGATGAACAACTAGTTACTACATTATAGAAAGTCAGAATGCAAATATTTTCTAACTTCAAAATAGTTACTTTTGTTTGCCTTAAGTTACATTTTAGCCACTTATGTTTGAAATATTACATTTTAGTCACTTACGTTATCATGTTGTAACATTTTAGTCACGAGTCGTTAATTGTCATTAACGGGATAACAGTAAGCTGACATGACACATTAAATAATCATTTCAAACAAAAAATTTATGTTAAATTCTACAATTGGTCCCTATATATATTTTTTCATTTTGAGCAATTTAAAATTTTTTTCTTTTATGATCTTTTAACTTTCTAGGGATTATTCCAAGAAATGAAATGGGGTTAATCATGGGTGCATGTACTTACCCTTTGCTAAATTTGAGTGATGCTTTTGTTGCTGAAGCTAGAGCATGCGAAAGAGCACTTTGGTTTGCGTTGGAGATGGGATTCCGTTTGGTACAAGTGGAGAGAGATTTTTTTTCTGTAATCAAGAAGATTCAGCCCAAGGAGCAAGATAAATCCATTATTAGACCTATCATTGGTGATATAAAACATTTATCTTATAGTTTCTTTCACATTACCTTTGCCTTTGTTCATCGTACTGCTAATATGGTAGCTCACAAGCTTGTGTAGGTTGGTAAAGTTTACACGAACCCGATGTTCTGGGTTGAAGATGCGCCCTTATCTATTCTCTAAGAATCGACATCTGACTGGGAGAAATGGATTTCTAAGAGGTAATTTTCAGCTTTTGTTTTGTTACTGTGGAGAATTTTATATTTTTGAGGAAGCTCCACAACAATTTTCAAGATCTCTCTTTGTGATTTACTCATCGTTTATGAAGATCGCCCTTTGGTTTTTCATAGAGACGTTTCACCTGGTTTTCCTACTTTATTGTTGATGGTCTTTAGGTTCCCCTTTTGCTAGTTTTTTTATTTAATTTCTTGTTTTTGTCGCCTTTATTTATTGTCTAGTTGTTGCTTTTTATTTCTTTAAGACGCTGTTTTTCTAGGTTGTTTTTTTGCTTGTTTTGGGGCATATGGTTTTACCTTAATTTTTTTTTATGAAAAGCAAGTAATTATTTCAAAAAAATAACTTTCTTTTTTTTTCTTTATTTTCCATTCTCTTCTGCTTCTCCCTTTGTTTTCCTATCTTCTTCATTTCTTTTAATGTATTTTGTCATACCCCAAAAACTGGGTTAGAAGAAATTGGATTAGTGAAACCTAGAGTGGTCACATTTATATTTTTGAGTTAAGATTATGAAAATATGTTAAGTTAAATGATTTGGTTTAGTGGTTAAGTGTTATGTTTGTGTGTGCGAGGTTTGGGGTTCAAAGCTTGTTTCTTAAATTTTTGTTATTTTTTCCTAAACCTCTATCTTTCAATTTCTGATTTATATATTATTTTTGTTCAATTAATGTTAATGATGAATTTAGTGGTTCAGCGGTAAGAGTTTAGCTTATTATTTGGTTTTGTGTTTGAATCCCTAATTGTGCATAGTAAGAATTATTTTTGTTTCAAATTCTTTGAAAATATGATGGTTAAAATTTGGAATTAAATATGTGATTTTTATTTTGTAAATTATCAAATTCCTATTTTCTCTCACATAATAACCGTTCACTATTCCCTCACCTCTTTTATGTCCCTTTTGTTTTTCCTCTGTTCTTCTTTTCTGTTTTATTTTTGGGTTTTCTTTTGCTCCTTTTTGGTTTGATTTTTGTTTTCTGTCATTATTTCTTCGTGCGGGTACGTTTGACTCTCTATTTTCGATCATAATTCATTAAAAATTGTAAGTCTCATCGATTTTTTTTCTGTTATGAACAACCTTAATTTGTTCGTTGTGCAAGATTGAGTTTTGTATTAGTTTCCGTCCCACATCATGTTAAGTGTTTTCATAGTTTTCTTATTAGATGAAAGAGGTGTGAGGCTAAACCCTCCAGCGGAATAATCGTTGTTTTGGTCGCTATTTCTATGGGGTGAGTATTTCGAACGTCATTTAGGGGTTGTTTCTTTAAGGAAAATGGTGTATTTGAGTAATATTTTGGGGTTAAAATTATGTGGATTATTAGAATATCAATTAGGTGTGTGAAATCGATCCAAAAACTCATTAGAAATTTGATAAAATCGTGAAACAGAACTGCTCCTTGAAACTGCCCAACGTCACATGGCCGTGTGGGCTTTTGTAGGCTGTGTGAGGCACACGACCGTGTGAAATTTTTGTAGACATTGTGGTAGGCCGTGTGGACCACGCGAGCTAACTTTTTGAGTCGTGTGGGCCCTTTGGGCCAGGTTTTGGGCCTGTTTGGGGGTCATTTGAGGGATTCGATATTTGGGTCCGTAGGCATCGTATGGGACCGAAAAGAGTAAGTTTTAGAACGTAAAGATATATGGACAAGCTTAAGAGGCATGTTAAGTAAGATATGTTATAGATAAACCCTCTACTAAGACACTTTGATCTTTTATATGTTTATGGTAATATGATGTGCTGTAATATGCATAAGTTATATGTTGTGTTACACTTCATATAATATTTGTTTATGCATGCATGCTATACAACCTATGCGATATGAATGTATGACATTATGATTTTACATGACTTGGGATAGGTTATGATATGATGGATGAAATATTAGATGATATTTTTACTGCAATTATGGCGGCTAGACTACAGATTTGTATATGGCAGCTCAACTGCAATTATATGAGTGGCACACTGCCACATATTCGTGCGATTAGATGGATGGACTTTTGTAGTCTTATTTGATGTGATTGGTAGGTTGGAGATGGTGAGTAACAGATGGGGGCAGGGCATTATATGATATGATATGGTATGATGTTATATGATATGATCCAATACATTATGATATGATAAGATATGTTATGGTATGAAATATTAAAGATAAGCTTTGATTTGAATTCTAATATGTTTTGGACACATTCTGATATATAATGAGCTTAGTTATGATTTATGATATGCTTTGATATGTAAAATGATATGAAATTACAAGTTGTTTATTGTATATGTAAAACCCTAAGTAAAATTTTTATTTTGTGGACCGGGTCACACACTGGGCTTCTAGCTTACTCGCTTGTTCAATTCGTTTCAAGTATACTTTCGACTCAGGTCTTAGCGGTGACTCCGGAGCTCAATTCACACAATTTGGAATAAGTTAATCTAGTTTTTAATTTCAGACTTTATGGTCTTTCGGATTTTAATTTGTTTTGAAACGTTAAATTTTTGGTTTTGGTGTTTGTTTTTGCGAACATGTTATTTAAAACTCGTAAACATACCCAAGACGACATAATTAATTGATCTTATGATTTTAAGAGATAAGAATGTTAAAAATGTTTTTCTGCTGTAAGGTTTTGAAATTAAATACGACTTTTTATAACCCAATTGGTTAAACATTCGAAATTGTTTTTGTAAAATTAATAAAACGGGATTTCCATCTAAGTGCTTACACGTGTTCTTTCAAAAATTTGTGTTTTCGATAAATTAAATAACTTTATTACTTTGGAATTAAAACTAAATTTTTGCGTAAGTTAATCGACAATATTTTTACAAGCGTTGTAATCTCCATAATCTGATCTTAACATCTAGGTCGGATTTGTGGTGTTACATAATTTTTCTACATTTTTCATTTGTTAAAACTAACTAGTTCACAAGCTCCCCTCACTCGAAAAAATTAAATTGCTCAAAAAAAGTATAGGGATTAATTTTATCAAATAGAAAACATAGAAAAATTACGTTAAAAGAAATGGAGAACGGAGGAAAATAGAGGAAGAAGTAAAAAAGAATGAAAAAAAAAAGAAAGTTAAAATAATGTAAAAGAAAAAATTAAATTGCTTAAAACAGAAAAATGTGGGGATCGATTGTATAAATTAACCTAAAATTTTTGTTTGAAATGATGATTTAACGTGCTACGTGAGTTTACCATTACACCGTTAATATCAATTAACGGCTCAGTGACTAAAATGTTACAACACGATAATGTATGTGACTAAAACATAACCTTTCAAACACAAGTAACTAAAATATAACATGAGGTAAAGAAAAGCGATTATTTTAATAGATTACCCTTTGATACATACCATAAAAAAATGTTATGTTAAATTTTTTTGTGTTACTTTTTAAATTTAAATCTATCCAAAGGAGCGAATAACCAGCCATTTTGAAGCTTCTAATTATTAACTCAATAATGTTGAAGTAGTCTCTTAACTTTAGAAAACACAAAAAGCATGAGATGCCAAAGCGACTAGCTAGGATTAGAGAGATAAAGTGTTGAGAAAGGCTAGGTTTTCAAAGCATAGTTCATTATAAGTTAAACTAATGCCAATAATCATTTGAAAGCAACATTAATTTTACTTTTCTCTCTTCGTTCTCCGATTCGCCATAGATAAGTATACAGGGAAGTCCCACAAATCTTTTCTTTTTGCCAATTGGACTCATGGCACTTTAATGGCTAAGAAAGATCTCAGTATTCGGCACTAATAAGTTCCAAAATCAGAGGTAGCATTGTTAGGCATAAATAGAAACTTACTATACAAATGATTAAGCATTTTAATTTCACTATAATTCCCGTTAATGAAGAATTGGAACCTCAAAAGGTTGAAAGAATAAATAGCAAGCCCCTCCACTTGTCCCTCCTTCCCTTTGTCTTACCCTTAACCCTTGAAAAGTGAGGCTAGAGGGTTTCCTATCCTAAACTTCCTGTATAGTCCCCTAGCCCACTAACCCAAAACAACAACGCCAACTTCTACTATTCTACAAAATCAATGGCATGTTCAATAGATCATCTTAAGAAAGTTCCGACACAGGGGTTTCCCTTGATGGATGAGCTATACGGCCGACAGCTACCTGAGAAGACTCACCGGCAAGCTCCTCCACCGAGAAATGAGGGTCATTATCATCATCATCATCAGAAGTTAGTACCACACCACTATGTTTATCATGGACCTCAAGCTGTCACTGTTGTTCAACATCCAGTTACCGGCAACAATCATCAAATCCAGAACAACCTAAACCATGAAAGATGGTATGTTTGCCAAGTCTCCCAAGGTCCTATATGCATCAATAAGCAGCAATAATGCAGCTGGATACTCAGGTGGGATGCTACTTAATGATGTTATAGGGCTTTGTTGATTTAAGTAATAGTATTTGGATGTAGAAGTCCGTAGCCTGGTTAGTAACACGCAAGTATTTTTCATTAGTGTTTCACCAGAGCTTTTAGCAGCTTGAAAATAAGCTACGCTATGTAAGATTAAGTATCTATATACTTATGTTGATTTCGTTCTTTGATCACAAGTCCCATGTATTCGTAACTTGGTTTTCAATTTCGTTACTTACACACAAACGTTGTACCAAAACTCTTTCACCTATTAAGGCTCACTGAATTAATAATAGAAGAAACTAAGTTCGATTGCTTCTGAGTTTCATTTTTATTTGGTAATGATTACTATTGAAAAGACAAAAAGGTGTTGAGAATCTCACTTTCAACTCAACTAATCCAAATGGAAAGTGAAGAACAAATTTCTAGTCAGCACTTTTATATTTTTCAATCTTAACAAGGACTTGCAGTAAGATTATAGTATCAGAAAAGACGTTACCTTTAAATCAATAAACCAGCAAGGATTTTACTTGTTTGTCTTGTTGGGTATTTTCGTTTCACCAAACAACTTGTTGTCCACATCTTATCATGTCCAAATAAGTAAGTCATGATGTTTTACAAGATGACAAGGTGAAGGAGATTATCTTTCCATTTCTACGACTATATAGCATTCCAAGAGTAAAATCTTTCCAAGTTATGGGAAAAAAACCTCTAACACTATGTTTGGCAATTACTTTTTAAGCCACGCAAAGACTTGGACGAAGAAATAGTCATGTTTAGCATAAGTTCGAACTATATTACCCTATCTTTTACCATTAATTTCGTATAAAAAGATTACTAAATGTATTTTTTTTTTAGAAATTAAAATTGCTTTTACTTTAGAAAAGCTAGAATTTTTAATTTTTAACTTTTGAATAATCACTTTTCAACTAAATTACTTAGTTGTCTCATTTATATCACTAAAGGTAAGTTTTTCTTGTTTTTCTTTCCGAAATTTATTATAATCAAAGGTAATTTTAATATCTAAAATATGATATATATATATATATATATATATATCAAATTAAATTTTATAAATAACTTATATTAATTGTTTAAAAATATTTAAAATTTATATTTTATATATCAAAATATTAATAATGAATTACAATAAAGTATTATTATATTTTTATTAAAATTTAAGTTGATATATTTTATATATCATAAATTTAACAAGTTTAAATATTATTTAAATGTACAATTTTTTATTTTACAATATTATATTTTATTTGTTTACGCTAAATATTTAAATTAAAATTTTAAAAAAATTGAAAAAATCTTTTCTACAACACTTTTCAAAGGTCCTTCAATGTTAAATTAATCCTAACTTTGTAATATTCTAAAATTATTATTAATTGATATTATCTGGGATTTGCTAGGAAAAGAGAAATAAAATCGGAAAAAGAAAAAGTTAAACCTCCATTACTATCCCTACTCATGGAAAAATGCATAGAATAGTCAATTGAAACTCTTGTGATACTTATCAAAAACCTCCCCACCTCAGGTAGCTTTATCTTCATAAGAATTTTTGCTTTCTGGGTACTTTAAAAACATGAAAATATTACTAAAATCCCAATTTAATCAATCCATCCCAAAAACTATCTAATTGTTTTTAAGTACAATTTGGTACGATCGAAAACGATAATTTCCTTAAAAATTTAATCAATTAAAAATTGATTACAAAATTTGGTACGTTAAAAGTTTTTTATTTTCTTGGAAATCTAACTTTCATTTGGAAATTATTTTCACAAAAACATGACAGTATAATTTGGATGGGAAAATTACTTCCCATGTAGGTTGAAAACTTAAAAAGATATTAAAGTTAAAATTAACCCTATTTAAAAAATACATGTAAGATAAATTTCAAATAATTGTTTTAAAACTTATCAATTAAAATATTATTAAATATTTAAACCAAAGATGTTTTACTAATAAAGTTTATTATAAAATATTACATACATTACTATTATTTTTATTTAATAAAGGTAAATTTGTAAAATTCTAAAATTATATAAAAATGTTAAATTTTAACAAATTTTCCAAAAACAATAATTTAGTACCTTCAATAAGTAATTTACCAAATCAAACTTATTATATTAAATTATCTTGATTTTTTTTCTTCTTATTTTACTTAACAAAGTTTTCAAATATATTATATCATCTCAAATTCTTGTGTTCTAACATGAAATTTAGTCATATTATCAACAAGGTTTAAATATGATTTGATTACTTTTTTTTCCTTAATTTAACTTAAAATAAACTTATTTGACTTAACTTCAATCTCATTTCATTCAATTAATTACACGATGACAACATACGTTATCACCACAATATTATCGATAAAACATGACACATAATGATTATAACATCCTAAACCCGGCCTAGATAGATAAACCAAGCCTAAGAGATCACATGCAATATCCTAGCACCCAATCAATCATAAGCAAGTTTAAACTACTCATTTATATATATAAATTCTAAACATCCATCAACCAAACATAAACAAATAAATTCCAAGTCTTCAGTACAAAAATAACATAATCAAGCATGCATATTATGATAGAGTATTAAGTCCTAACTTTGATCGAGTCCCCAGTCCGCCGGTTGATTACTTCTGAGATGTTCCTGAAATTCAAATAACAAAATCAATGTCACGAATACTAAAGCATCGCATGAATAAAAGAGTTTAACAACAAGAACAGTTCTAATATAATTAATAACTCAAATATCAGATTCAGTCTTAACTACCACAATTGTCAATTCATTATAATTCCAGCATAGTGCCATTCAGTTACACAAGATAATAGATATAGAACCAAATTCAGATACAAGTACATATTCAAATGCAAGTACTAACTCAAATGCAAATATTTTACTCCCACCAGTCACACTATTTTCGACCAATCCAACACACCAGTAGGTATATAATACCTGTCCAACCCTACACACCTCATATATAATATAGGTGGTATAACCACACAAAACAATACAGATACTTGCTCCGTATTATAATCCCACCCCATGCAAATGCAGAGTATAGATATCAAATGTTCACAATTCATACTCAGATATAAACATGCAGTTACATTATATTAGAGAGTTGAGACTATTAAGGTCAATTTCATACATATGCCCAAAATCAATTTATAAACAAGCTGATACAGTTCACCTAGCTCAATTTAGTTCATACGAGTCTTGCGGTCGACTCACGTTCTCCTTATACATTCATTACGGACAAAATGAAATAAGTGTTTAGGGTCACACAATCGTGTGCTGCCCATGTGTCCACTTAGTGAGTCACATGGCCTAGACAGACACCCGTGTGTCTAGCCCCTGTGATCACTGCACCTTTAACTGTAAAACAGTATACTCACACAGTGTAACAGCCCGATTTTCAGTGGTGTCGAAAACAGTGATTTCGGGATCATAATTCTGACGAGTCGAGTCGTTAATTTATTTGTTTTTAATATTTACGACTTTGTTAGCATTGTATTAAAAGGTGGTAAGGAAATTTTAATGTTTAAATAGTTAATTGAGTAGAAAAGATTAAATTGTATTTGGTGCAAAAGTATAGATGTTAAATTAGAAGGATCAAATAAGTAAATAAACCAAATAGACTAGGATAGTGGAAGATCATGACATTTAAGGGTTAATGGAATGATTGATTAAAGATTTAAAAGTGATTAATTAAGTTAATGATAAAAGTCATAAAATTTACAAAATTGCCATTGTTTTATAAGTAAAATTAAAAGAAGAAAAATAGCTTATTTCTTCTTATTTTTATCTTCTTCGCTCGGTCAAAGAGAGAAAACCTAGGGTTCCATTTTTGAGGCTTTAAGCTTTTATTTGGGTAAAAAAACCTTGATCGTATTTAGTAATTTTTATGTTTTTGAGTCCGTATTAACTTAATCTAGCTTATGCAAGGACTAATTTGTAAATCTGTCAAATGTTAGGAAACTTGCCATTGTTGAACATGCTTGTTCTTGAAAGCTTTTGATATATTTGAGTGTTGATACTTGGGTTAAATCTTTTTGTACAGAGATTTTTTATGAAATTAGGGTTTAATGACTAAAATGTGAAAATAATGAAATCACATGAATTGTTGTGAAACTAAATGTGTGAATGAGTGAAATAAACACCCTAAATATTTCGGCTAAGGTTGGTTGTGTGAGAGAATGGTTATTTTGCATGCTTTATGTAAAAAGGACTAGATTGAATAAAAGGAAAATATTAGGGATAAAACTATAATTTTCCCAAAAAGGACTAAATTGTGTTGAATGAATCAATATGTGACTTAATGTGGGAATTGAATGATTCATGGATGTAGACTACGATCGTGTTACTGATCGCGAAAAAGGAAAATTAGCGGAGTAGTCCCTAAAGTCTTTCCTCAACTGCAATCCAGTCTGGTAAGTTCGTAATATAAATTTTACTCAATATTTCTTACATGTATATTGTGAATGTTCAGCAAATTGAAAGCATTTGGCATTAAAGAGATCGATGAAAAAGAAATGAAAAGATAGTAGGCTTTATGCCGTTGAAAAGTACCGACGCAATGGCTGGGATACTACATATGTTGCGAGTCCTCGATAGCTCGTGTGAGCAGCATTGTGATTCGAAAAGAGATATGAATCCTAAATGGATTATAGACCCTTTGATAGCTGGGACTTGTGCTTTATGCATATTATCGACAGCTCATGTGAGCAACATTGTTAGGGGATAGTTTACAGACAGAATAGTACCGATGGCTAGGGTACCGTATATGTTGCGAGTCCTCGACAGCTCGTGTGAGCAATATCAGGTACTAGTAACAGAAAGTTATATACAGAGAAATGAAGTTGTATTTAACTCAAAAAACAACTAGATTATCTTGGCTCATTGGAGCTATTGTTGCTTATTACAATATTGGTAATTCCTTAAACTATCGAGCTTACTAGGCTATGAAGCTTACCATAGTTGTTGTTGTTTTGTAGATCATTTTGCTAATTGAAGATTGGATCATCGTCACCTCTTTAAAGTCACACTATCGTGGACTTTGTTGGTAGTTTTTGCATCACTCTGTCTTATGGCATGTACTAGTATGATATGATCTTTTGTTTTTGTATTAGAGATGACAAAATCTTATTATGTTGAATTTGGATATACATGAAGTGCAAATATGGAGTATAAACTTATGATGCTATGTAAAGACTTGGAAATTATGTATGTTGTGTGATGATCTAATGCATAGTTGGAGTTGTGTATGTTTGAGTTATTAAACTTATGTTTTGGCATAATTCTTGAGATTCTGCATACTTGTTCCGGTAGAACCTGTGCATGTATTGGTAGAAGCACAGAGGAGGAGAGAGGTTGTTCACTAGCTTGAGTTGTATCGATAGTTGAATTGCAAGTATCGGTAGTTATGTGTTTTGACGTATCGGTAGTTTGTATACTTGTATCAGTAGAAGTTACAGGGTGAGAATTTTAGCTCTCTGGAGTTTTTAGTATCGGTAGATGCATGACTTGTATCAGTAGAAGTTACACTTGTATCGATAGAACTAGCACAAGTATCAATAGAAATCTGCATAGTTTCTGAATTGTTTATTGACTTGGCTACTACTGATACTTGTTCATCAGGTACCGGTAGAAGTCTCCAAAAATATTTGAAATGTCATTTTTGCCCTTGTTGAATTTTGTTATGATTAAATGACGATATATAACGTGTGAAGTGAAATTCTTTAATAAATAAAGCTAAATAATATGATGTTAAAGATGAACAGTGACAAATGAACAGTGAGACACCAAAACCTTAACCGGTGACGATTTTCGGGTTTTTGGGTGTTACACACGGCTTGGCACACGCCCGTGTGTCCACTGTACCTTAATTCAGAAAATAGTAGCCACACACGATCTGACACATGCCCGTGTCTCTTCATAAAACAAGTTCTTGATGATGAAAAATGCAAAAAAAGCAAGGGATCAATGCCCACTTGATATCTCGACGATGTAAGATCAATCCAAGACTCTCAACTCCTATGAACGAGTCTGAAAACCAATTTGCAATTAACAATTATACTAACATTAATCTTAACACAAAAGTTAATATCGTCAAATAATTTTGACGTACTCCTAACTCAAATATCGCTATTACCTACCTTCAACACACGACAAAATCACCTATCATGGACGTCAACAATGATGCTATCCTCAGGATTCCCTCTTACAACAATATAAAGGTATACAACCAAGCAATTATACGAATTAGATCCCAATTTAAACAAAACAAATCCCAACAAACAAAAACCCCAAATGCATCAACAATTTCCCTGAATTAAGAACCAATTTCAAGAACTCACCTACAATTCAACGATAAAAATCAAATGGATACACGCACAATTGCAATAACCCCAAGTCAAATTTGCAAGAAGTAACACAAAATTAGAACGTAAAAGTTAAAAAAAAAAAAGAAATAACAAAGACAGGGAAAAAGAGAAATAAATGATAGAAAGTAACATGCTTTTAAAAGAAGAAATTTCAATTAACTTAACAAAACATATAAAAAATGCAAAATATATTCACTTAATGTTTAAGCAGGGACTCGAACACAGGATCAAAAAACAGACAGATATACGCTTAACCATTGAACCATTAGGCTCATCGTTGAACCTTCAACGCATAGAAGTTCACCTATGGAACGAGTTTCTAAGATTTAAAAAAAGAAAACACAAAATTTCAAAAGATACGACTTGAACCCCAGATCTCAAGTAAGTAAATAGAACTCATAACCACAGAAGCAAAAACAAAGACATATTTATTTACATAACTCGAATAAAGAATGATCACATTTTTGGGGCGTTATAATGATAGATTGTCACCATTAACATTTAGCATCACATCTAACGTGATGAATGTCAAGACAACGAAATTTGTCCACGGAATACTAATAGTGACATAAATACAATTTTCAATGACAATATTTTACACCATTAATAAGCAAATTTATTGTGGTGCCCACCCAAATGTTAGCCCAAAATTCCACTCCCCTCCCATCCCTAACACAAACATATATTATTGCTAAAATAATCAACTATAAAAAGGGTGCAAATGGGCTCCACGACCTCCTCCAAATTTTAGACTTGAGGTAAACAATACAAGAGGTAGAAGGAATGAATGATGGAGGATTCAAAGTATATTTAACCACAACCACCTTAGTCCAAAGGCCATTATATTTAGTACCAAGCCTCCATAACCATTTGTTGAGAAAGGCTTTATTTTTAATACGGAGGTTTGGGATAGCGAACCCTCCGAAGACAATAAGAATGTAAAGATCCATTTTTCCCTAAAGCAACCTAAAACCACCTTAGGATTTCAAACTTGGCGCTTCTTTGCCAAGCAAAATAAAACAATATCATCAACAAACCACAGGTATGAGACACTGACTTTATTATTTCCAATTTGAAACACTTTAATTAAGTTGACTTGAACAACTTTACGAATAAAAAATGCTAAGCCCTTCAACCACCAAATTAAATAGTAAAGGCGACAATGGGTAACCTTACCATTGGGAACTCATTGACAAGAATCAAAATAGAGGTAAAGGAGACACAACTTTTAATCTATCTTCTCCATTTATCACCGAATCTCATCCTCACCATCATTAAATTCAAGAACCTTTAATCAATTGATTGGTTAATAAAACAAATTCATTGATTAAATTATATACTTTGTATGATCGTCCTCATATGATTTTCTCAAGTAAAGCAAAATGGAAGCAAATGTTGCTCATTAGTTGTTTAATGTCTAACTAATACTAAGCGATATTACGTGGTTGGATTGTAATACAAAAAGATAACTTGTATTAGTAGACAAACCTAAACATCTCTATAGTGTAATAAAAAATGAGCAAACCGATTGAAAGATTAATATGTTGTCTATCAAATCCAATTGGGGAGATGTTTTCTGTTGGGAATCATAACGGATGACTCCTAGAAGATAGAGACATAGATGTGATTGATTGGACTGACAATATATCAGACTGGACCCAAGATGAATAATTCTTGAATCTGTTTATGAATTTATTCACTTGTGATGTTTATAGTGTGACATACCTAAATCTTAAGTGGATGACGGACTATGTATCGTTTTTTGTACACTTTGATATAAGTAAAAGCTTGAGTTCGAATGGATAAGGAACTGAAAGTTTATACATAAGGTGTACGACTTCTTCAATATGTAGCTTCATTCACAACAGTGAAATTAATAGCTTGAGACATGTGTAAATGATATCATCTCATTAGCTTTACATGATTGATGAAAGTAAACGTGGCTACAGGTCGTTCGTCTTTGTGTTGAATGATATCCCTAAAGCACAAGCCATATAGAAGAGAGCTGATTAATAATCAGCGTTGGACATCCAAAATGAAGGATTAACGAGTCATGGATATGTTTGACCCAAATCAGAATTTGGGTAGGGAAATTGGACAATCTACTAAGGAGAAAAGAGCCTGAAATTATTCATTAAGAAGAGAAGCCCAAATCATCCATGATACAACCCAAATAAGCTGTCTAAAGCTTATTTTAAAACATTAAAATTCAGCCCTAAGAGTCCTTCACATAATCGTTCAACCCCTCCTCTTTTTTAGCTTTTTCTCTCATGCCACAAGCTAAAAATAGCAAGGCATGAACTCTTCTTCCTTCATTCAAGGGCTGACTACATGGGGAGAGAAAATCAAGGCTCCCAATTTATTTTTTAGCCATCCCATACTAGTATAAATAGATTCTCACCTTGTCATTCATTCATCACTCAACACACTCATCTTTCTCTCTTTATTTCCTCTCCCATTTATCTTGTCTTTTCCCTCTTTTTTCTTTCCTTAAATTGTTACCCCTCAAAAGAATGTTTGCAAGGTTTGAGAGTAACCCTAATCAATCAAATTGAGAGCTTTTTGGCTTGGTTGTTTCGACAAGGGGGGAAGACCAAAGGAAGGAGCAAATGAGTTATGCTTCGGAGACCTACCAAAAATCAATTTTTTCTTCTTTCTTTAATCTTTTATTTTTGCTTAATTTCATGAACATGATTGCCACTAAGTGTTTTGTTTTCAATAAGATCATGATCGCTTAATTCTGTTGGTGTTTGAATGATTTGATTTCCATAGTTTAATTTATTTAGTTCTGTTAAAGGTGTTATTTGCTTTCGATCGATTTACTCATGCAAGTAAAATCACGACTATGTTTCTTATACATTTATGGATGTAAAGAAATGATTGAGTTAATTAATTATTCTAAACAAGGTTTTAATTAATTGACAAAGTCTTGTATGGTGTATGTTTAATCATTTTGGGATTAAATTTGTAATAATATCAAAACTAGTATTACCTTATATTACCTTGTAAAATGTTTTATTTATGATATTATAAGTTTATTAAACATAGAAATATGCTAGATAGACTTAGTAATTAAATAAAATTAACATATTTACCCCCATTAAATGAAGGTTAGAAAATGATCAATTTACCACGGAATTTTCATAACATCTTGTAACATAGTTTAAATAAATTTAAACTAGAAAAAAAAGTATTCTGATACAAGCATGCCTTTGTGATAACTCTTCAAAACTTGCATATCTTTCTATGCTTATTTTTATTTTACATGCTTAGGTAATTTGTAGTTAATTCAATTAGTTAATCCACTCTTTTTTGTTTACATCCCATTTTAAACAACATTATTTTTCACTACCAATTTGTTTAAGTTTTAGTTATTTCACAAAATAATTACTTATGTAGTCCATGTGGAGACGATACTTTATACTTATCACATTATTACTTGCCAATAATTATGTAAACTTTCACATTTTCTAATAATTCAACAATGGTTCTACCTTCTTTCCTTATAAATAGATGGCACCAGTAGGGCTATTTGCACAACTGATTGTTACTTTATTAAAAATAAAGAGAATTTATTCTCAACTATTAAATATATTTTTCTGGAATAACAATTCTATCGATTTATATTTTGAAGAGAGAATTTTCGTTTTCACCTAAAAAGAAAAGAAAATTGTTTCTAATTTCTATGTGTGATTCGATTTGTTCGAGCATACACTCGAAGCAATTTATGGTATGAGAAAAGCGGAGAAGATCGTTTGGTTGAATTTTACTTATCAGTTTAGGGTTTATTGCTATAAATATCACAAATTCGATTGATTTTCAAAAATTTTATTTTTCTGTTGTGTAAGAAAATCGTTTTCAAACCTTATTTTTCCAACAGTCACGACACTTGATTACTATCACCTAAGCTAATGGCTTGCCACACTTCCTCCTCCGAGACAACCTCTCCAAACACTCCCTTCTACCTCTGCTAATTAACTTAATTTCACATTTAAATTACCAATATCGACAGCTAGGGATTCACTATGAATTTGCTGGAAATGGGACTTCACTGCCACCTTAATTTCAATAGGGGACTCAAAGGTCTCACCACTAACATTTAGCCTAACAATCTAGTTTCTTCTTCTCCTCCTCCCTGAAGCAACAACATGGAAAATATGAGTGTCTTATCCCCGTCAACAAACCACCTAACTCTAGACTTCTAACACCACTCCTTTTCCTCGCATCTATATAGTTTCCAAAGGTACATTCTTTTAGGTACAACTTCATCTAAAAATAGAAACAGAGACAAGAGAAGAGAAGGTAGGGACGAAGTGTCAAATATCAACCTCAACTTATTGAAAAATATATTTTGTCAATGTTTATATAGTAAAAAGTTTAACTTTTGTGAGTAGTCTTTAAGTACTAAATTTAGTCTTAAGTTTTATGTTAGTAGGGGAATGAATCCCACATTATTTAGGAATAAAAAAGTAAGAGATTGTGAGTTTATATAAAAACTCATATCCCATATTTCTTAGAAAAACGAAAGTGATGAGACCTTGGATCTATATAAAGACTTGTGTAATAAATGTTAAGTACACCAAACAAAATATTAAATATTCTATTTGGTTCTTTAAATTTCTCTTTTATTTTCTTATTTTGGAGTTTTAGGAGGTGTAATTAAATTTTGGTTTAGTTAAGTCGTGGGGTTAAGTGTTTTACGATTGGTATCAGAGCCAAATTAAAGTGAAATTTTTTTAGTATGCTCTGTGGTTGCAACATTGTTTGATTTTCCACATCAGAAAAGAAATTATCATAGCTACTTGAAGATTATCCTTAGTTGCTTACTTGTTGAAAGGAAGTGTGGCAGTGTAAAATTGCATGTTTAGGAAATGTTTTATCTAAGGAAAGACTTGATACTTAAAAGTGTCCATTGTGGCACATCTCTCTTTTTTGGTAATTACTTGGTGCATTGTTCACAAAATACTTTCATTCTTTATGTATTTAATTGTGAGAATCATTTGTCGATACGATGACGGACCAACAAGTTGTCGGTGGAATGAAGAAGCTTAAGCTTAATAATAACTATAACACATGGTCAACTTGTATAATGTCTTATATGCAAGGTCAAAACCTTTGGGAGGTTGTCAACGATAATGAAGTGACACAACCGAAAGTCGAGGATGCAAGTGGCACGCTAATAAATGAAAAATAAAATCCAGTAAAGTAATGTTCGTGTTGAAGATGACGGTTGAAGAAGATGTGCTGGAGCACATCTGGGATGCCAAAACTCCCAAAGAAGCATGGGATACATTGGCAAGTTTGTTCTCCAAGAAAAATGACACAAAGCTTCAACTCCTCGAGGGTAAGGTATTGTTGATAGCACAACGTGACATTACAATCTCACAGTATTTCTACAAGGTGAAGTCGTTATGCCGAGAGATTGGTGATTTGGATCCACAAGCTCTGATCGGGGAAACCAGAGTGAAGAGGAGAATAATCCATGGTTTAAGAACAAAGTTTAGAGGCTTTGTTGCTACAGTACAAGGATGGAAAACCTAGCCATCACTTGTTGAGTTTGAGAATTTGCTTGCTAGTCACGAAGCGTTAGCAAAGAATATGGGAGGAGCGAGCGCTCTATGCCAACAAGATCTGTTAGAATTCCAAGCAGCAAGGTAGTTCGAAAAGAAACAATGATAAGGCGAAGATTTTACGAGATGAAGGGAATTCTCATGCAGGGAGAGTTGCAAAGTCCCATGTCAATGACAGAAAGTTCAAAGGGAGCTAGTAAAATTGTGGAAAAAGGGTCACAAGGTGCACGCCTATTGGTTGAAGAAAAATCTCGTGGAAGGTATTGTTGCTATCGCAAACAGTGAAGAAGAATGAGATGTCAATGCATTGTTTGCTGTTGAAGAGGAGATGACTCTTACAGCTGTAACGTCCAATCAAATTGATTATGAGGACAATTGGATTATTGATTTGAGCTATTCAAATCACATGACAGGTGATAAGAAGAAGTTGCAGAATTTGTCGGAGTACAAAAAAAACCGTGTGTTGACTGCAAACCTATTTACAAAAAAGGCTTGTGTGACAACAAGCTCAAAAGCTTCTGTTGTCAATTTGGTGTGGTGAAAGTTGGTGCTGGAGAGAGTGTTGAATATCCACACCAAGTTATTAAAAAATATATTTTGTCAATGTTTATATTGTAAAAAGTTTAACTTTGGTGAGTAGTATTTAGGTACCAAGTTTAGTCTTAAGTTTTATGTTAGTAGAGGAATGAATCCCACATTATTTAGGAATAAAAAAAAGATTGTGAGTTTATATAAAAACTCATATCACACATTTATATTTTCTATAGTAAAATAAAACACTTCAAAATTAAATTATATTTTCTAGAGAAGTGTAAAAGGAAAATATCAATTAATCTGCGACATTACAAAAAGTCAGAATGCATATATTCTAATTAAAGCTTTTCCTAGAAAAATATTCAAGTTTCCAAGAGAAAGATTTGGGATTTGCATCTCTTAAGTCAAATGAGGAGTATTGAAAGTCACACTTTGGAATCTACAATAAACCACAATAAAATTTTATAATAAAATTAATATTTTCTATTTTAATGTTTTGAAGAAAGAAGATATCAGGAAGCTTGATTTACTCTTTTCTAAATTTTATTCTGTATAAACATGGTGTGTATGAATTAAACACTTGTGATTCTATAAAATTACAGTGTTTAATCACAAAGAGACTAGCTAGAATTAGAGAGATAATGTGTTTAGAAAGGCTAATTTTTCAAATGATAATCTCATTATAAGTTAAACTAATACTAATAATCATTTGAAAGCAACATTAATTTTACTTTTCTCCCTTTGTTCTCCGATTCCCCATAGATAAGAATTTACAGTACAGGGAAGTCCCACAAATCTATTCTTTTTGCCAATTGGGCTAAGAAAGATTTCAGTATTAGGCACTAATAAATAGAAAATGATGATTAAGCATTTTAATTTCACTATAATTCCTGTTAATAAAGAATTGGAATCTCAGAAAGTTGAAAGAATAAATAGCAAGCCCACTCCACTTGTCCCTCCTTCCCTTTGTTTTACCCTTAAGAAATTCCCTTTCATCTTTCTTTTCTTTTTTTATGAGGAAATCAACCGTTGAAAAGTGAGGTTAGAGGGTTTCCCTATCCTAAACTTCCCGTATATATATAGTCCCCTAGCCCTCTAACCCAAAACAACAACACAAACTTCTACTATACTACAAAAACAATGGCATGTTCAGTAGATCATCTTAAGAAAGTTCCGACACAAGGATTTCCCTTGATGGATGAGCTATACGGCCGGCAGCTAGCTGATAAGACTCACCAGCGAGCTCCTCTACCGAGAAATCAGGATCATTATCAACATCATCAGAAGCTGGTACCGCACCACTATGTTTATCATGGACCTCAAGCTGTCACTGTTGTTCAACAGCCAGTTACCGGCAGCTATCATCAAATCCAGAACAACCAAAACCATGAAAGATGGTATGTTTGTCAAGTCTCCCAAGGTCCTATATGCATCAATAAGCAGGAATGATGCAGTTGATACTATGGCGGGATGCTACTTAATGATATTCTGGAAAAACTAATCAAAAACAGCATGGGGCTTTGTGGATTTATGTAAAAGTAATAGTATTTGGTAGAAAGTAGATGTAGAGCTCCTCAGCCTGGTTAGTAACACGCATGTATTTTCATCAGTGTTTCATCAGAGCTTGTAATGGGTTTGCGTTGTATTTTTTTTTTCTATTGGAATAAATACCTATGTTTTTCTCTTACTTTTGTTGCAAGTTTATGTTTCTCATCTGAGTCAAAACTCTATAATTTATGTTTTTCTATTGTATGAGTAACTTGGTTTTCAATTTCGTTACTAGCACACAATGTTAGAACTAAACTCATCCAAATTCCATAATTTCATTTTCCAATATGCTTTTATTTTTATTTTTTTTTGCCACCAACTTGATAAAAGCAACATATTCAAGATAAGTTTGATAAACTGAAAGATTTATCACTTTTAGAAATAGTAAGTGCCTTGTTCAAGAACAATTTCCTACTCACTAAACAATGGAAAACCCCTTTTTTTTTTTCAATCTTAACAATGAGTTTGAGTAAAACCATACTGGCAGAAGACACATTACTTTTAAATCAATTAACCAGCAAGGGTTTTGCTTGTTGGGTATTTGTGTTTGTTGCTCACAACATCTTATCACGTCCAAATGGGCAGTCATTATGTTTTGTATGATAATTTGGATATTATTCTCTCCATTGTTGTTGAAGTAAAAAAGTCTACAAACGAGTTTAAAATGATATCAAGTAGTTTTTTTAATTATTCAATTATAGAAAAATATCTGTTACATTATTAAATTTCATAAACAATATTAAGGGGATGACAAATATCCTATAAAAGTATAGTAAAATATTAAAAAATAAATATTTTAAAATAAAGAGACATGTGACAACTTTTTAAAGTTGTTTGTGAAATAAAAAAAAGTACACTACTAATATATCAAATACTTAATATTTAATTTTTATTTTATTATACTTTAAAAACAAATGGACTTAATATTTAATTTTTATTTTATTATACTTTAAAAACAAATGGAATCAACCAAAACCCACTTGTGGAGTCTTTTTACTCTATTGATAGTGTATAGGATAATTATCCATCAATAAATTATGAACATTATAAAAATACATATATTTAGTGTATTGTGTTTAAGTAAATATTTTTAAGATATTATATGTAATTAATGTGTTCGTAAGAAGAGAAATGAATACATATAAAATTTTGATTTGTATGGAGTTGTGGTTAGAGTTTTTGTCAAACACTTATTTAATACGAATTCCAACCGTGTTACCTCATCTCCATCTCAATATTGTATAAAAAAAAAAAAGAAATGAATATTAGTACTATTATGGTTCCAACCCATGCTTTATGTTTGGTTGATTATTTGTCTTTGTTAAACTATAGAATAAAATTATGAAAATTAAAATATGTTCTAAATCTTTATACACTTTGTACATTTGAAATTTAGTTCTTTTACTTTTTATCGTTAGGAATTTAGTCCCTTCACTTTTCAAATTTAAAAATTAAAGTCCAATTGTTACCCCAATAAAAATTTTCAATTAAATTCATGATATTTGAAATTAAAATATATATATATATTTGTCCACCTCTAAAACTTTTAAGGTTTTTAAATTATACGTAATCTCGTAACATTTAATCGAAAAGTTAACGATATTTTGAATTAATTAATAATATTAAAAAATTATAAAAACAAAATTATGTTAAAAATCAAAGTATAAATATTAAACTTAAAATTAGGCACAATAGAAAAATCAAAGTCCAAAATTTAACCATTTTTCTATAATGCTGAAGACAAAAAGCCTTACCCACGTAAGATAGCTTCCTGTATATATAGACTAGAATTATATCCCCGCATATGCTGGGGTTTCTACTTTTTTTAATTTAAAATAATTAATTATTTTAAATTTAATTTTTATTAAATAATAATAATTATTTAATCAAAATTTTATTTTTTTTAGTATTGATATATTTTAAGCATGGAATTAAATTTCTGAGAATTATTAAGATATTAAATACAAATTAATTTAAGTTAATCCAATCTCTACATATGCATAATTTAAAAATAAAATAAAAATAAAACACTTTTTTCGAAACTAGTCATATTTGGATATAATATAAACATTATTTTACTCCTCGTTTAATATTACTATATTTTATTAATCAGTATAAATATAATTATTAATAAGTCCTTAATACAAATATAATTTTTATAATTTTCTATTCTATTTATATTATTTTTAATCTAATGTCCTTAATAGTTATTTTCTATTCTCACTTCATTGCTATAGTTGCGTTTGAATCCAAACATACAGCTTACCGTTATTTCTAATATCATCGTTACATTATCTAATCTCATCTCTACAGTAATTAATCTCACTACCAACGCTGTTTTTAACCTCACCAGAGGTAAACGTACCGCCCATCCAAACTAAGCCCAAGTTGGTGTTACTCTCAACCAAGTACTTTAGTCTTTTTATTTTTTAAAAAATAAAAATATGCATATGATAGGATTTGAATGTTAATTGGGAGTTTTTGCTAAAACTAAACAAAAAGACCAATAAGAAAATAAACTTAGAGAAGAGGAAGTTGAACTATATGTTTTATTCATCAAATAACAGACTTAATATAGGCAATTTCAATAACGTTAAAAACAAACTTCTCCTAATAACTAAAAATTAGAAAACAATCTACAAAAGTATAGCAACTACCAAAATATAAAAAATATCTTAACACCCTCTCTTAAATTGATGTTTGCAAGAGTATCAAAAATAAAACCATTCAATCATCAATTGCAACTTTCTTTGAAGAGCATACTCCAAGCATCCTTCTAAGTTTTTCAAACACAACTTGCTTCAATGGCTTTGTTAGGATGTTAGCTACTTGACTTTCACTGTTACAAAACACTAAATTGATTACACCATCCTTACACAAACTACGTATAAAATGGTATCTGACATCTATATGTTTGCTTCTCTCATGAAGAACTAGATTTTTTGAAATCTTTATTGCTAAAATATCATCACAATAAATAGTTGTTTCTTCCTTTTTATGCTATTGAAGTGTCTCAAGCTATCTTCTCAACCAAACAGCTTGACAAGAGGATAAAGTTGTTGCAACAAATTCAACTTTTGTGGATGATAATGTCACAATTTGATGTTTCTTTGATGATCATGATGCAACTCCAAAACTCATCATAAAGACAAAAACCTAATGTGTTTTTCTTATCTTCAACATCGTTGGCATAATCACTATTCGTACATCCAAATAAGGGGCTTTTCACTTCAGCTTTGTACATAATACCAAAATCAGTTGTGCCTTTAATATAATGAAAGATTCTTTTAGCAGCTAGCAAATGGTTGTCACTTGGATTTTCCATATAAGGACTAATTAAGCTAACACCATGCATGATGTCAGGTCTTGTGGAAGTTATGTGCATTAAACTTCCAACCATTTGCTTGAACAAAGTAGCATTAATCTTCTTAGCTCCATCATCTTTTCTTAGCTTTGTGCTAAACTCTGCCAGAGTACAGGTTAAATTGTAATCCTGCATATTAAACCTTCTCAAAACCTCAAGAATGTATTTCTTTTGTGAAATGAATATATCAATATCTTATTGAACATCTTCTATGCCAAGAAAGTAATGCATCAATCCCAAATCAGTCATTTCAAACCCAATTAGTATATTTTTCTTAAAAGACTCTATCATTAGTTCATCATTGTTAGTGTAAATCAAATCATCAACATAGAGACACACTAAAAGTAATTTTCCATTACCATCTAATTTTGTGAATAGTGTGTTTTCATGTGAAAACCTACAAAAACCTTTTACAAAATAACCATCTATATGGCTATACCAAGCTCTTGGAGCTTGTTTTAGTTCGTAAATTGCTTTTTTCCAACTTGTATACCTTACTTTCATTGCCTGACTTCATGAAACCAGGAGGCTAATCAAAGTATACCTCTTCTCGCAATTCTTCGTGTAGAAATGCTTACTTTTCATCTAATTGATAAACCTTTCACAAATTCTGAGCAACTATGAAAAGAACAATACAAATAGTGTCAAACCTTGCAACCAGAGCAAATATCTCTTTGTAATCAATGCCAAAGTTCAGCTTGTATCCCTTAGCGACTAATCAAGCTTTGTGCTTGTTGATTTCGCCACTCTTCTTGAATTTTGTTTTATAAAATCATTTCACGTCAATGGATTTCTGCTCTTTTAAAAGTTCTGTCAACTTCCAAGTGTTGTTTCTGTCTATTGAGTTGATCTCCTCTTTCATGGCTTTTTGTCTTTTTTGTTCGTTGAAAGTTTCTTGAAATGTAAGGGAATCACAATATGCAAAAAAAAAAAAGCAATTTGATCATCATCAGATAATTCATATCCATTTACATAATCGATCATCCAAGGTAGTCACTTTCTCAATCGAGATTCATGGATGACTACGTCATTCTCCAGTTGATTTTCACAAAAAGAGTTGCGTGTGATGATCAATTGCATTTGAATATTACTCTTGAGTGCAACTTCAATTTTATCTTCATCTCTATCAAAATTAGTAAGAATTTCTTATTTAACACCCTTTTTAATCCAATTTCATGTACCATTTTCATAAAATAAAAAAAAAAAAGACGTCTTTGCTGACGATGATCTTCTTAGTGAGCAGATTGAACAATTTGAATGCCTTGGTAGTCCCACTTATACCAAGAAAAATACATTTTTCACCTTCATCATCAAGCTTTCTCCTTTTTAATCTAGAACATGTGCGTAACGGTCAAAAATTTTGAAGTGATCTATAGTAGGTTTTCTGCTGCTCCATGCTTCTTTCGGCGTCATGTTTTGAACAAAAAAGGTAGGACTTCTATTCAAAACATGAAAGCTCTAGTTTACAGTTTTTGGCCAAAAAGTTTAGAGTGTTCCCCCATTTTCAAGAGGCTTTTAACCATTTTGAGAATGGTTTATTTCTCCTTTTTGACACGCTGTTTTGTTATTGTGTGTATGCACCAATGAGTTACATTCAAATGCCTTATCCAATGCAAAATATCTCAAGTTCTTTTGAGCAATATTCTCCTCCACAATCAGTTCATAATGTCTTAATAGAACTCTCTGCTTCATTTTTAGCTTCAGTTTTGAAGCTTTTAAATGCCATGATTGCTTATGATTTATCTTGTAAGAAGAACACCCATGTTTTTCAACTATAATCATCAATAAAAGTGATTAGATATTGTTTCCCTCCACTTGATGTTGGATTAATTAGTTCGTAAATGCCAAAGTGAATTAGCTTTAGCACTTTGTTTGCTCTCCATGACTTTCTTTGTGAAAACTGATATCAAAGTTGTTTGTTAACAACACATTCCTCACATATTGGATTACTAGAATACTAATTTGAGGAAGTCTTGTCGCCATATTCCTTCATTGGAGTGTTCTTAGTCCACTGAAATTTAGATGACGAAATCGAAAGTGTCATAACCATAATAGTTCATCAACTTTGGCTTGCAAACAGATTTTAACACTTTTTATCTATAATGGAAATAGTTTATTCGAGCTCATTTGAACAATGGCAACTGCACCTTTTTAAGGATGATATATTTCATAACATAACCTTTCTCTTGCAACTGACCAACACTAAGCAAGTTACTTTTCAAATTAGATACATGGAAGACATTAGAGATTGTTTCTATAAAGCCATTTTTAGTGTTGATTTTAATATCTCCAATTCTCATGGCCTTTACAGTAGATTTATCCTCAAAACTGACAGTAGTATGAAAATTTCATTTAAATGAGAAAATATGGATTTACTACCACTCATATGGTTGTTGCAGCCTATGTCTACATACCAAACTTCTATTTTAGTCTTTTTTTGCATTTTCATGAACTACCATCAACAATGTTTCTTCTTATTTTTAAGCAGTAAAATTTGATTTTAAGGTCTTCGCATTGACTTGAGGCAATTTGGTTCGACATTCAGCTTGATAATGCCCAAGCTTGTGACATATATAGCACTCAATTTTCAATTTGGAGAACTAATCATATCCTTTGCCATTGCCTTGAAATGAATCTTGATCATTCATATTGTGTTAGTGATGTCTGCCACCATTTCTATTTCCTCAACCTCTTCTTCTAGCACCTCGACCTCTTTCTCAGTTATGCAAAGACTCATGATTTGTAAAGGCTTTAAGTGTTTGCTCCTCCTTGTCCTGGTGAACTATTTTCTTCTCATGAATTAATGGAGAGCCTTACAACTCATCAAGAGAAAGAGTATCAAGATCCTTTGATTATTCAATAAAACATACCACATAATTAAATTATGGTTTCATTAATCGTAGAATTTTCTCAATCACAATCACATCCTCAATATTTTCACCATGGATTTGCATTTTTCTATTATTGTCATTGTTCTTTAGAAGAAATCAGAAATTGATTCTCCAATCTTCATCCATAATGTTTCGAATTCAAATTATATAGCTTGTAACTGTCGCCTTTTGATCCTATTTGATCCTCGATATTTCGTCTTCATGGAGTCCCAAATGTGCTTAGAGGTATCTTTGCAAAGAACTGTCTCCAATATTGAAAGTTCAATGGCTTGAAACAAGTAGTTTTTGCCCTTAAGATCTTCAACATCATCCCCTCTATTTTTGTGTCTGACATTGTTGCTGTTGACTTTGGCACTCCATCCAAGATAACTTCCCAATATTCTTTTTATCTAAAAAAATTCTCCATTAGCATGCTCCAGATATCATAATGACCATCGAAGTGAGGTATCATTGGTTGCACAAAATTTTCAGACGCCATGGAATATGAAAAGTTGTTTTCTTTTTTTTTTGATAAGTTGACTCTGATACCACTTATAACAACTCAAATTCAGGGTTGTTGAAAAAGACATTTTTCGAGACTCCGTATTTATAAATCAGACTCGTAAATATTTAATAAAAATATATATGAAAGTAAATGGTAGAAGAATAACTTTTTGAATAGGTCATTTTAAGTGTGTAGAGAATTAATTAGGTATGAGGACAAAATTGCATAATCGATAAAAGTACGATTTATAAAAAAAATTTCAATTAAAATAAATAAGAGGGACCAATGGGGTAAATTCCCCATTGAAAGTGCTAGTGTCATTAGGTGAGAACCTATGGCTTAAAATTTGCTTAAAATTTTCTTTAATTAAAAGAAATGAATTAGAAATGTGGCTTATGAATTTTTGAGAATAAAAGAAATGATAGTAATGATTATAATAGGTATGGGTTAGAAGAAAGAGAAAATAAAAGAAAGAAATATCTCCTCCTTCTCTCTTGTTTCAAATTTGGCAGTAAGGGGGAGAAAGAAATTGAGAGAAAAACTTTGAGTTTTTGATAGGTTCAAGCTCCAAATTGATAAGCTTAATCAAGTCATTTTCTTGTAATTTTTATGTTTTTAGAATACCGGTACTTCGCTCTTCATGACCCATGTCGTATTTTTCGTTATTGTTGAGAAAATTAAATACTACCATTGTTAGGTAGATATAGCTTTGATAATAACTTAGAGTATTTTAGAGCTAAAGTGAAATAGAAATAAATGGTGGGATAAATTGCTAATTTTAATTGTATTAGGGGTCAATTTGGAAGTTTGGTAAGTTAATGTAAAAATAAGAAAAATAGAAAGTTAAATTTAGTTAGAATAATATGGATGTGTTTTAATAAAATGTATTGTTTATTTAATTCTGTAGCTAACGTCAACTCGAATTCCTCGAAAAAGAAGGGCAAGGACAAAATCATAGACGAGTAGCTCAAAAATTTACATTTGGTGTTTATATAACCTAAACTAGTTTATTAAATTGTCATATTATAAATACTTGCTCAAGTAGAAAAATCAAGGTATGGAAATAAGGTATTAGATTCTCTACTCATCTTGGGTTGCTTTGAATAAATTGATGGCACGAAGATTTAAATTGTATATTTCTCCATGTGTAAATGTAGGATGTGAAATAGTGATATTGATAAATTTATGATTAATATTAGATTGAATTTTAAATGCATCTTTGTTGTGAATAAAATTAAATGTTGAAATGTGGATTGGTATTTTAATGGAAATTCTTACCCTTTTAATTTTTTGGACCGAGTCAGATATAAATAGCATGCCATAGGATAGGAAGAGTTCAAGGTCACTTCGACCACAAGTCGATGAGGCATTGGGCGCCAAAATTACTTCACTTTAACCGATGAGACACTGGGTGTCAACTTTATTTTAGCGCAGGGCATGATTTATTACTTCGAATTTATCCGATGAGGTAGAGGGTGCCAAACTAGTGTGTTGGTTGGATCCATGTATCCGTCAGAGTCCGAGTTTTGTTAATAAGAAATTATAAATAGTAATTATTATGATCATATGGAACGAAAATGTTATGAATGTTGTATTGAAAATTAAAGAAATGGGAATTGGTTATGCATGATGATTTTATACACAATGGACATGGAAAATGTACTGAGAAAATTAAGGAATGGTATATTAATATGCGTAATGATAATATGCATAGATGAATAGAAACGGGAATATGAAATGAACTGTGCATTGAGGCTCAAAGTAATGGTATTTTTACATGTATTAAAATAGTATGCACAATGGGATGAGAATTGTAACACACAAAACTCGAAATCGTCGTTAGTTAGGGTTCCGGTGTCTATCCGATCATCTATCACTATTCATCTCTTAATTCCATTCATTCAATTTTATTTCAATAAAGAATTTCATCCGACATATCCTAAATAATCAATTAATTATAATCACATCTTAACAAGGGCAAAGAGGTCATTTTCATGATTTTTGTAGACTTCTACCAATAATTGTTGGAGAAGTATCGGTAATTGTCAAGTCAATAAATAGTTTAGAAACAATGCAAACTTTTATCGATACCCAAGACAGTTCTACCGATACAAGTGAGACTTCTATCGAAACAAGCCATGCTTCTATCGATACTGGAAACTCCAAAGAGTTAAGAAGTCTTACCTTGTAACATCTACCGATACAAGTACATAGACTACCGATACTTCTATGAGCAGAGCTACTGATACAACTCATGCCAGTGAACAACCTCTCTCCTACCCTGTACTTCTATCGATACATGTATAACTTCTACCGAAACAAGTATGTAGAATTCAAATAGGCATGCCAAAACTCAAGTTTATCAATCACTCAACAATTCATAACTTCAAAATGCATTAGACAAACACATTGTTCATAGTTACAAGGTCATTGCATACATTTTGAATGTCTACATTTCACATTGAACAAGCATACATAAATTGTAACAACCCAATTTCCAGTGGTTTCAAGACCACAACTCTGACGAGTCGAGTTATAAATATTAGTTATTTAATATTAGTGATGTCATCAATGTCGTATTGAGTTTTGGGTATGAAATTTCGACGTTTAAATAGGTAAATGAATAGAAAAGACTAAATTGTAATAGGTGCAAAACTAGAGATGATAATTGAAAGGACCAAATGAGCAAATGGACCTAAGGTACTTTAGTGGGTGGATTAGCATGATTTATATTGGTTATAAATAGGTTTGATTAAAATTAAAAATTGTTAATTAAAGCTTAATAATGAAAGTCCCAATATTTACAAAATTACCATTGACTATATATATAAATTAAAATTGAAAAAATTGAAAAAATTCATTATTTCTTCATCTTCTCCACGAAAAACAAGGGAAAAAGCTAGGGTTTATAAATTCAATCTTTGAGCTTTGATTTGAGTAAGTAAACCTTGATCGTTTTTAGTAATTTTTATGTTTTCGAGTTCGTATTAGCTTAATCTAGCTTATGCAAGGACCAATTTGTGAATCTGTCAAATGTTATAAAACTTGCCATTATTGAAAATGCTTGTTCTTGAAAGCTTTTGAAATATTTAAGTGTTTGATGCTTAGGTTAAATCTTTTTGTAAAGGGATTTTTTTATGAAATTAGGGTTTAAGGATCAAAATGTGAAAGTGATGAAATTAAAAGTATTATTGTGAAATTAAACGTGTGAATGTATTGGATAGACACCCTAGACAATTCGGCTATGGTTGGTTGTGTGAGAGAATGGTTATTTTGCATGTTTTATGTTGAAAGGACTAGATTGAATAAAAGAAAACTAATAGGGGTAAAATCATAATTTTTCCAAAAAAGAATAAATAGTGTTGAATGACTAAATTATGTGACTTACTGTGAGAATTGAATAACTTGTGAATGTAGACTACGATCGTGCTACAAACTGCGAAAAAAAGAAATTAACGGATTAGTCCCTAAAGTCTTTCCTAAACTGCAATCCAGTCCGGTAAGTTCGTAATGTAAATCTTAATATTTCTTATATATATACATTGTCAATGTCAGCAAATTGGAAGCATTTGATTTTGAAGATGATCGAAGAAATGAGACGAAAGAGATAATAGGCTTTATGCCGTTGAAATAGTACAGACGCGATGGCTGGGGTACCACATATGCTACGAGTCCTCGACAGCACGTGTGAGCAGCATCATGACTCGAAAAAGAGATATGGACCCTAAATGGATTATAAGCCCTATAATGGCTGGGACTATGCTTTACGCATACTCTCAACAGCTCGTGTGAGCAGCATCGTGACTCGAAAAAGAGATATAGACCCTAAACGGATTATAGGCCTTATAATGGCTGGGACTATGCTTTACACATACTCTCGATAGCTCGTGTGAGCAGCATCGTGACTCGAAAAAGAGATATGGACCCTAAATGGATTATAGGCCCTATAATGGTGGGGACTATGCTTTACGCATACTCTCGACAGCTCGTGTGAGCAGCATCTTTAGGGAACAATTTATAGTATAGATAAGCACCGTACCGATGGCTGGGGTACTGCATGTGTTGCGAGTCCTCAACAGCTCGTGTGAGCAGCATCGAGTACTAGTAAATGAAATTTATGGATAGGAAAGAAGTTGTAAATAACTCAAGGAACAATAGAATTGTTCTGGCTTGATGGAGTTAATGTTGCTTATTACAATCTCTGGTAATTTCTTAGACTATCGAACTTACTAATCTATGAAGCTTACCACAGTTATTGTTGTTGTTTAGTAGATCATTTGCTGATTGAAGATTGGATCCTCATCATCTCTTAGAAGTCACATAATCGCAGAGTTTGTTGGTAGTTTTTGCATCACTCGATCTTATAACATGTACTAGGATGATATTAACTTTTGTTGTTGTATTAAAAGTGTTGAAATCTTACTATGTTGAATGTGTGTATGCATGAAGTAAAATTTAGATGTTTATAAGATGCTTTGTAAAGAGTTAGAAATTATGTATGTTTTGTGAAGGCCTAATTCATAATTTATGTTGGAGATGTTTAAGATGATAAACTTGTGTCTTGGCATAATTTTTGAAATTCTGCATACTTGTTCCGGTGGAAATTATGCATGTATTGGTAGAAATATAAGGTAGAAGAGAGATTGTTCTCTGACTTAAGTTGTATCGGTAGTTGAAATTCAAGTTAATTACATTACCATTGAGAAAGAGTTGCTAGCAGTAGTCTTCGCTTTTGACAAGTTTCATTCCTATCTTGTCGGTGCAAAGACTACAGTTTACATGGACCACTTCGCATTGAGATTCCTTTTCAACAAAAAAGATGCCAAACCTAGATTGATATGATGGATCCTACTCCTTCAAGAATTTGACATTGAAATCAGAGATAGGAAAGGATCTAAAAATCAAGTAGCTGACCACTTGTCTCGGCTGGAAGTCGGAAGTGAAGATGGACAAACATCCCAAATTGTCAAAGCATTTCCTGACAAGCAGTTATTCTTTGTCAACGGATCACCATGTTATGTAAATGTGTCAATTACCTTGTATGTGGGAAGCTACCTATGAGTGTTATTGGTCACAAGAAGATCAAGTTCATACGTGATGCTGCCAAATACCACTGGAATGAGTCATACCTATTCAAGGTATGCACCAACAATATCATTCGTCGTTGTGTACCTGAAGAAGAAATGAATTCAATCTTGTGACATTGCCATGATGCCCCTTATGGAGGACATTTTGGTGGACTAAAGATTGCTGCTAAAGTCTTGCAATCAAGATTTTATTGGCCTACATTGTTTCGAGACGCCTATAATTTCGCACAACAATGTGATCGTTGTCAACGCACTGGTTTCATATCTCGACGCAACGAGATGCTCCAACAACCCATCATGGAAGTAGAGCTTTTCGACGTCTGGGGTATAGACTTTATAGGACCATTTCTGAACTATTTTGGAAATCTATATATATTAGTGGTTGTTGACTACGTCTCAAAGTGGATTGAAGATATTGTGGTGCCAAAAGACGTTGCTTAGACGGTGTTGAATTTCTTTCACACATACATCCTTACAAGATTTGGAACACCGAGAACGTTGATAAGTGACCAAGGCACTCATTTCTATAATAACAAAGTGGTGATTGCATTAAAAAAATATGGTGTGAAGCATCGTATGGCTACCACATATCACCCACAAACCAATGGTCAAGGCGAAGTATCCAATCATCAAATTAAAAGCATACTTGAGAAGGTGGTTAATCCATCTAGGAAGGATTAGTCTGCGCGGCTACAAGACGCATTGTGGGTACTTCGTACTGCCTACAAAACCATGTTGGGATGTCGCAATATCAACTAGTGTTTAGAAAGTCTTGTCACTTGCCTGTTGAACTTGAACATAAGGCAAAGTGGGCAATTAAGCAGGTGAATTTGGACTATGATGTAGATGGAAAGAAAAGACTGTTGGACATCACAAAATTAGAAGAAATCTGACACCATGCTTATGAAAATGCTGTGATATACAAGGAAAAGACAAAGAGATGGCATGACAACATTATCTTGCGTCGACAATTTCATCTTGGTAAGTTGGTACTTTTATTTAACTCACGTTTGAAATTGCATCCAGAAAAATTGCGATTAAGGTGGTCAGGTCCATTCAAAGTAGTCGAGGCATTCCAAAGCGATGCGATGACAATAAAAAACCTAAAGGATGGACAACAATTTACAGCAAATGGCCAACGTTTTAAACATTATGTAAGCCCAGATTTTCGAGAACCAGACGAAGTTGTCAACCTAGTGACATTTAAATAATTTCGATTCATTTCTTTATTTCCTTTTATTTGTTTCACTTTTTGTTCTATTGTTTCAGATTCCTAGTAGAAATAAAAATTCTCTTTTTGTTTATGCATTGAAGCATAGATTGTCGGCGCATTCTATGATGAGTCAACATTACTTTTTCAACAAGAATCGCGCCGATTGATTTCTTTCTCTCCCAACCGTTGGATCGAAACAAATCGATACGATCTACAACCTGGCAATTAATGGCTGCAGACGTAACGTTTCCTCATATTTTTCCAATCATCATGCCTAGGTTATAAAGTATCCCCTTTGCAGTTACTTTTTCTCTTCACATCTACCATTGTTACTACATTTCATCTTCTCCATTGTCTACATATTTTCTTTTCGAATCTCAAAGCAATCCTTTTTTGCAAAAACTTGTTGAATTTCTTTTATTCTCACCATGGTAAAAAACTCATGCTTTAACAAACACTCCCAAAACCCCTTCAAAGAACACCCTGGCCACTCCTACTGTGACTTCGTCCACAGCACTACCCCCCTCGTCCACAGATCCAAACTTATTTCTAACCACTACGGCCAAAGACCATTACTATAATATCATGTTAAAACGTAATATTCATCCCAAACAGGGACTCCAACTTTCTCCACACCAAACCTTGGGAAAGTAAGTTCACCATATCATTAGTCGGCTCAAGTGGGAATATTTCTACGACAATCCTTCTGGCTACTCCCCCATATTGGTTAGGGAGTTTTATGCAAATCTGGTGGATCAGGAGTAGGAGTTTGTCTTTGTAGGAGAGGGGCTTGTTCCATGAAGCGCTGCGCAGATCAACGTATTACTAAGGATTCCGAAATGGGTGGATGACCATGCACCCTTTTTGCATCGTTTGGACAATGATTGTATGGCCCAGATGATGAAAGATCTCTGCATCGATGACGCTACATGGACGAGCGATGGATTTCAAAACTTTACAATGCACAAACGGTACGACGGTCGTGTTATGCCTTCGACCCACAGCACTACCGCCACATTGGATCGTATGTGTCTCCTACATTCCATTTTGCACCACCGACACTTCGACATCGGTGAGCTCATACACCCTCAAATCACAAATGCTGCAGGAAAGCAAACTGGTATCCTTCATTTTCCTTCTCTCATTATGCTACTTTGCCAACACAAAGGTATTGTGCCCAAAGATGGTATGGAGGTTTTGGATAACAAATGTCCACTCAACGATATCTCTATTGAGAGGATGTCACGAGGCCAAAATACACCAGTGGCCAAAGACACCTTCAAGAAAAGGGATAAAGGAAAGGGTAAGAAGAAGGCTGACCAACCTGATGCACCGAAAGAATCCTAAATGGAAAAGAAGTTGGCTTGGATGGAACTACACTTGAACTGCATTGACATTCGATCCATCCATACTGATAGTATAGTGGACGACATGGATTTTAGGCTTCACAAGTTTTATGCCTACACGAAGGTGTGGAATGAAGCCCTTGTCGCTGCATTGAGCCAGATCAAGAAGACTCTATTACCAGACTTCCTAACCTTCTCATCAATTTGTCGCCCAATAAAGCACTCGTCTTCCAAGCAACCTATTCCTGAAGGTAGGCATGCACCTACACCAATCCAGATTCATATTTTTTATGATGAAAAGGATGACAGACACTCACAGACTGATGACGATTATCATTGCCACATCGCCCACTCATTTGAAGATTAGTTTTCCAATAGTCTGGATACAAACATGGCTAAACAGGCAACGGTTGTGGGGAAGGATGTCGACGCGGTGGACTGTACCTACACTGGCCGAGTTGAACCTAAGCAGCAGGTGGAAGAGGATACGGACCAAGGAGAGGATCAGTTGAAAGACAAGGATCAAGAAGAAGAAGAAGAAGAAGAAAAAGAAGGAAAGGAAGAAAAGAAAGAAGAAAAATAACCTATCGAGGTGCGGGAGGAGAAGGAAACTGAAGCCCTAACAATGATTGTTGAGGATGTTGTGTGGGCATCCAACTCAGATGAGGCTCCACCTACTGCGAGCCAAACTGAGGTTGTCACTAGCGAGATAGAAGAACTGAATCCTCTGGCTATTGTGCCCTATGTGGCACCAATCGCAGAAATCCACCCATTAGAGGTGACAACTGATAAGGCCGCCACCCAACCCACCGAAGAGGAGTAATCCGTTGAGTCAATTGGATCAAAGGATAAAAAGTGGAAGAGGTGCAAGGACAAGAAAAAGAAGAAACACTATGACAAAAGAGAGCGCCCAACGAAGAAAAAGAAGAAAACCAAGGGAGCCTCTACATCGGCTGCTGCTGAATAATTTGGTACATTTCTTTTTAGTTATTTTTCATGCATTCTTATTTTGCCTGCATTTTAATTATCATTACACCCCCTTTTAGTTTAGTGCATTGTAGTTGCATTTCCATTATTTCTGTATAACTATTGTCAATGTATTGGGTACAATGCAGACATTAAGTTTGGGGGGAAGATAATGTGAATGATAAATGCAACTACACCTTCATGTTTGACTTTTATTTTGTTTCTTTAGTTAATGAAAAATTACAAAATTCAACATAAATGTGCCCACAACTTTTATTTTGATGAGTAATTCTAGAATTGTTTAAATGTTGATGTGGAAATTAGATAAATATGAATGAATGATGAGTCTGGTGTTTTTGAATGAATAATTGAAATTGCTTTAGTAATGGATGAATACTGTTAATGTTGAATCTTGAACTAACTGACCATTACAGCGACATTGTATTCATAAAAGATGCTCCAATATGAGTGCATTGTGACTTTTAAAGAGAGAACACTCCGCTGCAGACTTAGAAAAGAAAACTCGTCTAGCCAAAGGCTATAACTGTAAGAGTGTGTGTCGGCGCAATTACATGCCTCCTGGGGGTTTGTTACACCCCATCATTACTACTCAAGAACAAAGGTAGAGTAATGCAATGACATCTTTCAGTTACTTAAAAACAAAAATGAGAAAAAGAAGAATAAATTGCTGAAATGGTTCAAGGAAGGTTAAGATTCAATGTATGATACTAACATTGATGAAGTTGCAGTTTTAAGTTATTCATAGCTATAAATTGTCAGCGCATCATTTTATTATATGAATGCAATTTAAACATTAGGGATTTAGAGAATTCAAGTTGTATGAATAATGATTGCGGTGAAAGTTCTAATTGTTACTTTGTTAATTTTTTGTTTACTTGAGGACAAGTAAAAACTCAAGTTTGGGGGTGTGATGGTATTTCAAATGACATAGATTTTCTCCTCAGTTTAATGTTTTAATTGTCTCTTTTTTATTTCATTTAGCATGCATCATTAGCATTTTATACTTAGTTTCCATCTTTTCCAACCCATTGTTAGTTAGTTTAAATTCTTGTTATTTTTATCTATTTTTGTACTATATGTCGACGCAAGCAGCCGATATATTGCATCTTAATATTGTCAGCATAGGAACTCATTCTAGAAGCTTAATGCTGGACGAATGCAGCCACAATACCAGCTTACGACCAACAGATGCCACCGCATTGAAACTAAACCTCGAATGAGTAGAATCAAGTTGAATTCATAGTTGGAAGCACCAACGCAGGAATTTCACAGATGTCGCTGCAATTATGATTTCAAAATACGCCCAGTGATACAGCGACAATCTGTAGATCTTTAAAGAAAATATGCAATCTGCGTGAGTGCACAGCTGTACTCTAACTAACTTTAACAGCTGCAAAATCAAGATCTAGATCTGGGAATGAAGGTTGAATCCTGCAACATTTTGAAGGTTATAAATAGACGAATAAAGAATGAAGAAATCGTCAAGAGCGAAGGGATTTAATTCTGAAAATTCTGTGTGAATTGGAGATTTGAGCTGGAAATCAGAGAGCTGACGAAGCAAGTCTACAACCACTTCTTACGAGAGGTGCTTGATGCAGAGCAAGAGGAACAATTAAGGAGTAGGCCAAGTACTCTAGAGATAGTAAGCTTCTTTGTACTGTTTAATTCTTCTTAAACGATGATGGATTTTGATGATATTAAATGAATACGAGAGTGTCTTTTAATGTTAAATCATTTTGATTCTTATTTTACACTGCTTATCTATTTATTCTTGGATCTAACCGCTTTAAGTATGAGAGTAAAATTGCAGTGCGCCAACATCGAGAGATGCGATGACAGGTTGGGTTAACAAGTAAGTTAGGCGAGAGCTACTTAGGACTGGGACAAACTCCAGTTACTTGTTCTTGAATACACATCGTTGCTCGTACCGAGAGCTGGAGTGATTATGGATATATTACCTTGTTAATGCATCCAGCGTTGTGATTTAGCAGAATCAATGAACCATTTCTTCCCTTCTACTCTTGATCATATTTACATTTAATGCATTTACATATTCAGCATTCAACACTCAACACAATTGGATTTATTTTCAGTACACTAACATTTAACCTTTGAAGTTCAACTCTAATTACGTTGACATTCCTGATTATTTTAGTGCGCATATCTAACATAAATGCACTGACATCAGTACCCACATTACACTTAATTGCAGTATTAGTTGCTTCGACATTTAAACATCAATAACTCATTCCTCTTGGGATCAATATCCGATAGAATTGTTCTATCAACTATACTTGCATCGACGTGTGTTCGCTTGCACATTGCTATGACATGAAAACACCAACCAAGGCTTCAATGAGATCACAGTACCCTAACCTATTTACTGGTAAGAAATTTCGAAATGAAATTTCCTTAAGGGGGAAGAGTTGTAACAACCTAATTTTCAGTGGTGTCAAAAAATAGTGGTTTCAAGACCACAACTCTAATGAGTCAAGTCATAAATATTAGTTATTTAATATTAGTGATGTCATCAACATCGTATTGAGTTTTGGGTATGAAATTTCGACATTTAAATAGGTAAATGAATAGAAAGGACTAAATCGTAATAGGTGCAAAAGTAGAGATGATAATTGGAAGGACCAAATGAGCAAATGGACCTAAGGTTCTTCAGTGGGTCGATTAGCATGATTTATATTGGTTATAAATAGGTTTAATTAAGATTAAAAATGGTTAGTTAAAGCTTAATGATGAAAGTCTCAATATTTACAAAATTGCTATTGAATATATATATAAATTAAAATAGAAAAAAAAAAATTCATTATTTCTTCATCTTCTCCACGAAAAAGAAGGGAAAAGCTAGGGTTTATACATTCAATCTTTGAGCTTTGATTTGAGTAAGTAAACCTTGATCGTTTTTAGTAATTTTATGTTTTCGAGTCCGTATTAACTTAATCTAGCTTATGCAAGGACCAGTTTGTGAATCTGTCAAATGTTATAAAACTTGTCCTTGTTGAAAATGCTTGTCCTTCAAAGCTTTTGAAATATTTGAGTGTTTGATGCTTGAGTTAAATCTTTTTGTAAGTGGATTTTTTATGAAATTAGGGTTTAAGGATCAAAATATGAAAGTGATAAAATTACAAGTATTATTGTGAAAATAAATGTGTGAAGGGGTTGGATAGACACCCTAGAGAATTCGGCTATGGTTGGTTGTATGTGGGAATGGTTATTTGCATGTTTTGTGTTGAAAGGACTAGATTAAATAAAAGAAAACTAATAGGGGTAAAATCATAATTTTTCCAAAAAAGGACTAAATCGTGTTGAATTACTAAATTATGTGACTTAATGTGAGAATTGAATGATTTGTGAATGTAGACTACATGCTACAGATCACGAAAAAGGGAAATTAGCGGATTAGTCCTTGAAGTCTTTCCAAAACTGTAATCCAGTCCGATAAGTTCGTAATGTAAATCTTACTTAATATTTCTTATATATATACATTGTCAATGTCAGTAAATTGGAAGCATTTGATATTGAAGATGATAGAAGAAATGAGATGAAAGAGATAGTAGGCTTTATGTCGTTGAAATAGTGCCGACGCAATGGATGGGGTACCGTATATGTTGCGAGTCCTCGACAGCTCGTGTAGGCAGCATCATGACTCAAAAAATAGATATGGGTCCTAAATGGATTATAGACCCTATGATGGCTGGGACTATGTTTTACGCATACTCTCGACAGCTCGTGTGAGCAGCATCGTTAAGGAACAGTTTATAGTACAAATAAGCACTGTACCGATGGCTATGCCAGTCCTCGACAGCTCGTGTGAGTAGCATCGGGTACTGGTAAATGAAAGTTATGGACAGAAAAGAAGTTGTAAATAACTCAAGGAACAATAGAATTATATTGGCTTGATGGAGTCAATGTTACTTATTATAATGTCTGGTAATTTCTTAGACTATCGAACTTACTAAGCTATGAAGCTTACCATGGTTATTATTGTTCTTTTGTAGATCGTTTGCTGACTAAAGATCAGATCCTCGTCATCTCTTAGAAGTCACACTATCGCGGAGTTTGTCAGTAGTTTTTGCATCACTCAATCTTATGGCATGTACTAGGATGATATTAACTTTTGTTGTTGTATTAAAATTGTTGAAATCTTACTATGTTGAATGTGTGTATGCATGAAGTACAATTTAGATGTTTAAACTTAAGATGTTTTGTAAAGACTTAGAAATTATGTATGTTTTGTGAAGGCCTAATGCATAATTTATGTTGGAGATGTTTGAGATGATAAACCTATGTCTTGGCATAATTTTTGAAATTCTGCATACTTGCTCCTGTAGAATTTATGCATGTATCGGTAGAAGTACAAGGTAGGAGAGAGGTTCTTCTCTGACTTGAGTTGTATCGGTAGTTGAAATTCAAGTTTCTGTAGTTGTTAGTATTGATGTATCGGTAGTTTGTATGCTTTTATCGGTAAAAGTTACAAAGGGAGAATTTTAGCTCTGTGGAGTTTCTGGTATCGGTAGATGCACGACTTGCGTGCATCTATAGAAATCATACTTATATTGGTAGAGCTAGCCTAAGTACCGGTAGAAATTTGCACAGATTTTGAATTGTTCACTGACTTGGCTACTACCGATACATGACTATTAAGCACTGGTAGAAGTCTCCTAAATTATTGAAAATGTCATTTTTACCCTTGCCGAATTATGTTTATGATTAAATGTCGATATATAATGTGAGAAGTGAATTTCTTATGGAATAAAATTGAATATTAGGATTTTTTTTAAATATGAACAGTTTAAATGAATAGAAACACCGGAATCCTAATCGGCGATAGTGTTCGGGATTTAGGTGTTACATAAATTATGTTCATCATTATCCAAGTTCACAAAAAGGAATCCTAACATTTCCATACAAGTAATATCAAAGATAATATCATCCTAGTACATTCCATATAACTAAGTGATAAAACACTACCAAATGAGCTTCGCGATAGTGTGACTTCTTTGAGATGATCCTATCCTCAAGCAGCAAAATAATCTACAAAAAAACAATAACAACTTTGGTAAGCTTCATAGCTTAGTAAGTTCGAAGAGTCTAAAAAGTTACCAATCATATGCATAAAGCAATTATAAGTCAACCGAGCTGGGATGAACTGTTGCTTCCTTAAGCCATATTTAGCATCTCAACTTTCCTGTCTATAACTTTTCTATTACCAGTACCTGATGCTGATCACACGAGCTGTCAAGGACTCACAACATATGCAGTACCCCAGCCTTCGGTACGGTGTCTGTCTGTATTGTCCCCTAACAATGCTACTTACACGAGCTGTCGAGATTATGCCTTTAAGCATAAATCTTAACCATCATAGGGCATGTAATCTATTTTAGGATTTCATATCTCTTTTTTGAATCACGATGCTGCTCACACGAGCTATCGAAGACTCACAACATATGCAGAACCCAGCCATTGCGTTGGTTTCGTTTCTTTGGCATAAAGATGGCTATCTTTGTCGATCCTTTTTTTTCATTCTCTTTGATTCCAAGTGCTTCCATCCAATTCTTGACATGTATAGAATAGGTACTAATATTAGCTAAATACAAATTTACTTAACAAACTTCCCGAACTGAATTGTAATTATGGATAGGCCCCACGAGGACTAATCTGTTAATTTCCCTTTTTCGCAACCCGTGGCACGATCATAATCTAAATCAACAAATCATTCAATTTTTCTACATTAAATCACACAATCAAATCATTTAACACAATTTGATTTTTTTGGGAAAATTATGGTTTTACCCCTAACCTTTTACTTTTATTCAATTTAGTCCTTATGCATAAAACATGAAAAATAACCATTTCCATTTCAAACCAAAACCAGTCATTTTAACATGGGTATGTTCTCACACACTACAAGCAACTATTTCATACCAAGTACATGTAATTTCGTCATTTTAATATTTAAGTCCTTAAACCTTAATTTTATCCAATTTCACTCTACAAAAAGATTCAACCCAAATATCACACATACAAATCCATCAAAAGCTTTCAAGAACAAGCATTTTCAACAATGTCAAGCTTCATAACATTTGACAAATTCACAAATTAGTCCTTAGATTAGTTAGATTAAGCTAATACAGACTCAAAAACATTAAAATTACTAAAAACAATCAAGGTTTTCTTACCCAATCAAAGCTTTAAAGTTTCAACAATGGAAAACCTAATTTCTTCTCTTATTTGTGTGAAGAAGATGATAATATAAAGAAAAATGTCATTTTTCTTCTTTAATTTCACTTATACACTTAATGGTAATTTTGTAATTATTTAGACTTTCATAATTAGTTTTACTAATCACACATTTAACCTTAATTAATTCAACTTGTATTCAATATGTCTCATGATAAGGCACCCACTTCAATACTTTAGGATCATTTATTCATTTGATCCTTCTAACTTAACAACTCTACTTTTGTATCTTTTACGATTTAGTTTTTTCTATTCAATTCACTATCTAAGCATTAAAATTTATAACCAAATTTTAATACGATGCTAATGACATCATTAAATATTAAAATAAATAAATTTACGACTTAACTTGTCGGAGTTGTGATCTCGAAATCACTGTTTTCGAGACTACTGAAAACTGGGCTGTTACAAGAATTGAGAGATAAATATGATCTATAATATTATGATATATATTTATATTCATGTGTGGATAATATAATGATTCATGAGCAAGATGGCAAAATATGATAGTAGAATTAACAAAAGCTATATTAGCTTAGAATCAATTATATATATAATAAGTTAAATGTTTAGTTATGGAAATACCACTAAGTAATTCTCATGCATGCGATTTATTTTTCATGTGCAGGTTAGATACTTTTTTATTATACCGTGACTCAGCATCCAAAACAATCTTGAACTAGAGAGTTAGTGATAATGTCTTATTTTGTTATGGCATGTACCTAGGATGTCTTTTGTTATAGAGTCCTTATTTTGTAAGTAAATGATGATTGAGTTTTTGGTTGATATGTGCTTATATGATGGATGTATTGATGTGTGAAAATGAAAATGATAGTCCTTATGATGGTCATTTATAAATGCATATAATTGGTTGAATGATTACTAGGTTAAATTATCTAAATACGGGATTCCTAGGGTGAAATATTGCTTAAGGAATTTATTTGGTATCAATAATTTATTGATGGTATCGATATTTCTTTACAGGTTCAGTTTTTAGGATTTTAGTAGAATGCTAAGTTGGTACCGATTTATAAATGGTTACCGATATTTTTCATAAAATATTGATACCATAATGTTTTTATCGATACCACTGGGTTTGCATGCAAAACAAAATGGTGGTTGGGTATCGATTTTTCTTGTGGTATCGATACCAATTATAAGTTTGGAGAAAATGGTTTAAACTTTTAAATTTCACAAATAGCATTATATATTATACTCGTATATCATAAATAGGTCCTTGTAAGAATCAAATTTTTGTTATTCATGAATATATATGTTATTTTGGATTTTAAATGTTTGAATAAGTGATTATTGTAATAAGTATTAGTTATTAAATTGTTGTGACACTTCCTTGTTCGGGTCCGGCGATCGGACCGGGTAAGGGGTGTTACACCACTGTTAAGTAAGAATTTGATGAGAGCATCAAGGCCCAATCAAGGGAGCATGGACATGATAGACTAACTCTATCTCAAGGCCCTATTACAATATCGAAAACAAAGCAAGTCAAGTCCAGATTGAATGTAGTAGCCCAAGAGTTTGTGACGAGGCCCTACAATCTTATTCAAAGGAAAAAAAGATATCAAAATTCACTTTCTTGGACCAATTCCATTATATACGAAGATCCAAGAATTTAAAAAAAAAAAAAAAACAAGATTCTGAATCTTGGTCTAAGAAAACATATTTTGGAGTTGGAACGAAATGGATCACACTGACAAGCTTAAACGAGCCCAATCTTGTAACGAACAAATCCAGCATGCAAAATCATCTCATGGGGACGTCCATAAGCCCATCTTGAAGTTTCAACTAGAGTCTATTTGGATGACTTTAGGACTTAGTTTATTTTTTAGTTTTAGTTAGTTTATTTTTTAGTTTTAGTTTGGCCCAATCTGTTAATGGTCCAATTAATAAGCTTAATCAAGTGGCATTCTACAATTTCAAGGATTTGTTTGGCTAAATTGTAGGCATTTGTCTTCCATAATTTTTGGGATTTGTTTCCCTTTTATCAAACCTCCTTGTAGTATAAAAATAAGTGTTATCCACCATCTTTAGGACATTTTGAGTTTTTTATTAATAAAAAATATGCTTTGAGTTTCTTTTTGCAAGATTTGTTTCTTGTTTGTTTTAGAAATTATTCAACACAACCTGCTTAGATTGTTGGGTATCGTCTTCAAACTTCGACTTGCCAAGAACTTTTTCTTGGAGGGGATATTAGAACCGATTGAAGGGAGTTGTTGGATCTCTTGTTCCAAAGGCTTCTTAGTGCACCTATTCAACCATCAATTCTTCATTTTCCATCTTCAATTTCGTCCACCCATCAGCTTTTCATCTCTTTTTTTTTTAGTTTTACTTGCTTTTTAATTTATGTATTTGTTTTCTTGAATCTAATCACTTCAAGTTCAATTATTCAGACCCAATAATCCAAAAATCTATTTGGTATTAATGCTACAATTTTTCATTCAAGCCGATCAAGCATCTTAAGTCAAATCCGCAACTTGAAAGCTTTTGATCCTGTTCCACTGCCATATATCATTTGGTATTAGTTTCTTGGGCGTTTTAGTTGTTCTTTGTTTTCTTATCAACTCATTTTCAGTAAACAACCTCAAAAAAGTTTTTATTACCCATAAAGTTTTCGAAAAAAAAGTTAATGTTTTCCAATTGATTTGAAATTTTATATCCTGAATAAAAGACTTTAATAAGAAAATAGACTCAAACGAGAAGAAGTTGAGCATTATGTTATATTCATTATTAAAATATTTAATTTATCACTCAACTAAAATTTTATTATAATACTTTTATACACTTAATTTTATTTATCTTTTAAATTTATGGTTTCTATATGAATACACATAGATAAAATTTCTAATACGAATTAATTTCTTTAAATGTATCATTTAAATTAAAAATTAAAATAATTAATAAATAAATAAGCTTACATAATTATTGTCATGAAAAAATAATTAAAATGTGGCATAAATTAAACATAATATATAATCATATTAAAATATACATAAAACATATCGCTATAGGAATTGCATGATTGTTGGAATTGAAGAGGATCGACTAGTTGAACTGAAAACTGATGGTTCAATAGATACTAAAAAAACGAAGGAAGATTGAATCGGCACAAAACTAGTTAAACTGAGTAAAAACATGTTAAAATCATTTAAACTGGATTTACATTAATTTAAATATTTAATTTCTTTTATAATCTATATTTACATTTCTATTGTTATTTATTTATTTATATTTTCTTTTATGATTTTTTTGCTTAATAATTTTTTAATTTTATAAATTTTAAATTTTGTAATGGTTGAACGTATTAAACTAAAAAATTTATGGTTCAATTGGTTCGTCCATCGACTTTATTTTTTAAAGAATGATAAATTACTTCCATTTATTTTCCTTTTTCACCAATTCCTTACCCACTCTCTCATTTTCACTTTTTTCTCTGATAAAACAACATTTAGTCTCTGAATTTAGTAACTTTTTTTTTAAAATTTGGTCCATGAATTTAGATTCCGTTAAGATATAATAACATGACACAATGAAATCATGCCACATTATCATTAAATTTTTTTAAATATTTTTTGTGTTTTTTTAATTTTCAAGTGACGAAATAGCATAATCATTGAGTGACACATCACCAAACTTTAATGGGATCCAAGTTCATGAATCAAATTAAAAAAAATTTTCAAATTCGAAAATTAATATGCCAGAAAAATTAGGGATCAAATTAAAAAAGATAACAAATTTAAAGTTTAAAGGTTGTTTTATCCTTAATTCTTTTATGCCTTTCTCGCCTGTTCACTTTTTTCTTTCCTCTTACATTTTTATCCCTTAAAAAGTATACCTTCATCTCTTACCGATTCACCAAACGAACAGTTGTCACTGTTAGAGGGTAGCACAGCTACAGTACTCATATGTTTGTTCTTTTTATATATGTAATAAAATGAAGGAATATCTATTATTATATATTTACAATAATGGGACTTGTACTTATCCAAAAGTTAGAGGACATGCTTTATATATTTTTATATATTAAGATTTTTAAAATTTCGGGAATTTAAAGAATACATATCAATATTTATCTTTGAAATGTGGATTCTGATTACCTGTAACACTTGATGACGTGAACGATAGAAATAAAATTTAAATTTAATTTAATTATCATTCATATCAATTACCTTTCCTATTCCATAATCTTGGTATTAAAATAAGAATTGTTGTAATGGAAAACAAACTGTGGTGGAAGAAGGCAGAGAAGATGAGTCGTGAGACTTATCAGAAACATCGCATCTCAGCTACCTTTTATCTTCACAAGAATTTTTGCTTTTTGGGCTACAAAAAAAGGAATATGTATTATCGAACTCCACATGAATGCTTTCAATAATTTTAAAGATTCTAAATTTAAAATTTTCACCACAAAGAAATACGTCAAAAAAAAAATATCAAATGGAATCCTTGGACCTCCTTTTAATATTCCTCACGAAATTGAAAGCATATATAGGAGATTTTCTGCCATAAATTTGTATTTCAACTTTATTTTCATTTTTCTCTAGAATTTTGTATGTGAGAAGACTATTCATTTTTTTAGGGTAACTTACATCGAGGTGACTCTAATTTAGCATTGTTTTTATTTTAGTTATTTTAATATTTTTTATCAATTTAATCATTCTAATTAAGATAATTGAGTTTAAATCGGTCACTATCGTTAAAAAATTACGTTAACCCATTAACGGATTGCTGATGTGTTTTTTTTTTTTTTTATATTTGACTAAAATTAGGGATCTCTCTAATCCAAAACACTTTTTTTTGTTTATATACAACATAAGGATACCAATCCTCATCATTGTCCAACACCCATCACCGACCCTATCTCTATCTCTCCTCACTCCGCCACCCGATCTCTTTTACCTGAACTGATTTTACCTTTATTTTCTTATGTTATACTCTTACAAAGTTAAAAACTCTTCAAGGTGTGATGCTAAATCTCAAATTAAACCCAATGTGGTCTCCATTAATCTTTTTATGTCAATAGACATTGATGTTAAGTTCTGCGTGCATATTAACACATGCATTTTAAGTTAGTATCATTCAGCTTTTCATTGTATGGATCTTTACCATATTCATCATAATTTTTTTGATCTAAACTTACGAGTTCCTTGTGCATGTAGCAACTGGAATAGAAATCAAAGGTTAAAGGTGTAACACCCCATGCTCGATCTGGTCGTCAGGTCTAAACTATAGGATGTCACATTCATTGCTTGAGCAACTACGAATAAATACAATTCAATACAACCATGAATACATGCTAATATATATTAGACCTTTAAAATATATTACACAATCATTTTTGGGTCTTATATGAGCTTATGAAATCTCTTTTTCCATCCAGACATCGAAATAAGGCCAAACTGTAAAGTTCGCAAATTTTTTGGTTGGCATCGCAACTTCGGGGGTTCCTTGTCGCAGTGCAACTTACAAAATTGATCTCATTGTGACGTTAAGGGCACAACATCACGACGAGACCATCAGTTTGCAAATGATCCAAGTGGTACCTAATCAAAACAATCATTCAATTGAACATGCATACCACTTCAACATTCTAACCATTTCCATTTGCTAAAGTTCATAATTTTGCATCATAATTACGTATACATTACACATTCAACATGTGACACTTTCATCATTTCAACCATCTAGCCATTTCAGTAGCATTTCTATTTCTACCTATTCCATATCATCATCCATATACATTTACATATATGTAGATATCTATCAATTTGTTGCTCAATTTTATTTCACCATTTCTATCACTTTCGATGTAACAACTCGTTTTTAAGTGGTGTTGGAAATAGTGGTTTTTGGATCATAATTTGAATGAGTGAGTCCGTAAATATTATTATTTAATATTTACGAGTCAAATATGGTGTTATATTGAATTTTGGTCTAATAAATTTTAATGATTGGATGATTAGTTAAGGTACAAGGCCTAATTCGTAAAAATCGTAAAAGTTAATCTCTATTGATTTTTATTAGTTAAAATACTAAAAAGGTAAATGATTGAGGTTTTATGTGGCAAATTGACCATTTTAAATTTAGTACGACGATAGTTAGTGCATATTAATTGATGATTTATGTGTTAAAATAAAAGTTAAAAATATAATAAAACATAAACCAAAAGGCCATCATATTTCTATTTTCCATCTTCCATTGATTCTTTACCATTGTTAAGAGAAGGAAAAAGCTTCAAACTCTCTTGAATAATCAACTTTGCAGGGTGAGTCCTCCTAGGTCCATTTTTCATAATTTTTATGTTTTTTATATCGTTATAACTCGATTTAGCTAAAATGTACCTCTATTTTTGAAACTGTTAAAGTTTTGAAATATTTCCATTCATGGTTTTTGACGTTTCTGATGTTAAATAGCTTGTTTGTGAGCTTAGATTTGATTATGGATTAGATTGTAAATAGAATTGTTAGTTTTGAGTTTAGGGACTAAAATGTAAAGTATTAAATTTTATATGATTTTTTTGTAATTATAGGTTCTAGTAGGTTATAGAAGGATGAAATTGAAATAGGATTCAAAAACAAGGCTTAAATGTGAAAGATATGATAGTTTTGGTTTTAGTGATTAAATTCAAATAAAATGTGAAACTTTAGGTAAATTGTGTAAAAACATTAAGTTGTTACATTAATATAATAAGATGTTTTAAGGTAATTGGCACTGATGATTTGAAATAAATTACTTTATATATCAATGTTTAAACCAACTGGTAAATAATCAAGGAAAAGAGAAAATTGCATATTAGTCACTGACACTTCTTAAGTTGTTGTTGCACTTACTAAGTTCATATGGTGTAGTTATTCAGATATGTTATGTTTGTGATTGAATTGTGAAATTACAACATTTGATTATATTTTACAATGTTTACAATTTAGTATGAAAGGTGACAAATGGATTAAGGACTTAATTGTAAAGTTTTGCATACTTAATGATTATAGTTCATGTGGAATGTTGAATGATATAACACAGTTACGATATATGTTCTGATTCATGGAAATGCTTCGACAACGTAAATATTTTGAATTCTTTAAAAATGCCCATTTGAACTTAATAAACGATTAGAATATAATTGACATGCCAATGTAATCAATTGCACGCTTGTATAGGATTTGCACTTCGGTGCCTATTGCTCTACACTTCAGTGTCTACTGATTTTCACTTCGGTGTCTTGTAACACCCATTTTCGACCCGATCGCCAAGTTCGAGTATCGGATGCCACAACAATTCGAATAAATTAACACTTATCTATTCCAATCTGAATACATAAATAGACAACTTGGGCCTTCAAATTACTCCCTGAAATCTATACACACAAAGTATTAGTTTTATTTTCTTACAACTTGACAGTTTTAATGATCTAACAGTTATTTATATTTTACAATTTGACCTGTTTAAACTTAGACAACTTCAACCTTAAGGCATGGCCTCTATGAGTGCCCCTCTATATACATGAACAACTATCGTGCACCACGTAACTTCGGTAGAGTTTGTCTTGGTCCTTCTTGATTTTTTTTTTGAATCTTTATCTAACCTACATTCAAGTAACAATTTTATAAGTTCGGGAGAACTTAGTGAGATTTGTACATAAATGCATGTAAGATTTCATAAATTTTAAGAAATTGAGATTTCTGGCTAAGAATTAAACTTCCTGACTTTCATACGAGATTTCATGAATTGAGTTGGCATGGCTCATGCCCTATACACTCTAAGCCATTTTCTGGCAAACTTAGACCCTGGTCTGATCCCGACCATGTCCCATCATGGGTCTCACCCTTTCCCCATCTCTTATTAATCTGCATCCCTGATACTTGCGGCTGATGACACTAGGCGACTACCCGAGTGATTATCATAACTGTGGTTTTTACCAAAATATAATATCCTCACTACCTTGGAGAACTAGTGCCCACAATGCGATACCATAGTACCCACCTTTTCAGCCCATTCCTTTAAAATGCTCCATTAGACATGTGGTACTGACGTACTATTTCCTGCTCAAATATTTCATGGTCCTGGTAGGCCATCTCTTTTTACAATTCTTTGGTGGACTTTATTGAGCATTCAAACTTGAGTTGGCATTTCCTCTCATAAAGACTCTTACCATCTATCTAATATTTTGACTACCTCTTGTCGACATACAATTTAAAACTGTTCCTATTATAGCCTATTCTGTATCTACTTAAACAATGTGGGGTACGTGACTTCCTTAGTGGACTCTTTTTTATGTACGTTATGTTTACCTCCTTAACTAAGGAGCCTCTTCCTCCGTTCACCTTAACTGGGTGACACTTCCTTGGCTCCACCCATCATCGCCTTTGGTGAACTCTCATTATCCCGATGCTTTGTGTTCCCTAGACACACCAAGTTCATTCATTCTTGTGACTTATCACACTCGTCACACCGTGAATTCTAATTTATACCTTGACGTGTCTCTCGGTATACCGTTTTGCGAACTTTATATGAGTAACCCCATGTTTTACATCCTAGTGGACTTTATGCAAATTTATTTAGCACCTTTTTACTTAAATTTTATGCAAATTCCAAGCATGTGGATAGCTAATTGTGTAATTTTACTTCATATTAAGACATTGGGTATAATTTAAGTATAGTTTGTAATTTTACATAATTAGGTGTTAATTTTACATATTTTCACTGAAATATGCTACATGAAAAATTCTTTATTAAAATGTTGTAGTATGGACCATTAAATTACTCAATATTGGGAACAAGTAAGGGAACACATGCAAGTGAGCTAATTGTCCAAGATTATGGGCGGCAAAGTTGATGAATTGGGCTCATAAAATTGCATTGACCCAGCTTGGAAGATTGTTGCTGAAAAGAATTAAATTGCTTTTTAATTGGGTTGCCAAACCATCCAATAGGGGGAGAGAAGCCCAAATTCGGCAAGACATCAAGAGTAGCCCAAATTCAGCTTCAGAATAATTAAATAGATGTTCTTACATGTATGAAAAATCACAAATCAACCCCCAACTAATGCCTTGATTGCCTTCCAACTTCATGCCATGAATCAAGGGAGAATCGATCGCAAATCAAGCAACCAACAACCCCTCATCCCACAATTCATGACCAGCCATGCAAGGGAGATTATTAAGGGATGTGCATGCTATTTTTAGAAAACTCTCAAGTTCTCCCTCAAGTATAAACAGAACCTCTCATTTCACTCTTCAACCATCCCTCATCCCTCACATTCCACACTTCTCTCATTTCTCATCTTTCTCTCCTCTCTTCCACACCTAAGCTTTCCATATTTTCATGTCTTTAGAAAGCAATTCCTTGAGAAAAACATTTCTTGGTCGACCACCTTGAGGAGCAATTTATGAAGGAGCAACCACGAGAATTGGAGGAAGCCACCATGACCAGTCTTCAGGAAACCACCGAATTCATCAAGAGTTTCTTCTTCCTTTATCTTGATTTTGTACTTAATTATTTAAACATGTTTGCAAATTGTTTAATTGTTTTTCCATTAATGATGATGACTTAATTTGTTTTAGCTAAAATAATTGCAATATTTGATTAAATTCATTCGATTCATGTTTACGTTGTTTTGCGCCTTAGTTGTTCATGCTTCCAATTAAAATCATTCATGTTATTCATGCATTAAAATATGTTTGGATGCATTAGAATTAGTTACTTAATCCTAACCTGATGATGATTAATGGACGCAATAATTGGAATGTGCATGCTTAATTTATATCCCCATAATAAATTAAAGGTTCGTAATAATGCGAGAGAACACTATTACCTTGCATAACTTTAGGTTTATGTGATTAAATTGTTTCAAACCAACCCAGTCTCTATTACTTCACATAAATTCTAAGAAATCCTTAGTTAAATATGAACATAGAAATATACATGTTTTTCTAAGTATAAGACTTCAAAAAAACTTATATTAGATTCCAAGTTAATGAATGATCGAGTTGCCATGGAATTTGTTCGAAACATTGTTAAACACGATAAATAATGAATTGAGTCAAGTTTTGTAATTGTTCTAGCTTATTCATGTTATTGTTTTTAAAACTTGTGAATTGATGCTAAACCCATTTAATTGCATTTTATTTCATCTTATTTGCATCTAGGTTAATTTGCATTTAGTTTATTAATTTTATTTTAACATTCATCACATTAAAATATTGTGTTTTCTTAACCAATTTGTAAATTCTAAATTTTACAATTATTGATTAACAAATACAATCTCTGTGGAGACCATACTCTTTTACTTACTTATTACTTGATAACGACTATGCACACTTCCACATTTCATCATGAACCACTATCTAGGTCCCCGAGTCTTTTCTTAATACTAACTCAATAGCGATTGAACTTTTATAATTTAGTCCCTGAGCTTTACCTAACTATTTTTCGACTAAATTAATTAATCAAATTTCAATATATTTTTATATTAAACCCGAAAATATTCTTATTTTTTATTTATGAACTCAATTTATGGAATGGGGTTTCGAAATCGTATTTTTTAACAACACTGAAATTCGGGTTGTTACAAAGTAGTCTCTAAAAATGATAGGAGTTTTTATCTTCAAGTTCTGTTCCTAAACCCTTCCCCCCCCCCCCCCAAAAAAAAAAAAAAACTCCACTCTTTCTACCGTTGCTTGATTGTCATCATTTGATTTAATAATTGCAACGGAATCACTTTGACAAGGCTAGTACAAGGCAATAGCCGATGATGAAGATTAGTGGTTCTTATGTTGCAAATAAACCAAAAAAAGTGTTTGGGGCTAATTATAGAGAAGTTTCTAGCTTTAACCAAAAATAAAAAAATGTCACGTCAATAATTCATTAATGGATTAATGGAATTTTTAACAATAGTGACCAATTTGAGTAATTATCTTAATTAGAGACTAAATTGACAAAAAATAAGAGTGACCAAAATAGGAACAACGTGACCTGTAGTGTATTTACCCATTTATTTACTCAAGTAAAAGTTACAGTCAACGTTATAGCTCTGCCTAATTTCCATGGATAAACTAGTATATTTGTTAATATGGGAGTTGTCACTAATATATAAGCAGTGGCAAAGTCAAATTTTATTTTAAGGGGGTCGAGATTAAATTATATATTTTTATAAGAGTTAAAATACAATTTCACCCTTGTGTTGACTTATATTTTTATGGTTTTCAAAAAGATAAAATTAAAATTCTAACATTTTTAGGGGTCAAATTATAATTTTACCACATATTAACTTTAGATTTTATAAATTTTGGGGGCTACAGAAGCATTATCCCATTTTAGGGGGTCAGGGCCCCCACAAACCCCCTTCCTTCACCTCTATATATAGGAATTTGGATAATATTTGGATTATAGTAAAATTACTATTTGCTATAGATTTAGAGAAGATCCGGATGATCTCCTCGGATATCCATTATTCGAATCTACATTTCTACACTTGCGTATTCAAATTCAGATATTTTATCTGAATCTACTAGTTAAAAAATAAACACTTCCAACAAGATTTGATGCCAAAATCACATACATATAAAGTCATGCTTTAACCATCAATACTTGCCTTAAACCTTTATTATAATTTACAAAAATTACTTAATATTTTACTTTCGATTATTCGCCACTTTTTTTTTCAATACTTTTAATATGTTATTTTATTCTCTCAATTATTTTTTAAAATTAATAAGCTTATATTATAAATTAGATCAATTCTCATATAATTAGTAAATACATATATTTAAAAACTATAGAAATATGCTATTTAATAAATTTAAAAAATAAACACATAAAATCACGTACAGTGCATATGACATAGAAACTAATTTATCACAAAATTAATTTTGATATATATATATATCAATACTTTACAATTTTAAAATTTAAATAATAATTATTTTAATTAAATATGCTTAAAACCTCAACTAATTCAGGGAATGATCTAATTATATATATTTCATAATATAATAAATAATTTTAATATATTATTTAATATTACTATTTTATTTTGATATTAATTTTTTAAAGTAATAATTTTAAATTTTAAATTATATGCTTAATATATTATTAAAAAAATACCAACAAATATTTGGTGCAGTGATACGATACATTGAACTCCCAAAAATAGAATATTGAAAAATAGTTATATTATTTTAATAATAAATATATACTAAAATTTATAAATATTTTATAATATAAAATATTATTAATTTAATTATATCAATATGAGAATTTGTTTAAATCATTATTTTCTTCATTTTTCCTTTTCAACTCTAATGTGTCATTATCTACACTTATATATAATTTAAATTAAATTTTAATTAAACCTTATTTATTATTAAATTTATATATGATATTTATTATTATAAAATATATTTTCACTTGGGTTCGAGGCAGTTAATGGCTAGGAACTATCTAGTAATGGGTACTAAAAATTTCAAAATATGAGATAATATCGGTTAGGGTAAAGTTTTATTTTCAAAAATTTCAAAATAATTAAGTTTTTTTTTAATTACAAGTGAAAGGTAAAGTTTTAATAACACTAATGAAATTTAAATTTAAACTATATTTGAAACAGTGAATACTGATTATCAAGTAAATTCACGAAAACATTTTAATTTTACTATAGATGATTTTAATCAAGAATTGGAATCACATAAAGTTGAAAGAATAAATTAGGCTCTTTTCCCTTTTTTTTTACCCCAAAGAAATTCCCTTTAATCTTTCTTTCTTGATTATGAAAACTGAGGTTAGAGAGTTTCCCCTATCATAAACTCCCCCTATATATATGTAGGACAGTCGCCCTCTAACCGTTCATGTAAGAAAAACCAACACACAATTTTACTTGTTCTTGAGTACTACAAAAACAATGGCATGTTCAATAGATCATCTTAGGAAAGTTGCCTCAGCAAGGTTTCCCTTGATAGATGAGCTATGCGGCCGGCGGCTAGCCGAGACGACTCACCGCGGAGCTCCAGATCTGCCAAGAAATCAGGATAACTATCATCACCCAAAACATACAGCCAGCCAATACGTTTATCATGGACCTCAAGCTGTCACTGTGATTCAACAGCCTGGTACCGGCCGCTATCATCAAATCCAGACCACCCAAAACCACGAAAGATGGTGTGTTTGTCAGGTTTCCCAAAATCCTATATGTATCAATAAGCAGCAATGATGCAGGTGGATACAACGGTGAGATGCTAGAGACTAAACACAAACAGTACAGGGCTTAGAATTCAGTAGATTACTTAGCTTCTGTGTTTATTTTTGTAAAAATACTACTAGCCAGTAGATACGTACAACTCCTTAGCCTAGTTAATAAGACGCATGTATGTTTCACCGAAGCTTTTAGCTGCTTGAAAATAGCTATGCTTTGTGCAAGAATATATATGGGGCTAGGTTTAAGTTTCGTATTTTTTTCTTTGGCTTCTATTATCTGTACTTATGTTGATAACTTTCCTGTATTACAAGTTTATGTTTGTCTCCCATGTATGACTAACTTGGCTTTCAGTTCCATTGCTTCCATTCAAAACTCTTCCAACTTCCATGATTGGAGGTCAAATCAATGGAAATAAGTTACAAAATTGATAGAGTCCTCCAGAAAGGGTGGTTGTGTAGGCTGCTTTAGGGGTTCTGAATGTGGACAGGTTATATGGTGATGTATGTTATTGCTGATTCCTTGCAAAGCCAAAGATTTGTTAGGATATGTTGTAGGCGTATTGGTGGTAGTAAGGTTGTAGGTACCCGTAATTGTGGTGCTTTTGTTTTGTATTTCCATGCATTTAACTATTTTGGCTTAGCAAGAAAAAATTAATTAGGTTTAAGTAGAAAAATAATTAAAACTTTTAGAAAATTCAGAAAACATATTTAAAATTTTTAAATTTATACTAATAAATATTTGATGTAATATTAAAGCATATTACACTCTCAATAGAATTTTAAAAACGATATTATTAAAAATAATAATAACGAATATAAATATAAATCATAAAATAGATATAAAAATTCAAAAAATAAAAATAAAAAATAGCTCAACTTTTAAAAATTACATTTTAAGTCGAGCTCATTTTTCCACGTCTGATTTCTTCAAAGATTTCCTTCAAGGAGTAATGATTATATAGAAGAAAGTAAAAGGTGCTCAGATTCTCACTTCACTTTTCAAAAAGAACGTGTCTTCTTCTTCCACATGAAGAACAAAATTTCTGGCCTTTTTTCAATCTTAGCAATGCTTTGAGTAAGTAGTAACAATAATAATGTGAGTTTCGAGTAGAATTATTGTATGAGAAAACACATCACTTTCAAATGAATTAAGAATTAGAATTGTGATTCAGTTTTGGTTTTCAAAATTTAATTTATCATTTATCATTTTTTATTTTTAAAAATTAAAATATTTGAAATTCAAAATTTTAGATTAATTCAAATTTATTGTTGAAATAATTTAAATTTAGATTTGGATTTGAATTAATTTTAAGGTTTAAAAATATTTTCTAAAAATTTAATTATTTAAAAAGATTTTTAACAGGGTATCAATTGGATAGATTAGGAATGAATTGGACCGGTTGAATCGAAAATGGTGATCTGATTGATTCGTCCACCGGTTCAATTCTAAAAATTTTGAGTTTTGTTGATGATATAGTATAAGTAAAATTATTTATTTATTGTTTGGGTTTTGAAGGCACTATAAAAGAAAAAGAGAAAAAAAGTTTTCATGTCTTTTTATCAATCTTAAATTTTGAAAATTCCATGTTTTAAAATTGATTTTAAACTCTAAATTTTAGTTATTATGAAATTGGATTTGGATTTGGATTTGCCAAAATTCAAATCTAATTTTGGTAAAGTACCATGAAGGTCTCTGTATCATGGATCGGATTGTATTCAGTCTTCTTTACTTAAAAATGGACAGATCGATCTATATATGTTAGATCAAAAAGTAAATTGTTAGGTCTCGGGTAGGCAATTCGGATCTTACCTAAGTTTCGGGTTGGTGATACTAAGTATGTAACAAACTTATACTAAATATATAATATTAGTCTAATGTAAACATTAAAATAATGTTAAGAAGACTATATAAAAATTCTTAATAAATAAAAAATGTATAAAATTATTAAACATTTAAATAATATAATATAAATATTTTTTAAAAAATTTAAAAATAATATGGATGGACCTAAAATGAGCTTGAATTAATTTTTTGCAAATATGGATAGGTTTGGGAAAAATTTTAAGCACATATTTCAGGCCGAACCAGACTTGGACAAATATAAAATATGTTAATATCATACTTAGACCCAACCCAAACCCGAACCCGACCCATGAGCACCTCTAATTATATATACGCATTTAAAGAAAAAATTTAATTAAAACATATATTATTAAAATGAAATTCTCCATGTTAATATACTCCTCTCATTATCTCTACTAAAAGCAAACTCTTGTGGAAGAAGGCATATAATATTCTATTGAAACTCTATCGAGAGAAAAGAATTTAATAAAATCGAAATTAAATTGTATATTTTTATATTAGTAAATTGTAATTTTATTATTTTAATAATTTATATTTTATAATTTTAAAAAATTAAATTAAAATTTATCATTTTAAAAAAGTATAATTTTATCGTTACTTATTTAAAATTTTATAAATTATAAAAAGATTAAAAAAAAGTTTTCTGGGACCCTGTGACCTCACCTCATTCATCTCTTAGATAACATCATTCTATGTGAGAAAATATCACATGGCACTTTATCCAACTTCATTCATTGGTGTATTATTTACTCAAACAAAAGTAAGAGATTGTCTCATTTCTTGCCACTTTTCAACATCATAGCTTCGCCTCATCTCCTTGGAGATAAGCCAGAATATTTCTGCCTCATCAACCCAACATTCTGGATATTTACATACATATATGCTAGAGGTGAAACCCTTTGTTTCTCACATAAAATATTTGTTTTTCTTTAAGTTTATACTTTTTAAAAAAAAATAAGTGATATCATTAAATTATAATATATTAAATTTATTTAATAATTTTATAAAATATAATTATGAAATTTTGTGTTTGTTGACTCGTTGATTAGAATATTGCAACATAATATTAAACAGTATACTTCAAATAAAAATGTTCCTCGAGGAATTGATTTGTGCTCTCTACCTTCACACCAAATAATGAAAGATTGACATCGTTTATATATATGCTCTTAGTCCACCTCTTACTAATTTAATTTTCGAGTCAAGTTGAGAGATCAACGAAAATTAAAAATAATAACGATATTATTAGGAGCAACGATTTTAAATTTCTTCATGGATTTATTATCTGGACCAAGTAATCATTACTTTTAATAACTGGACTAAAGTATTTTTCTAATTTTTCTCATAAATGAAAAGTTAATTTTTCAAGTGATTGTAGAACTAAATGAAAAGTAGTGTTTGTAACACCCAAAAAGTTTCGATAAGATACGTAATACTATTTCAATATCGAATACCGAGAATTTATGAGAAAAATTAGAAAATCAATTAGATAAAAAAATCCTTATGAAAGTAAGTTATTTTGGAGATGGGAATCAGTGAAAAGAATTTTAAAATCACTTGAAAAACTACTTTCAAAACTAATTTCTACCTTCAAATACATTATTTTCAGCCTAGAGTTTGGATGAGTTTAGTGAAAAAAAGTTGAAGCTAGAGAGATAAAAATCTCGATAAGATTGATCGAATAACAATAAAATTTTTGAAAATTTGTAGACTATGGACTAATTCGGTTGATGATGAAATTGAGAAAAGATTGTATGGAACTGTTATTTCATGTCATTTCTATCTCTTTTCAATAAGAGAATGACAAATTAAAAATGCTAAAAATCAGGAGGAAAAATCTGATTTGTCATTCCCATATTGAAAAAAGATAGGGATGATATAGAATCACGGTTTCATACAATCTCTTCTCGATGAAACTAACCTTAATTGAAATTTGTTGTTATACATTAGTTGTAATGTTGTTGAGTTGTTTTTAGACATTTAGTAGGTTTCAATTAGATAATGAATGTTACTAATATCTTCAACAAGATAAAATAAGTTTTTAACCTGTTTAAATATTTTAAAATTAAATCGAACAAATTTATTCGATTCAACTCGAATTTTTATTTTACTCTAGAAAAAATTTAAATTAAATAAAAAAGATAAAACAAGACTTATCAACTCGACTACCTCAAAATTTCTCGCTCGATTTAGTGAAGGAATTCTTCCTATGACTTCGCACTTCCTGTAACTGATACAAGCAACATGCAGTTGGTATCGAGGTGTAGTTTTTAGTTTATATTTAGGTTGAGTGTAGGACTGACATGACTATATTTAACTTCCGTAGATTTAGAAGGGCATAATGAATTAAATTTAATTTTTAAAGAAGAGTTAAATGAGACTTGAAGTTATTAAATTACAGTTATAAATCAAAACAAAAACTTCTATTAAACCTTCATAGCTAAACGGTCACAGAAGAGCATAGAAACTTAAGTATACGTTTGGTCAACTTCTATATCACCATGACACTATAAGTACCAAAAGACCAGTGCAGTGAAAATGTAACCTACAGGAACATGATGGCATTTAGTTTGAGAAACATTGTAGCTTTTATAGCATTGTTACATGCATGTATTGTGGCGGCAGCATTGCCTTCTTGCCAAACCTGTGGCTCACCTGAACCATCTCCTCCAGCACCTGAACCCCAAGCTTTTCCACCTGAACCGCAAGTACCCGAACCTTATCCGCCTGAACTGGCTCCATATCCGGAACCAAGTGAGGCACCAATTGATGGTGATGGTGTTTTTGATGTCACCAACTATGGAGCGGTGGCTGATGGTGGGACCGAATGTAGCTCGGTTCGTGCTTCTTAGCCGCCGTGTTTTGTTAACTTTGTCATTGATTTCAGCATTGGAATCCTGGTTATGATGCTTAATTTCATTTCTTCTTGTTGGGTGTAAAGGCAATCTCTGCAGCATGGTATGCAGCATGTGCTTATCCGGGGAACTCTACCTTATATATACCAGAAGGAACATTCTTGGTCGGTCCGATCTCATTTCGTGGCCCCTGCTATAACGATAGATCGCCTAACGTTGAGATCAGGGGAACATTATTTGCTCTAAGCAGCCTTAGTTCATTCAAGTCCTCCTATTGGATTTCATTCAAAAACCTCCAAGGGCTCACTCTTATTGGGGGACCCGAATCCGGCAAACTCGATGGTCAAGGAGCCGTAGAGGCCTGGAAAGAGCCTAGCTGTGAGAAATCAGCAAGATGTAAGAAATTAATCACAGTAAGTTCCATTACAAGTTTACCAAATTTTCAACTTTGTTTATTCAAGTAATCCAATTTCAATCAACTTTTTTCATTACTTAATGTTATGCAGTCAATAGATTTTATAAATGTTTCACATGCAACCATCAGCAATATCACATTGTCAAACAGCAAGGGCTTCCACTTAGGTCTGCATGGAAGCAAGGACATTCAAATCTGCAATGTCAAAATTATTGCTCCTGAGGATAGCCCAAACACTGATGGCATCCATGTCAGTAACTCCTCTAACATAAGTATTTTCTCTTCGACAATCGGAGTCGGTGATGATTGTGTCTCCATAGGACCCGGTAGCAAGAATGTCTCGGTTTCCAACATCCGATGCGGTCCAGGCCATGGAATAAGGTAGCCTGTACATACAAAACACTAACAAGTTTGATTCATAAAAGCTTCCATATAACTTGTGCAAAAATGGCTTAGTGTGGGCAGCCTCGGCAAGTATAAAAATGAGAAGGATGTGGCCGGGATCAGCGTCCGAAACTGCACGATAAACGGCACAGAAAACGGTATTCGGATGAAGACATGGCTCGGAGACCGTCCAAGCAATGCTTACAACATGACATTTGAAGATATTGTGATGGTCAATGTCTCCAACCCCATAATCATAGACCAAGAATATTGTCCTTCACATAAATGCAGGAGTAATGAAGTAAATATCTAATCTTAGTTTCACTTAAAAGAAAAAGAAAAAACAAATGGATGGATTCATTGTGTTTGTTCCTGGAATTGCAGCCTTCAATGGTGAAGCTCAAAGACATATCCATAAAGAACATCAATGGCACCTACAACACCAAATCTGCAGTAATCTTTCTGTGCAGCTCAGAAGCTCCTTGTGAAAACGTTCAGCTTGTTAACATAAATCTCAACTATTTAGTGCCCAACAGTCCTCGCCAAGGCCGCTTGAACATTAAGGGGTTTCTTAATGGCTTACAAGTTATTAATTCTAGGTTTTAGGTGGAGTGAGAGTTGATTATCCGGTTTAATGGAATTGACCCACCCATTTAATTCCATGGATTAACAATAAAAATTTTGAAAATTTGTGAATTATAGATTTATTCGGTTCATGATGAAACTAACCTTGATCGAAATTTGTTGTTATTGATTAGTTGTAATGTTGTTGAGTTTTTATACCTTGTTTTTAGACTTTTTTTAGTAGGTTTCAATTAGAGAATAAATGTTATTAACATCTTTTTCTTTTAGACTCGAGTGAGTTTATTTTACTACTTTTAGTTCAATATGTAATGTTATATTTTTAAAAAATTGATGAAAAATATTAATATTTTTAAAGAAAAAAATTGATGAAGAATATTAATTAATTGTTAACATGTAAATGTCATACCTCTGTAACATCATACTCAAATTCTGAAACATTGTCATTCCTATCAGGAGTATATAGTTGTTATACAATTAGGTTTTTTATAATAAAAAAAGTAGTATAAATGAGAAGGGATCAAATTTGAATTAATCTTACCATCGTGTTTTTTTTTGGTAATATTTCCCTTTTAACCATATTTTATAAATGCGTTTTATCCGCACATACGAAATTACTTCAACTAAGAATGTTCAAACGGTCGGTTTGATTAATACCTAAATCAAATTATTATTAATCGGATTATTCGAAATGTAAAAAATTTTAACCGTTAATTAAAACGAATTTTTTTTTCAAATACATTGATCGAGCCGAAATATTTCAATTAATTCAGTTGGCTAAATAAATTAACCGAAATTTATACATTCTTATCTTTTGGTTAAAATAAGTATAAAACATTTAAAATATACATAGCTAATGTTCAATTTATTTCCTGTTTTGGCATAATGATAAAAATAACTCTTAACGTTTAGGTATTGGTCACTTTAATCTTTAATATATTTTTTTTGAGTACTTTCATACTTAATTTTTGTTTTTTTATCAAATTAATCAGTTTTTAACGGTGATGCTGATATGACCGTTAGTTGACTAACGGTCAACATAAATTACTGAGGTGATAATCCAAATGTATTTAAATGCCGATATGATACTATTTTGTCTTATATATCATGTGAACAAATTATTTTAAAATTATTAAATATATCCTCTTCGAATTGGCTAGTTTATATTTTATTTATTTTTTGAAATTGAAAAAAAAATTAAACCCCCTTCTCTCCTTATTTTTCTATGCATTCTCTCTAAAGCAAACCAGAACCGTCGTCTTCTTCGATGATCGTTTCTTCTTCTAAATCTGAATTTTCCCCTATCAAATTATAGAATAAAATAATCCATCTGATTTTTCAATCAATCAATTCACAATCTTCAAATCCGTAACCAGTGAACTGAAAAAAGAAAACCCAAAATTTTAAACACAAAAAAAAAAAGTCTTCTTCTCCATTGATTCTTATCTCAAAAACCATGATTCCCAGACCAAAAATCAAACCTTGAAGACCTCAAGCTTTCAGTTTCTGAACTTCCTGTGTTGTCATGAAAGACAAAGCAAGCTACCCTCGCATGAAAATGGAACGAGATTTGAGTCATTATCTCGAATCAACCCTCTGTATATACCCTTGAATGAAGGACGATCGACCTACCCTGGACTCGATAACCTTCCTAAAGATAAAGCGAAAGGGATATCGCTTCAAAACTTAAACTGGGAGGGTAACCATCATCAGTAGAACCATGAAGGCAAACAATTAATTCTCAAGCAGGGGATTCATCGAAAACAACCTATCTGTCTACTTGCTTTCAATTTTTTTCTCGTGTCTAAAGCTCTCAACCTATTCTTGCGCAAACTCTTTACTCGCCCTTCATTCCCCCATTAATTCACTAATTTCCCTTCTCAACAATCCTTATCCAAGACAGAACATTAGTTAATGAGTAAATGTAGGATGACTATCTTGAAAGCCTAACAAGTCAAAGCAGATATTTATAGAAAATATATCAGGAAACACAGATAAACATATTTTATTTGCTAGCAGGGAAAAAATTGCAGATCCGAATAGCAGATCAAGATGGGGAATACTACTAAATTGTATTAAAAAAAAAAAAGAACATTTTAATTTTAATACTAAATAAAATTCAAAATTCTCAAATTACATCAAGATCCAAAACATAAAACCCACATGCAAAACAGTAAAAGTAAAAGAACCCAAATTCCAGTTCCAAGAATTGACTGAAACTCATATATCCAAGAGTACCAAATACTTGTTTTTTTTAATTCGCTAAAACCCGAAACCAAAAATTAAAAAGGAGGAAAAAGATGAGTTTTTTAGCTTACAAAGCAGTCATCAATGAATGCTTGTACTTAGCAAAGTAAAAGAAGAGAGGAAGGGAGGGACGAGTTGAATGCTTGAAATAGGGGAATAAAAAAGGGGAATCGGTGATGCTGATGATGAACGATGGAGATAAACAATGGAGAAGAAGAAACGGTGATGATGATGATGATGATTTTAGGGAAGAAACAATGGGGAAGAAGACATAATAATTTTATATTTTAAAAAATAATTTTAATAATTTTAAAATAATTAGTTGGTGTGACGACAAAATAATATCACGTCAACATTAGTAAATTACATTTGAACCGCCACACCAACGGTTAGTGTTGAGCATTAGTCAACTAACGGCCTCGTCAGAATCACCGTTAAAAACTAATCAATTTAACTAAAAAAACAAAAATTAAGTATTAAAGTACTCCAAAAAAAAAACATTAAGAGTCAAAATGACCTAATACTCAAATTTTAGGGGTTATGTTTGTCATTATGCCTTTTTTTTTTTTAATAGTTTAAAACTTTAAATGGATGAAAAAACAACAAATAAGATATTAAAAACACTACATAACTCTTGAAAGTTAACAACAAATAAGATATATAATAGTGTTTGGTTATTAACTTTTAAGAGTTATGTATATTATTTATTTATGTTAATTACTCGGTTTCGAACCGAATTATCCGATAATCAAAATTTTAAAAAATCATTAACTAACCTTCGATCAAACTAAATTTAACCACCGACCGATTAACTGAATTAGATCAGTTCGATCAGTTAATTCGTTTTTAACTGATCTGTGAACACCCCTAACTCAAACCAAAACAAGAGCGAAACCGAAAAAAATTAAAATGACGAAATTAAATTGTAATTTTTATGACAGTAAAAATAAAATTTTACCATTTTAATAACCTATATATTTATAATTTTAGAAGATTAAATCAAATTTCTATCATTTTTAAAGAGATAAAGTATTATTTTTACATTTACAAATTTAAGATTTTAAAAATTTTAAAAAACTTAAATAAAAAAAAATTCATTTTAAGAATGATCGAGTCTCTACCAACCCCCTAACTACGCACCTGAATCAAAACTCATTATTTTAAATTATTTCACCTACAAATATATATTTAAAATGAAATGAGAGTAATTCAAATATGTATATAGATTAATAAAATTACCTATAATCATATCTGATTAATATGGAGGTTGAGTTCATACCAATTTGATCTATTCTTTCTATTGCTTGGGATAAACCAATTTCATCTTTTCAGAAGTCTATGTGAATATTTTATTGATGTAAAACCTAAATGTATAAAAAGTAAAAAAATATATACAAAAACCTTATTGTATAAAAAGTTAATCTACTTAAATACACAAAAATAATTCAATACAAACATTAATTTCAAATAATTGAGAAAATATTTGAACACCTTTTGTCGGCTTGAAATATATTCCAATTAATTACATTTGAAAGGTCAAGAGTGTTCTCTCTTAGTTTCTCAGAAAAGCAGTGAATTTTGTGGTTGAGTTATTAGATTGAGTGGTGGCGTGAGGAAGATGGAGAAGGATAAAGACGATGTTGCTCTTTTAGAGGAAGAATTGATTCGATTAACAATGAAAAGCTCTTTAGTTATTTTTCGGAAGAAGCCAACTTTCCTATGTTCGGTATAGACGAAAAAATCATATAACCTGGATAGTTTTCGAGCTTAAATGAAGAGTATTTGGAAGACAAAGAAAAAATTTGAAATCCAGTTGATGGGTCAAAACCTATTCTTTATTTAGTTCAAAGAAGAGGATGATCTTGAGTTAATTCTAGAAGGAAGACCATGGCTCTTCTAGAATAAATTGATTATTTTTTATAGGTTACAAGAACCTATTAAGAGGAGTAAATTTAGGTTGGTGTCTTCTCCTTTTTGGATTAATGTTGGTCCGTGCCTACCAAAATATGATAAAAAAAAGATTTAATGCTTGTGGTTGGATCCACTTTTGGAGGAGTTATCATATTCGAAATTAAAGGTGATTTTTGTCGTGTTAAAGTCATGATTAATGTACAAAAGCCTTTAAGGAGAGGGATTTTCATAGGAACATGTCCTAATGAGCAGAGCTGGGTTCCTTTCAACTATGAAAATCTACCTGGATTTTGTTTTGGTTGTGGAAGGTTAGGGCATAACCTGATTAATTGTGCGAAGTCCAGAGGTGGTGAAAGAATTACTAGAAAATGAGTTGCCATACTCCTTAGCTCTTAAAGTAGAATTGACTTTAGTAGAGAAGATCTCTTTGTAGTTGTGGTCAAAAGGAAAGAAACAAACAATGATCCGTACATATGAGGGAGAGTTCACGTTGAATAGTCAAATGAATAATGTTAGTGATACATTTGCAGACCATGCGTCTATGGTGGCTACAGGAATAAAACCGGTGACACATAGTGATGTTGTAGTTTCGGGGTTAATGTAGGCCTTTTTTCAGGAATTAACGATAGAACTATGGTGTTCGATGGTAAGGTGGCTTCTAATGAGGGTGGCACGCAAATTGTATTTCATCAGACTCCCTTAGTATGGGGCATGAATATAAGGCTGAGGTGGCGCACAGGAAGGAATGTCATGGACCAAAGTTCAAAACCCATGACCATTGCACACAATGAGTTCCATGGAGGTCTATCATTGACACTGGGATCATTTAGCCTACATGAGCTGGCCCGATTAAGAGAGCTGTTGGTCAAGCCTATCAGATTGAAGCCTGAGTGACCTAATAATGAAGCTTTGGCAACTTAAGGCATCTTGGCAAATATGAGAAGTAATACTAGAAGATAAGGGAGAATCATATCTTTAGGATTTGATTTAGATGTAATCTTTGTAAATCCCATAATTTAAGAGATAGGTTAATCTCATCCGTCGATGTAATTCGATCTTGACCGTCGGTTATGGGGGAGCTTAACTATAAATAGGGAGCCTCCCCTCATTTGTAAAACACACTCCATTCTTTGTATTGTTTCTTTGTGAATACAATAGAGAGCATTTACTCAAACTCTTCCCTCTTGTTCTTAACTTTCTATTGCTTTCTGTTATCTTTTGAGCCTTCTTTTGGCTAGTCGCTTCCGCTATACAAGTTTGGTGCCTTGGAGGAATTCTCTTGGTGAATCCTCAATCGTGGTAATCAGGCTGACTTAGGCGTGTTTGCAAGAAAGGATCACCTAAGCTCGCACACTCCAAGAATCAAGTTTTTAGCGACGTGACAAGTGGTATCCGAGCTAAGGTTACGAAGGCACCGATCGTGATGTCGAAAAGAAGTTGCTAAACAGAAGTTGCCTTAGAGATCATTGAGAGACATGTTGTCGACTATAGAGGATCGAGTGGACAGACTTGACGAGTCCATTGGGGATGCGAAGGAGTCCATCGATGGAGCTCATGAGTGCATAGATGACTTAAGGGAACAATCGAGGGACTAAGTGATCATGAATCTCAACAATGATAGGGATGAGGTAAAAGAGTTGTTTAATTCCCATAGGTTTAAGCTGACAGAAAGGAGCGATGCTCTCGTAGCCATGTTGTTGGCTTTGAAGGAGGAAACAATGGCCACGACAAAGGCTTTGAGCACAAGACTGGAGAAGCTCGAGGGAGAGCTTACCTTGTGTCGAGCAACCGTGGGTAATGGAGGGTGTCAAGTGCAGCACTCAATGATGTCCTAAAGTCGAAAGAGTTTGTGGGGAAAAAGTCTGCATGCGATGTGGATAATTTTTTGTGGAGGATGGAGAACTACTTCCGTGCAATAGGCATCGAGGATAATGCGAGTAAGGTAAATATTGCTTCAATGTTTCTTACTTATGATGGCAAGACAAGCCCACAAATAAAAGACATAGTGAGATTGAAACGTGGTAAGAGTTTCAAGATGAATTGAAAGGACAATATTACCCAGATGATACCGAGGAAGAAGCTTAGGCAAAGTTGCAATGGCTAACGTAACGAGGCATAGTTGAGGAGTACGTTCAAGAGTTCAAGGAACTCAGCTCCGAGTTAAAAATGTGACCGAGAAAGAAGTATTGCTTGTCTTCGAGAATGGATTAAAGCCGTAGGTCAGACAGGAAATGGAACAAAGAGGTGTCCAAGAGCTGTCAAAAGCCATTACAGTAGCAGAGTCTGTGCTCAAGCTTGGTTTAAGAAAAAACAAGCTTGAATCTTCCAAGTCCGAGGAAAAGGGCACATGTAAGGGAATCACAAGGAAGATGATAATGGCGATGGCAACGACAATAATGGAGGTAATGGAAAACCACGAGTTGGGAAGAAGAAACCCAACAAAAAGCGAGGCAAGTTGAAATGTTTTCTTTGCGATGGTCCACATTTGCTAAAGAAATGTCCAAGGAAATCCAAGTTGTCTAAGAAGGGCAAGCCGAAAGGTAAGGCCACGAAACTTAGTTTGAGCGCAAAGGGTGTCGAAGCCAAGAAGGCCGAGAGCGAGAAGATGCCAGTGGAGTGCTTCTTATGTTATGATCCGCATAGGTTACAGAAATGTCCGAAAAAGTCTGTTATTGATGAGACAGACAAGGTGCCTATGAAGCTTGGTTCGAGCGAAATCAATAGGGCAAAGAGGAGCAAAAAGAAGCGAGTCAAGTGCTTCTTGTGTTGTGGTCCGCAAGAGTTACAGAATTGTCCAAAGCAACAATCTGTAAGGGTCAAAAAAAAAGCAACATCGGAGCTTGTTGAATCATTAGAGAAGTTTCCACCTAAAGAAGAGGTGTTATCAGACTTAATGGAGAAATCCGCGATAAAAACAGTGAAGCTGGGACCAATGAGACCCAATTCGAGGAAAGCGACGGAGTCGGTCGAGTCATCGGTGAGGCTTTAACCCATAGAAGGGGTGAGTTTGGCATCGAACTCAGAGGAAGAAGTTGCGATGCAAACTTGAAAGTTAGGTTTAATGAGGCTCATTTCTGTTGACACATCAGAAGAGCTTTCACTTATGAGAAAAGTGGGTGGTGAATTAAAGTTTGGGAGAATGATGATGGTAGTTGGATAGTTTACCAGAGTAAATGCGACGAGTAAAGTACATTCGAAACACTTTGATAGTGTTTTACATTTTAACTTGGTTGCTTGGCAAGAATGTAGAGGCCTTTTCAGAGTTCTTAAGCAATAAGGCCGAGAAAATGTGGGCGATTCGAGGCCAAGTAATATGAATCAAGAGGATTCCGATCAAAGTAAGTGAAAATGTGGGCAAGTGAGTACAAAGACTTCTTACCAAATTGATGTACCAACAAGTGAAATGGTTCGAGTTAAGAGGCGATGAAAGCTGAGGTGAAAGTTTCGAAAGAAAGGATGGCCCGACAGTGAGACTAATCGAGAAAATTCTAAGGCAACGAGACAAGATTGAGACGAATCAAGTCAGTGCCATTTTAGACCTGTAACGAGGGCGTTACGAGAATGGGTGGGGGAGAATGTTACGAGCCAGAATTCAAAGCTCGTGACCATTGCACACAATGAGTTCCATGGAGGTCTATCATTAACATTGGGATCATTTAGCCCACATGAGCTGGCCTGATTCAGAGAGCTGTTGGTCAAGCCTATCAGATTGAAGCCTAGGTGACCTAATGATGAAGCTTTGGTAACTTAAGGCATCTTGGCAAATATGGGAAGTAATCCTAGAAAATAAGAGAGAATTATATCTTTAGGATTAGATAGGATTTGATTTGGATGTAATCCTTGTAAATCCCATAATTTAAGGGATAAGCTAATCTCATCCGTCGATGTAATTCGATCTAGACCGTCGGTTGTGAGGAAGCTCAACTATAAATAGGAAGCCTCCCCTCATTTGTAAAACATACTTCATTCTTTGTATTGTTTCTTTGTGAATACAATAGAGAACATTTACTCAAACTCTTCTTTATTGTTCTTAATTTTCTGTTGCTTTCTATTATTTTTTGAGCCTTTTTTTGGCTAGTCGCTTCCGTTATACAAGTTTGGTGCCTTAGAGGAATTCTCTTGGTGAATCCTTAATCGTGGTAATCAGGCTGACTTAGGCATGTTTGCAAGAAAGGATCGCTTAAGCACGCACGCTCCAAGAATCAAGTTTTAAAGGAAGTGACACAGAAAGGGTGTTAGCAATTTGTTTTTAAATTGAATTCTTCTATTTTGGGACGAGAGTCTAAAGATGAGATGGCATGCAGAAAACGTGTTGTACAAGAGGTCTCTTATTTGAATTTCCCTAATTTGAGGCGTGAATCTAAGGTTAAAGATAGAATTGAGATTTTGGATAGAAATCAACTTCCTTCTTTTAAGGAGTCTAATTGAATCGATATGGAACATGATGGTTTAGGTGAAGGTTATGGGACCATTACAATTTTAGCAAAACCCAGTCTATTTCTCTACAAAAATTTGAAGAATTCTTCTCATGCAATAAAAGAAGTTGAAAGCACCTAGCACGTGAAGCAAAGACGGGTTGTACTAAGAAAGTGGAGAGGCTTCGAAAAAGAAAAGGGGACTTTGAGCATGAATATAAAAAGATTTTTATTATAGGAGAAAGACGATAATAGATGTGGATCAAACATTACACATGAAGGGTTTAACAAGGATCGAGTAATTTTTAACACAATCTATAATTCTAACTAAATCATTATCGAAGGCTGCCAAGAGGCATGCCAATAAGACCCAATGAAAACCATTAGTTGGAATATCCGTGGGCTAGGAAACCCATGGGCAATTAGGCAACTTTGGCACGTGTTGAGGTTGCACAAGCCTTAGGTAGTCTTTTAGAGACTAAGTTGAATGCTCAGCGTATGGAGCAAGTTCGTAGAAGACGTGGTTTATTGAACAAATGAGGTACAAGTTAGCTTGCGAGTCTTCTCAAAGACTTTAATTATGTGATGATTAAAAGCTCTAATGTGGAGGTTGATTGGAGGTTTATGGGGTTTTATGGTTCCCCTTTAACAAATAATAAGAGTATCTCTTAGGACGAACTTCGATGCTTAAGGTCTCACAATTCTTTTCCATGGATGCTCTGTGGTGACTTTAATGAAATCATGTATTCATTTTAAAAGAAGGGAGGCTTACCGCGAGATAAGAAAAGAGTAGAAGTGTTTCGAAGTGTTCTTAAGGAATGTGGGCTAATTGATATTAGATTTTCTGGGCAGTGGTTCACATGGGAAAGGGTAATTTACAATCCACAAACATTCAAAAACGTCTAGACAGGAGCATGGCAAACAAACAGTGGATGAGTCTATTCCCTAATACAACTATTCGACATTTACACCATTCTCTTTCTAATTATTGTCCCCTTTTGCTTCAGTTGCAAAATGTCGAAGTTAGAAGGGGACGTATGGATTTCAAGTTCGAAGCATGATGGTGTATACAAGATACATTTGACGAGGACGTTAAAAATCTTTAGGCAGATAGTAGAGGAAACATTTTATCAAAATTGGAAGTAGTATGTATTCGTCTTACAATATAGGCTAAGCATATTAGGGACGACCGATGGGGCTGAAGGAAGCATTGACCAAAAAATTAGAATCACTTATGGAGTATAATCGTCACAATGATACTTTGGCAGAATTAATTAATACAAAGCTCTAATTGAATTGGGAAATAGAAAAGGAAGAAGTTTTCTAGTAACAAAGGGCGAGGGTTAACTGGCTCAAACATGGAGATAAAAATACTAGTTTTTTTTCATAAGTGCGCTTCCCAACAAAGAAAAGTAAATTTTATCAATAAACTTGAACGTGAAGATGGTAGCTTTATTGAAGATCCACAAGAGATAACTTCGATCGCAAAAGGTTTCTTTGATGATCTCTTTACTTTAATGTTGGTTTCTACTGATATGAGTCGTATCCTTTTAGGTGTTAATAGGTGTGTCACGGTCGAAACCAATGTTGAATTAACAAAGGTGTTCACCGAAGAGGAGATAATGGGAACCGTTAAATATATGGGGCCCATTAAGGCACCAAGATTAGATAGATTCCCAGCCCCTTTTTTAAAAAAGTGTTGGAATATTGTGGGTAAGGAAGTTAGCAATTTCTATTTGAATATTCTCAATAATGGTTCTAGCCTTGAGCTTCTAAAAGCTATGAATATTATTCTAATTCCAAAAGTTCCAAATCCCTCAAATATGTCAAAGTTGCACCCCATTATCTTTTTCAATGTTATCTAGAAATTGGTTGCCAAAGTGGTAACGGTAAGTTCAGAAAGGCTCTCGAAGATTATATTGATAAAGCCCAAAGTGTGTTTAACCCAAGAAGATTAATCTCTAACAATGTCTTACCTGCTTGCGAACTTCTTCATACTTTTGGTCAAAAGAGGGAAGGTAGAAAATAATTAATAGCTTCCAAAATAGATATGAGTAAAGCCTATGACAGAGTAGAATTGAACTTCTTAAAAGCTATGATATTGAGAATAAGCTTTGCAGACAGTTAGGTAGCTCTAGTTATGAGATGTATTACAACAGTCTCATATTCAGTTAACATTAATGGAAAGATTGGACCTAGTTCTCGACCTTTACGTGGACTTCGACAAAGTGACCCTCTGAGTTCATTTTTTTATTTGTAGCGAAAGTTTATCCTCTCTGATGTGGCTAGCATCACAAGAAGGATTTTTTAAAGGAGTTAGAGCAAGTCGTAGTGAGCCATTGATTTCCCATGTTCTCTTTGTTGATAATTGCATTCTATTTGGAGAAGCTTCTACAAGAGGGGTGACAGTGTTAATGAATATTTTAAAGAAATATGAAGAAAGCTCAAGACAATGTGTTAATTATGATAAGTCAACAATTTCTTTAGTGCAAATACTATAGAGTTAGTAAGGTCCTTGATTTCTGGTCTTATGGGTGTACGACATTCAAATAATCCCAAGAGATATTTAGGCCTACCTAATATAGTGGGCAAAAGGAAAAAAACTTTTTTCATGTTTTAAAGGGTCGTATTATGGTTAAAATTAACTGTTAGAGTACTAAATTCCTCTCAAAAGGAAGGATAGAAGTATTTATGAAAGCCGTTTTACAACCTATACCGACTTATGCTATGACTTGCTTTTTACTTCCTAAGACATTATGCAACGAGATGGAAAGCATTGTAGCCTGATTTTGATGACAGAAAGCACATGGAAAAAAGGGGATTCATTGGTGTGAATGGAAGAAATTATATTTTTCAAAGGACGAGGAAGGATTGGGTTTTAAGAGTTTTACAAAATTTAATGTTGTCCTCTTAACAAAACAAGGGTGGTGGCTTCTTAATAACCCTGATTATCTATTAGCACAAGACTTAAAAGCCAAATATTACCCATCTAGTGATTTTCTTAGTTCAAGTTTTAGAATGGGAGTTTCGTATACATGGCACAATATCTGGGCAGTAAAAATGGTGGTTCAAGATGGCTTATGTTGGACAGTTGGAATGGGTGAATGTATTTCTATCTTTGATCACGCATGAATTCTCGTATCACTTAAATATTGATTATCTAATCCAATTAATAATAGTAATTTGGTGTTAATTGCTGACATTATTAATCATAATCAAAGATAATGGAAAGCAAAGCTTATTCTTAATACCTTCGATGTGAAAGATGCTTGTTGCATTCTTCAAATCCCCTTAGCAAGAACCCTACATGAGGATCAGCTGGTTTGGAGGTGCAAATCGATGGGCATTTTCTCGATGAAAAGCACTTATAAGCTACTACAAGGAAGTTTGTTTAATCCTAATCTTATAGAAATACAAGACATCATGCAAACCTTTTATAGTCGACTATGGAAACTACATTTGCCCAACAAAATTAAAATAATAATCTAGCGAATCTCTAATGATTTCATTCCTACCATGTCTAACATGCTACGGAGGAGCTTGATGCCTGATGCGATGTGCCTAAGATGTGGCAACATAAGAGAAACAACGATCCACGCCTTTTGTGAGTGTCTTATCACAACAAAAACATGGGTACTATTAGGTTTGCAATGGGTTTTATCCAACTAATTTTAGGCGATTTTTTGTTGGCTTACATAAGTCTTTGGTGTAGGTTCGATTATGCAAGGTCGACTCTTCTATTGTACCTTATGGTTCTTATGGTATGAGAGAAATAAGAGAGTTCATGAGCAAGTTGATGGAACAAGGAGATCTCTAATTCTATTCACAGATATATTTTGGAACTAGATTTATCAATAAAAAGAAATGTTACCAGTCGTTCTGTCATAACAAGTTTGACACCTCTCAACGCTGACGAATATAAAATCAATTTTGATGCCTCTTACGATAGTATTCAACACAGGTCCGTTCAGGTGTGGTGGTTTGTGACTGATCTGATAGAGTTCTTACATCAAAGGCTATTGTCCACAGTAATATTGTGCTTTCTCTGCCGAAGCCCTTGCATGCACAAAAGGTATCAAGTTGGGGTTACAATTAGGTATGGGGAAGGTATTCATTGAAGGTGATTCTTTAATGGTTATAAAAAAATCTAAATCTAATTCCTCAGATAAGTCAAATATTTGTCCTCATATTAGACATATCAAATCTCTTATCTGATCTTTTAGATCCGATAGATTTAACCACATTAAAAGAGAGGCAAATGGAGTTGCAGATTCCATTGCGAGTGAATGTCTAAAGAAAGGAGAGGGGTTTTACCTGCTTGAATCGGTGTCGAGATCTGTCATGAAGATGGTGTTCGACGAATCAGTTAGAGAACTGGATTGATGATCTGAGTTTCTGTAAAGGTGGTCTATCTCTTCCTGAATCATCGTTTGGAGTAAAAGGATATGTTTCTGAACACTGATGAAATGTATATGTACAAAAATATTTAAACCCAAAACTTTATAATTTTCAATAGGTTAAAATAGGCCTATAATCTCTGTATTTTTCAAAAATTAGGAATTTAGTCTCTATATTTATATTTTCAAAAATTTATTTTTTCTACTTTTCAAATTTCAAGCCTAACTGTTAATATTATTATTTTTTATTAAATTTAAGTTAATTAAAATATTTTTTTAATTACATGACTATCAAGTGAGTAGTTTTTTTTATTTCAAAATGCCACAAAAATCAATTAACAAAAAAATAGTATTAACAATAGGACCTAAATTTTAAATTGTAAAATTAAAGTGTCTAAATTTCCAATTTTCAAAAAATATAAGGACAACAAGCACATTTTAACATATACTTTGCCCTTTTAATAAAGCTCATTTATTAGCTATATCGTTTTTTTATAAATATATTTGTTGTAGAATAAAATTTTGTTTTTTGTCCACATAGTAAGTATGTCAGTAAAAGAATCATAAAGATTTTTATATTAATATTTAATTTGAAATTTGTTTTTTTTTACTTAAAAAATGAATAAATTAATTTATGTACGGTATATAAAAATGAACAGTTTTTTTTATTAAAAATTTAACTAATTTCTATAACGTCTAATAGAATAATCAAACAGTTACATGTAATATATCATGTGTACCTATTTTAACTTAAGAGATGATAATATATTCATGTGTACCTTATTTTAACCTAAAAAACGATAATATATTTATTCTTTAATTTAATATTTAATTTATTTTTTTTAAAGAATGAACAATATACAATTCAATGATGCCATATTTTAAATAATTTTATTTCATAAAGTAAATTTAGATAATTTTAGAATTGAAGTCGATATAATTATGATTAGAATTTTTATTTTTTTTTTGTTAAAAACTGAAATCCATATAGTTTCCTGTTTTCTTTTTTTCATTTATTTACTTCCCCCTGTTACGTGCTAACATTAGATTTCAGATCCGACGCCTGCTCTGCTCTGCTGTCTTGTCCGACATCAAATTCCATACCGGGGCTCAACTCTCTCACTCTCCGCCGACGCCTGAGCACAAGATCTCATCTCTAGAAAGGTACGTTCTTTGATCAAATCCGATTTGATCAATTTAATCTCTTCTTAGATCCTCGCATTTTGCAAAAACCATGAGCTCCAATTATGGGAAAGGTTCGTCTGGTTCGCTAAAATCCTTCGATTTCGATCTCGGCCTCGGATCGGGCCGACCCAAATCCCTCAACGACCAAAAGAACAAAACCGCTTCTTCCTTTTCATCTTATTCATCAGCAACATCTGCACCGTCGAAGCCCGCATGGCAACCCAACAAACCTTCGTGGACCCATCAACCCGACCCGAATCAAGCCAGCCAAGCCAAGATATCGGGTCCCACTTCCATGGTGGGAGACATCTTTGGGAAGAGCTGGTCCTCTTCGGGAGGTAATGGCTCTGGGATTGGAATTGCTAACAAGAACCCTAATTTGTTTGGAGATTTGGTTAGCTCTGCTTTGGGACAGGGAAAGAGTAATAGTAATTATAATGTTCCTTTGAAAAATGCAAATCCAACTCCTAATTCTTCGAGTAAAAATACATATTCAATGGGGAATTTGGCTGATTCATTGCCCAAAAGTAGTGGAAATTGGGGAACTTCTAGTGGATATAATAATAATAGCAATGGTATTGGTGGTAGTAGTAATATTAATGTCAATATTAACAATAGTAAGAATCAGAATCTTGGGGGAGCTTCCATGAAAAGTATGGCTGGAGGAGCAGCAGGTGGAGGTAAAAGTGGGATTGGTTCCAAGGATCCTTTTGGTTCTTTGGTTGATTTTTCATCAAAACCATCAGGTACCCTTAATTCAGGAAGTAATGAAGGAAATAAGGCAAATGCTGCAAATGATGCATTTGGGGATTTTCAGAATGCTTCAAAACCGAGCACAAGTGCATTTCCTTCTAGCGGTTTCAGTGCATTTGGGGATTTTCAGAATGCTTCAAAACCGAGCGCAACGGCATTTCCTTCTAGCAGTTTTGGTTCAACTTCGAATAAGAATGATTCTGGTTTGAATATGGATGATTTTGGGATGCCTGCAAAGAATGTTGGATCTCAAAGTCAACCATCTGTTCAAAGCTCAGGCGGTGATCCTCTTGATATGTTCTTCTCGTCATCTTCAGCTTCTGGAGGTTCTGCTCAAGCATCTGGTGGAGGTGGGGGGCAGCAATTTTCTGAAGTTGATGATTGGGGGTTGGATTCTGAGTTTGGAGGAGCCGGAGGAGGAAACGATGGTGGCTCGACAACAGAGCTTGAAGGGCTTCCTCCTCCCCCAGCTGGGGTCACTGCATCTTCTGCGAAGAGCAAGGGTATCGACAACCAGAAGCAAGGGCAGTATGCTGATGCCATTAAGTGGCTGTCATGGGCAGTGGTTCTTCTTGAAAAGACAAATGATAAGTCTGGGACCATGGAGGTTTTATCATGTAGGGCTTCATGCTATAAAGAAGTTGGGGAGTATAAGAAGGCTGTAGCCGACTGTTCAAAGGTATAAATTTCTTCAAACTGTTAGATTATATTAGTTCCTTGTTAGTATGAATAAACTGTACTGCATTCTTGTAGTTTGGTCCTAGTAATCGAGGTTTGATCCTCAGATATTTTACTCATGGCAGAGTATTGTGTTGGTTGTATTCATTTCGATTACATCAATTGAAACCAATGTAGACTGATGAAATTATGTTCTCCATTTTCCTATTCAGGTGTTAGAACACGATGAGAGTAATGTGTCTGTCCTCGTACAGCGTGCACTCTTGTACGAAAGCATGGAGAAATACAAACTTGGGGCAGAAGATCTGAGAACCGTTCTGAAGATGGATCCCGGTAATAGAATTGCAAGAAGCACTGTCCATCGCTTGGCTAAAATGGCGGACTAGAAGGTCTTTATGATTCCTTTGTTTGTATTAGCTTTCTTCATGTAGGTTGATACCTTTTTCCCCTCAGACTATGAGCAGAATTAAGGGGGAATAATAACCTTTTTCCCTGAATACATGTGTCTTTCAATATGTCTCGTTACGGAGGTTTCGTGGTTCAATATTACATCTTGTTTTGGTTGTGATTTGGAATTGGCTCGTCTTTGATTTTCCTAGATAGCTTTGGAGTATGCCTTCAGAACAAATATATATTGTCATTTACTTCTGGTTGGGTTCCTTGTATGCTTTGGAAGAAGTATACGAACTGTGTTACAACAGTTTATGGTATTGTATTGGATGGTGTTTTCTTTTCTGGTGATGATGTACCATGTTCATTTTGTTTAATGGATTTTATGTTAAGACATCATAGTTTTAAACTTGTAGAATTGCCCTAATGGATGGTGTTATATCTGAAATTTACAAGGGATGAATGAAGAAGTTGAGAATGAGCAAACCACCATTGGAAGGCCCTTTGGACAAAAGAGAATAATGTTTGATACGAGTAAATATTCAATTTATTTTGGTGACGTAGATGTCAAAAACATACGAGAATTTAGGGGCGTTCATAATGTTTTAAAACTCTACTCATAGCCATGGACTATCTTTGAGGGAATAATGTGGTAAAGGTTTTATATTATAATTGTTCATGGGTTGGGTTACTCACTTAAGTTTGAAGGTCCGTTCGAAATTTAGTAAGGTTTGGGCTCTGACTTGAGCATTCAAGATCGAAGCTCGACTTGGCTCGACTCATTTTTAAGTTTATAATATTTTATATTATATTATTTTATATATTATGTAATTTTGAAACACATTAAAAAAGTAAATTATACTAAATATATAATACTATAATGTAAATATTAAAATAATGTTAAGATGATTATATAAAAAAATTTAATAAATAAAAATATAAAATTATTAAATATTAAAATAATATAATATAAATATATATTTTTTAAAATTAAATATAATATGGATGGGCTTAAAATAGATTTGAGTTAGTTTTTTTTACAAATATAGGCGAGTTTGGATGAAATTTTATATTTATATTTAGAATCGAGTCGGACTTGAATAAACATAAAATATACTAATATCATGCTTAAGATCGGTCCAAATCTGACCCAACTTGATTCATGAGCATCTCTATTTTATATGATGCAACACCTCGATCAAAAGTAATATAAAATTGGGAATATTATAATTTTGGTTTGTTTATTCAATTTTATTATCAACTTAATATTAAAAAGTATAAATGAAGTCTAAAAAAAATATGAATTATTATAAAATTAATAACGAAGAAAATAAAAGTCAATGTTCCATATCAAAACAAGGTGAGGTTCCAAAATTTACTAGCGTTTGAGTTTTGGGTTGTGTTAAGAATTTTTATATTTGACGGATTTGGATAAAAAATAAATGAATGGTTTTTTTTTCAATGATTCAGTTGTAAATTAATTAAAACTTTGATGAAGGTAAGTGTTCTTATCAATTAATAGTATAGTTATGGTGAGTAAAAATATCGTTCCCACGAGGACTAAAAGTGCTAGTAATTACCGTCTTTCTTTTATTTAACCGATAAATTGAAGTGATTGATAAAAAAACTAAAATTAACTAATTAAATTAACTACGAACACGACAAAAAACAAATCAGGAAAGCAAAAGATTAATAACCAAGAAGTAAAGCAATACCCAAGAAAGAATCCACCTAGATTTCATCTGTCATTATCAATTTGAATTAAAAAAAATTTTCACTTAATATCTTGATCTGTAGAAGTCCCTAAATTATACTAATATATATTTTTTTAGAGTAAAAGCAACTGATTCTAAGCTGATTAATTGTAATTTTTTTTCTATTTAAATTTAACACCTTATACCCGACCCGGTTGTCGAGCCCGTATACTAGGATACCACATCACCGTCTCACATCATGTTTACCTCATTTTAAACGTTTTATTTCACATGTAAATTTTTCTTTTTAATTATGTCACTAAAGTGTTGATATTATAACAAATTCATACATATTAGTATCAATTTTTCTTTTTAAAGGAAAAATCGAATAAGTGAATATGAACCGTGCACCAGGTAGGATCCTAGGAAAGGGAGGTGAGTCGAATTTGACCGCTTAAAAACCAAGTTTTTCCTAGCCAGAGTCAATCCTAGACATGCACCTTCTTATTACCACACTTTTCACAATTATCGAATAATCAATTTAATGTTAAATTATTCCATCTTACATCGATTTATCATCTATCAAATAAATCCCTAAGATGCAACATTTACTATATAAAACAAACCTCAAAATGTCTCAAATATCATATTTTCAAGTTTATAATGGCATGTAAATATCTAAAGGAACATAACAAAAATCAATATAAATTCACTATACTGCCTAACACATTGCCTTAGGTTCCCAAAACATAAATAACTTATAAACCTACTAATAAAAGTAAAAAAATCGACTTGACTTGGATCAACCTCGAGACTACACCGCTCACACCGGTACTAAGAATCTACAATGGTTAAAAAGAAGTGGGTGAGCTTAACAAGCTCAATGAGTGACTAGAATAACCACTACATAAACAATCATCATGCATCAACTCAATAATCATACATCACATTCATATCATCTCACTTGTATTTATTTACACATTCTTTACATAGTTTTCAGTATATTTTATTTATATACAAGCATATTCAATATTCGTATAATCACAATCAAACACAATTTATGATAATTTGACTGTTGAGACTATGAAACATATAGTGAACTCTATCATCACACATTGGATACGCGGATCTCTAACATACCAACACTGGACTCATAGAGTCGAAACATATCTCATAAGTGAAGCATATAGCTAACACTCTCCAACACACCAAACATATCCCGTTAAATGGAGCATAACTCACATTTCTTTAACTCTCCAACATGTCCCTGGGCCTCAGCACCCCACATATAACACAAACGTGAGTGCTCACAATCCTATGGTATACCAACTATATCCAAAGGTTTCATAAGATCACAAAGTCAAAATATCCACATTATTATTATTACATATTCTTATCATATATTCACTACATATTTACTTTATCATCACAATATAATCAATCACATGGCATGAAGAACATACTTATATATTCACTTTCACAACAGTCGTCATAAGCTTATAGCATCTGTCACAACATCTCATGTTTGTTCACAATATCACATTTTAATTCTTTAAGAACAAATCACATTAATATTTAATCATAAATCATATTAATATTTAAGCACAAATCACATTAATACTTAAGCACAAATCATATTAATATTTAAGCATAAATCACATTAATACTTAAGCACAAATCACATTAATACTTAAGCATAAATCATATTAATATTTAAGCATAAATCACATTAATATTTGAGCATAAATCACATTAATATTTGAGCACAAATCATATTAATATTTAAGCATAAATCACATTAATACTTAAGCAAAAATTATATTAATATTTAAGCATAAATCATATTAATATCTAAGCATAAATCACATTAATACTTAAGCACAAATCACATTAATATTTAAGCATAGATATAAGAACACTTACACTAGAAATTTAGAGTAGGAGTTTAGGTTGTCTCTAAATTCTCAAATACACAATGAATCATCTACTAGCAATGATTTCAAAACATTCACCAAATATACGCTTTCTTTAAAAACTGAAAGCTTAGATAAACTTTCCTTTGCCTTTATCTTTGTTTGTTGAAGGTCCTATTGATTCCAACACTTTAACCATTATCTTTGTTTGTTGAAGGTCCTATTGATTCCAACACTTTAATCACACATATCACACACATCCGAAAGCAAAAACCAGTCATCCACACATCTCATTCAATCATAAACAATAGCCTAAGTTATGTTCTCTTAAATCGAAACCTTAAACCGAGTAAACTTTAAATTCTAATATCTCGATCTACACTTAATCTTTTCGCATGAAACGAATTTCGTTCATCTATATATTTATCCACAACTGATTCCCAACCTTTAAATCACACAAAAGTACATGTTTTAAACTATCAAATATTTTGGGCACACAATGATTATAATAACGAAAATTCATTAAAACTTGAGAAATACTTAACGAAACTTCAAAGTAATTTTAAAAACCTTCTAATCATGTTAAAACAAGTTGAAAAACACTTTCGTCGAAACTTTTTTTTTTAAGTCTCGACTTTTATTTTAAAAAATGATAATGGAGTTGCCACCAATCTTTTCTAATTTGTGTGATCGAACCACCTCATAAAATATTAAAATGATGATTTTGGTATTCGAAATCAAAAACGAGCACGGCAGTCGGTACGTATGAGGAAAGATTAGCATTCTCATATGCCCAAAATTGGTACCTAATTGATTATTTAATGTCTTATTGTTGAAAATTAAGACTTGAGAAAAATTTAAAATGCGATCCTTAAACGTGTAAATGGTATGATTTGATGTCATTTGCAACTTAAATTTCACGAAGAAAGTTCATTTATTTCGAGTTAATCGAGAAAAAGTAATGTGCAGTAAATTAAGGCACAACATCTCAAAAATTCGAAAATAAAGAATGTTTCCAATTGTTGTTCAAACCTTATATATTTTAATTTTAAATAAGATATTTGATTACGTCGGTTCGAAGAGAAAACTATACCCAGTAAGTTAAGACACGATTTCTCAAGTTCCCTAAGTAAAAAATATTGTCTCGATTTTAAATTTTACATATACAATGCATAAAAAAGAATTGAGCAATTGATTTATTTGAATATTGCATATGAATAAAAAAAATATGTGCATATATGATATGGTGATGGTAAAATGAAAATACATACATGAACAATAAATGAAATTAATAACACTAATAAATAATACAATTAATAGCATAAATAAATAATAATAATAATAGTATTTATAATAAATAAAAATAATCATATGACTATGATGATAATAGTAATAAACATTAATTAATAATGCTAACAATGACAAATAATAATAAAAATAACCACAATCATGATAAAATAAAAACATAATTAAATCAAAGATGAAATAAAAATGCATAATTAAGAAGGGTAGAAAAATGTAAATGACACACAAAAAATAATAAATAAATAAATAAAATGACAAAATAAATATAAAAAAACGTTAGAATATAAAGTAAATACAAAAAATAAATAAAGGCAAAGGACCTAATTTAAAGAAAATAAAAGATCTAAAGCATAAATTGTAAAAAAAAATGAAATTAAAGGGCTAAATTAAATAAAAGGACTTAAATTGAAAACTAAGCAAAATTTAAGGGATAAAATAAAACAGAAAGGATTAAATTGAAACGTGAACAAAAAATTAAAGTACAAATAAAAAATGCTAAAGGATTAAAATGAATTTTTTACTTAAATAATAATAATAAAATTAATAACCAAAATGGTATCCCCAAATTATTATTTACCAAAATGGTATGTTTAGTTAAGTGGAGGAACTCTAAATGGCGGCACTAAAGGGTATTTTTGACACGTGTTTTTTTTAATTTATTATTATTATTTTTATATATTTAAAAATAAAAAATATTATTTTATTAGTGGAGGGATTTAAAGTGGTGGTACTCAAGGGTTTTTTTCAAAAAAATACGAGAAAAATACGAAAAAAAAATACCTGACATCCAATAGAGAAACACAAAGTGGCGACACCAATGGAGGAATATCAAGTGGCGGCACTAAGGGGTGTTTTGCCACTTGGCAGCACCCCATTGTGCCGTGTGTGTGTGTTTGTGTGGGTTTTTTAAGAGGTGAAGATTAATTTGAGTGATTGGGAATTTTTTGATAGGTGATAAAAATTAAATAAAATAAAATTTTTTGTTATAAAATAGGTGGGAGGGGGGGAACAACGAAAAATGAAGGAAAAAAGAAAGAAAAAAGAGAAAGAAAGAAAGAAGGAAGAAGGAGAAGAAGGGGAAGAAGGAGAGGAAAAAAAAAGTAATGTGTTTATTGTTAAATTTAATTTTAAAATATTTTAATTTGTTAATTAGTAGTGATAATGTGTTTGATTTGTTAATATAATTTTATTTGTTTAATAGGTTGATTAAAAGAGTAAATTAAGAGGAGTGGAAGAAAGGTAAGTTTAGTTAATATTTTAAGTATAGTTAATTTTAAAATATTTTAATTTGTTAGTTAATTTGATTATTTTAAGTTTTTTGTTTTCTTTAATTTAATTTTTAATTTATTTGTTATTTAATGTTGTTATAGTTGGTGAGTAAATTAAGAAGAGAAGAAGAAATGTAAGCTTATTATTATGTTATTATTAATTTACTTTAATTTAATTTTGCTAGTTAGTAATTTTATTTTGTTGTTAGTAGTAGTAAGTAAAAAATATTGTTTATATTTATTGATTTAAAATTTAATAATGTTTAAATTTTGTTAGTTAGTAACTTTATTATACAAGTCATAAGATTGTTTAATAAAATATGAAAGAAAACTATTACAAGTGTTTAATAAAATAAATAATAATCTATTTTTAAGTTATAATTAAAATTAGTTACAAGTATGAAATTAAAAATTTTATTATTTTATAAAAATAAGAGAGTTTTAATAATTCACAAAAAATTAAACTTGGCTAATTAATTTTCAAAATATAATATAAAAAATAATTAATTATCAAAATAATATCTCCATCATATTATTGACCAAAATATAATATAAAAAATAATTAATTATCAAAATAATATCCCCATCATATTATTTACCAAAATGGTATAAAATAAATTATTCATGTTACAGAATGACTTCATTAATTAACTCGGAACGTCCTCACATAGCCAAATCAGTGAATGCGGATACACACCAAGGCAATATGAATGTAAAAAAATTATTAATTGTTCATTATGTCATTCACGATATTATTATTTGTTTACAAAATTAATTTTGGTTATACTAACTATTTTTGTAAATTAACAGGAAGAGCTTGCGTATCGTTCATTGAGGGGTCGTGCACAGGGCCTTAAATTTTCCCCTCATGAACGTCTGCTTCCGTACTTGCGGGATGCCGGATTTGCATCTGCAGCATTGATCCAAAAATTTCAGTTAAGATATGATTTAATCAGTGCATTGGTGGAGCGTTGGCGCCCGGAGACCCACACATTTCATCTGCCTTGTGGGGAGTGCACTGTGACATTGGAGGATGTTGCGGTCCAACTAGGGCTACCAATCAATGGTGTACCAGTCACCAGTGTTAGTTCGTTTCAAGAGCCGGCAACGATGTGCATCCAGTTACTAGGTCACTCACCTAGTAATAACAATGACTTCACGTCGTTGTTATTTACATGGCTGAAGAGCAATTTTCAGCACTTACCCGAACACGCAACTGAAATGGAGGTTTCTTGGACCGTTCGAGCCTATATTTTGCTAATGATAGGGGGCATACTCATGCTGGACGCAAATAACAATAAGATCCACTTGATGTATTTGCCTTTGCTAAGAGATTTGCAAAAGATTCATGAATATAGTTGGGGATCTGCGATGCTTGCCATGCTATACCGAGAACTTTGTCGCGCCACAAACCCTTCTTCCCGAGATATAGGTGGATGCCTAGTGCTATTGCAATCTTAGGCACTATATCGGATGCCATTCTCGGCATCCGTTAGGCACCAAACATATGTTTTTCCACTCGTTAACAGGTGATTACCATATACCTTAAATTTTAATTATTTGACATATTTTATTAATTATATTAATCTAACAAGTAATTTTTTGTTTTCTTAGATGAAAAACAAAACCGGGGATCGGGAGGCAGTACACAGTTCCCATGTATCGTTTGATGCTAGAGCAATATGCTGAGGAAGGGGTATGTTATTCATTAACATGTTAAATTATATTACTTGACTCATGTTAATATGGTTGCATGTTAGTAAATTATATTACTTTAATCTTATTAATATTTTGACATGTTATTAATTGTGCAGTTCATCTGGACCCCATATATACAGCCAAAAATTACCGCTGTTATTCCCGTCTCAACATTCCTCCACTCAGACCAATGGTGCATTAACGCATCGATAATCAAATTTCAAATAGTGGAGTGGTATGCCGGGGATCGAGTACTCCGGCAGTTTGATTGTAAACAGCCTATCTCGCAGTCGCCATTCCAATTAGGGTCTATCCATGGGATGGATAAGAAGGGGAAAGCAAATTGTGATTGGGGGAGTGTGCATGGACAATATGTTTATGTGTGAAACAACCGAATGACTCGAGTACCTCCGATGGAGTACACTCCGGATTTACAGCCATCGGTGTAGTACATGCAATGGTTCATTGAGTTTGGGAAACCATATTTGATTGGTGCTCCATCGACAATAATTCCCCCATATAGGTCTCGACAAGATCGCCCCTATCATGTAGCTCCTGCCCCAGAGCCACAGCCAGTACCAGAGCAACAAGAAGAGGAGGATGAAGAGGCATTGAATGACGATGATTCTTATCATCCTGATTTTACGAGATCATCACATATGCATAGCTCATCAAGCAAAGGATATTAGCCTCAGTTTGACGAGCCACTGTAATGCTCAAGCCAAGGATATCAGCCTCAATTTGACGAGTCACCGCAATGCTCAAGCCAAGGATATCAGCCTCAATTTGACGAGCCACCGCAATACTCTAAGGAAGGATATCAGGCTGAGTTTGACGAGCCATCGCGATACTCTATTCCTCCCGGGCAATACTCTACTCCTCCGGTGCAAATGGACCCTAATGATGATGATGAACTTGACAAGCAACCTCGACATAAACGCCGGCCACCACGAAGATATACCCCGAGAACCACACTATCTAATCATGGATACTAGGGTTGTATCTAATAGTGTTTAAATTTGACTATTGATGAATTATAATGATGAATTTTTCCTCCATAATGTACATATATTTAAACCTATTTGATCATTTATTTAAATTTCATAACATTAAACCTGTTACTTAAAACCTAAACCGTAAAGTTGAAAGGGTTAGGGACTTAAAGCGTAATTTTACCATTTTTATTAAGTGAGATATTTTTGAAGAAAAGTGTAGAGAATTTGAGAGATGAAAAATTGGAAGATAGATAATTTTTATGCTAAAATGATATTTTAGTCTAATTTCAGAAACATAAAACGAATTATAATTTTGAATTCTTTACCTCAAGATATAAATAATTTAGTGACTGTGACGCAAGTGGACAACATTGAAAATTAATGTAAAAATAACATTAAGAGGTATATGATGATGAACTGGGTTTAGGCCCTACTCGATTCGGATGACTGACCAATATGATAGGTTCGTTGAGGGCAATTACGTCGAGTATGCCCAGCTAGCCTACACAGTCCACACAGCTTGCCCCCGTCTGTTTTCTCCATAATGTCCATTTCGTTGCGGATTCTGGTGATATGAGGATGACCTTTTGGATTCCTTCGTAAACCTTTGTTCGGGATAAGCTCGAAAGTCGTCGGAGGTAACTCCCATGTGGACAAGTCAGGCAGGACAGGAAACTCATTTTCCCAAATACGTAACGTACGATGGAGAGTGTAAACGGGGTCGATGAACTGTTCAACATTGAGCGACACTTTAGCACAAGCTGCAACGACATGCGCACAGGGATAACGAAGTGTATCGAACATCCTGCAATCGCAGTGTCTGTTTTGGAGATCAACCCCATATGACCTAGATGGGATACCAGGTCAACGACCAATAGTCTTAGTAACTTGAAATCGTTGAAACTGTCGTGAATATATTTCAACGTTCATCATCCTCGCACTCTGACGGTTTTCATCTATTGCATTCCTGACAGCTTCGACAAACACGTGACTAGCGTTCATCTGATCGATTTGTCGCGTTCCCATTACTGGCATCAAGGTAGCTAGCCTATAAAACGTAACGAAAAACACGGATGAAATCGGAAGATGTTGTATTCTCTTGAACACGCCATTAATCGATTCTGCCAGGTTGGTCGTCATTTGACCATATCGATACCCCTCATCAAAACTTTGAGAGCATTGTCACGGCTCCATGGTACCCAACCACTCGCGTAGAGGCTTGTCGTTTGACCTTCCATGTCACTCTCAAGTCTGGTCATTCTTTGCCGGAATCGGTGTGGCTCTAGCTCGTACGCTGTAGTAATATTAAGAAAACATAAGTTACAGTCTAAAATTAAAACCTTAAAAATATAATTTGGAACTTAATTTTTTTACTCATTTTCACAAGTTGTCTCCGCCAGTCTGCATTCTTATATTCTCGTTGGAAGCTAACCGTAATGTGTCGGCTGCAGTAAACCGATTTTCATGGTACACCAGTACGCCTAATGGCCGTAATAATACCCTTCGCTCTATCAAAGATGATGCAAATATTATCGTTATAAATCACATGCCTCCGCAGGTTTCTCAAGAGAAATTCCCAAGATTCCATGTATTCTTTGTCCACAATAGCGAATGCTATTGGGAGCATGTTTTGATTCCCGTCTTGACCACCGCAATTATTAAGATCTACGTATATTTCCCGTATAGCCACGCTACCTGGACAAATGGCTTGCAGTGAGGAAATGCTCGAACGCAGGGATCAAACGTCCAAAATATATACTGAAAAATTCTTCTTCCCGATTGCATGTTGTTATCTGAGCCATAATAAGGTCGTGTCACCAACTCAATCGCGGTCCCCGGTACGTACTGTCGCATTGCGGCTATCCATCCTTGTAGCTCATTGTATGATGCATCCCAATCACCGAACAATTGTTCCATTGCCATCTATTTCGATCCATGCTTTTCGATATGAAACCCGATAATGGAATCGTGATTGCATGTCCACAATCAATGTAGAAACCTTGATGGTCGGGTCGTCCTTAACCATTGGCATGATATGTGTGCCGGTGATTCTGGAATCAAGTTTCCGATGATCTTCTGACAAACGTGTTGAACTGCATGTGTGAGGCCCATCAATTTTTCTTATCTCCCACATCTGCGACTTCTGGATAAATGCAGCTCGCACCCGCCACTTGCAACTTTCCGTCGACTTCCAGCACTCTCCAATATAGAATGTCAGTTTAGACACTGCGACTTTGTAGTCTATCAACACATTCATGCTATATCGCTTAATAGCAAATATGCATTCTTCCTTAGATTCAAATTTTTGGCCCACAAACAACTCTTCACAATCTGCTGCGACGGCCAATCGGTGAGCAGGTACTATTTTAGGGTATTTCGCGAACTCGACATGTGTCGCATCGGGGTTTATAAGCGACATGTGTGCCCCAGGAGGATTATTGTGCATCACAATATATGTAACTGGATTTTCGACTGGATTTTCATCGTCATTCGCCCCTTCTTCGTCAATATCATCTGGGACCTCATCCACATCCGGATCACTATCAATATTGACTTCATTATCAGAAGGAATACTACTATCATATCCATCATCTTGATCTGCATCATTCTCGGGTGCAGCAGCATTAAGATCAATGTCTAGCCCACGTACGATTGATTGACTTTCAATGTACAATACTGGAACCACCATACACGGAGTTGAATCTTCATTTTGTACAGGTTCCACATCAACTAACTCAGCAAACAATTGAACCGGTGCATTTGAGTCACTTTGATTCGAACAATAAAGAGCGATCATTGTCTCCACGTCTTCGTCATCTACAAGTTCCATCTCGGTGAATTTGATGAGATCTATCGAAACTGGAAACTTGTAGAAAAGTTTCGAGATCCTTCTCCCACAACGTCTAAAAATTTTTGCACTAATCCTTGCTTTCATATCATCAACCGAGATATTTCGACGAAATCTCATTCCTATTTGTTCCCGACAATCAAATATACATTCAACCGATGTTCTCGAAATTACTCCATCAAAATAAATGCATAAAAAAAATTGATTATCCATATTCAATAAATCTGTTAAAAATTAAATAAAATTTATTAAATAAAATATGATTTTACCCATTTATATCATACTCAAATAAAATTAAAATTAAACACATTACCTTTCTTTCCTTCTTCTTTCTTTCCTCTCCTTTTTCCTTTCTTTCTTTCTTTCCTTTCTTTCTTTCCCGTTTATTTGCTTCCCTCACTCCTATTTTATAACAAAAATTTTATTTCATTTAATTTTTATCACAAACACTAAAAATTCCCAACCACCCAAATTTATTTTCACAAATAAAATAAAATAAACACACACACGACACAATGGGGTGCTGCCAAGTGGCAAAACACCCCTTAGTGCCGCCACTTGATATTCCTCCATTGGTGCCGCCACTTCGTGTTCCTCCACTGGGTGTCAGGTATTTTTTTGTCGTATTTTTCTCGTATTTTTTTGAAAAAAACCCTTGAGTGCCGCCACTTTAAATCCCTCCACTAATAAAATAATATTTTTTTATTTTTAAATATATAAAAAATTATTAAAAAAACACGTGTCAAAAATACCCCTTAGTGCCGCTACTTAGAGTTCCTCCACTTAACTAAACATACCATTTTGGTAAATAATAATTTGGGGATACCATTTTGGTTATTAATTTATTTTTTTGTATTATTTAAGTAAAAAATCCGATTAAAATAAAATAAATATAAAAGTTACAGGGACCAAAACGAGGAATAACCCAATCCTTAAGACTCGTGTCGTTCCCGGAGGGGTCCATGTTCGAGGGATTAAAATGTAAAAATTAAAAAATTAAATGGTAAAGTTAAAAGAAAGGAAAAAATAAAATCAAAACAAAATTAAAAGAGCTAAAAAGGCAAAACGACCTGGGCAGCAAATAAGTCTTCTACATGAAAACACGCGGATCCTGAAGCGGGTTCGGGTCAAATTCGAGTTGAATCAAGGCATAAAACGACACTGTACAAAGGTTTTATATAAACTAAATTCTAAAAAAAATCATTTAACTTTAGGTTTTCTAAAAAAAAATTCTTTCATCCTCTCTTTTTCTCTTAAGCTCCCCTTGGCCGACCATGGGGTTCGGTAATCTCCTTGCCGTAGGCCACCGGTCATCGACAACTATGACCATCGCATACGATGGCCAGAATTTAAAAAAAAAACTCTCCTTTAAACCTTTTTTAGCCTCGAACCCAAATCTAGGACTAAAACCTCCTAAAACCTAACCCAAAGCCCCAAATGCACAAGAAAACCTTCGGGTTAATCCTCTTCCGACAAGGCTTAGGGCAAATCTATATAGATCCAAGGGTCCTTCGAGTCAGAGAGGACTATCCTTGGACAGAATCCTTAATCACCCACAGCGGTGGCAAAGTGCGAATCGATCGAAGTAAAAACTATAATTTTTTATATTTATTATTATTTTTTATTTTCGAAAATAAAAATGGAAAAAACCTTGAACGAATTCCTTTTTATTTCTTTCTATACGTGTGTGTTCATAACCATTTACAAAGAATTTGTGCTATTTTTATAGCAACCAGATTACATATTTTCCTATATTTTTGCTTTTTCTTTTTTCCTTTTTTCTCTATTTATATGTTGTTAGCATATCTAGAAGGTGCGAACATGATAAGAGCAGCTGAGAGCAATGAAGAGCCTGCTGACGTAACGACGACGGTCGGAGGCTCAAATAAATTAGGGTTAGTAAAAAAAGAAATTTAAGGTTTGGGTTTTAAGCTTTAGGTCTAGGTTTGGGTATTAGGTTGGGTTATTAGGTTTGGTAATTTGGGCTTGTAATTTGGGTTAATGTTTTTTTATATGTAATTGGACTTTTAATGGACTTTTTTGTTTTTTTTTTTGTTTTTTTTGTTTGGGTTGAATGAATTTGGGGTTCTACAACTTTAATATCAAGTTTTCATATACAAACTTTAATTTCATCATTAAAGATCATATTTTCGGCTTTTATTAAAACTTGTGTTTTAATGACTAAAAGCTTAGTTTAAAGGACTAAATATCGTTCAAAACTCAGAGTAAGCCGATTGGTTATATTTGCTTGAAAAAAAAGAGCTTTGACACGAATCCAGAAAAAACTCACATTTGGAGAAAATAATAAAGAAGATAAAGGTTTTTAATGTTTCTCTTAGTTTTTATAGGTATCTAAAGTTTTACGGTTATTATAATTCAAAGAAAATTAGGAGTTTGGTGTTTAAAAGAAATTGGAAGAGATTAGGAGCAAAGGATGGCACAAATTATGGGGACTTGAAGTTGACAAGTTAAATTGAATTGAAAAAGGGGTTTTTATGTTGATTTTGGACATTATAGTCAACTACTTGCACGATTCTCTTTGTTGTTCCCTACCAGGTTTAGGTATTTTTGTTTTGTTTTTTCCATCTTTGTTTACGGCGGTGGCTTGATTTTTTAGATTCTCTTCTACATTCGTCTTAATATAAAGGGAGATACACGTATTGAATCTGTTGGTATGGAACATGGAATGGCTTCGCTATCATTGGATGATCAGGAAGATGCGATTGAGGAAGCACAACGATTACCTAGGGCTTTGATGGAGGAAAACAAGTTTAGTTTAGTAGGTTGCTTTCTCACGGCTGGTATTATTCACTTTCCAGCAATGAGAAGCACTCTAGCTAATCTTTGGCATCCTGTTAAGGGTATTGAGATATTAGATTTGGGAGAAAAAAGGTTCTTGTTTCAGTTTTTTCATTGGATGGATTTTGAGCGTGTTATTAAAGGAGCCTCGTGGACGTTTAATAATCATCTTCTAATCTTTCATAGATTATTGGAAGGGAAGGATCCAATGAAGGTCCCTTTGATTACAGTCTCTTTTTGGGTTCAGATTCATTACGTTCCCCCAGGTTTTTTTATTGAGATTCTTGTCAGACAGTTAGGAAACTTCATCGGTCATTTCTTAGAGTATGATTGTGAAGGTCTTGCTAAAGGTCAAAGGAGTTTTATGTGCGTTAGGGTTGCTATGGTTGTTTGGATCCCTTTGAAGAGAAAAAAGGCTTCAATTCTCGCCAGGGAATATTGGCTATGTTTTTTTCAAATATGAACGTCTTACGCTATTTTGTTTCTTTTGTGGTAAGTTAGGGCATAACGACTCTTTCTATAAAGATAGGATGACCTTAGGTTATGAAGTTGTAGAGATGGGGTGGGATTTATCTAGAACGACTCAATCAAAACGAGTCATGGTAATGAATAATGTGTGGTTAATGGACTCCAATCGAAGCTCTACATAAAGGGTTTCGACCACGAATTAACGAGTGGGTAAAAGAGTTGGGGTCCAATTGAATGACATAACTCGTGATGTGTATAAATCCGATGCTGGGTATTAATTTAATCGGTAAAGCTTCTAACTTGAGTGGGGCAGTAACCATAGAGCATGACTCCTATGAAGTAATGATTTTTGGAGTTGACGAAAAGAAAAGATCAAGAATGACCCTTAGAGTGGACTATAGAGGGGAAACGAAAGGTGTGTCCGGTGATGGCAAGACAGTTGTTCCTACTTCTTTAGTATCGTCAGCGACCAAAGGGCAAGCCGACCAGTCACAATGAAAATATTAAGCTAGAACATTCGGGGGTTGGGGAACACTCGAAACGTGCGACGCCTTTGACATGTGTTGAAGGAGTTTAATCCCCATTTGGTTTTCTTTATGGAGACCAAGCTTTGTAAAGATAAAATGAAAAAAGTCCACAATTGGCTTGGTTTTTTATACGGTTTTGATGTTTCTACTGATGGTACGAAAGGTGATTTGTCTCTAGCTTTGAAAGGTAATGTCTCGATCTCCCTTCAAAGTTTCTCTGATCATCAAATTGATGTTGAGGTAGAGGATCAATAGATTAATAGAAAGTGGTTATTTACGGGGTTCTATGGGACACCGTACGCTGTTAATAGATTGGACTCATGGAATGTTTTACGAAGGATAGGGCAAAATCGTAATCTTCCATGGATGGTTTGTGAAGATTTTAATGAAATATTATTTGTCAGTGAGAAGGTGAGTGGGAATCCCAGATATGCTAGAAGAATGGAAGCTTTTAAAGATGTAATTGATGATTGTTGTTTGGTGGATTTAGGGTTTTTGGGCCCTTGGTTCACTTGGGAAAGGGGAAATTTCACAGAAACAAATATTAGGGAACGACTAGGTAGAGGATTAACTAGCGAATGATGGATGGAGTTATTTCTTAATGCCTGTGTACAACATCTTTCTCACTATTTTTCAAATCAGTCCATTATTAATTGACAAGTGGCAGGACGTTCACTCTATACGGTCTTGAAAGTTCTATTTTGAAGCATGGTGGGTGCCTGAAAATTCTTTTATTACTGTTGTGAAGAATTCTTGAGAGATGGTAAATGGTGATTTTCTCTTGAAAATAATTGTCTTGCAAGTAAGACTTGTGGATTGGTTAAAATGTCTCAGTTTGTTACGGAAAGGGGTCAAAAAGCGGCTGTCTCGAAATATTGATGAGTCGTGTAGGGAGAAGGCCAACGAAAACAACCTAGCCTCTTTGATTGAAAATTGAGTTCTTTTAAATTTGGAAATAGATAAGGACGAGAAATTTTGGGAACAAAGGGCCCGTACTAATTGGTTAAAAGTGGGGGATAAAAATTTCACTTTCTTCCACAAGTTTGCGTCTCAGAGAAAGAGTTGGAATAAAATATGATTCTTGGAATACGAAGATGGAAGGGTTACAAGTGATGAAAAAGAGATTGAAGGTATGGCTAGTAATTTTTTTTAGTTTGTTTCAATCGAGAGGAATAAGGAACCCTACCTATATTCTATCCGGAATCCAGAAAGTGATTACCAAATATATGAATTTGAATTTAACAGCTTTGTATACAGTTGAGGAAATAATTCTTGCCCTTAAAAATATGACTCCCACTAAAGCATCTGGGGATGACGGATTTCATACTTTATTCTTTCAATCATGTTAGGATATAGTTGGCCATGATGTTACAAATTTCTACCTTAAAGTTCTTAATGAAGGTATGGATTTCGATTCAATTAATCTCACTAATATTATGTTGATCTCTAAAACCCCTCATCCTACGAATTTGGTTAACTTTCGTCCCATTAGTTTATGCAATGTTTTGTATAAATTAATTGCAAAAGTGATAACTAATAGATTCAATGAAGTATTGGATGTTTGCATTGATAAATCTCAGAGTGCATTTGTTCCTAATAGATTGATTTCGGATAATGTACTACTGGCATATGAAATTATGCACACTTTTCGCTAGAAATGAGTTGGGAAGAAGGGTTTCATGGCCTTGAAGCTTGACATGAGCAAGGCATATGATAGAGTTGAATGGGGTTTTGTTGAAATAATGATGCAGAAGATGGGCTTCGATGAAAGATGGATTTCTTTGATTATGAAATGTGTCTCATATTTCTCGTATTCAATGGTAATCAATGGAAATATTGGGGAGAGATTTACTCTTACAAGAGGACTGCGATAAGAAGACCTTTTAAGCCCTTATCTATTTTTTATATGCAATAAGGGTTTTTCTTCACTAATGAGAATGCTACTCAATGAGGGAAAGATAAAGGGGCATAAAGCTAGTAGGAGTGGGCCTCAAATTTCACAGCTTTTTTTTGCTGACGACTTTATTTTATTTGACGATCCTACTAGAGAAGGGGCTGAAGCAATCAAAATAGTGCTAAAGGAGTCTTAAGATTGTTCTGGCCAAAGTATTAATTTCAGTAAGTTTACAATATTTTTTAGCACTAATACTAATAAGGTAGATCGCTAGAATGTTTCAAGAATACTTGGGGTTCGTTGTTTTAATGACCCAGAAAAATATTTAAGCTTACCCAATATTGTAGGAAGAAGGAAATCAGACTCTTTTCAGGTGTTAATAGATAATTTTAAGAAGAAAATAGCAAGATGGAGTGTGAGGAATTTATCCCAGGGAGGGAAGGAAGTTTTTATTCGTTTAGTTTTGCAAGTTATCCCCATGTATTCATTGTCTTACATTTTACTATCAAAAAATTTATGTATCGAGTTAGAATATATTATCGCCAAGTTTTTGTGGCAGAAAAGCCCGGGTAGGAGGGGCATTCATTGGTGCTCGTGGGATCAACTATGCTTTCCTAAGGAATTGGGAGGGTTAGGTTTTCGTAATTTCTTTAAATTTAATGTCGCTTTGTTAGCCAAACAAGGTTAACGCTAATTCATTATCCGGATTCATTATTAGCATGCGTATTGAAAGATAAAATACTATTCGAGGTCTTATTTTCTTAATGCAAATTTGAGGAGTTTACCTTCATTTACCTGGAAAAGCGTTTGGGCTACGAAGGGATTATTAGAAAAGGGGTTATGCTGGAGAGTGGGTACCGGTGTAAGCATTTCTACCATGGAGGATCCTTGGCTTCCCGGTGCTGAAAATTATAGAATTTCTCCATAGGTTAATATTGGCAGTTTGACTAAAGTGTTAGATTTTATTGATGCTAGTTCAAGAAACTGGAAGACTGAGCTAGTGATGAATACCTTCCTAGCAAATACTGCTTCGAAAATCTTGAAAATCCATTTGGCAGCAGAGGAATACAAATGGTAACGATTGAAGGTGACGCCAAATCTATAATAGTTAAAAGCATATTGGATACAAGAGACAAGTCAGAGATATGAGTCATTATTTTCGATATCCAAAAGTAGAAAAAGCATTTTCAAGAAATAAGGTTTGCTCATATACTTAGAAATCTAAACAATATGGCTCACGATTTAGCAGTAAAATGTTTAAGATCGGAACAAAATACTTACCTTATTGAAAATGGGATGGAAACGAATGAATATAGTTGATTGAGGTGCAGACCACGAGAACCAAATTGAAAGAAATTTCTTAGGGTAACGAAGGAGTTTTGTAACAAAATGATTTTCTTTTCTCTTTTGGAAAGCTACGTCTTTTGCAAACCTGGAGCAATCATCATTTTTATTAAATGTCTTGGTCAGAGTAGTTCTGTGGCTTCCAGCTCATCACTAGTTGGCATGCAAGTTAGGGTTTTATTTAGTTATTTTTTTGGACTTTTATTCCTTTCTTTTATGGTTTGTAGGCTCCGATAGTGGGTTCTTCTGGTTTTTAACAACCCAAGCTTTGTTATGTAAAACAGTAATGGGCTAAGACTTTTTATTTATTTATTTTTAGTTTATTAATAAAGCCAGACTGAATTTCTTCAAAAAAAAGTTGATTTTGGACATTTGGTCAAATTCTTTATAAAAACTCTAAATTTTGACTCTTTTACAAATCAATCCTATTTTTCAAAATTAAAGTTATTTAAAACTCATTTTCAGAATCTTATTTAATTTTCTAATAGTCATTGTCAAAATTATTATCGGTTACAAACTTATGAAATTCTGAACACGTATAGGCTAAAATTTCTAAAATACCCTCAAAACTTTTAAGCCTAATTTTGAGGTGTGACACTAAAACCCTTATTATCGCATTAACTCAATCTTTAGATCTCCTATTAGATTTAATTCTAATCCGGTAGATTTACTTCGTCTTATTTTTAGGATTGCATGTAACTCCACTCAATTATTCTAGATATACTCTTAAACAATGTCTATTCATCTGATTTAAGCACATCAAACATAGATTAATAGCCTAGAAATATTAAACCAAGAATTAAGCACACATAATTAAGAACAAGATCCAAATATTTATTGCGTAAAACAGAAATAAAAAAAAAAATTCATTATAAGGTTCATATTTCCTAGGTATTTAGAAAGTTCATAATCGCAAATAAGAACATTCAAAAGACAATATAACCACAAGAAACGAATAAACTCATAATAAATTTCAAAGAAATCAAAAAGAGATCTTCAATCTTGATGGAAATATGCTTTAGAGTCGGCTTCAATAGTGTTTTTCGAGTTGTTTTCTTGAATATTCTCTTACAGCTCCCTTCCCTCTTCTTATATATAGGTCTTAGAATGCCTAAAAAACCTAAAAATTATGTTTTTTTTCGCATGTTTGGAGTGCAATTTGCGATTTGGAAACGATCTAGCACACGTCCGCATGTCTAGCTCGTATGGAATGGCTCAACTTGTGTGGCACTTGAAACTTGCTCCGATTTTTCGATTTTACTCATTTTTCACTTCTTTTGATCCTAAATGCTCTCTTAAGTATAAAAACATGAATTTAAAGTATTAGGAACATCAATTCACCATTTTACATCGAATAATCATTCAAAAATACATTAATAACGAGATTACAACATGTTACTTTTATCACTTGTCATTCAAAAATAAATGAATGATTTTACACTAATGCAAAAACACACAGGAAAAGAGTTTGAAAAAACCTTAGTAAAAAAAAGTTTAACTGAGTTGAGAAAAAAGTGTATCTAAATCAGCTTTTAGGGTACAATAATTCAATTGTGCCCTTTTATTAATAGTTTTTGTAGTTGATCGATTATGTTATTGTGTCATGTCACATGAACAATTATGTTATTGTGTCATGTCAACATATATAAAGTTATTTTACATCCAAAATAAATCCAAGTTCATTTTATACATGATTACAAATATTACAAAAATGATTAAAAATATTAAAAATTGTTAAGATCGAAATACATCAAGAGGGGGTGAATTGGTGTTTTAAAAAGTTTTTGGTAAATTTGAAAAATGCAATAAACTCAATAATTTATAGTGGTTCGGCCTCAATTGCCTATGTCCACTACCTTAGTTTTCCTCAACTAAGGATTTCCCAAATCCATTAGATTTGAACCTTTAAGGGCAAGGTTTAACCTTACAAATCTTTATCCTTTCAAAGGTAAGATAGAACCACACCCTTTAAGATTTTCTACCCAAAACCTTAAGTAACACATCACAAAATAAGAGAAAATAAGAATGATTGAGAATATACCTCCAAAAGGTAAATGATCAACAATTAAGCACTCTCACACAAAGTTATAACACTTGAAAGAATGATTGAAAACTTAACCCACAAGTATGTACAAGAAAAGTTTGCTAGAAGATTGATGAAAGATTGAAAAATGAGTTTTTTGAAGTTAAGCATTTGTTTTGTCTTTGCTGACTTCAATGGGGAGCCTTGACCTTGTATTTAAGTCCTCTAACAACCTTGTGGACGTTTATAGCCGTTTGAAATAAAATAAAGACGTTGCAGCAATTAAAACAGCATTTAATGCAGACAGCAGCTTCGTTGTTCCGGTAGATGAAGACTTGTATCGGTAGAAGCCTTTGCAGAATATGACCGTTAGGGTCGTTGTACTGGTAGATCCCACCTTGTATCGGTAGAACTCTGAAGGTTTCATTTGGTATTGGTAGAACCCATTAGAGTATCGATAGAAGTGCAGGGGATGCTGAACTTTGGCTATTGACTTGACTTTTTTCGATAGAAACCTTCCAGGTCTCGATAGAAGTCCCAGGCCACAACTTCTTTGCTCTCTAGAGTTTGTTCTACCGATAGAAGTCTGAAGCATTACAAACGTTTTTCTACCTTGTTTCTACTAATACTTTTCCACTATGTATCGGTAGAAGTCTTCCAGACTTCGAAAATTTGTCGAAAACTAAGTTATTTCAAGATTTTTTAAAAGTTTATTTTGTCCAACACTTTAAAAATAATTTTAATGACCTATAAACAATTTTTACAAATTTAAGTAGGGATTTTTAATATACTTTTTGTTTTTGTTATATCAAAATACTTGAAAAACTAATGCTAACAAAAATGATAATTATTTATAAATAATTATTAATAAATATTAAAATGTTAAAAAATTAAAAAGAAATTACTGAAAAACTACGTTTGAAATAAAAAAAAGTTAGATAAATAGTTGTCCAAGTTCAAATGAACTTAAACATCCATATGTCTAAATTCATTTTGGACATAGTTATGAATATTATGAAAATCTTTAAAAATTATAAAAACTAGTTAAAGTGAACAGCGTTGACCCTAGTCCAAAATTGTATTTTGGTGTAAGACAGACAGTAGAAATGTGAAAGCAATTTTGAGGGAAAGACAACTTTGTCCGCTAAATTGGTGGATATACAAAATTCCAAAGGGTAGTACTAAATTTCTATTTCTTGGGTAAATCAAAACAGCACCGAAGAGGATGATCAATAAATAAATGAAGTCTACGTCAGAAAACAAACACAATTTGAGGTAAGTGGAAACACTAAAGATAAGGTCTTTGAATTTAGACAGATGATCTTCACAATTTATTTAATGAAAAGCTGATTCGATTCATTGGATGAATATAGTAAAATGAATGAAACATCGAAACCAATCATTTCTTCATTTTCTTTAAAAATGGTGATCAATTGAGTATTTATATTATTAAAATGTGTTGGTGCGTTGTGATATATAAGAATCCATATCGGTACATCTCATATCACATCTTTAGGCAGACTGTGTTGCATATTGTTGGCCATTTTTTAACATGATTATACTTGTCATTTTAACACATCATTTGGTAGTAAAATCTGTGACAAATTCTTGCTATTTATTAGAATTGTTCATGTTCGGGCTATTCGTTTAGATTTGAAAGTTCATTCAAAATTTGTGAGAGTTTGAGTAAAATTATTAGATTCGAAAAATGGGTTTGAACAAAAAAATTTAGATCCATTTAAAATATGACTAATTTAAGACACATTAAAAAAATAAACTTATATCAAATTTATAATACTACTCTAATGTAAACATTAAAATAATGTTCAGATGACTATATAAAAATTTTCAATAAATAAAAAGGTATAAAATTATTAAATATTAAAATAAAATAAAATAAATATTTTTTAAAAAAAATTAAAAAATAATATGAGTGGGCTTAAAATGGGCGAATTTAGACAAAATTTTAGGCTCAAATTTTTGGGTCGGGTTGGACTTAAACAATCATAAAATATGTTAATATCATGATTAGACCTGATCTGAACTAAACTTGACTTAGGCCATGAACACCTCTAATATTTATTAAAGAGATATTTTAATACAATTCAAGGTATATTTGATGAATAAGTTGAAGATAATATGTAAGACATTTTTTTGGTAATTATTAAAAGATAATGAGGCTTTTTCAATGATGATATACATGAAAACTTTGATGATTTTATTGAAGATAATCGTTAATAATTAGAAGAGGTGAGTTTTATGCTTATAGATTGAACATTATCCCACTTGATGTTAATCTTAAATAGTGAGGGCTGCCATGGGAATTGTAGGAGCAAAGACTGCACTGTTGAATTTATTTTAGGAGGAATTTATTTAGTGTAGTAGAATTTTTTATTTTTTTTTCTTGAGTAAGGTAAGATTAAGTTCAAATTGTGTCAACAATTTTTTGTTTTAAGTTTTTATTACATGGTAGTATCTGTTCACATTTTTTTAACTCTTTGACAACGCACACACATCTTACACACACAAGTGCTCGAACCCGAGACTTCTAAGGTGAACAACATCCTTTTTTTTCACTTGAGTCACTTGTTGAGTTCTATAGATATGTCACTTCTGTCTCGTTTAGATACTAATATAATAAATAAGGAAAAATTATTTATTGCATGTGTATTACAATAGTTAACCATATAATTAGCATAAATTTAAAGTTAAAAACACGAGTAAAAATTTTTATAAAAAATAATACTGCTTCAAAATAAGAAAAATTCTCCTCCGCTTTTTTCAAACAAATAACGTGAGTATCTAAAAAATTCACATATATTAAAATATAATAAATAAATAATATTCTTACAAAATATAGCATTTGTGTATTAATTACTGTAATTATATTTCTTTGTGCACCTCACTATCATATTTCAAATTTTCAAAATGGAAAGAAAAAGAACTGTAAGAAAAGAAACATGAAAATGAGGGATGTTTTTGGGAATTGAACTATGGTACTTGTAAGAGAAAAATACAATAGTACCAAGTTCCACTTCTATCTTTGCATTTTGCTGGTACTAGACTCCTTTAAGAAAAAAAAAATATTATGGACTGTAAAATAATAGCTTAATAATGAAAATATGTAATAAATTAAAACGGTTAAATTAGTCTCATCAATTAAATAAATTATTATAGAATTATAAGTTTCAAAAAATAATTTAATTATTAATTTATTAATTTTTAATTCAATATAATCGATTCATATCAATTTAATTTTTTGTTCAAACCAATACCCAACTGGTCGGGTTTGGTTCAAGAGGCGCAGCGTTGAATCATGAGGAAGCCGCTTCCGTTGGAAACATAAAGGTTATAGGATATTAGTTTCCCATCTCAAGGCATCACCGAAACTGACCTCATTTAACATTCTTACCAAACATTTTTTTTTAAACAACAAACATGAATTGGCCCTAATCTTATCCCTCCCTCCCTCCAGAGGCGAATTCGGGTTTGACAGGGCCTGACTCTCATAAAATAGAAATTCTTTTATTTAGATTTTAGAAAATTTTTAAAAGTAAAATTATAATTTAACCCCTTAAAATAATAAAATTTTAATTTAATTTTTTAAAAATTATATTTTTACTACCATAAAAATTATAATTTAATTTCGACTCCTCTAAAAAAAATTTTTGACTTCGTCCCTGCCTCCCTCCTCTCCTTACAAATATATTTGGGGTCCAAACCCATATTTTTCAGTATGAATTTTGTTAAATGTTTTTTTCTGTCTCTTTTAAATGATGAGATTTGTATATTTAGATGACATGAATACTATTTATTGATGGGATATATCAGGTAGGTTTCATACATATGAACACGTATCTTACTTTAGATTTAACACATATTTATACAGTCTTATGCGCAATCTCACGAGTAATATTGTAGGAGAACGTAAGTATCTTTTTTACGAACCCCTATTATCTTGCGAACTCGATCTACGAGTTCAATATACAAGCTCAACGTATGAGCTTGATAGAATTCAACCCAAACCCATTCGTGTTTTAGATCATGATAACAAGTATCGTAACAAAGTTTAATCTCAATAGTTCCTTAATGCACAAGTAAAGTAAAAGAAAGGGGAGAGAAGGACCACCAATCCACAACAAGGTGGTAAGACTTAAAGAGTGAAGGAGGGTTTTGGCGTCTTGTATGAAAGGAGAAGGTTTTGCAGAACAGGAACCAGGATCTGAGTCCTCAATTGTGATAGTTTGCAAAGGTTAAAAGCTGTATTCCTGAAAGCCTGCTACTTGTGTGTTTGGTCCCTTTCCCTGTCAAAGATGATGTCATTGCTACCATTTATGATATATCTCATTCTTTTCGAGAAAACTAAATATGATTCATCTCTCTACTTACTTTGACCTGCTTTAGTTACTTCCTATATATGGTCCCTTACAGTTACAACCTTACCATGCTTCTTTTCTATTTTCACCTCAAATCCAAACCCATGGGCTGGATCCCAGATTCTTGTCTCCCCCCACCCCTCTTCATTTACAAACTGACCTATTCTTACTTGTATGCATCATCTTTCGAAATGAATCCTAGGAGATTAGTGGAACCCTAATCTTTGAATTCAACATAATATATGTTTTTATATAGAGAGTAGAGGTAGAAATTGTTTAGGATTGATTTTAAAAGGGTTAGTATTTAGAATATCCGTAATATGTTTCTTTTTATTTCACACTAAGATATTTTGTCAACACGTGATTCTGCTTTCTACTGACAATATATCAAATATTTTTTTAATTTAAAATTTGTGATAACGGAAAACTTTGAATTTAATTTTTTAACCATTTCACTAACGGTTTTAAGGAGTGGGATAGATTTGGTAAATGCGTTGCATCACTTGTTTTTAAACGTACGATAATTTTATATTTATTAAACGCTTCAATATCATACAGAGGCAGATTTACGGGGTTGACAGGAGCCCCGACCTCTCTTAAAATAAAAAATTTATCATTTTTATCCTTTAAACTTTTAAAAATTTCAAATTAATAAAAATAAAATTACGCTTTGACTATATCTAAAAATAATAATCCTTTAAAAATTATAAAAATATAAACAATTTAATTTCAACCCCTAAATTTTTTTTCTTATTTTACCCCATCTTCATATTGTATAAAAAATCAATATACCATACCTTCATTTAAATTGTTCATCCTTTTTATGTAACCGAGATTCGGATTTGCTGCTGTTTTCCGCCATGATTTCTTTTAACTTCACCTTCAATCATTAATGTATTATATTTAAATTAATTAAACACTACAAAAATATATGAAAACAAAAATCAAAACATGACCCAATCACTTAAATGAGAATAATACCTAAACTAAAATCCATAATAGTTTATTAGTGAAATTTGTTTCAATTTCTCAATTTGATTGAAAAGTCTCGTGAAAAAATATTTTTGAAATTTTTAATTATATTTATTAATGTTGTTATAATAATAATAATTGACTTCTTTTTTCATTTTTTTATACGTAAACACACGCGTAAAGGAAAGATTAACTCAAAATCCAAAAAAAAAAAATCATATATATTAAAAATAGTAATAAATAAGTAAGATATAGAAGATTGTAAATAAGGTGGAAAAGGAGGGGCAAATGGTGGAAAAGCAAAGTGAAACTCCTGCCTTCTTCTTTCACATGGGCCGTTAATTTTTGGACCTATTATGACGTGCGTTACGCCAAAGCCCGGTTGGGCTGGCTCAGACCTCGCACTCGGAGACAGCCCCGTCATTTCCTCTCCCAACCACTGACATCCACGTACTCTACTCACATACCCCCAACTTGCCTATGCCGACCCCACTCTGAATTCATTCCCCGTAAAATGTGTCCCATCACGTATCTCTCTTCTTTCCATTCTCTCTCAGCCGTCCGATCATGATCAGGAAAAACCCACAAAAGAGGGTTTATTTTGTCTTCATTCCCTTTACTTAGTTTTGAAATATAGTCCTTCTGCTCTCTCTCTCTTGATAAAAACGCCGGAGATGTCTAGAGATCAATGTTAATTCAAAACTTAAATAACCTATTTTCATTTTAGCTAACTAACCCTTCAACTTTTAATTTAAAATTTTAATCTCTCTGCTTATTTGATTGAATATTTAATATTTTAATATTAAGAAAAATCCAATCTTAAAACTAAAATTAGATCCATAATATTGGTAATTATTTCATTAAATTTTAATAGATGCTATTCAGCTGGATTTTATATATATATATATATACCTTTTTTTAAATCTATTTAATTTTTTAAAAGCAAAATATATTTATTTTTTAAATAACAAAAAAAAGGGACTAAAGTTTTTGAATTAAAAGTAGAAAGATTAAAATTCAACAATCTAAAAGAATATAGGGACTGAAGCCAGAATTAGGACAAAAAAGGTACAGTCTAAATTGTCTATATCTACCTAGATTGGTTGCCTTTATAATCGTCTTCTATAAATCTAAGAACCCGAAAAGTAAAGCTTTTCTTGTGTCTGGTGCTTCTGTCTTCTCTTTTACTTGCTATTTTTCCTTTAACTTTTCTTTTTGTGAAAAAACATTGAAACCCTTTTTAAGACGCAATAGAATATGTGTGGAGGTGCAATCATTTCCGGTCTCATTCCCGTGAAACGCGGTCGGAAGTTAACCGCCGAGGATCTTTGGTCTGAACTGGACACATTGTCTGACCTGCTGGGTCTGGATTGCGGAAATGGAAAAGACCCTTTCACTCAGTTCGACAACACCGAGGCCGGTTCCAAAGCCAGGAAGCTTGAAAAAGGTATGATTTTTGCTTCTGGGTTTTCTTCAAAGTTTGGGTGCTTTTGTCTTTTTTCTTTTTGCAGAAAGCCATGTTTTTCCATTTGTTTCTTGCATGTTGTTGATTACATGTCGGTTTATGTGGTCTTGCAATGGTCTTTTGCTACTTGCATGAATGGTCTTAAAAACTGAAGTAGTCTAGTTTAGAAAACAAGTTCTGCGCATCAACCTTGCTGTTTCAGTCGTTTTGTGTAAAAAGAAAATGGTAAAAGTTTGTTGTTATTCTTGTTTAAAGAATTACAACAAAAAGTATTCATGAAAGAAATCAAGTTTGCGTTTTTAATGTTGTTTTATATGGTAAATGTCATGGTTTTGTTTGGGGGTGGTTTTAGTGACAAACGAGTCGACTCAGAAGACAGGCCGAGGGAGAGAGAAAGAAGGGAAGACTCAGCGAACTCGAAAGAACATTTACAGAGGAATCAGGCAAAGGCCATGGGGGAAATGGGCGGCCGAGATAAGAGATCCTCACAAAGGTGTCCGAGTGTGGCTGGGTACATACAACACGGCTGAAGAAGCGGCTCGAGCCTACGATGAAGCAGCCAAGCGCATCCGTGGGGACAAAGCCAAGCTCAACTTCCCTGAAACTCCACACCTAACTCAGCCTCCTGCTAAGAAAAGGTGTGTCATGGCTCCCGAGTTGACTCCACCGAGTTCTGAAACCAATAGCCCCCCAGCTCCCCAACCTTTTATGGCTTTCGGTTACGAGAGTGGAGTTTACAGACCGAGTGAAGCAATGGAAAGCGAGATGGAGCTGAAAGAGCAAATCTCGAGCCTGGAATCGTTCCTGGGTTTAGAGCCTGATGAGACAACAACTCAGTTGAGCGGAAACGCTGAGCCTGACTCAGTGGGCCTTTGGATGCTTGATGACCTTGTGACACATCATCAACAACAGCCTCTGCTCTTTTATTAGAAGCAAAAAAAAATTAAAAAGATGAAAAGAAAAACTATTAATCGTAATTAGCGTTAAATCGTACTTAAATGTTAAGTAGGGCTTTAAAAACTTTTTAATTAGGAAGGCTCATGTTATGTTCTGTCTTATTATGCTTGAGACTTTAATGTTTGTATTAATGAGTGGTATATAGTTGTGACAATAAAAAATTCGCAATCTCTTTTTTTTCTTATATATATATTTTTCATACTCATTTTACAATCGTATTTAAAATTCGTAATTGTTGTAAGTTTTAATTTATGAGTTTAATATAAAAGAAAAACGTAGCGTAGGTGACATGTAAATTTGTTTCGAGAACATTGCAATACCCATAATGTAGGTTCGTGTATCAGATATAGTTAACACTTTGGATTGATAAAAAAAACCTCGTAATATGCAATTTTCTTTTATTTTTTTTAAGTTTTAACAAATTATTATTGTCACAGGATTTTAAAACAAATATCTATAAACCAAAATGCATAAATAAATAGCATTTTAATTCATTGCACCAACATTTGGCAATCCCAAAGTTTTTATTATATGACAATGGTGATTGGTGTTGACGTGATTAATTTGATATTTCCAATTATAGATATGAAGGCAAACATGTGAATGGTACCGGCCATTGAAGGAATGTATATTATTTAACTACATTAATTGTTGAGTGATTTTTTTTGTTACGTCTCATTAAAAAAAAATTTTCGGATATTTATATATATTATCATTGTTCATAATTTAATCTCAATATTTATAAGATTGACATTTTGAACGGGTCTCAGACATGTTGGACACGTGTACCGTTTTGGGTCGCCTGTTAGATCTCACGGTTCTTCACATGCAAATTCTTTAAATACATACGAATTGAGACTGCAAACTCCTTTCAACTCGTGCGAGCTGATGCCATGAGCTACCCTTACTATCCTCTCGTTATATGCCTAGTACACATCCATCTTGTAAGAATGGAGATTTTATGTAAAAATATGAGTGTACCAAATAAAATTTTTGTATATGCATCAAAGTGGAATAAAATCTGATAATAATGATATCCATTTTTGAACCGGACCAAAATCGGTAATTCATAGATGATGTAAATATTTCGAGCCTTTTACCTCTTTTCTTACTTTTCTTCATTATCTAGAAGTGCCAAACACATATATACTCAAAAAAATCAACATTTATTATTTAAAAAATATTATTTACTGTTCAATAAAATTATATTTTAAAATTTTTTAAAATTTTATTAACGAAATATTTTGTTTGGAGTTCAACTGTAAATAAAAAATAATTTTCATAACATTTCTTTAAATAGTAATTATTATCTTCATTCAAATTTGATCTTATTTGAATAATAAGAATTTTTTTAATAATCCATGGATTAAATAGTAATTATCATCTTCATTCAGATTATTAATTTATTAGATTTATATGAATGTATATAAATTAGATTTACATGAATAGGTAAATTGTAAAGAGTGGAGGATAAAAGATTTTGGTGCTTATGCGCAGTGGATTGAAGCCGAAGGAAGTGATAGATGTAACCCGAATAACTGCTCCATGCATGCATCAACCCCAAAAGAAAAATTGTAAATATTTTAGCCAGTCATTGTCTTAGTTGTTTACCTGTTTTAAGAATCCTACTTTTCTTATTATCTTACTATTTTTTTCTTTTTTTCCTTTTATTATCATTAAATTTATTATTTCCTTTTCTCAAATACGAATAATTTTGGCGGATTGTGTTTTAACTCGATTTATATGGACATTGTTGTCAATATAGGAGGAGGTGGGTTTGAATGCGTTGAAGCGCATTATTCTCCTATTTATAGGTTGAAAAAAGACTATGAGTAATTATAAGCATTGTGTCAAAAAATATATATATATAATCAGAATCTATAAAAAAATTATTAAAAAAAGATGTACCATATTGAGAATTACATGAAAGGTTTTTTTATTTTCAAATTTATTTTAGTTTAAATTTAGATATATTTTGATTATCAATTTGATTGTGCATTATACAAATTAACTATCATTTTAGTTATTTGAATGTTTAGCTATAATTAATGATTTTGATTATATTTAATTGGTTTAATATATTAGTTGGTGTTTGAATTTGATATTTTTTTTCTAATATGGATTTGTGTTATTTTTTGGATCAATTCGGTATATGTATTTCAAAAGAGTTATATATTTTGGTACTCAAAGGTAATTGTATTAACTTTTTAGGGTTTAATTTGGGTTTTAAGGTTGATTTGATGAAAGTTAATTGCTTACTATTAGATTTGAATTTCTCATTATTTTTTATAATAGAATAAATTTAGTGTTGATCGTGAATTTGTTTACTTTTGTGTTTAATTTATCACATATAATCTGATGGGTGTAATTTAATTTTGATTTTAAGATTATTTGATAAATTTTAATTTCTAATATTGTTAATTAATTATAAATTTTCATCAAATCAATTTTAAAACCCGAATTAAAAATTAAAAAATTAATTATATTATCTTCATGTACTAAAATATACAATTTTTATCAAATATAAATACGACATTAGACCAAAAACTAACACATATATCGTATTAAAAAAATTTGTCAAACTCAAGTATGGATTATGCCTATTTAATTAAATATTAATTATAAATATGAATGATTGGAATTATAAGTTGCTAAAAAAATCAAGAACAAAGGATTGTGGTTAACATATGACTTGGATGCTTTTCCAACCCTTGAAAAGAGACAATCCCATTACGCTGCATTACCAAAAACACAACACGTTTGTGGCATACATTAGTAAAGAATTAGGTTAACATATGATGTGTCTGGCAATGTCCAATCATGTACTGTTGGTTGAAAAATCAAAATCTCGTGTGTTGGCTTAAAAAATAATGTATCGTTTCAGATATTATTTGGGTTCGAATCAATTAATTTAGAAATATCAAGTCAATTAAATTTTAATTCGATTGGTATGGACATTATTGCTAATATAGAAAGACATATGTTCGAGTGCGCTAAATAACATATATGATCAGATCCTATAATGAAATTGTTAAAAAAAATAGAAATATCAAAAAGAAAAAAGAAAAGAATTGTTGGATTCCTGTTCTTCACTTGAGCAGACCATTTTGGACTTGTTTAATTTCAACAGCAGCATATTCCATCTTTTGACTAAAAATTGAAGACAACATCTTGTTTAAAAAAGCCTAAAATCTAGTAATATGTTAATGGATCAAATCTTCCTATACATTTCACATTCATACACAATTACCCATTTAATCCTATATATTACAAAATATAAATAAAATATAACTTAAATTAGAATAATTTTGAATCTAACGCACACGGATTAAATTTAAATAGAATATATAGTAATAAGATTTAATTTTTTTTGAACAATTTTATTATAAGTTCTAATCATATATGTTTTTTTTTTACACGGTGCCTAGAATTACCTATTGCTCCTCCCAACCCATAAATAGGAGCATAATATATTTCAGTGCATTTGAACCCATGTTTTCTTACATTAGCAATAATATCTATATTAATCGAGCTAAGACTCAATTGACTTTTTTGAATTAATTTTTATGTTATGAACTTACAATTAAATATATTTAAAATATTTTTATTATTTATTTTAAATTTTAAATTTAAATTATATATTTAAAAGAGATTGACTCATAGGTTTATTCACCTAATAAAAAAAACTTTATTTTTATTTTGTTTTTAAATGAGGTATGTAAAGAATTGAATTGTGTTTTTCGTATTTAATTATCATCATAAATTTAATTTCATAATTAATAAAATATATTAATATTATCATATTTTAAAAACAAAACTTCTAAATAAATAATGATTGTTTACTAAAATTTTATAAAAAATAATCGAAGAGCCCTCAATGTGAGTGGGAGTTTAATGCTAGTTTTTTTTTAATAATCTCATTATAAGTTCTAATTATGTTTGTTTTTTTTTTTTGTAATTGATTATATATATATATTTTTACATAATACTTATAACTACTCATAACTTCTTTTTAACTCACAAATAGAAAGATATTGCATTTGAGCACACTCAAATTCACTTTTTTCTGCATTGATAATATTATCCCACCAATTAAATTAAAATTCAATCTAAGAGAATTTAATAATATATTAAATTAAAATGAATGTGAAAAACACAATCCCGATTAGATTTACTTTAAATTGAGAAATCCAAGCTAAAAAAGAAGGTAATAAAGGTAAATATATGGTTGGTAATAATAGTGAAGGTAATAAAGGTGAAAAGAAAGGTTGGTGGAAAAACAAATGAAAATTGAGAAGAAATGCATGAACCTAACTTATAAAATTCAAGGTGGGTCCTACTCTTTACATTATGTTTCAATTTAATCCCTATTTTTTTCTTTGTTTTTATTCCCAAGCAACAAGCAACCCAAATCTTAAATAATAAAATCTTAATCTATGGTTGGGATTTTAACATCCCTTTTCTTTTTTATTATTTTAATCTTCTTACAAAAAATAAAATTATAATTTTCTCAATTCACATTCTCTCTCATATTAAAAATTTTGTGGATTATATTTTAGTTCAAGTGATATGGATATTAATATAAATGTAAAAAGATATAAGTTTATGTGCGTTGAAGTGTATTATCTTTATATTTATGAGTTGAGAAGAGATTATATGTAATTCTATTTTAAACTTGTTTTTATTATTTTTTTAATTTAATAGTTTTTAAATATATATGATACCAAATTTACGTACTTTAACATGAAATTTAATCATATTATCAAGGTTTAAACATGACTTGATCAAGTTTATTAAATCTTAGCTCAATTGGCATGGACATTGTTGCCACTGCAAGAAGACGTAGATTCGAATGCGTTAAAGCGTATTAATTGGATAGAAGAGCATAGATATTGAAATTAAAATTTTGAATTTGAATAGTGAAACTTGTTTATGTGAAGATTAAATTTGTTTTTTTGAGTAATCTATCATAAGTTCTGATCATATCTGTTTTTTTATACAAAACTTAAAACTATTTATAGCCCCTCCTAAATTCATAAATAAAAGGATAATATGTTCTAATATATTCGAACTTACGTCCTTCTATATTAATAACAATACTTATATTAAAATAATTTAAGACTAATCAGAAAATTAATTATTAAATGATTTGGAAGTTACTTTGTTTCATGTGAAGTGATGGGCCCTGAAATGAAGTCCACTTGATGTTAAGGAAAAAACACAAACACCAACATGTAAATTGTAATATATATTCCAATTATTGTTGTATATCTATTAGAAGTTAAAACACAAAAATTTGGATAAGCACTCCTTTTCCCTATGTATCTAATCAATTCTTAAACAATAATTATTTAAGTAAATTTAATGAATAAATAATGCCCACTTGTATTTTTCTGCAGTAGATGATATAACATCTGACAGTCTGATAAAAAGCAAGTGGATGATGTGATTACATTTGGACAATTCAAAAATCAATTTTTTATTTTAATGAGTTAAAAAATTATTATTATTTGAACTTATTTAAAATTTATTTTTAAATGATTTATAAAAAATAAGGTTATGCATTTAATATATTAGTAATGTATTTTTTTATTTCACAATTAATATTAAAAAATTAACATTGTTATAAAATAAAGAGTAGAGAATAAATAACAAAGAGAACAAGAGAATGAGAGATAAAGAGCAGAGAGTAAATAATAAAAAGAACAAGAGAATGAGAGAGTGTATTTTTATTGATCAATCGAAGTGAATACAATGCTTCTCCAAAGTCTCTATTTATAGACATAAGAAGTATAAATGAAGTAGAGATCTATTTCTAATAACTATTAGAGTTCAAGGTATACCAAACTTTATCTTCATCTTCATCTTTATCTTGATGTTGATGGACATCCATTTAATAAGATATTCATAACACTCCCCATTGGATGTCTATTTGTAGATAATGTGCCTCGTTAAAACCTTATTAGGAAAAACCCTATGGGATAAAAAACCTAATGAAGAAAAAAGAGTACACAATCTTCTATTACAAGCTACCTCGTTAAAAACCTTTACTAAGAAAACCCAATGGGACAAAACATCGGTTAAAGGAAAAGAGTACAACTTGTTTTAGACTCCCCCTAATGGTAACATTACATTACATCTTTGAGTTGACACATTCCAATCTTGTGTAGTAGTCTTTCAAATGTTGAAATGGCAATGCCTTAGTGAAACGATCTGCTAAATTGTCACTAGAACGAATTTGTTGAACATTTATATCACCTTTTTTCTCAAGATCATGAGTGAAGAATAATTTTGGTGAAATATGTTTCGTTCTGTCACCTTTGATGTAACCACCCTTTAATTGAGCTATACATGCTGCATTATCTTCGTATAAGATAGTTCGCATTTTTTCCTGTAAAGGCAAATTACATATCTTCTGGATATGTTGGGTCAATAATCTTAGCCAAACACATTCTCGACTCGCCTCATGCATTGCAATTATTTCTGCATGATTTGAAGAAGCGACAGCTAATGTTTGCTTTGTTGAACGCCATGATATGGCAGTACCCCACATATAAATAAATATCTTGTTTGGGATCGACCTTTATGTGGATCTGATAGGTATCCAGCATCAGCATAACCAGTTAATAGTGATTTTGAATCACTTGAATAAAATAATCCCATATCAATGATCCCTTTGAGATATCTAAATACATGTTTAATTTCATTCCAATGTCTACGTGTTGGAGAAGAACTAAATCTTGCTAACAAGTTTACAGCGAAAGCTATATCAGGTCTTGTGTTGTTTGCAAGATACATTAATGCCCCTATGGCACTCAGATATGACACTTCAGGACCAAGAAACTCTCATCATTTTTCAATGACAAAATTGATCTTTATCCACATCTAACGATCGTACACCATCGGGGTACTCAATGGGTGTGCTTTGTCCATGTAAAATTTCTTTAATATCTTTTCCGTATAAGTTGATTGATGAACATGAATTTCATCTTTTAAATGCTCAATCTGTAAGCCAAGATAAAACTTTGTTTTTCCAAGATCTTTCATCTCAAATTCCTTCTTTAAACAATTTATTGTATTTTGGAGATCTTCAGGAGTTTCAATAATATTTAGATCATCAACATAAACAACAATTATCACAAAATTTGATCCAAACCTTTTTATAAAAACACATGGACAAACTGGATCATTTTTGTAACCTTCCTTTAACAAGTATTCACTAAGACGATTGTACCACATACGTCCAGATTGTTTTAATCCATATAGACTTTTCTTTAATCTGATTGAGCAATTTTCTCGAGAAACTCTATATCCTTCTAGGATTTTAAACCCTTCAAGGATTTTCATATAAATTTCACTATCAAGTGTACCATATAGATATGCTGTAACAACATCCATTAGATGCATTTCAAGTTTTTCACGCACTGCCAGACTAATAAGATATCTAAATGTGATTGCATCCACCACAGGAGAATATGTCTCTTCATAATCAATGCCGGGCCTTTACGAAAATTCTTGTGCTACAAGTCGTGCTTTATATCTTACGACTTCATTTTTTTCATTTCGTTTTTGCACAAATACCCATTTATATCCAACTGGCTTTACACCTTTAGGTGTTTGGACTACAGGTCCAAAAACCTTATGTTTTGAAAGTGAATTTAATTCTGCTTGAATTGCATCTTTCCATTTTGGCCAATCTTTTCTATTTCTACATTCCTCAATAGATTTAGGCTCAGGATCATCATTTTCTTTTTCTACTTCAATAGCAACATTATATGCAAAATTGTTGTCGACAACTATATTTTTCCGGTTCCATCTTTTCCCTGAAGTAACATAACTTATTGAGATCTCCTCATTATCATCATTTTCAGGTACCTGAATCCCTTCTGGGATTTTATGATTATGATTAGTTATATCATTGGCCTCTTCTTGGGGATTTGTCTCCATAATATAATCACCTTGAGTATTTGCTCCTTTCCTTTTACGAGGATTTTTATCTTTGGAACCAACAGGTCTTCCACGTTTCAAGCATGGATTACTTTCGTTTGCATTAACAGTTTGCCCTTTTGGGATATCAATTCGTATTGGAGCATTTTCAGCTGGTATGTGAGATTTTGTAATTCTCTTTTAGGTCAGTAAATGAATCTGGCAGTTGATTGGCGATGTTTTGCAAATGTATGATCTTTTGAACTTCTTGTTCACATTGACTCGTACGAGGATCTAATTGAGATAATGATGATCCATTCCATATAATTTCTTTTACCAGTTGTATTTTATCTCCCCGTAATGTTGGGAATATTGTTTCATTAAAATGACAATCAACAAACCGTGCAGTAAATAGATCTCCAGTTAAAGGTTCCACATACTTAATTATAGAAGGAGATTCATAACCAACATATATTCCCAACCTCCTTTAAGGACCCATCTTTGTTCGTTGTGGTGGAGCAATTGGAACATATACTGCACATCCAAAAATTCTAAGATGGGAAATATTTGGCTCCTGACCAAAAGCCAATTGTAATGGGGAGTATTTATTATAACTTGTTGGTCTAATGCGCACAAGTGCTGCTACATGTAAAATAGCATATCCCCAAGCTGTAACAGGGAGCTTTGTTCTCATAAGCAATGATCTAGCTATTAGTTGAAGGCGTTTGATAAACGATTCAGCTAAACCATTTTGTGTGTGAACATGGGCCACAGGATGTTCAACTTTTATCCCAATTGACATACAATAATCATTGAAAACTTGAGATGTAAACTCACCAGCATTATCAAAACGGATAGTTTTTATTGCATAATCTGGAAATTGTGCTCTTAAGCGAATCATTTGAGCAAGTAGTCTCGCAAATGTCAGGTTACGAGTCGATAATAAAGATACATGTGACCATCTACTAGATGCATCTATCAATACCATAAAATATTTAAATGGTCCACATGGTGGATGAATAGGCCCACATATATCACCTTGAATACGCTCTAGAAATGTGGGAGATTCAATTTCAACTTTAGTTGGTGATGGTCTAATAATAAGTTTACCTTGAGAACAAGCATCACAAGAAAAATCTTTGAATTCAAGAATCTTGTGGTTTTTCAATGGGTGCCCAATTGAATTCTCAATTATTTTTCGCATCATAATAGATCCGGGATGGCCTAACCGGTCATGTCAAATAGTAAAAGTATGTGGTTCTACAAACTTCTGGTTTGTAGTAACATGTGGCTCAATTGCACTAATATGTGTATAATATAATCCTGATGAAAAGGCAAGTAGTCTTTCCAACACATATTTCTTTCCACATTCAACTTTTGTAATATATAAATATTCAATATCTTTCTCATTCATAGTCTCAATATGGTATCCATTGATACGAATATCTTTAAAACTCAATAAATTTCTCTGAGACTTGGTGGAAAATAAAGCATCACTAATGACCAATTTTGTACCTTTAAGTAACAATATAATAGCTCTTCCGAAGCCTTCAATAAGTTTTGAACTACCCGATATTGTATTAATATGAGCATCACTTATTGTCAAATGAGAAAAATATTTTCTATCTTTGAGTATCGTATGTGTTGTAGCACTATCAGCAAGACACATGTCTCCATTAATTTTGGATTCAATAAGATTTTGTTGATCATTCATATTCTTCATAAAAAGAAAAAAAAACATAACATTAGAAGCGTTGCAAATGTTTATTGAATATGTATAACTTATTCTCTATGCAAGAAAATAAACATACTTAAAATAACAACAATAAAAAACCTAAATAATATCAACTTTTATGCAAAAAAAAAAATGAAACATACTTAAAAGCAACATAAAATGCTGAAATAACACCAACTTTTCTAATGATTCCCAAAGAAATCTGCCACATCGAGGTGAGTTTTATCATTAAGGCCATGAATTACATCACCCTTACCTTTTGCCTCCATAGCATCCTTTTGAGATATAAAATTTGTCTCAATATTTTTCTTCCATTTAATGGATGCTTGATAATGTTTCATTAAATGTTCAGGCGTACGACAGAGACGTGCCCAATGTCCCTTCATACCACATCGGTGACATAAACTCTCAATAACCTTTGAAGGATTATTTTGACCACCTCTTTCTTGTCTTTCATTTCTACTCCTTTTTTGGTGGTTAGAAGTACCACTATTATGAACACCATGATAACGGTTACTAGTAGGTCCTCGACCACGTCCTCAACCACGTCCACGACCATAATCATGTCCACGATCGCGACCTCTATATTTTTCATTTTCATATCTATAGTGTACTGTAACATTCACTTCAGGGAGTGGTGTAGTACCAGTGGGACGAATTTCGTGGTTTTTCATCAACAATTCATTATTTTGTTCAGCCACAAAAAGGCATGAAATCAATTCAGAATATTTTTTGAAACTTTTTTCACGGTATTGTTGCTGCAAGAGCACATTTGTAGCATGAAAAGTTGAAATGGTTTTCTCTAACAAGTCCGCATCTGTTATGTTCTCCCCACATAACTTCAGTTGAGAACTAATTTTAAAGAGTTCTGAATTATATTCACTTACAGTCTTAAAATCTTGCAACCGTAAGTGCATCCAATCATAACGAGCTTTAGGGAGGATCACCGTTTTCTGATGATCAAATCTTTCTTTCAGATTTGTCCATAACTCAAGAGGGTCTTTCACAGTAATATATTCCACTTTTAATCCTTCATGTAGATGATGACAGATGAAAATCATTGCTTGTGCCTTTTCTTGGTTAGATGCTTCTTTATTTGCTAATATAGTATTCCCTAGCCCTTTAGCATCTAGGTGAATTTCAGAATCTAACACCCATGGCAAATAATTCTTGCCTGAGATGTCCAAGGCGACAAATTCAAGTTTTGCAAGATTTGACATTATAATCACTAAAAACAAAACTTAAAAAAAATTAGTGAAATAATAATGTATTGGAAAAAAAATGAAATAGTATAAAACAAATTACGATAGAAAAATTTAGAATTACCTTAAGTTGAAAAGAAACTAAATTTGATTCCTCAATTTGAAACCCCTTTTTCCATCAATGTTGGGATAACCAAGCAACCAATCTGAAATGCTAAGTTAGAGCAAATAAATTAAGAATCATGCTGATAACGTATTATAAAATAAAGAGCAGAGAGTAAATAACAAAGAGAAAAAGAGAATGAGAGAGCGTATTTTTATTGATCAATCGAAATAAATGCAATGCTTCTCAAAAGTCTCTATTTATAGACATAAGAAGTATAAATGAAGTAGAGATCTATTTCTAATAACTATTAGAGTTCAAGGTATACCAAACCTTATCTTCATCTTGATTTTATCTTTATCTTGATGTTGATGGACATCCATTTAATAAGATATTCATAACACTCCCCCTTGGATGTCCATTTGTAAATAATGTGCCTCGTTAAAAACTTATTAGGAAAAACCCTATGGGATAAAAAACCTAATGAAGGAAAAAGAGTACACAATCTTCTATTACAAGCTGCCTCGTTAAAAACCTTTACCAGGAAAACCCAATGGGACAAAACCTCGATTAAAGGAAAAGAGTACAACTTGTTTTAGACTCCCCCTAATGACTCCCCCTAATGGTAACATTACATTACATCTTTGAGTTGACGCATTCCAATCTTATGTAGTTGTCTTTCAAATGTTGAAATGGGCAATGCCTTAGTGAAAAAATCTGCTAAATTGTCACTAGAATGAATTTGTTGAACATTTATATCACCTTTTTTCTCAAGATCATGAATGAAGAATAATTTTGATGAAATATGTTTTGTTCTGTCACCTTTGATGTAACCACCATTCAATTGAGCTATACATGCTGCATTATCTTCGTATAAGATAGTTGACATTTTTTCCTGTAAAGGCAAATTATATATCTTCTGGATATATTGGGTCAATAATCTTAGCCAAACACATTCTCGACTCGCCTCATGCATTGCAATTATTTTTGCATGATTTGAAAAAGCAACAGCTAATGTTTACTTTGTTGAACACCATGATATGGCAGTACCTCCACATGTAAATAAATATCCTGTTTGGGATCGACCTTTATGTGGATCTGATAGGTATCCAGCATCAGAATACGATAAAAAATTAATATATTAGTAATTTTTTTTTTATTTCACAATTAATATTAAAAAATTAACATTGTTATAAAATAAAGAGCAGAGAGTAAATAACAAAGAGAATAAGAGAATGAGATATCGTAATTTTTATTGATCAATCGAAGTAAATACAATGCTTCTCCAAAGTCTCTATTTATAGACATAAGAAGTATAAATAAAGTATAAATCTATTTCTAATAACTATTAGAGTTCAAGGTATACCAAACCTTATCTTCATCTTCATCTTTATCTTGATGTTGATGGACATTCATTTAATAATATATTCATAACAAACACGTGTTTTTTTAATTTTTTATTATATTTTATAGGATATTTTTTAATTTTATTTATGGAGTCTAAAAATTTTATTGATATTGTAACAAATAATTTCCAACAATTATATTATATAAAATTAATGATTATTTTTTATTTAATAAAAAATATTTATTTCATATATTTATAAAAAGAATAAATATTAAATTTATATACGAATTTTGGTCCAATGTGTAATTTGAAACGTGAATTTTGATTTGGTGCAATTATTATTTATGTGAAACTTTGATTTTTATTCAATTTTACATATTTAAAGAAATTAAGGTATACATCTATTTTCATGAGGATTAATGTAATTATTTGTGTATACAATATATAAGCATAAAATGGTTTAATTCAATATTATTGTTAGTGATTTGTGAAAATTGAATCAAATCAAAACTACACATATAAAATCATACAAAATCAAAGTTTATGTATGACATTGCACATTGAATCAAAATTCATATATAATTTTATTATTTATGCCTAAAAAAAACTTTGAACTTTACAAAATAATATGAAAAAGTCATAAAACAAAACTCATTTATTAAAATAAGTGAAAAAAAACTAAAATTAATATGAAAAAAATAAAAAACCAAATAAAATAAAACTAAATTATCATTAATGATTTAAAAGTGTTATGTATATAACATAGAACACGCCATATTGTGTCTTAACCCGACCGAATGTTTGACTCAAGATCCAACCTTTCACCATCATCCAATTCGCTCGTTTATTATCTAAGACACGTGTGCTCGCCATTCATCTTAGTCAACAACATATAGTCTAGATAATCAATGTCCTGCTCACCCTCCCTCGCTTGCCAACATCCTTCGAAGAGCACTAAGAACATGTGTCACCCCTAGAAGGGGTAACGTGTTGCCACGCACAACACCTAATTATCCCTATTACGTTACATTAATAAACCATGCTTCATAAATACAAAGAGAAACCTCCATGAGAGAAATATAAAAAATTAACACTCAACAAAAAAATAAAAAAAAACCGATTCAATAAAATCAAACCTAACTCACGATATCTGTTAACCTATTAATTTATTGGTGTCTTCAACATTGTTATTACATAAAAAAAACTCAACATAAATAATAAAAAAAACCCTAAATGATAACTTAATGTATGATAATAAATTAATTGAACTGAAGTTTAATAACTTTTGGATAAGATAAGGTCGGTTCTCTTCATATAAATCAAGTAGTGAGGATAGATTTTTTTTAGGCATAATATTTTATTTGGCCCTTTAATTTTATAAAAAAAATTATTTTAATTTTTATTTAAATTTTAATTTCTTTTTGCTTTTGAAATTACATTGTTTATCAAATTATTTTAATATGGATGAAAAAGTTAACTTTTTTAAACTTAACTTTGATGATCTGGCATACACGTGGAATACTACATATATACCACGTAGCAATTAATTAACTTTTTAAAAATTAATTTTTTATATTTGAATAGTTCTTATTTTTAAAAATATATTTAAAGTTTTAAATTTTAAAAAATTAAACTAATTTTCATGTATATATCATGCCATCAAAATTAGCAAATATTACATTTTCTATTTATTTTGAATAATTTAACAAACGATATAATTCAAAGATTAATTAAAAGAATAATTAAAATGATTTTTTAATAAAATTAGAAGATCAAATAAATTATTATACTTCAATAATCATTTCCAATGCTCAAATTCACTGATTAAACAATGATAATTTGGAGATTAATTTGCTCTATCTTCGACTACTTCACTTCTTTCTCTACTCCTTAGGATCTTCCGTATGGAGCCATTTTTGACTATCTTCTTCATTCTTTTTAACCATGAATATGTCATGAATGGATAGTCAGGTTCTTTTCAATTTTCATCCGGTTTTACTTTCTTTTTTTTTTTTTTTTTTGATAATTAGGTGAGGGAAATGAAATTACTTGGGATTGAACCCAAATTCTCATGCCTACAACATAATACTCTTGTCATTGGACCAAGAGGTTGTTGACAGTGTTTTACTAATAATTGTACATTAGAGTCGCTAAAACATATTTATGCAGTCAGATTAGATGATTAACCTTTGAAGAAGACCAAAAATAGCCATAACGCCCACCCTAACTTCGGCCAAAGGAGCAGTAATTTCAATTAAAAGAGGCGCATACACCGTCTGTCTCTCCCTTGATAGTCGTCTTTGTTCCTGTTCTCAACTGATTAGACACAAACCATCCACAAAATTGCGACAACTCCCAAGTTACATGTTGAGAGGCACATTTCAGATTTCCATATCTATGGATTTACGTCTTTAATCCCCCGCAAGATTACACCAAACGCTCAGCTTGTTGCTGAGCTTCATGATGAAGTTGATTAAAAGCCTGATTCTTTTTCTCAACCAGCCTTAACCAGTATACTTTCTCTGCTGGATTAGAAATTAATGTACTTTAAGATTTAAAAGAACACCACATTACTGCAAAACGAGAACTTTCAGACTATTTGTTAAAAGAAAAAAAAAGGGCATAGGCACAGAGATAACTATATAACCATATGAGATTATCATAGCATGAGAATAAAAACAGCTTTTCAGCAGTGTTACGCATAAAGCACTGACAATATTCCAAACTGATCAGAGATTTCCCATGCCATATAACAGAACAGATTAAGTGCAGCCAATCTATCTAAGGTGCCATACAGTGTTGTCAAGGCAGGCGCCTAAACACAGCATTTGATCGAATTCCTCTTCAATTTATATTATTTTTCACTGTTTTCATTTGAAGTACCTTGACTAATAAGAAAGTGATTATATCAAAACTATAAACATTGACCATAAGAAAATCATGCATAATGATCAATAAGAAAATTGCATGTCTTATTTAGAGTTTGCCATATATCTTAAGTTTATATATTATGTATAAAAACAGGCTTGTAAAAGCTCACATATACAAATAGAGCTTTACTTCAATCAAGTCATTCCTCAGAATTTAAAGATAATCTATAGATCACAGGACTACTAAAATCTAAACACCCTGACCACTCGAGAGGACAAGGAAACAATATGTTATTCATTTTGACACTCTTCAAAGCATGGTGTAATGTGGAGGCCAATATCAAACTTAAACTGAAAAATGGCATCTCTCTAATACTTGTGGGTGCCGGTGTAATGAATTCGGCACATGGGTCTATTTGAGCTATAGGACCATCCGTTTTCTCCTTGATATTTAGACCATTGAACAATAACTGCAGACTGTCGAGCCAAATCTCTTGTCCTTTAAAAAGGGTCAAGACTGAAATATGACTGCGCCAGTGCTTACAACTAAGGCATTGACAACTTGAAGTTGACACTACAAACTTAAAATCACTAAGGCATCTACATATTTGAGAAGTACACCAACAAAGAAACAACATCCCACATTTTCTAACAATCAATTGAACAGCATTGCCTTTGCATTCTTCAAAAAACATAAGCGACAGCAGCATAATTATAGCAACAATGAGAATAGCTAGTATGATATTCTAATTTTAAACAATTCATGTTAATGATGAGTATATACAGCCATATATACATTGAACTTGAATTTGATACATAAAAGGTAATAATTTTAAATACCCCAATTAACCTCCATATCAGCAAACTGAAACCAATCTCATTGGAACCTTTTCCCTGTCCCCAGCTTCCTCAATACCATTTGCCACGATTCTGACCACCTTCTTAAACGCAAAATGCACGCAATTCGACAACGCGATCCAGCAAATCACCTCATACACAAAGTCCATAGCATTAACGGTCCACGGAGATGACGAAGAAGGTTCATCCCAATTTTGCCATCCAAACCCACCAAAATTCCAACCACTCCCGCCCCAACTGCTCCCTCCACCACCGCCACCACCGCCAAACGGACCATACCCATCGTTGCCGTCACTACCGAAGAAGAATCCGTAAATCTCGCCGTCGTTTGAGTCATCCCCGCTGTATAACTTACGCTTGGTGCGACGCCTTCTGCGGAGGAGAGTTCGAGGTAATGTCTTATATGAACTAGGCTTGGTCGGAGGAGGTGCAACGGCGTCAATAGGGACGATTCCGGCGGTAACATGGATAATTCCAAAGTTATCGGAGGGTGAATCGGAGGAGAGGGAAAGGCAACCGTTTCCAGCGATGTGATGGTGGCGATCGAGAATGAATTTGGCAAACCCTACGCCTTTGGAAGTGGCTACCGTTAGCGTGTCGCAAATTAAAGAGAGATCCATTAGGTAAACAAAGAAAGGGAATGAATTGGGAAGGGGAACGTTTTAGGGATTTAGGGAATAATTGAATTGAAATTGGGGAAGGGAAGTTGGAATAGAATTTGGGAATTTTGTGGAGGGAAGCTAAAGACAATTGTAAACCAAAAAAAATATCGTGATGGCAAACGTGTTTTTGTTTTGCAAGGCGGCTTGTACAGGTGTTGTTTATATGTGGCGATGGTTGACTTATGATTACCCTTACGTACCCTATTTATAATAGAAATTAATACATAAATAATAAAAATATGATACGATACGATATAATACGATATGATATGAATATTATATTAATAAATTAGATATAAATAAAATATATATGTATACATTAGTAATTATTATAGAAACTTTCATCTTATGCCTTTTTTTTTTACTTTAAATTTGTCTCAAGTACTCAATTGTTGTAATCACTAAAGGTGAAAATAAATTGAGGTAAAATCATTCCAATCAAATTTGTTTTAGGATTCAAATTACATTTTATTTTTCTACATAAAAACTGGTAAATTAATTCTTGTATGTTAAATTAAAAAGTAAATTGGTCCTTTTTGTTAAAAATTTAATTGATTTACACCGTTAAAAATTGACATGATTAACAGAATAATCAGAAAGTGACACGTGGTATGCCTATACCTTAGTTGATGTAATGATAAGTTTTTAACAGTAGAACTTGATGAAATTTTTAGCAGAAATATTGATTTTTAATAGTAGAATTAGATGAAATTTTTAACAGAATGATCAATTTGCTCTTTGATCTGACGTACAATGACTAATTTGTCTTTTTTAGTAGAGGAGACAAAATACAATCTAACTCTCAATATAACATCTTCCATGATATTTTTACCAATAAGGAGCACTTTCATCTTGTGAAAGTGATGAAAGGCTTCTTAGTCTAGAACTACTATATATATGTACTATAAAAGTATTAATGTATCTTACAAATACAAGCAATTAAATATGACATTTGTTGGAAGCTTGTTAGCAATATTTAGCTATTGTTTGGCACATAGACATTTGAATGAAATTAAGCATATATTTAGATATTTTAAGGGAATAATTCGCATGGGTTGTTTTATTCAAATAATTTAAAGTCTCAATTAGTTAATCATGCAAATGCTCCGCATATAAGTTTTTCAAATAAAATATTTATTTATGCATGAGGTACAACCATATCGTGATGCTCAACAAAACAAATATTAAATAATGCAAAAAGAATTGCAATGCATGAAGGTTGAGAGTGAGTTCGACTAAAGTTAAATATGTAATTTATCTCTACAAAAAAATATGACAATTATTTTATACAAAAATAATGCAATATGTATAGTTTAATTGAAGGGTGATTACATTGAATCAGAATGAAACATATTTCATCAAAATTATCCTTCATTCGTGATCTAAAATAATAATTTTAAGGACATAAACAAGTAAATCATCTATTCAAATTTATGATTCTAAAATATTTTAGTTTTTCTCTTATTTAGCTTTAAACGAGTTTTCAAATATATTTAGTTTCAAATTTATGTGTTCTAACATAAAATTAATTATATTATAATAAGATTTTCACTTGACAGTTAATTTTTTTTAATCTAATTCGAATAATTTCACTCGATTCAGTTTGACTCAAATTAAAAAAAAATTCAAATCGAGTAAGGATGATAAAATAAGACTCGTCAACTCGAATTTATTTTTACTTAATTTAATCAAACGATAACCCCTATTTGAGAGTATAATACATATTTCAGCCCACTTATTAATTTTCAAATTAAAAACAATTAATAAAATAAATGATTTTAAATAAATTCGTTTTAATTTTTCTAAGTGGACCCATTAATGACGATACACAACAATCTTGTAAAATAAATCATTGGTTAGGTAACATATAAATCAATCCCTTTAAAATATTTCCCAAATTTTACCATGGCGTTAGCAGATCTCAATCTGTTGACAGCATTGAAGGTTTAAATCCAGATCGTTGGAGCCCTTCAAGTTCCAACTGCAATTGTGGCAACTCTACACTATCAAATTGTGTATAGAGTTCAAGATCATGCTTTCAATCTGGCAAATCATGGGACAGATGATTCATTGTTATTTACTATTAACACAAATGATCAACCTCATTGTGTTCATGTTCTAGACAGATACCAAAGGAAGAACTTTTACAAATGTTACCAGAAACTTGGATAACTAAGTATGATAAGTTGCACCAACATAGTCAACCCATTCAATCAACAAAAAGCCAGATTATTGCCAAAAAAGATAGATCCACGGTGATTAAGTTTGACCACAGTCATTTGCAGGAACCTAAGAAACCCTCTATTTTTCCAACATAGCTAATGATGCAACCTGTTGGAAATCCCATAGTTGGTCATGATAAAGAAGATCCAAAATGTTGCTGTGAAATATGTGAATCAGGATCTGAAAGAAAAATGATTCAACACTTCACTACTGGAGGAAGGCCTTTACTTTTCTTTAGAGATGAAGTTACAGGTCACTATCCATGGGATGTAAATTGTTCTTGTGAATTTTGTGTAGATGACAGACTTGCCAGGTAGATTGATGATCTTGATAACACTGTTCGAGATCAGCGAAAGGAGAAGAAAAAGAAAAAGAAAAGCTCTACTCAGTCAGAATTTTATAAAAGGTGGATGGTAGGAGATCCAAACATTGGACCCCTTGGAGAAGATAATGAAAAATTTGTTTACCTTGTTGATTATTCAAAAAAGCCAACAAATTCTCCTATTCCTCCTTCACCACCAAAATTACCTCCTTCACCCTCTCCACTACCAAAACCACCTACTTCACAAAAAATACCAAAGCTTACTCCTCAAGAGACAAATCCTTTTCCTCAGCCTTGCTACAAAAAGATTAGTAAATGGGTTCAAAAAAACCCTTTACCTCCTCCAAAACCAATTCCTTGTGTTTATATGGTTCAACCATCAAGCTCCAGCTCTTATGATAAAGAATTTCCTCCTCTTGAGGAATTTACTAAGGAAAATTACATCTATACCCCAAAAATCCCTTCAAAACTTCAGATTGATGCATCTAGCACACTTTTAAAACAAGTGCTGCAGAAGCAACTTTGAACTAGAAAAATGAAAATGCTTTGGCTCAAAATAAAACCTTAAAGCAAATAGATTCAAAGGTGACACACCTTGTTCAAAGCTTACAAAGGTTGAGACTAAAGTAGATGAAGTACAAGTTTTGATAAGGGTATTGCAACAAAGGGCAGATGCAATTTCCAAGGAACAAGCCGCTCCAGGACAAAATTTCTTTTCTCACATGGCTCAAAGAGAAAGGGAAATCCAAAAATTGAAAGAGCAAATCAAAGTGCTAGAAGAAACAGGGAAAATTCCTCCACCATCCGCAAGATCAAAAACTGTGAAATTATTTCCATCTATAAGACAGCAAAAAGGCTCTCTTCCATATGAAGGAGTGCGGATTTCATTCCCTGAATTTTCTCTAAGAACAAAGCCAAGCACTTATGAGATTTACCTGGAGATAAATAAACAAGAAGAAGCTAAAAAGAAAGAAGCTGAAAAACAGAAAAAGGAAGCAGTAGAAAAAGTACAAGAAGAAGCAAGAAAGAAAGAAAAAAGCATAAGTAAAAGGCCTATGGAGCAAGAAACTCTTCCAGCATCTCCGCCACCAAAACAAGTCTCAAAATCCTTGATGATCCAACAAGATGCTGATAAAAATCCTTTAACAACTTTCTTAAAGGATTATAAGGAATCTATGATTTCGAAAATCACGACCATGCAGATCACTGATCAACTCTCAGAATCAGAGAAATTTAATTTATACTCAGAATCAGAATCATCAAGAAAATGCTCCAATGACAGTTCAGAAGATGAAAGTTTTTCCAAAGTTCTATATGTGGAACCCAAGTTAGAACAATTCGATGATGAAGATGAAGATATGCCTAGAGCGTCACGAGCCTCTTCATCTCAAGTCCATTCTCATCCTATTGGCAAAGCTTCTATTGGAAGAACTACTTTCACTCTTGATGACATTCCATCAGACAAATGGCCAGACAGAATTCAAGAATTTCATTAATGGCTTGAAACTCGAAAGCTTTCAGAAGAAAGCAACTATGACATTCTAATGGAGTTTGTTTCCAGGTTTACTGGAATGCTCAAAGATTGGTGGAACTCCATAAGCCATGCAGATCAGATGCAATTCTTGGTCTTACAAGATCTTGCGCAGCCTATTAGGATAATCCATCATCATTTTGTTGGAAATCCAAAAGATCTTTTGACCTTGAAAAGAAGAGAATTTTACAAGAGAAAGTGTTGTTCCTATAATAAAAAAAAGACCTAGCAAAGCATTTCAAAATAATGACTAAATTATTTTGTGCTTTAGGTCTTAATATCAACCTCAAACCAGTCATACTCTCATCACTTCCTGACCCGTTGCAAGTTACAGCTAATTAAGCTCTTCAGAGACAAAACAAAAACATTCTAAACCTGACTATTGGAGAAATCTAGCAAGAGGTTTTTGTCGCATTAGAAGATATCTGCAACAGAAGGAAGATATTTAAAGACTATCTCCATGGTGATAAGAGGTTAGACCGTGCTTGTGATGATTCCTACCTAAAGATCAAATGTCCCAAAGATAGATTTTGTGATTGCCATCCTAAAAAGAAAAGGCATTACAAAAGATATTTCTCTGAGAAATCTTCAAGATGGAGATCAAAGAGTTATAGAAGGAAGAAGTTTAAATGGAGATACTTGAGAAAGAAGCGCTCTAGATTGAAGAAGTCAGATAGATGCTATCTGTGTAAAAAACAAGGACATTTTGCAAAAGATTGTCCTAGAAATAAAAAGGGTGCAAAGATGATCATTCAGATGATTCAGAAAGCTAGATTAAAGATAAAAAAAGATGATGATATAGAGTCAATTTGCTCCATTAATGATGAACCATCCAACAGAACTATTGCAGCCATTGAAAATGACAAATCATCTTCTGATCCAGACTATTCTGATTATTCAGATATCCAGATGATGCAGGCCCAAGCCCAACACATCCAAAATGGACCAGCAGTGATTCCATAGATTCCTGTTAAGATTATTCCAAAGAAATATAGTAAGCCCATTACTGTAATAGTGTTTATAGTTATAGGAGTTGCTGAGACAATCATGAATCCAGATGTCCTGCCTGCTAAATATTGAAGACCCCATGTTAGACATTTCAATTCAGCCTCAAATTATCCCTTTACCACTCACCTGATAAGTGAGCCCATAACCATTCAATTCTTTCCAAATTGTTCTATCAGAACAGAAGTTTTGGGTTCAAAACTCCCAGGAAAAGATATTGTAGTTGGTTTTGACCTCTACCAACAAGTCCAACAGTTGAGAATCCTTCGTGATGGGTTCGTTTCAAATCCTTTTTCAAACCCTATATCCCAATTCCCAAACTCTTTTCCATCTAACAAGATAAAATATTTCAAATCATTCAGAAACTGAAAGATAAATCTTGTGCTGATTCTCATTCAGAATTTTTGCTTAAATGTTTCGATCCTTTGTGGAAAAATTTTGATTTCTTTATTTCCCTTCCATTCAAGAAAAATGAAGACATAAACCCCACAAAAGCTAGCCATACAGGGATGAACCCTGATCACCTTATGCTAGCTGAACAAGAATGTGAAGATCTTTAGAAGCAAGACCTGATAGAGCCCTCTCACTCACAATGGGCTTGTGAAGCTTTTTATGTTAACAAACGATCAGAAAAAGTTCATGGAAAGCTTAAATTGGTAATTAATTACCAACCTCTCAATTTTTTCCTTCAAGATGATAAGTTCCCCTTGCCAAATAGAAATTCATTATTTTCAAGCCTAGCAAGAGCAAGAATCTTTCAAAGTTTGACCTAAAATCAAGCTTTTGGCAACTTGGAATAGATCTTGAAGACAGAGCAAAGACGGGGTTTTGTATCCCCAATAAGCATTTTCAATGGAAAGTCATGCCATTTGGCTTAAAAACTACGCCATCCTTGTTCTAGAAGGCAATGATTCAGATTTTCCAACCCCTCATGAAAAGTGCTTTAGTTTACATTGATGATATTCTCTTTTATAGTCCCAATGAAAAAGCTCACACACAGCTTTTACAAGACTTTCAATCCCTTGTTGAGCAATATGGGATTATGCTGTCAGAAAGGAAAATGTAGATCAATAAATCAGAAATTGAGTTCTTAGGCATGAATATCAAAGATGGATAATATGTTCCAGGACCTCATATCGCACAAGAACTCCTCAAATTTCCAAATGAAAACCTATCCACAAAACAGGTACAATAATTCTTAGGGATTGTCAACTACTTGAGAGATTTTGTTCCTTAAATCTCTAAGTATATTAATCCCCTAAGGAAAATGCTCAAAAAATATCCTCTAAGATGATCTTCTTCCCAAACCAAAGCAGTTCAAAAGCTAAAAGAAGATTTGCAGAATCTACCATCACTCCAAATCCCTTCTGATGGAAAGAGAATCCTCCGAACAGATGCGAGTGATAAATATTGGGGTGCTGTTCCCCTTGAAGAAAAAGAAGGAAAAAGACGTATTTGTAGATTTAAGAGTGGAAGATTTTAGACTAAGAAATGCATTACCACTCAATCTTCAAAGAAATTCTTGCAGTAGAAAAAGGTATATTCAAGTTTGAATTCCACCCTGTTAGATATCATTTTCTGGTAGAAATTGATATGTCTTCTTTTCCACAGATCCTCAAATTCAAGTAAAATAAAGTCCCTCATCCACAACTGCTTAGATGGGCTGAATGATTTTCAAAATTCTCTTTTGATACCAAACACATTAAAGGCCAAACCAATGTTCTTGCAGATTTTCTTTCAAGACCTAAAAATGAATTTTTTTTACATTTAGTAGAACTTATTGGACCAGGCCCATAATGATGTACAGACCATCTTCATCTTCTACCTACCCATCTTCAACCTCGCAAAAGGCCTATCTAGTCTCTCCAAACCTTAACTTAGAATTTCTTTCAGAAGTCCTTGATCTTGTAATTCAGAAAATCTTTCATCAAAAAACCCAAAAGATGATGTTTGAATATCAAGCACAAGTTTTCAGAAACTTTAGGGGTTTAATCTTGACACCATAGGGTGTACATCCTGAATATCCATTTATCCACCCTATCCATTTCGAATTTCTTGAACAACCAGAAGAATCGAAATAGTTTTTATGGTACCTCACTCATCTTTACCATATAGCCATACAATTTTTCATTGATGATTTCAGATATCACCTGTTGAAAACAATCAGAGGAAATGTCCAACCTGAACACCAAAACTTCTTTACTTTTCTCAGTTGGTTTTTCCCCTTAACTCAATAGTTAAATATGGTGAATAGCTATAACAGACTAGGAAGCCATATAATCATAATATTTTACAAGCCTCAATATTTTGTTCAAAGTGGCAGAGCATCTCAACTTGGCATATTCCCAACAGCCTAAATTTACCAATCTTATCCCGATGACATAAGGAATTTATCCTTTCACTACAGAGATCTTCAGAAATACTTATGTCAACCAAATAGGGTCATTCCATTTGAAATTTGGCCTCCCCCAGAAGTAATTGCTCCCTGGGATACTTGGCTAAAACAAGTAGAATATCGACCTTATCATGATCAAGTCCTCAAAGAGATCAAGATATTTCATGATAATCTTCCTGATCCAATAGAGTGGTCCCAAGATTATCCCTGGTGTTGTAGCCAGCTAAGCACTAAGGAGATCAGAATCCAAAGCCAACAGTGTGAAGATAAGGATGAAGATCATATGGATGAAGATGAGAATTTTGATGAAGATGCTTTACACCTTAGAGTCTATCAGAAAAAACAGGAAAAGTTGGACAGAATTATTGAGATGAACATCATAGATACTAAATCCACCGACTATGATGACTAAAGCAAGAATCTTTACTGTTTACTTTTACTGTGTGTTTTCTTTATATCAAATATGCTTTGTAAAATACTGTTTGAAGTTTGTCTGCTTGTATCTCTCTTTTACTATAAAAGGAGAGTTAGTATGCAGTTGTAAGATAACGAGTTTTCAGAAATAAAATCTTAGTGTGTTCTATTACTCATGGCTTTCTAAATTTCTCTCTTTCTTTCTGGGTTTTTCTCCTTGATCAATTAAGGAAGTATGGTTCATCAACAATGAGTTTTTATAAGTATGCTCTGTACTTGTCATACTTGTATGGATCCTGTACATTAGAAATGAAACTCTGATAGATATGAGATTCTGATAGAATTCAAAAGACAATATCTTGAGTTAAGAATTTGTAGCTAAAAGGCAGTGCTTGTTTGATGGCCGTAAGATGATGAAAGGCTTGTGTTTTGGCATAGCATACCTGCTGCAAGTTCTTGATCATTGATGTTGTCTCAAGGATTCTCTCAGTTCTCTCAGTCTTACCCCGTGATGGTATCAGAACAAGGTTTAGGGGATTTTTTTAATATATAGTATATAGTATGGATTTTAGATAGATCAATGTTACTACATTTTATTGAGAAATTTTTAAAATTAATTCGAAAAAAAGTTGTGAATTCAATTTAATTTTTTTAATATATTAGTATTGCAAACTTTTAACTTAAGTTCAATTTGAGTAAAAATGATTTAATTCAAAATCATGAAAAAAAATTATTAAATAAATCATCCAAATCAAATCAAATAAAATAAATTCAATTAATTTGGTTTTTATCTTGAATAATTTCAAATCCAATCTCAACTTTAATTTTTATAGTTTGAGATTATGCATTTCTTAAAGTTGATTATATTTGAAGCTCATGTGATGACTTGATGGTAAATGGTATTTATTGTTTTAAGTGTGATCTGGATTCGAGTCGCACTAGTCGTGTTTATTGTTCTGACTCTGCTCTGTTACTGTAATTTACAAAAAAAAAAATCTATTAAATTTGAAATTTTAATTTCAAATCCAATGTGAACAAAGGCCCACGCACTTTGTGAATGCTCTTGAAAGGCATCCATTTTTTAGGTGCGAACACTCTTTAAATGTGAGTACCCTTTGAAGACCACTAGACCTTACTTGAGTATAACAACCTCAATTGCCATAACAAAATGAGTTCCATGGTGTACATTGATTTGGTACTCTTTAATGACAATCATTCTATAACAATCCGTCATATCGCACTAGCAAACAAAAGGATCTCTCATACAAATAACCTCCCAAGCAATGAACGAGGAATTTTTTAACCTCTCCAGCAACCTTTGAACACTTATCTTTCTTAACTTTTTTCTCAACTTTCAGCTTATCCTCTTACCCCTTTTTAGCTCTACAGTTCTCTAAGTGAACTGACCTCTTTAACACCATAATTACCTCCTCATATTCTATATTGTTGTACACTGTATCAACAATAGAATCATGAAAAACAAAGTTTGATAATAAGCAAATTCAACATGGGGTGAAATAAAGTTTTATATGAATCTTAGCTTAGTTGATATTGTTATTGATGTAATATTCAGGAGGAGAATGTGAGTTTAAATTAGTATATGTTTAAGGAAAGATTTAGGTTTGCACATTGATGTTGAAGAAGTGTAAAATTTAATTATGATGGATGGTTGTCGTCGCATTTGTTATTGTTAGTAATAGAGGGCCAATTAATTGGCAGATTATATTTATGTCTTGCTTCTCTTTGAATATTCAATATCTTAATTATAATTTATTTATTTAATAAAATAAATTTTATTTAATATTTTTGTAATGAAAATATTTCGGTCAAGTATTGGAAACGTGTTAGTTTTCTGTAATTTATTTATTTTATTTTAGGAAGAAGCCCTTATTCCTTCCATATCCATAGGGAATAAACTGGGCCAACCCATTTGATTATTTCAAACACCCAAAACCCTAACAAACTTTTTCACCTTCCTTATAAAAAGCCGCCTCCACCTTTTCCTTCAAAACCCCTCGATTTTTTCATTTCACAGAAGCCAGAAAGCAGCAATGGTGTCTTTGAAGCTGCAGAAGCGGCTTGCCGCTAGCGTCCTCAAGTGCGGTCGCGGCAAGGTCTGGCTCGATCCTAATGAAATCAACGAAATCTCCATGGCCAACTCCAGTATGTTTACTTTTGCCCTATTTAAATAATTTTCCACTAATAGAATCCTAATCTTTTAATCCAATATGGTGTAGTAGTTTATAGATCCTTGCAGTTATTGTTCTTCGTTGATTGGTTAGGGTTTGCTAGATTTCTCAGAAAGCTTATAAAAAGAAATGATTGATTTTAGATCTAATTCCAATTATTATTAGTTACGAGCTTTGTACTACTTTCTTCTCCTATTTATTTACGTCGAATTTCGGAGTTTAGTCCATTTTTGTTCGAATCAGTCTTAAATTGAACTGGTATTAATTCTGGCGTTTCACCGTGTTCTATGTCTTGCTGGCAAGCAGGTTCATGATTTTCTATTCCATGTACATCAAGCTGTTAGCTATTTTTTCTCCTTGGGTTTCTATTTACATTGTTTATATGATTATATGATTTGATCACTGTTTGCAGGGCAGAACGTTAGGAAACTTGTGAAGGATGGGTTCATTATCAGGAAGCCTACTAAGATTCACTCCCGTTCTCGTGCACGTAGGATGAAGGAGGCCAAGAGAAAGGGAAGACACTCTGGATATGGTATGATTAATATGCTATTTAGTAGTCTGTATTTAGCGTGTTGGAGTGGTGATTGGTTTTCCTTGTTCCTTGAATTTTACTGTAAGCAAGGCATAATTCTAAAAGCTTTCAGGTAAGAGGAAGGGTACCAGGGAGGCAAGGTTGCCAACAAAGATTCTTTGGATGAGGAGAATGCGGGTACTGAGGCGATTGCTTCGTAAGTACAGGGAGTCCAAGAAGATTGACAAGCACATTTACCATGACATGTATATGAAGGTCAAGGGTAATGTGTTTAAGAACAAGCGTGTCTTGATGGAGAGTATCCACAAGTCTAAGGCTGAGAAGGCGAGAGAGAAGACAATTGCGGATCAGTTTGAGGCCAAGCGTGCTAAGAACAAGGCCAGCAGGGAGAGAAAGTTGGCCAGAAGAGAGGAGCGCCTTGCACAGGTAACTTAAACATCCCTCAAGATTCATACATTGATTCTGTGATGGGAAAAAATAACCTTATGCCCTGAATGTTTGAAGTTTGATGTTGTGTTCATTGTGTTGTTGCACCAAACTTTTTTCTTGAAGAAAGAATTGGCAAAAACCATCCATATTCGAACTTGGCAGCTTTGACACACCAAGCTATATATTGATGTCTCTTACTGCTTCCGGTGTTGATGTCACTTAATGCATCACCAAAAACACTGCATGATTATAACATATCTAAAAGATTGACTAGGCTTTATTAAATACTGGCCTGGCTGGTTCAACTAGTTTAAGTGTGAACCAATTTGTCTGGTGGTTCAATCATATAAGTTGAACCCGGAAAATAAAAAATGTACCAGAATCAACTTAGCATGATGATATCTGTTTCTTCTACTTTGTTATTTGCGATTTAATATTGGTTTCTTGATGATACAGGGACCTGGTGTGAAGGCAACACCCACAGCGGCACCCCAACAAGCCGAGTAAGATGCATGATCATATTCTTGCTCTATCTTATGTTATTCGGACTTTTTACTTTCCTTGAAAGTATACCTTTCAAACACTTATCCGCAACAACATAGCATGCAGTTATGATCTTTTAAATATATAAAAAAAACCCTTAAAATATTCATAGATTTTATCTGTGTAAACAAGGTCTAAGTTTGGATTTTTTTGTTTTTTACATTTGCAGAGGAGTTAAGAAGACGAAGAAGTGAATAAAAGAAGGAAGACTCTTGACTTGATATGTTAATGGCCTTTGTTTTCTTGGTAGGAGTTTGTTTGCAAAACTCTGTTTCCATATATGTTGACACATATAACTATAAAATAGGGAATTTTGGAAACCCCGGTGCTGTTTTATTTAATCTGGATGTTTATGATATTGAGTGTATTATTATTCAATTACGATGCATGTGGTATGATTTAGAAAATATAGCTCCAAAAATTTGCTTGTAAAATGTCGTATATACGCGGTTTAAGGCTTGGTAGCAGTATTTACTTAAGGTTGAATACATCAAATTCACCTTATTGACTTATCATATCAAGAATGGTTATTAAGAACGGTTGGAAGACTCTTTTGTATAATGTTGTGGAATTGAAAAATATGGATTTATAAAATGTGGAAGATTAATTATTGAATTTGTTTTTGTAGATATTTTGAGAAATAATTTTTAAAAAAAATATTTTATGAATATAATTAATGGAATTGAATTAAAACTTGGTCCGTTTTTGAATTAATCCACAATTTTTATACTTTTTGCGTTATGATTTTTTTAAATTAATTGAAAGTTTTACTATTTTATTATTTTATTTGCTTCACAATATATAATATTATCATTTGCTTCTTCGGTTTATGCTGTTGGATACATATTTAATATCGAATTAATTGTTAAAATATGTTTTAATTGATTTCTGATAATGTCGTGATAGATTAAGTGCAATATTTCTTACCTCGGCAATGGCTTGCCTGAATCTTCTGTAGCTTTAGACCATTACGACTTTAATCTTTCAGGCAATACTTGTGGACCTTAACGCTGTAAACGCATTCTCCAAGTTTGAAATGTTTTAGTGACGCTTGTTATTGGGAAGTATACTATCTAATAGGCAAGTCTGAGCTCTTCCTAAATTTTTGTTTGCTCGTTCTATGGCTGACAATTTGTTGCTTTGCGAGGGATAAAATATACAATCACTTGTCAGCGTTCTATATTTGAAGTATCTGTAGCCACGCGATTTCTTGCTGCATGAAGACTGTTTCATCCGACGTCAAAGCTATCCGGTATACAAGTAACGGCTGCCGGTTAGAACCTGCTAGATCACTATACACCAACATTCGTGGACCACCTGCCCTACTAGAGTCCCTAGGCAGCAGTCGTTGGTGTGCCGTGAATCTTCGTTTCTCACTGACCACATTAGTAGCCTCATTGGAAGTTTTACCACTCGTAGTGACGCGCTGTAACAATCATTAGGTTATTAATAATATTCCCTTTGATTGGGGGACAATTGTTGTATATAGCTTGTCAAGAGAGATTCCACCCGTCATGCTTAAGGTCACCTTGCCTACTACAATATCTTGTCAACCATGGCCTTTCCCAGCATGTAACATACTTGACATGTGGAGCCTCTCCAATCTATATCGTCTATACAGATGTCGAGCTTCCTTTTTTACATAAATAGCATGTAGGACTTTATCAAATCCATTCAAGTTTAATGCGATTTGATCGCCATATACATCAATCAAACCGTTGCCTGACTAAAAAGCTATCCTAACCTTAACAAACAGACCAGGATAAGACCTACACAAATACGTATTGAAACTTGAAGATCATTGGTGACAACCTACCTATAAATACCCCTTCATTGCTAGAGGATAACTCCTTATGCCAAAATTTTGCTACCGATTATAATAGTTCTTTGTACGATCATCCTCTCATTAATGTGTGAACTACCATTCATTTTCTCCTCTTACATCTTTGCTTCAATAAAAAGATATTCAAAAGTTAAATTCATCGCTTAATATCAATTAATATTTCATTTCAATATAACTCTTTTGCGATTACTTTCAATCACTTTTGTACTATTAAAAAATATAAATACAAAATATATTATATTTAATGTGAAAATCTAATTAAAGTTGTAAGAATAATTTTTTTAATTAAGAGATTGTTACAAATATATTATATTTAATGTGAAAATCTAATTAAACTCTATCTTTGGTGGAATTTGTGATTGGCTCTAATGCGGCCAGTTCGAATGGTGGTATTGGGCGTGCAATCAAGAAGATTCGTCGTCGGGTTGATCAGGTCCAGAGGGTAACGGATCCCTTAGTTGATATGAATGGTCAGGCTGTGGCTGTGAAACGGGTTGAGGGTGTATTGTATAAGGAGTCCCTTATGGGGAAAGGGGAGGATCAGAATTTGTTGGACCAGCAGGACCTTGCCTTTCATCTTCAGGATGGGGATTACACTATGAAAGTTTTGGAGGGTGTTCCTACGGTTCGCTTTTCGGCTAGGGGTCCATGGTTTTATTAAGAAGTGGATGGGACATACACTTGTTGTTAAACTTCTTGGTCGGAGTATTGGGTTTGTTACCTTCTTGAACAAGATTAAACTGTTGTGGAAGCCTCAATCCCATTTTCAGCTAATGGACTTAGACAATAATTATTACCTTATTCAGTTTGTGGATAAGGATGATTTAGAGAGGGTTTTGATGGGAGGATCGTGGATTGTGTTTAGCCACTACCTTTCCGTTTAACCCTGGAGTCCATCGTTTTCCACCACTAACGATGCCTTGGGAATCAAGTGGTTTGGATCCGGCTACCTGCCTTACCGAAGTGTTATTACTCTGAATGTCTTTTACGGGTGATTGGGCAATTGGTTGGCCCTGTGATTAAGATTGATCTAAATACTGTCGAGGCTAGGCGGGGCAATTTGCTCGGCTTGCGGTGAGTGTGGACCTTCGGAAACCATTGATCTTTAAGATTCGTATTGAGGATCGCTTACAGAGGATTGAATATGAAGGCCTTCCTAATGTATGTTATCGATGTGGATTGTTTGGCATTGGTCTGAGGCGTGCCGGCATGATGATTCCGATGAAGGGAAAACGAACTTGCCAAATGATACAAACTCAATTCGTAAATCAGTAGAAGAGGATGATTTCAGTCATTGGATGATCGTTGAGCGTCAACAAAGGGGGAGAAAGAAGGGTTCGTTGGTTGTTTCTCCTGAGGGTGATCGGAATTCGATGGTAGGTGGTTCTCGGTTTGATGCTCTAGCTTCTACGGAGTTGGAAAGAGAATTTGGTGTTATTGCACCAGTAGATTTTACGCATGTTTCCTTTAGAGTTGGGGATAATTCGGCGTAAGTGGTTACAGTTAAGGCGGGTAGCAATGATAAGGAGCTAGGTTTTAGGGTTTTAAAGGATAAAGATAAGGATAATAATAGAATGGTTGGAGCTGGGCTTAGTTTGGGTACGGCTATGGGTCTGGTGGGTTTCATAGTGGATTTAAATTGGGTCGGTAGGCTCTTAAGATTGTGAATGGCCCAATTGGACATTCTGGTGTTGGGCATGAGAGTTCATTTGATGGTTTTTTTGAGGTTCGACAAGTGTCTAATATTTTGGAAAATGGGAAGCATGTTGCTGCATGACCATTGGTTGGCAGTAATACTGAAGTTTCCAAAGGTAAAGAAAATAATACCTTTGTTTTTTAGGGTAGTGATCATGGAATTTTTGAACCTGAAGTTTTTATGGCTTCGGAAAATATAGGTTTTTTTAACAAATTACCGACTGAGGGTGGTAATGTTCTGGATCATTCTTCAGTTGAAATTGGTACGGCTAAGGAGGTTATTGTTGAAGCAATTGATGACTCAATGGTTCATTCTACTTTGGCTGACCAGGTTGCTAAAGCAAGTGAGAATATGGATACAGAGATTGGAGGTAATTTAATTACTTCTTCATGATTTGGTCGATTTTTCTGATGGGTGCATTTTGGTTGTTATTTTGTATGGTTAATATATCTATGCAATTGATGTTTTAGAATTGCCAAGGTATGGGGCATCCTAGATTTCATAATTTTGTTATTGAGTATAGGCGGGAGTTTCATTTGGATATTGTCTGGTTTTTTTAAACTCGTTTGAGTGGTGAAAAAATCGATACTATTATCAATAGATTGGGTTTGAAAATTCTTACGCATTGAAGTTGTTGGGTTTGCTGGTAGCATTTGGCTTCTTTGGAAGGATACTGTTTTGATTGATATTGTTGATTTACACTACCAAGCTATTACGTTCAAAGTAAGGGATAAAGTTGAGGCTTCTAAGTTCACAGTTTCGGTAATTTATGCCAGTCCCCATAGTTCTATTCGGAGGGCTCCTTGGAATTATCTTAGTAGGCTTGGTTTGTAGATTGGCGGGCCTTGGTTCATTGCAGGTAATTTTTATTGCATTTTGAAAGCTTCTGAATGGGTGGGTGGTTCTTTGATGGTTCGTAGAGGGTGCAATCTATTTCAAAAGTTTATGTTTATTCATGGATTATGGGATCTGGGTTGCAGTGGTTCTCATTTTACTTGGAGTAGAGGTGATTTATATCAGAGGTTAGATAGAGCCATTTGTAACGGAGCTTGGGAGGTACAGTTTTCGAATTCTTCAGTTAGAAATTTGCATCGTTTGAAGTCTGATCATCGCATTATATTAGTGTCCCCGGAGTCTCCACGTCCTGCTATTCAAAGGCCTTTTCACTGTTTGGATAGTTGGATGCTACATAAGGATTTTCATTCTTTGGAGGGACAGAACTGGTTTTTGGAGAAGTCTATCGTTGGGAATTTGAAAAATCTTCAATCATCTGTTTTAGAGTGGAATTGGCGGGTATATGGGAACATTTTTTATCGTAAGAGAAGATTTTCTCGGGAGTTATCTCGAGTTCAGCGTATTTTGGAATTACGTGATTCTGAGAGTCTACGTCAACAGGAAATTGAGCTTCGATTTGAGGTTGTTTTAAAATATGAAGAGATTTTATGGTTTCAAAAATCTCGAGCTTTTTGGCTTAGTAATGGTTATCGCAATACGAGATATTTTCATAGTCGTACGATGGCTAGACGGAGACAGAATCATATTAATGGTCTATTAATTGGGGATGAGGAGTAGTGTTTTGATGATGATAAGTTGAGGCAGCATGTGGTGAGATTTTTCACTACTCTTTTTTTTTATAGAAGGAGGTGTGTCTGGTGCATTCCCTTGTAGAGGTCGTTTCCCTTTAATTTTAGAATTGGATACTCATATTTTAGAAGGAGTTGTGTTAGACTCTGAGATTCGTTCAACTCTATTTGGAATGACTCCTTTAAAAGCACCTGTGGTGGATAGTTTCCATGCTAAGTTTTTCCAACTTCACTAGGATATTGTTGGTCCCTTGATTTGTGCCATGGTTCGTAGTATTCTAGAGGGTCATGTAATGGATCCCGCTTTAAATCGTACACTATTGGTCCTAATTCCTAAAGTGAAAAATCCAGAACGGGTCACCCAGTTTCGGCCAATCAGTCTCTGTATGGTGCTTTATAAGGTTGTTACCAAGACTATTATTAATAAATTACGTCCCTTAATGGGTCATCTTACAAGGCCTAACCAAGCTAGTTTCGTCATAGGTCATTATATTGGTGATAATATCGTGATGGCTTAAGAGGCTATTCACTCCTTGAGAAATTTTAAGGGGAAGAAGGTGGGAATGGCTATGAAGATTGACTTAGAGAAAGCCTACGATCGTATTCGTTGGGATTTTTTAGAGGATACTTTAGTAGATGCTGGGCTTCCTATTTTACTTATCCGATCTATTATGCATTATGTGTCGTCTTCTTCTCTTTAGGTTCTTTGGAATGGATCATTGACTGCGAAATTTCGACCTTCACGGGGTATTCATTAGGGAGGTCTATTATCTCCTTATTTGTTTGTTCTGTGTATGGAATGGTTAAGTTATCTTATTGAGGAAGCGGTTGAACATGAGAAATGGAAGCCACTCTATTTATCTCGGGGGGACCGCCATTAATGCATTTTTTTTTGCGGATGACCTTTTTCTTTTCGGAGAGGCTATTCAGGAGCAAGCTACGTTGGTTAATGCTATTTTGGATACTTTTTGTCACTTCTCTGGGCAAGAAGTTAGTAAGGCCAAATCTCAGGTTTTTTTCTCACCTAATACTCCTCTTTAAATCTTGGATATTTGTCGTACTGTTGGGTTTGAGCATGTGGAAGATTTTGGCATGTATTTGGGGATGCCTATATTCCATGGGAGAATGGGGAAGTAAACATTTGAGTTTGTAGTTGAGAAGGTTCGAGAGAAACTTAATGGTTGGGATGCTAAGTGACTGTCTATGGCGAGGCGTATAACACTTGCTAAGTCAGTTTTATTATCTATTCCTAATTACTTTATGGTAACTGTCAGATTACCTTTATCTGTTTGCAGGGAAATTGAAAAGGTTGTGAGGTCTTTTCTTTGGGGTTCTTTTGTGTCAAGTCCTAAAGCGGCACTATTTTCATGGGAGGTTCTATATCGTCCGTATGAGAATGGAGGGCTTAGGTTGAGACGCTTGGAGGAACAAAACAAAGTCTTTTTACTTAAGCTTGAGTTTCAACTTTTAACAAATATGAATGCTCTTTGGGTTCGTATTTTACGAAGTAAGTATCATATGGTTAGTCTTTTGCCTGTTTCTATTGCTCGTGCGAATTGTTCCTTTGTTTGGAATTCTTTGTCAAAGGTGTGGCCTGAAGTACTTTATAATACTGTTTGGTCTCTTGGTGATGGTTGAACAGTTAATTTTTGAAATGATATATAGCTTAGTATGCCACTTCATGAGTTTTATATTGGAACGGATCCAATTGGTGACACTTTGCGTGCTTGTGATTTGGTCGATTCCACAGGTATTTGGAATTGGGAGTGGTTGCGTAATTGGTTTCCACCTTGGATATTAAATTGGTTTGCTGCATAAATTCCACCTTCACCTCAAGGTGGTTCGGATCTATTGATATGGAAATAACGAGAAAGTGATAAATTTTCGACTAAGGAAACTCATCGTAGTTTGTTCCATAATGCTGCAATTATTACCTCGGAGCATTGGAGCCTTGTGTGGAAGGCTAAAATACCTCAGCGTGTGCGTGTATTTATCTAGCTTCTTTGGCATGATCGGATTCTTACAAATGGGGAACGTTTGTGACGACCCATGATTGTGGATTGTCAATGTTTGCCATGTAGAGACGAAGTCGAAACAAGCATCCATGCGATTCGGGATTGCCTTTTCTCTCAAACAGTTTGGAGGGCAATTGTTCTTAGCCATGTTCAGGTTTGTTTTTTCTCCTTGAATCTTGATGAGTGGCTTAGGTGGAATATGGCTAATTCTGCCATTTGGTGTCGAGATGAGCTTCCTTGGAATGCTTTTTTTCCTGTTGTTTGCTGGTTATTGTGGAAGAACAGGAATGCATTTGTGTTTTCGGTTAGGCAGTTGGGTGTTCAGGATCTGGTGGATAGAGCTATGATTTGGACGAGAAGTTTTCTTATAGCTGGAGTTGAGTCGACCTTTTCTCATCCAAGAGCCATTGAGAAGCATTGGTTGCGTCCGCAAACTGGCTTTGTGAAGCTTAATGTTGATGGGGCAGTATTTCCTTCAATGAATAGTGCTTCGATTGACGGGATTATTCGTGATGAATTTAGGATTTGGCCTTACGGTTTTACAATGGCTTTGGGTCAGGGTCCAATTTTTCAGGTAGAGGCTTGAGCTATGCTTGAAGGTCTTAGAGTAGCATGGGATAAAGAGTATCGCAACTTGAGGTTGAGTGTGATAACAGTTTACTGGTTAATCTTATTCTTGTAGGAGGGGCAGCAGATAGTAAGATGTTTGAAATTCGTGTCTTTATTGAGTTGCTAAATAGAGCATGGGATGTTCGTATTAGGTATGTGCCTCGAGATCAAAACATGGTTGCGAATTGATTGACAAAACTGGCTAGTCCTCATTTAACGCATTTGATTTTGTTGGATACTCCACTGACATCTCTACTGCCTTTGCTTAGGAAGGATGCTGAAGATTCTAAGTTAGTTTGTATCTCTGTTTCGCCTTTGGCTATTTTTTATTTATTAAAAAAAATAAAAAATTTGATATAATTTAAGAACACAATTATATTTCTCTTATATTTTTTATATCTATAGATATAAACTTAAGAGAAACAGGATAAATATATATGATCTTTTATTTTTTTTATTTTATAACAAAAATACAAAGCATTTTATGTTTTCTCATTTAATATATTTTATTTTGTTAATTTTTGAATTTAAAAATGAACATAATATCAAATATTGACCGGAAATATTAACCAGTGTTGAAATAAGTCGTCTTGCTTCGATCTTCTCCTTGTCCAAAAGTTCCACTTTGGCCCTCTCACCCAATTTAAAAAAGAAAAAAAGTTGCTTCCATTAAATAAAAATCAAAGGAAAAATTCAATTCAAATCCTATTCTCTCGCTTTCTTCTTAAGTCTTTTATTCCACTTCCATCTTTAATTCATTTGATCCAACGAAAAGGAATTCGATCTTCAATTTACCGATCAATTTCATGGAGTCGGAGCAGTCGATGCTTGTAGGTGGAGCCCGGTACTACCAGATGCAATCGGAGCCGTTATCATCCTCGATGTCCTCGTCCGCTGAGTCAACTCGGATTTTCGACGAGTTACCAAAAGCTACTATCGTCTCTGTCTCCAGACCCGATGCCGGAGATATCAGCCCCATGCTCTTATCTTACACCATCGAATTCCGATACAAACAAGCAAGTTCATTTTTCAATCAAAATTTTCTACAATTACTTTCAATAGTTTAAATTCCGATTACATGCTTTGACCTTACCTTCTTTTCTTTCCTGTTCTTACTAATTTCTTCATTTTGATTCTTCAGTTTAAGTGGCGGTTAATGAAGAAAGCTTCGCAGGTTTTTTACTTGCACTTTGCCTTGAAGAGACGGTTGTTTATTGAAGAAATTCACGAGAAGCAAGAGCAGGTGTGTACATTACGAAACGACTACGTTTGTTTGTGTTTTGCTAATTAATAGCTCTTTGCTTCGGAGAAAAAAAGTTTAGGATTTGAATGTGGTTTTCACGCTGAATATTATTATATTAAAGGTTAAAGAATGGCTTCAAAATCTAGGAATAGGAGAACATGCGCCGGTTGTGCAAGATGATGATGAACCGGATGATGATGCTCTTCTTTTACAGCAAGATGGAAGTGTTAAAAACAGGTGTTTGTTATCACAAATTTTCCTAGAAAATAAAAGAAAATTTAACTCCCAGCACTTATGAGTGCCTTCTTTTCTATCTTTATAATCAGGGATGTTCCATCAAGTGCTGCTCTTCCAGTTATTAGACCAGCCTTGGGAAAGCAGTCTTCAATGTCCGACAGAGCAAAGGTTGCTATGCAAGAATATTTGAATCATTTTCTTGGAAATATGGATATTGTTAACTCTAGAGAGGTATGCATTTCCAAACATGGTTATACCCTGATGCATTTGTGGCAACCATTCTTTCATTTTACATTTATCTTCATTCTTCATAGGCATTAGACCTTCCCTTAATAGACTACTCTGCCTAGAAAATATACCATGAATGACCTCGTGTGTTTGTGTTGACAAAATGGATAACCAAATTAAACCTAGCTTTCCTTTTTTCGTGCAACAATCATGAAGTAGATGAAGCCTCCTAACTGCTGTTTCAGTAAACTGTCAGTTGACAAAATGGACTATGTAGCTATAGCCAGAGTTCTTAGTTCATCTGCTGCTGAATTACACTTAGAATTTGGAATGTGGTTGGTAACTACCATTTGTTAGAAGTTTGAGTTTCGTTGCTTTATTTCAGTGTTGTTAAGGGCAAGGTGCAGTCTAGGCATTAGAATGATTATATTGCTTTTGGCATAAGGCACAAAAAAATTAGCTTGCCTGAGTAAAGTAAGAAGCAATATGTGTAAGTGTACACGTGTGTATGCATATATATAAAAATAAGCTTAAGATTGTAATTCTGACATACTTTAAAGAGCCGAACATGTAAAATTTCTTTTTCTTTCGTTGGCCAATATTCATGACTTCCCATGCTCTCTTGCATGTTCTTGAATATTCGAACATTGAAAAGTAAGGAGTTTGTTATTTCCCCTTTTTATACTATTACAAGTACAGCTAATGAAAAATTTTAAAATTAAAGATATTAAAGAGAATTTCAACCAGAGAAGCCTCTTATTTCTTCCCCTGTTGTCTTACCAAAAATAAAGTGTGCCTAGGTGTGTCAGCTGTGTGCCTGATCAAACGTGTCTCGCCTGAAATAAAGGACTTTTGTGTGCTAAGGCACAACATCTCGGCACCCACTTTATGCCCTTCTTTATTGTGTGTCAGTATCTCTCTCAATTTTCTTGTAGGTTTGCAAGTTTTTGGAGGTTTCAAAGTTGTCATTTTCTCCAGAGTATGGTCCTAAGCTGAAGGAAGACTACGTAATGGCAAAGCATCTACCAAAACTTGCCAAGGATGATGACTCTGATAAATGCTGTGCATGCCACTGGTTCAATTGCTGTAATGACAACTGGCAAAAGGTAATGCGATCTCATTTTTTGAAATCTTGGTTTATATTCAACTTAAAATGCACTTGTTTCAAAACATGCATTGCACGTGCATGAGGTGCAGCAAGCGGTAATTGCCTTTCCTTTGTCTAAATATTCCTTTGATAGGAGGTAAACTGGCATGTCAGTGTGAAAGTTTTGTGCTTAAGCTAGATATATGGAATCTCCTAATGTTTCTTAATGGGTGTGATGGATTAAATTCAAATAATATAGTATGATTTGAGAAGAGGGTTTCGAGGATGGGTTAATTGTTCTCATATATTGATTCTTATGCTTTAGAGCATTGGCACTGTTGTGTATTACCTTGCTAAGATGTTCAGATTTGTACCTTAATCTTGCAATATAACAACCGTCAGGTTGGATCATAAGGTCACACTCCTTTGCTATCATTTTGGCATTTTCAAAATTTAGCTTATTCAGTTGTCCCATCATTTTTCCGTTCTTATGTCTAATAATTATTTTACAGGTGTGGGCTGTACTGAAACCTGGATTCTTGGCCTTGCTAGCAGATCCGCTCGATACTAAACCTTTAGATATAATTGTTTTCGATGTATTACCTGCCTTGGCTGGTAACACTGAGGGCCGGGCATCATTAGCAGCTGAAGTAAAGGAACGTAATCCTTTACGCCATGCTTTTAAGGTCAGTAGAGTACTTGCTGTTCACTCGGCGGAAAGTTTTTCCTGCCAATGGGCATATTAATATATTTAACATTTTAGTAGTTATGTGAAAATTTAAGACACTGTTTTTCATAATCAATGGCCTTTTATTGTTATTAACATTTTCTTGTTGTGAATTGTGATTTGGATAATGATCCCTCTCAACAACAAAAAAATTCTTCACTTAGAAAACCTATAGTGCTATTCTGCCATCCCAAGATATATTTAATCCTAAAATGCTAATCATTAACCTTTAGTGACATTGCATTAAGCATCAAACATTTAGCATCGAGATGTTTGTGGGTTTTTTGCATTGAAGATTATCTTGAGGGTGTAAGTTTTTCTCCTCTACAAATTAAAAATGAACTTTTTATCTCTATAATGGTGGGATAAGGTGTATCTCTGATGAATATATCTAGAGAAATCACTTTCTAACATATAATTGGAAACTTCAAAAGGTCACATGTGGAAGCCGGAGCATAAGGTTAAGAACTAAAAGTAGTGGTAAAGCTAAAGATTGGGTTGCTGCAATTAATGATGCTGGGCTTAGGCCCCCTGAGGGCTGGTGTCATCCTCATCGCTTTGGCTCTTTTGCTCCTCAAAGGGGTTTGACAGAAGATGGTAGTCAGGCTCAATGGTTTGTGGATGGTAGGGCAGCTTTTGATGCTATAGCTTCATCAATTGAGGATGCTAAATCAGAGGTCTGTCCTTTTTAATCTTGCAGGTTGACATGAGTTGTAGTCAAACTGATTTCTTTAGCATACCAAAACCTATTGTATGATCCTAAAATTTATGCAGATATTTATTTGTGGCTGGTGGCTTTGCCCAGAATTGTATCTACGACGACCTTTTAACGAGCAGGCATCCTCCAGGCTTGATGCTTTGCTGGAAGCCAAAGCTAAGCAAGGGGTTCAGGTATCATAATCTTCCATTCATTTATGTATTTATCAAAAGGTCATTTATTTCTAAGAAGTCAATCCAAACCTTTTTCTTTTGTAAATTAAAATGGACATATTATCTTGATGGCTGTTTATCCGAATTACGACTCCTATATCAATTTGCATGTGTGTTAACCATGTGTTACTTCTTTTCTTCCATTAACTTTTGTCTGTCAGTGAGCTCATTCAGTGTTTGATAATTGATGATTTTTGGTTTCATTTAGAGCCCCTTTAAATTTTACAATCCTGATTTAATTTTATATGTTCAATTTTGTTCTTTTAAAACAAGTTAATATCTTCTTGTACTATATAGATCTATGTACAATCCCAGTATGAAGATGTTGAATGTTTAGCTTATTACTTTTTTAATTATTAACTTAATAATATGTCTTTGGCTGCAGATATACATCCTTCTCTACAAAGAACTTGCTCTTGCTTTGAAAATCAATAGTGTCTATAGCAAGAGAAAGCTTCTTAGCATTCATGAGAATGTGAGGGTATTGCGTTATCCTGACCACTTCTCTACCGGTGTCTATCTATGGTATGGACTACTTGGAAAATCGAGTGTGTACATACATTCAAGTTGTGAAAACATTAATATATCGGATTTTTTTAAGAATCTGATATGTATTTCTTTTACCTACAGGTCCCACCATGAAAAACTAGTGATTGTTGATTACCAAATTTGTTTTATTGGTGGGCTTGATTTATGCTTCGGTCGCTATGACACAAATGAACACAAGGTGGGAGATAATCCTCCCTCAGTATGGCCTGGAAAAGACTACTACAATCCAAGGTAAGCTTTATTTTAAGCAAAGTTTCATTTTGGCCTTTCATGAATATCGAATGATAATGGTTATTTTATACTTGGTTTATACACCATTCTGTTGATGCTGTTATACCATGGAAGACATCATTACAAGTATTTGGTAGGATGTTTTTTGCTGATTTTTCACGCTATCGTAACTTAGAAATGGCTACCTGTCTCTACTTAAAATATCTACCACTAGCAAGGTTTTCGGTTTATGCCGCAATAGATGTTCCCCAATGGTTTGCTGAATTTTATTGGTTCAAATGGGTTTACCTTTAAAGATTGTTCAAGTAGATCATGACTTCCAAAACCTCCAATAGTTTGTAACCACCTATTTTATCCCCTATCCCCTTTTCCCAATAATATTCTTTGTAAGAAAAGGTTAAATATTCACGGTAATGAGTAATTATGAGCTGATGTGTAGCTGTTTCAGTCTAACTGATTTTCAACCCCATTTTCATCAGGGAATCTGAACCAAATTCTTGGGAAGATACAGTGAAAGATGAGTTGGATCGAGGAAAATATCCTCGAATGCCTTGGCATGACGTACATTGTGCACTTTGGGGACCATCTTGTCGAGATGTAGCACGACATTTTGTTCAGCGGTGGAACTATGCCAAGGTTATATTTATGTAGAATTAATGTAGTGAACAATAGAAATTGCAATACTTTATTACTTAACAAAGGTATGCTGAATTTTTTTTTATATATAGAGAAATAAAGCTCCATATGAGGAAGCAATTCCACTACTTATGCCTCAGCAACATATGGTGATTCCACATTATATGGGAAGAAGCAAGGAGATTGAGATCGAGAGTAAGAATGTTGAGGAAAATAAGAAAGGCATCAAAAGGCGGGGTTCCTTTTCTTCTGGATCATCTTTACAAGACATTCCTCTACTTCTGTCTCAAGAGGCCAAGGAGTTGGATAGTTGTAATGTGTCTCCAAAATCAAATGGGTTGGACACTACTGCCAGTAAAAGTGTTTCTTTTGCTTTCAGAAAGTCCAAAATAGAACCAGCAGTTGCAGAGACACCTATGAAAGGCTTTGTTGATGACCTTGATTCCTTAGATCTTTATAATGAAAGATCTTCGGATGTAAAAAGGCAGCCTGAAGCTGAACTTTCAGACTCAGATTGGTGGGAAATGCAAGAACGGGCTGCTCAAGGTGGTTTTGTGGATGAAGCTGGACAGGTTGGACCGCAAACTTCATGTCGATGTCAGGTTGGTTGTATTCTCATCAAGACATTTAAAAAGTTTTGCATCTGCCTCATAGTATTTGTTCGTTTTTCTATATTTTGACATCTCAATTTCATTGTCTTATTTCCCAACTAGTCCTACGCACTATATGGGTGAAAAATTAAAAATAATATAAAATAGTACCCAACTAATTATTATTATTTTTAAAAAAAATCATGATTGTTGATAAATAAATAAAAATATATATAAATAGTTATTGATATAAAAAAATTTGAATGAAAAAATAGGGTGGTTTTTTATTTCCTTTTAAAATTAAATTACTTATTTAACCCCATCATTGTATTACTTTTCTCAAAAAACTTTGTTTTATTGGCTTTTCCCTAACTGAGTTGCTGGTTTAATCGTGATACCAATCTCAGAGAGAGTATAGATAGATGCACATAGTATTTCATTGAATTTCATGTCATACACTTTAATAAGAAGCATATTCCTGTCACAAGAGAAGAAAAAACATAATGTTTTTTTTTTTCATTTGAAGAGACTTTTGGCTTGTAAGTAGCATCAATTCTTGTTGATATATGATTTTCAGGTTATAAGGAGTGTCAGTCAGTGGTCCGCTGGAACCAGCCAAATAGAAGAGAGCATTCACTGTGCTTATTGCTCCCTCATTGACAAAGCAGAACACTTTGTTTATATAGAGGTATATGCTGATATTTTAATTTCTTTACTGCAGTTCACTATTAATCTACTGATTTGACGGCTTATTTTCCATACTGTTGTTCCATATTTGCACGACCTTTCCCAGAACCAATTTTTCATATCAGGCCTCTCAGGAGATGAAATTATTCGGAATCGTGTCTTAGAAGCATTATACCGGCGTATTATGCGAGCATACAATGACAAGAAGTGTTTTAGGGTTATTATTGTCATACCCCTGCTTCCTGGTTTCCAGGTTTTCAGTTTTGGCTGATACTCTTTCAATTTGAAGATTATATAATTGAATTATGTTTGAACTCATTTTAAAACTTAACAGGGAGGTCTTGATGATGCTGGTGCAGCATCTGTGAGAGCCATAATGCATTGGCAGTATCGTACCATTTGCAGAGGACAGAATTCAATACTGCATAATCTTTATGATCTTCTTGGACCTAAAGCTCATGATTACATATCTTTCTATGGTCTTAGAGCACACGGTAAACTTTTTGATGGCGGTCCTGTGGCTACCAGTCCGGTATGTTTTTATCTTCAACTATCATTTGCCAGTTCTGCATAATTCTTTTTACAGGCATATCATGTCATAGCAACTTAACAATGAAAGTTCAAAATGTATCATAATCGTGTTTGCTGATTTATTTGTTGCCTTCCATTTCTTCAGGTATATGTGCATAGTAAAGTTATGATAATTGATGACCGTGCTGCCTTAATTGGATCTGCTAATATTAACGATAGAAGTTTACTCGGCTCAAGAGATTCAGAGGTATCTCAATATTCTGTAATGTTTTTAAAATGTTGTCTGAAAATATTAAGCTAGTTGGGGGTTGAAATGTTATGGAGATAAATGACAAAATATAGTGTAATGGAGAAAACGGTTCACTTGAAATTTGGTATTAACATATTTAAAGGGGATCAGTAATAGAGTTAAGTAAGATCTAAAACATGAAGGTGCGGTATGTCTTTTTATATGGTTTATGGGAAATGGAACACTTCTGCATTTATTTGTCCCCGACTGGGATATAACATATCTGTATCACTTCTTCAACAAGTTAAATGTCACAATTAATGTTTCAGATTGGCGTGCTTATCGAAGACAAAGAATTTGTCGATTCATGGATGGGCGGAAATCCTTGGAAGGCTGGAAAATTTGCTTTGAGCCTTCGCCTTTCATTGTGGTCCGAACATCTTGGTCTTCACCGAGAAGAGGTTTGTGAGTCATCATTCAATGTTTAATTATTTTACATTCAAGATTATGCTCATTGAATCGGTCCCGGGGATCAGTCATATATATTTTATATAGTATCTTGTATCATTCAGCTGATCAACATGTTGGTCCTTTTCCTTTTCATGCTCCTCAGATAAATCAAATAATCGACCCCATTACCGATTCGAGTTACAAAGATATATGGGTTGGGACTGCAAAGGTAAGAACCGGAGTTCTGTTAATTTTCAATACTTTTTCATTTTATATTCTTAAATGCTCCAATTAAAAGAAATCAAAGAATTTCTGGTGGTTATGAAAATCAGCCAGGTAAGTAGGGCTAGCCAGCCTAATGAGACTAGATGGCTCACATTGTTTTAATGTGGATTACAAACTCCGAATAACAATCAATGAACCATTTATGTCACAGATGAATACGACGATCTACCAGGATGTGTTCTCCTGTGTCCCGAGTGATCTCATACATTCCCGGTACGACTACATCTCTTTCTTACGAACCTTAATTCTTTTTCTTTTCGGCTAATCCTAACAATGACATGAACGGCATGTACCATAAAATGCAGGCTTGCGCTCCGACAAAGCATTGCGTATTGGAAAGAAAGACTCGGTCACACTACAATCGATTTAGGAATAGCCCCTACGAAATTAGAATCATATCAGAACGGAGAGGTTACACAAGTAGACCCGATGGAAAGATTAAAATCGGTAAGAGGACATCTTGTTTCTTTCCCCTTGGATTTCATGTGCAAAGAAGATTTACGACCCGTATTTAATGAGAGTGAATATTATGCATCTCCCCAAGTTTTTCATTGAGTGAGGGAGACACAAAAAGTCTCAAAATTCTTTTTTCAAATCATACAGAAGACAGGCTGATTAGACAAAAAGAGGGACTGATTATACATTTGTAAAACCTGCTTAAGGAAAGATGCATCTCAATCATTCTTTGTGTAAAAAGTCTTAAATACCAAACACTATGCCTCATTGGACCAAACCTTCCTCAACATACCTCTTCATGGATTGTTCATGGATATGAGAGTAGTTTATTAATTACTTTTTATTTTGTTTTATTTTAAACTCAAAATATATTTAAATAGAAATAAATCCTTTATATTTTTCTTTCTCATTGAGATTTGAGGAAATCAAACTAAACCATGTTTTCCCAACACTTTTTGTGGATAAAGCTGTTCCGGGGTGGGTTCAACTTTGAATATTTGCAAGTATATCCATTTACAAAAGTAAAATTTCAATAATCCATAAATAAAAAAATTTAAAAAGCCAATAAGTTGATCCAGTTTCTCCAATGATTGATTTATTTATGCATGTATATATTTTTTTTGAAGGATTAAATTTTCAAATGTTTTACTCCAAAATTGTTAAAATTAGACTTCGACGATGAACTATTGGTTGAGGTGGTAATGTCTTTGCTTCGGTAAAGATTAGAAGTGTTTAAACGGTTAATCGAATCGAATTAGTATTGATCGTATTAATCGAATTTTTTATTTTTTTAATTGTTAATCGAATCAAATTTTTTCAAAAAAAAGTAACAACACCGAAATATTTCAGTTAATTTCGTCGGTTAATTGAAATTTATATGTTTTTTTTTTTTTTTTGCTAAAACAAACATAAAGTATATAAAAAAATTGATAACGTTAATTTGATCGAGTTATCCGAATAAGTAATTGCTTAATACATATAATATATGATATTATTTATTAAGTTCGGTTAATTAAATTAATTACTCGATTTTGAATCGAATTAATCGTTAATAAAAAAATGATTACAGGGTTACAATCAAACGTCTTGCTCTATGCTCCCTTAATAGTTGATCCAACATTCCCACGGCAGCCATGTGTTTGGTGGCTTCGTTCTGCCCAAAAAACATTTATTTCTTTAAACGCAATTATTTTATTCATACTTAGCGGCTTAAAAAAAACATCATTCTGTACTTTATTTTTTTCCCTTTCGTATTCAGAGTTCTATATCCCTAACTGCTCCTTTTGATAGTGCCATTCTTATCTCAGCCATTCTCATTAAACAACTTATCTTTTCTTTTAGTTGTGATCTATTTATAGATATTTTAATTTGAGATAAGAAAAAGATATTATTTACTAAACACAAGGGTAGGCGTGAAATTAATAGTTACAAATTCGTACTTAGCATCGATTATAGAGATTTATATTTAATTCTTCAATTAATATTGTTCTTAATTAAATATTTAAATAACTCGGAAAAAACAGTGACATTATTCTTTAATCTTTATGCTGAATCGCTTCTGAAATGTCCAAGCTACCCATTTCCTGTGCATTATTCAGCAACCAAAACAATGGCACTATTGTCCTTTTCGGAGCCTACCCATGGTTGGTATCAAAATTTACATTACGTACGTACCAATAAGAGTTACAATACCTTGACACAATAATAAAAAACGAGTATAAGCAGCTTCACTACTTGATACTTCTTCATCCCCAAGGATCATCAGTCAAGTTCCGACCAAGTGACTCAAGATTCTGGCCATCGACATTGGTGTTACGAAGGAACTGTGAGATTTCAATCATATAGCTGACAGATTTATTGATCCAAATCCCTGCAAAGCAAGGTATATAACATATATATACGTAGTTTGATCATTTTCTTTTCTTTGGTATAGAAGAAGAGATGATGTTTTTCCCATCATTTCTCGATGGATTGCTGAGGACGGTTTTGATGAAGAAAGGGAAGAATACTAGTTGTACGGAGGATGATATCGGACGAGAAGTGGCGGAAACCTTGGCCAAGGATGCCAAGAAGAACGATTTGATGTTGAGTTCCTCTGCTACTTTTAAGTCCAACAAATCAAACAATTTTGCCTCAATCTGTTCCAAGAGAGGACAAAAGGGAATAAACCAAGATTGTACAATAGTCTGGGAGGTATCTTAAAACTCATTCCATGCGATGTTATGATCGATTTCGGTTATTTTCACTATTGATATTCAATGTTCATACTTAGTTGTTTTTTGATTCTTGGTGTAGGAATTTGGATGCCAAGAGGACATGATTTTCTGTGGTATTTTTGATGGTCATGGTCCATGGGGTCATATTATAGCCAAAAGGGTCAAAGAATCAGTGCCTACTTCTTTGCTTTGCAACTGGCAAAAGGCCCTTGCCTTAACCTCACTTGGCCAAGAACTCGACACTGAACCGAACCGAAGTACTCGTAATCATCAGTTTGATATTTGGAAACAATCTTGCTTGAAAACATATGCTGACATTGATCAAGAGCTTAAACACCACCCTGGGATTGATTCATTCCATAGTGGAACAACAGCTTTGACAATCATTAAACAGGTAGATGTTAAATTTCCGGGTTCATTTACAATTTTCCGAACGTTTGAGTAGAATTTTTTATCGATGTGTTGATGATTAGGGTGAACATCTTGTTATAGCAAATGTTGGTGATTCAAGGGCAGTGTTAGCAACCATATCAGGTGATGGCAATTTGATACCATTTCAGCTCACTATTGATTTCAAGCCTAACATTCCAGGTTAGAACTCTACGCATATTTCTCCCTATATGTAAAATTATGGGTAGTGTATTGATTAATAACGATGAATGTAACAGAGGAAGCTGAAAGAATAAGGCAGTCACAAGGGAGAGTGTGTTGTTTAAGAGATGAACCAGGGGTTTACAGGGTGTGGATGCCAAAAGGGGACAAGCCAGGGCTAGCTGTTTCAAGAGCCATTGGTGACCACTGTGTGAAAGAGTTTGGGCTAATTTCAGTGCCTGATGTGACACAAAGGAATATCACAAACAAAGACCAGTTTGTCATTTTAGCAACAGATGGGGTAAAATAAATCCATTCTGGTTTATGCCTTCGTTGTTGTGATTAGATTAACTTAATGTTGTCTTCTGGTGGTGATTATCAGGTGTGGGATGTTATATCCAATGAAGAAGCAGTGGAGATAGTTTGTTCCACAGAAGATAGGGAGAAGTCAGCGAAAAGGTTGGTCCAATGTGCGATGAGAACATGGAGATCTAAGAAAAGAGGGATAGCAATGGATGATATTTCAGCCATTTGCCTTTTCTTTCACCCCAAGCTGTTTCAAGAGGTCAACCCCTTCAAGCCCTTCAAATAGAAGCTTGCTTAACTGCTAGGTTTTGCTTTGCTTCTTGCCATTGGCTATCTGTTTTTGCTGATTCAATAGACCCATTTTAGTTCTGTTGTGTATATGAAAGAATGCAATGCTGTAAACCCCTTCAGATACTTTGACTTCAACACATAAAATGGCCATAGATTGAAGAACTAAAAGTCTTCCATTTTCTTTCCAAACAAACCATTACAGATTTGACAGCAGAGAGACATCAATTGATTGATTCATGAGTTGAACCAGATTATATAAAACTAATTTAACCAACGATTTAAATTTTGATATAAAAGCATTGAATGCATTTAACGTCTGAGAATCAAGTGGTATTTGCCCAAGATAACTTCAAAAAGATTAAAGTTTTCCATGGAGAAAACTTTGAAGGAGTTGCTGAGAGCCTGGCCTCAAGGGCTTGGCTTCCAAAAATTGACGGGTAGATTCCACCAAAGTAGGATGGAACCCACTCGCCTTAAGTAAGTGTGTTCGATGTACTAGGTGTTGGCACGACCCGCCGTCTCTATACGATCATTGACGAGTCATCCTCCACCCTGACAGGACGGGTTAATTGATCGCATGTGAGGTCGTCCTTATTTATAAACCCAACTTTACTCCTTACGCGCAGAGTTGATCGATGTGGGATATAAACCTCTCATGTGACTAATCAGTTCCCCACATGCGAGGGGAAAAATGGAAAAGCTTACCGAGGAAAATCGTACCCAAAGCCAACATCTCACGAGTGTGAATAGGAATGATAAAATAAAAATGGTTAAATTCTGAGGATAGTCCCTGTACTTATTGATTTGTATGTATTTAATCCTTCTACTTTTATTTACTCAAAATTGTTTCCTCTACTTTTCGATTTGCTCATTTTCATTCCCACCGTTAATTTTTTTCCGTTAACTCTATTAAAAATATTAAGCGCTCTTACCTCTAAAACTTTTGTCAATTTACCGCGACATTTTTTTCTTATTAAAAATTATATTTAAATTTTTTTTATAAAATTTTCCTAATGTGTCAACAATAAAAAAAAATCTTAAATTTAATATTAATCACCACTATATTAAAATTTATTATTTAATTAATTATGAGTTTATTCTTACACAATTGAAAAACTAATTTTCTTAATAATTTTAATATAGTGTTAATTTCTTATTATAGTGTCACACGAAATTGAAGTGCGAACCATATAGAACCCGACTCGGAACTAAGAGTTCGCGTGTAAGGCACTCATACCTTTCTATGAGACCACACGATGTGGGTTTGCACGCCAACACATAGGCGAACCCACATCGTATAAACACGTGTTAAACTTAGAATAGAGTACGTATTGATATGCATGAAATTTACTTACGATATCATATCTATGAATAGTAACCATATCATATAAATACACAGTTCCACCCATCTAAAAGACACATAAAAACACTCAACAGATATCTAGATTCACAACTTAGTAAACTACTTAGAAGTCGAGAAATGCCACTGGCATCAAAGATTAAAGGAAAGGTGGATTCAGGAAGGGGAGGGGAATATTTTTTTTTTTCATGCCACAACCATCAAACATAGAAGAAGCAATATATATTCATTGCATCAAGGAGTACAATGGGGATTGGATCATAGAGGAAGGATTGGTTGAAGAGTTCATTAGAAAACATTTTGAGAACTTTTCGAACATCAAACAATGCCGAACAAAATGAAAAAAAAAATAAAGAAGGAAATGACATGGTAATATTCGAAGAAATGAATGATCAACCAAGTAAAGATATCACAAAAGATGAAATTAAGGAAACGATTTTCAGTTTGTCACCTTTGAAAGCAACATGATTGAATGGTTGCTCTGGATTATTCTATCTTAAATATTGACGGGATATAAATGAAGTTGTTAATGTAACATTTTTTATTCGGTTCGAAGGTTCAGTCAGATAAAGAATGTTATTTTTGTCATTGAAGTGACTTAAATGATCAATCATACGAATAAATCATATTTAAAAACGAATCAAAAGAACCCCTTGTCTTAATCTGATGGTTAAGGGTGTTCATTGCCTTATAGCTGTAGCTTGATTCAAGTCGCGTTGCTATTAAGATTTTGTCCTCCCATTATAATTCGTCAAAAAAAAAAAGAGAGAGTCAAAATCATGCAAATATTTATTCCAAGCATTAATGGATCATTATAAATAAAATGAATTCAAACGAGCCTTAAAACAACATTAGAGGCCTAAAATACAAAAATAGAAAGTCAGGTCATGATACTTAGGTCAATGTATCGAAACATAGTTGTTGTCTTGAGACAAAAGGTCCATGTTTCGAGACTTGCAACTTTTGAAACCAAATTTTAGCTACTGACTTCGAATGTCTCAAGACTTTTCCCTTCATATCCAGAGACATGCACCAATAAATGCATGTTCAATTCAAATTTGATTATCTTGTCTCGGACCTTTGCCATTCATGTCCTGAGACATGCACCCAAAAATGCATTCTCAATTTAAATTTGACTATCTTGTCTCAAAACATATTCGTTTTGTCTTAAGACATAAGCCCAAAAATGTAAAAAAAAAAAAAAGAAAAAAAAAAGCATTCTAACATATGAGGCATAAAACTAAAAACATACCAACACGTAAGACATTCTAAAACAAGTCCAAAACAACTAAATTTGAGTCCATAAGATTTCTAAATCAAAATATGATCACATAAGTAAATGAAAGAACAACTTTACCACTAGCAAGTCACAAAATCCTCAACAACAAACTGAAATAAGTGTTTCCAAGTTAATAAAATATATCAGCACATGTGCCAAAATGTCAAACATCCCAAAACAACATAAAACTCTAAAAATAAAGTTCCATAAGACATTTATGAGACTTAGGTACATGTCAAAAGTACTAGGAAAGTGTAAAGAGATCAGATGAGAACTCCAACTATGATGCTAGTTAACATGGATATACACTCTCATTCCTTCTGTAACCTGTGCACGAAGCACAAATCCGCACGCTGAGATTTCCTCAAAATTCAATGGTGCACTTCCAATTTCTAACAAAATTTTATGCACTTCAAATTTGGGGCGTTACATAGTATTTCAACTGTTGGTATTCAAAGCATATTACTACTAGTGAAAAGATATTCTTAAAAGAATTTCAAAATAGCCATTAAGGTAGGTTAACTTTGGAAGATGGCAGAAAAGGTTGCTTTGAGTTGAAGAATGTTTTCCATACTAAAGGCCTCGAAGCTAATCTAATTAGCATAAACCAATTATGTGTCAAGGCTTGCTAAGACTTGGAGGAGATTGCTTAATAGGTAAAAAACATTGAGTGTCCCAATCGGTGTTGCAAAAGGTCTATACAACAAGCCTCTTAGGGTCCTTACATATAAATCTTATAAGGCCTATGCAAATTGAGAGTGGGAAATTTTTTTTTTGTTTGTATTGATGTTTTTTCAAGGCTCACATAGGTTGAGTTCTTGAAGGAAAATCCACAAGTTTTTAAAAAGCTTCATATTAGGGTAGTGAATGAAAAAGGCCAAGAGATCGGGAAAATTCTCAAAATCAGAAGTAACCATGACAAAGAAATTGAAAATGTTGAGATTTTATTTATTTATGTGATCAAGTAGGAATAGTTTATGAGTTCTTTACACTAAAGACTTCAAAATATAATGGGGTAGTAGAGAGGGAAAATAGGACTTTAAAAGATATGGGTCATGTTATGCTAGTTTCGAAAGGATTACAGTATCGATTGTAAGATGAAGCAATCAACAAATGTTAATATGTTTCCAGTAAAGCCATCCTTCACCACAAAACCCTTTAAAAAATTGGAAGGGAAGAAAAGCATAAGTTGTAGAAGAAGGGTGCTAAAAGTGCTTTTCTGAATGGCTTCCTAAGTGGGGAATCCTATATATGTTGAGCAACCAAAAAGGTTTACTAATCCACAAAGGCTTTGAATGAGTTTACACAAGCCTTTAAGCTCGGCATGAAAGGTTGTTTACGTTCTTATATGACCCAGGTTATTTCTAAGGGAAGTGTTGACAAAAATAAGTTAATAAGAGGCATCATAATATAGAGTGCAAATATATGTCGATGACATAATGTTTGGGTCTACTTCATCTGTTGTCAGGGAAGATGTTATCAAGCTCATAAAGTCTGAATTTGAAATAAAAATGGTTGGAGAACTAACCCATTTCCTTGGTTTTAGGTTAAATGGATCAAAGAAGAAATATTTGTTCTTCAAGAAAAGTATGCCAGGAATATGGTCAAAATTTTTGGTTTAAGCCAAGGAAGACTTTTATGGGTGTTGTAAAAGATCCTAACACATACAGAAGTATGATTAGGAGCTTGTTGGACCTTACTACTAGCCAACCAAATCTATGTCATGGTATGAGAGTTTGTGCTATATACCAAGCTAATTTTAAGCAATTACATGTAAAGGCTGTGAAATGTATCATCCAGTATGTGAGTAAAGAGATCAATTTATGTTGGTATTTGGTTCTCCAAAGACACCAATTTAAGCTTATTAGGACTAGGTAAGGAACATTAATGATCGAAAGAGCACCATCAGGTGCTTATTTTTATTTGAGTGAACACATGATCTCATGGTACAATGAAAAACATAGTTCAATCATTGAAGTTGAGTAAAATGCTGCTGGGAGATGTGCACAACTCTTGTGAATGAAACAAATGTTGGAAGAAGTATGTGTAATGGTGTGTTTTAATATATGGTTTTGGATTTATCGATAGTATTATATAAGGAAAAATATTTAGCATACTTTTAGTGGAGTTTTTAGATTCTACAGGTAAGGTTACGGATTGATCAGAGTGTTCTATAGAAATATAGTAAAATATTTAAATAAATAAAAAAAAATTGTGAATTCTTTAATACTACTTATATAATAAAAAAAATACACTGTCACATCAAATACTAACTTATATTATATTTACAAGTAAATATACATCAATTACATAATATAAATATATTTATATGCAAACATAAATTTTGAATTTATTACTCGATATCTTAATTAAATAATTACATTCTATTATTAAATATAATTATAATTATCGATTGCTATGTATTGACACAATTTGATATTAGTCCGAAACATTAAAAACATATTTAAAATTTAGACCTGATTGAAGACCAAAATAATATGTAACGATACTGACTGTTATGGTTAGAACAAAAGTTGCAGAGAAAATCAAAGCAATAAATATATGAAAAGATCAACATCTATTTTGTGACAAAACTATTTGAAGGAGTTATCCATTGCCTATGAATATCAGTATTTTAGATAATGAAAAACATGTCATTTTTTTTTAACTCTATGGTGCTTCTAATAATTATGAGTGTGACATATTTTTATATATAGTTTATTGTAATATAGGTATAGCTTCTTTTGGTAATACAATATAGACATAGTTGATTTTTATCGATATAATATTGGGAAATTGAATGATAGGATTAAAATTTAATTATCTAAGTTTTTGTCGAAAGTTTTAATTATTGTTTTAAACAAGGGTCGACATAATATAAATATGATAAATAAAGAGAATAAGGATATTTATACTATATTATATATATAAAACTATTGGTTGAGTTAATGTTATAAGTAATGAGCATCTATCCGATTAAAAAATTCACTTTTAAAATAAAAAATAATAAATTAATAGCATCAACTAAGCATTTTATTTTTTTATAGACAAATAAATTTAAACAAAAAATTTATTATCAAGTATTTTCAACAATTATGTCCACTTCTCATGTACTATTTTAAAAAAAATCAACTATTTATCCTAAAACACCATCAATTATTATTTTTGCCCATATATTATAATTTAGTATATTACCATAAGAATATATATAATATAAAGAAAGGAAAAAAAAAAAGGAAAAAAAGAGAGCAAATACTAGATTACGTTATTAAAATTTCTCATAAAAATCAAATAAATCTAGAAATAAATATTTGATTTTATTATGTCATAAATTTCAATTTTATTGTAATAGAATTTTATATAAAATATTTTAATAAATTTTCAAATTTATCACGATTAACTTATGACATGGATAGAGGGGTATATTTAAGTCTTAATTTCCTAGTTTAATTTCTTGGAAGCTTCCGATTCGAGAATTTCTCACGAGATAAATAAAAAAAATAGAACCCGACATAGTTTAAGTCGTAGAGCAGAATGCAGTGTCAAAGTGCGACACGTGTCTCTTTAACCGACAGTGGAACGGCAGATGGATGTGGTGGACTTTAGTATCTTTTATTTAATCCACTTAATTTCCCATTTTCAGTTCCGTCAGAAACCACGCAAATCCAAAAGTTATCATCTTCTACATCACAACCCACTCAATAACTTTTACAACAAACCATTAAGTTCCATCCACGTAATCCCCTAACCCAGTTCTACAAACTCCCGTTTGCAGACAGCAATAGCTAACAATCAGTTTAACCCCACGTAATAGTTTAAGGATAGTCATAGGTAACAGCACTTATCAAATCCAGTGATAAGTACAAGTGCTTATCAAGTGATAGGTGGTTGCGTAACGCAGATACCCTGCAAAAAACGCATCGAAAAAAGTTAAAAGAACTCAACTTCTCTCTCTTCGTTATCTTTTTCGCTTTTTTCAATTTCTTTTTCTTATTGGTTTGGCAGCTTTTTTTCTTTTACTGTTTTCGTTGAACGCAAAGCATGAAATTGGAACCGCTAACCCTAGAAATCTGTCAAAAGTACGATCGATTCCTCACCTTAAACACCACCAGCAGCCGCTAACTTCCAAGAGACGCCGTCGTTTTAACCACCTCTTCTTCTTCTTCTTCAATTTACCTTTCATTCATCCTCAGACTTCACTTCTCTCGCTTTTGCTCTGTTTATAATTCTTTTGGTCAAAATAAAAAAACCTTAGCCCCTAATTTAAATTCTCAATTTCTCGATTGATTAAGTACAAAATAATTGGGAAGAAATGTCTTCTCTCAGCAGAGAATTAGTGTTTTTGATTCTCCAGTTCCTTGAAGAAGAAAAATTTAAAGAGACCGTTCACAGGTAAGCTATTAAAATTCATTTTTCATATATGTGTATATATGTTTGGTATTGTTGTTTTTAATTGGAGTTTGTGTCGTTTTTTGTGGTGGAGCTAACAGATTAGAGCAAGAATCAGGGTTCTTCTTCAACATGAAATACTTCGAAGAGAAAATTCTCGCCGGAGAATGGGACGAAGTTGAAAAATACCTATCTGGGTTCACTAAAGCCGACGATAACCGGTATTCAATGAAGATTTTTTTTGAGATCAGAAAGCAGAAGTATCTAGAAGCTTTGGACCGGTAATCCCTGTTTCCCTTTGTTTTTTTTTCCCCTTAGTTAATGCCAATGAGATTGGGTTTGTTGTAATTACGTATAATAATGTATTGTTTTGGTATTTTTCTGTTGTGTTTCAGTAATGATAGAGCTAAAGCTGTTGAGATTTTAGTGAAGGATTTGAAGGTTTTTTCCACATTTAATGAAGAACTTTTTAAGGAAATTACCCACCTTTTAACACTGGGGAACTTTAGGTAATGATTGAAGGTTGGTGTTGGATGTAAAATTATAGGCAGTTTAAGACTTCCTAAGTTTTTTGTTTGTGACATAATGAAGGGAAAATGAGCAGTTATCAAAGTATGGTGATACTAAATCGGCTCGGAGCATAATGCTGATTGAGCTTAAGAAACTAATAGAAGCAAATCCCTTGTTCCGTGAAAAGCTTGTTTTCCCTACTTTGAAGGCATCACGATTGCGAACTCTGATTAATCAAAGGTGATTTTTACCCATCGTTACATGAAAATTTGGTCGTATTTATGGCATGGATGTTGAATCTGACTAATTGTTTATTTGCAGTTTGAACTGGCAACACCAGCTGTGCAAGAACCCTAAGCCTAATCCAGATATAAAAACCTTGTTCACTGATCACAGTTGTTCACCCCCAAATGGGGCTCGTGCACCTACTCCAGTAACTTTTCCAGTTGCTGCAGTTGCTAAACCTTCAACATATGCTCCGGTAGGAGCACATGTATGATCCTAAGGCTTACTATAGTTTTGAATCATGGATTTCCTGATGCACGTACCTAGAACTGAACTTAGAATGCTTTTTGTCTCATGTTATGGCATTGCAGTCCTTTCCACCTAATCCTACTGCTTTAGCTGGCTGGATGGGAAATGTCAATCCTTCCTCATCAGTCCAATCTGCCCTTGCTGTCGCTGCTGCTTCTGCTTCTGCTTCATCCTTGCCTTTTCCTCAAAATCAAGGTAACATTAATGTTTTTATTGTTGTTGACATTTTGGCAGTCAGGTTCATCATTGTAGTCGAATAAACATCTTTAAGGAGCAATACTTTTCAGTTTTCATATATTTCCTTAAGATATTATATTCATTTGAATAAATTTTTCTGTGACATATATCTATTCTTTGTGCTTTCTGCCCTCTTCGTTTGTCTCCTTGTTAGTAAAAGTGTGTGAATGATCTTGATGAAAAGGGAGTTGAGAGACTCCAGGGCTTTGGTCGTATACTCCTTAAAATTGATTTAAGTTTGATTTAAAGAGGGTCATTCTGTTTAGTCTTAAATCTTGGTCTTGTATGATTAGTTCCTTACCTGATCTGATTTTGAATTTTACCGCAATTTCAGTTCTGAAACATCCGAGAACACCGTCAAATACACTTGGAATGGTTGAGTATGGGAGCACTGATCATGAGCATTTAATGAAACGGTTGCGGTCTGCACAATCTGTTGATGAGGTAAATCTGTTATTGATAAGGTGCTTCCCACATAGGCTACTACTATGCTCTAACTTATTATATCAATTAATTGGATCCTTAATATGTCCAGGTCACATATCCTGCTCCTCCTCAACATGCTTCATGGTCGCTTGATGACCTACCCAAATCTGTTGCTTGTACCATTCACCAGGGATCCAACGTGACAAGCATGGATTTCCATCCTTTTCATCATACATTACTTACTGGTAAAATTGTCAAAAACTTTACAAAACCATTTTGCCTGGAGTATTTTAAATCAAAATTAATTCCTTTAGTCTTGTTGCAGTGGATTGTATTTTCTTACTTTGCTTTATGCATCTTTCATAATAGTTGGTTGTAGCAATGGTGAAATTTCCTTATGGGAAATTAGCAAGCGAGAGAGGTTGCTGACAAAACCATTCAAGCTATGGGATATGGCTTCTTGTTCAGTTTTACTTCAGGTTGATCTTGCATCTTTGACCCAAAAAAAAAACATGTTATTACTGACAGTAGTAGAATTAATTTGATTGAGATAAACATGTCTGACTATTTGACAAGCTGGTCACCTGTGTCCAAAAATGCTTGTTACTTCACAGTTTTGGCACTCAAATTGTTTCTGTTAGTGGAGAATTGACCCATCTCCTTTCTAAATTACTTCTCTCTTCTTCAAAACTATAAATTGGAGTAAGAACCATGTCCTCTCTATTCAATCAACCGAGTTGCATTTTTTATAATTGTCTCACCCCTTCCCATCTTCTTAAAATGTTCTTGAAATAGGATTGGGTTTATACTTTTGCTTGCTACTTCTTGAATGCTGGAACTTTGGTAATATACATCTGTTAGGATTATAATTGATATCTCTTGCAGGCTAGTATTGTTAAAGATCCATCCATATCTGTAAACCGTGTAGCTTGGACCCCAGATGGAAATTTGATTGGTATGTGCTGTAAGAGTGACTTTCCTTTAATGAGTCCAATTTTGGGCTTCTTTATCAAAATTTTCTTGTTGCAGGAATTGCATTTACAAAACATCTTGTTCATTTGCATGCATATCAACGGTCTAATGAACTTCGTCCACACCTAGAGGCATGTTTCTAATTCATTTTCTTATTCTTTGCTTAAGGAGGCATTACTCTTAACTGTAAACTGATATCTATCTGATTTCTGATAGATTGATGCCCATGTGGGTGGTGTAAACGATATAGCTTTCTCTCATCCAAACAAAAAACTCTGTGTTGTTACTTGTGGAGATGATAAGCTGATAAAGGTGAGGAAAGTAAATAAAATAGACTGTTCTTTTTCTCTTTCTCTTTGAACTTCATATGTTCTCAGTTTCAGTAGCGTCTGTTGTAGGTGTGGGATTTGGCTGGAAACAAGCTTTTTAGTTTTGAAGGCCATGAGTCAGCTGTTTATTCTGTTTGTCCTCACCAGAAGGAAAATATTCAGGTAGGTTATTTCCTTTAATGAAGTCCGGAAGATAATTTATGCTTTAAGGGAAAGTGCTTTATTCTGTTTCTCAAGTAACCATGAGAAATCAGAGTGTACTGTAATCTCTGAGAAGAAAATAAGACAACATTTTGTCTCAGAAATATGTACAACTACTAAATCTGTGCCATACATAACAGTAATATGTACAATTGTACAATAAATGATAAATTGTACTATTCTTTTTACTTTGAATGCTGGAACTTCATCTCTACGCAAGATTTGAAGGCTGTGGTGCCAGTGCATCTTTTGTCATATCCCTTCTATAGGTCTTAGAAAATTATTTGCATCTGTCTAATTTGTCTTGTATTTTATCTATTTCACATTTTATTAACCAGCTTTTAACAGTTCCAAACTTGATAAATATGCTCTTCAATTGTAAAATTGTTTGTGCGTTAAGCTATTGCATGAACTTCTATCATATTCTTGCAGTTTATATTTTCAACTGCTATTGATGGAAAAATTAAGGCTTGGCTGTATGACAATATGGGATCAAGAGTTGACTATGATGCTCCTGGACAGTGGTGTACCAGAATGAACTATAGTGCTGATGGTAGTAGGTATGTAGATAAAAACCAAAGTATTATCTGCCATGGTTGGTCTTTCTCTCTTAAAGTGATCCTACATATCTCCTTAGCCATGTAAGAGAAGCAACTAATTAACAGTCACCTCTCTAATTCAGATTATTCTCTTGCGGGACAAGTAAGGATGGGGAATCATTTTTGGTTGAATGGAATGAAAGTGAAGGAAAAATAAAGAGGACATTTTCTGGTTTTAGAAAGAACTCTCCTGATGTAGTACAGTTTGACACAACTAAGAATCGCTTTTTGGCTGTTGGTGATGATAGCCAAATTAAATTTTGGGATATGGACAATACAAATATCCTCACCAGCACAGAAGCTGAGGGGGGGCTTCCGGTTAGCATATCATTTTTCATTTGAGCTTCCCTTTTTATGCATCTTGAATCCAAGTTTGACTTCAATTTCATAATCTTGATTTGGGATGGTTTAGAGTCTTCCGCGACTGAGATTCAACAAGGAAGGAAATTTGCTTGTTGTTACCACAGCAGACAATGGATTCAAGGTTCTTGCGAGTGCCAATGGTCTTAGAGCATTAAGGGCAATTGAGGCTCAATCTTATGAAGCATCTAGAACACCACTTGAGATGAAGGTTATATCTTCCATCTTAATGCTAACTCACTTTGCATTTGTTTATGTCTTGAACTTCTATTGACAACTTGGTTTCTTTTCTTGATTATGGATTAGGTATCTAGTTCTTCTATGCTTACAAGCATTGGTCCTGTTGTTAGCAAGGGCGAACGTGTAGACAGCCCTGCCAAGCCTATTTCTACTCTTGTATGTTGCACATGCACTTACTTTTTGCTGGTGGTCTTTTTTGGTTAGCAAACAAGTATTGTTAAGCATCCAGCCTAAATATAACTGGTAATAGGTGAAGAGGTCCTACTTGAATATGAGACCATAGGAAAGCCAATACTCAATAGATGTGGGGTAACACCACTTAACACTGTCTGTCATGTGTAGCTTAATAAGGGCATAAACATGGACAGCCTCACAAGGAGTTGTCAACCTTACAGTTTACTTGGGGTTAAGCAGGAAGAACAGAAGACATCTGAGTTTTAATACCACTTGTTAGGATTTTCAATCATAAATTTATTTCCACTGAGATTAACACAGATTCAAATATTATCATGTTAATAGTCTAACCTAAAACCCGCTGGTAACAGGTGGAGAGCCTAACTTGAATATAAGACCACAAGAAACTAGAGACTTAATAGATGTGGGATAACCACTTAACAAGTATCAATTGCTTCACACATTAAAGAACATAAAAGATTATTAAGATAAATTTAAGAGATTTTCAGACCTTTTGCTCGCTGCAATTTAGTTTGCTTGTCTTGGATGCAATTTTACAATATTTTAAACTAGCACCTAATTCTAATTACAATTGCTTGTAGAATGGAGTTGAACCAATGAGTATAGGCATTGAAAAGCCAAGAAATTTGGAGGATGTGTCTGATAAAACCAAACCTTGGGAGCTAACCGAGATTGTCGACCCTACTCAATGTCGAACAGTCACCTTGCCAGATAACTCTGAGACTGCTAGGAAGGTTTTACTTTATTACTTACTTTTTTGTCTCTCACGTTGTCATTTATATCTTGTTCAGTTATTATTTTTATGATTATTAATTTGCCTGTATATCAAGGTTGCTAGACTTCTTTACACAAATTCTGGTGTTGGGGTTCTTGCTCTATATACAAATGGGGTTCAAAAACTATGGAAATGGAATCGCAGTGAACAAAACTCTATTGGCAAGGTGATTTATGCTTTGAAGACACATATTTCTTCATTGAAATAGACATGCATATTTTTATATGAAGGTTCATGTTCTGTTTTGTGCATATGATATTGGTAGAAAAAATTTCTTGCGTAATATTTTCTTTTATTCTTTTCTGTTTCTGTAGGCCACTGCTAGCATTATTCCACAACTCTGGCAACCAAACAGTGGTCTTCATATGACTAATGATGTCCCAGAGAATTCTGAAGATTCAGTTCCATGCATAGCGCTGTCCAAGAATGACTCCTATGTAATGTCTGCATGTGGTGGAAAGGTTTCCTTGTTTAATATGATGACATTCAAGGTATATTAATGTTTATGCCAGATTTTGAATTAGATTGGAGTTTCTTGCCAACTTTGATTCCATCCTTGTGATATTCTACTTGATGTGATATTGCATTATTTGCAGGTGATGACAACTTTTATGCCACCTCCTCCAGCTTCGACCTTCTTGGCATTTCATCCTCAAGATAATAACATTATAGCAATTGGAATGGAAGACTCAGCCATCCATATTTACAATGTCAGGGTGGATGAGGTAGATGATTTAATATATCCTTGTATCTATCATTGCTAGCGGTACCTTTTCGATATTCAATATGAAAAGAGGTGCTTCTCTCCTGTAGGTCAAAACAAAATTGAAAGGTCACCAAAAATGTATCACTGGTCTAGCATTTTCCACCAGTCTTAACCTTCTAGCTTCTTCTGGTGCTGATGCTCAGGTATTCTTCATTATCAAACCTGTGTGTGTCTGGTTCTGGTACTTTATACCTACAGTTATTTCAAATGAAAACGTGGAAAAAGGATCAGATATACTTCTTTCTGTACTTGTTTTGTTTGGTTTCAGAGATGATAAGAGTAATTTGAAGGTTGAAATATATCTGATACTCAAAAGGAGATTAAGGCATCTAAATACCTTAGCGGTACCCATGTTTTCTTGCTCAGAGAAAAAAGAAATTAATTTCTGTTGCCGGAAAATAAACTTCTCTCATTCTCTTGCATTATGACCTAACCAATTTTAATGCTTTGTGTTTCTCATTTGTATTTTTTCTTCAAGTTGGTTGTTAGATATGACCAGTGGTTCTTATTGTCCTTTATTATGGTGTTATTGGCCTCTTTCTTTTGCAGCTTTTCTTTTGGAACATGGAGAACTGGGAAAAGATTAAATCAGTTGCCCTTCAACTGCCACCTGGAAGGACCCCTCAGGGTGCCACTCGTGTGCAATTTCACTCTGATCAAGTTCGCTTGTTAGTATGCCATGAAACTCAACTTGCAGTATATGATGCTAACAAGATAGAATGCATTCAACAGGTGAAAAGCGCTACAGCTTGGGTAATGAATATAGTATGCTGTGAACAAATTTTAACGTTCTTTCATATTGCAGTGGATACCCCAAGAAATACTTTCTTCATCTATATCTAGCGCAGCATATTCTTGCAATAGCCAACTAGTTTATGCTACTTTTACTGATGGCAACATTGGAGTGTTTGATGCTGATAGCTTGAAGCTCAGATGTCGTATTGCACCATCTGCTTATATCTCTCCGGCAATGTCAAACAGGTAATGCTTTACAACTTATATTGCCATGTAATTACATTTGTCTTGTTTTTGCATTGAAAAGCCTTAGATATCAGCACCTTGGTTTCCATTAACGTGAAACATTCATGTGAGTTCTTACTGTCACTTTCAATGTTCTACTGCAACAGCCAAATTGTACACCCGCTTGTTGTCACAACACACCCACAGGAAGCCAATCAGTTAGCCGTTGGACTGACTGATGGTTTGGTTAAAGTTATAGAACCCTCAGAGACGGAGAGGAAGTGGGGACTGCCTGTGCCTGTCAATAATCGAACAGAAAATGGCAAGACGGCAGCACCATCCACCGCTAATAATTCCGAGCAGCTGCAGAGATGAACATTAACGTCCCTTCTGCTCTGTAATTTGTAAGTCATCCACCTATAATTGGTAGGGTTTTTTTTCTCCTCCATTTGTATGTGTAAATCTACATGTTCGAAGATAGGGGAAAAATGTTAGCTCATATGAACAAAGATATATTCATGTATGTATATTGAATGCTAATCTCTTTGATGAATGTGACTTTTAATTGTTACTTCATTTTTTTTCCTTCTTGCTTAATTAATTGTTACTTCATGTCATTTCTCAGATAAAAGTGGCATTTAGTAGGCTATTTACTTCATTTTTTTTCACATGGAAAAATTTATGGACAAAAGATTTATTTATCATTTTATTTTACTTTAAAAAAAGAAAAGAAAAATACGTAATACATGAACACTAACTTAAAATATACCTTCCAAATAAAAATTTGTCTAATCATTTTCCCTTAGACAACATGTGGCTATGGCAAAACAAAGGATCAACATTTTCTTAGTCAAACAGGCAATAATTAACAAGAAAAGCAAGATATGCTGATATGGATGACCTTTCACTTAATTAGTTCAAGAGTTCTACAGTCAGCTCAGCCATGCTTACTGGTTAGATTCCCTTTGCTGCATTTGTTGTTTACATTTATTTCTTTAAGTTGTGATTCTATTGGTAGCTTTTAACTTTCAGAATTCAATCATTATATGGAAGTTTTAAGACATCTCATCAAATCTTAAATGGAAAAACATAGTGAAGATTATGTTAAAAGTAGGCGATCAGTAATCCCAAAAGTTTTCTAAGTTGAGAAATGTTTCAACTTTTATGTTGTATATACATATATTATTTCCTTGTAGTAAACTCTTGGAAGTTTCATAAATGGATCATGTATTCAGTGTTTGATGTTAAAACTGTGCTGTGCCTTTGCCAAATTGTTTTCACGAGGGAGTGTAGACTCTGGAACTGCTTGTACAGTTTTTCTCTAATAATTCTTGTATACAAAACAAGAAGACTGATGTTGTCTTATACTAGAAGATGCTTCAGCTTTGTAGGGTCCAAAATAATACCTTTCTTAGTCGAATTTCGGTGCAAGTGCTGTTACCATTATGCACTGAATACAGATATGTTCACGTTCTTTTTTTTTTTTTTTTTGGTGAATATATGTTCAAGTTCTTTAGTTCTTATGTATGTTCAACTTCATTTTTGGATACGCAATAAAAATAGTAATAACCACGAATATTTCAAAAAGATTTTTGATTTTACCCCTAGGTGAAACAAATTTAACTGTAGATGGGATGATAGTACACCTGGTTCGGATCTTGTCATTTTCAGAGTTTGGACTCATCAACTGCAATCTGAAATGATGGATGGTTCATCATCTTGATTATTGGTTGTACTACATTATAATATGATATGAGCTGAGAACTCCCAACATCTCATGTTCCTCAGTGGGGACACCAATTCGTTCTTTATCCCCTCCATTATTCATATCAATATTTTGTCAACAAGTATGCATTTGGTTTTTGCTTTTTAATTTACCGCTTCTAATTAATTAGATTTTGTTACAATTTAAATGTTGATTTAGATATTGCTTCCAGCTACTAACCCTGTTGTCTTTCCTTTTTTCGGTTAAAAGCAGAGCTTGTAAGTATGTGTTTTAATATTTAAAAATATAATTCATGTCATATTAATTTATTTCAAAACTTCTAAAAGCTATAAATTTTCTCCAAGTATGCTAATAAATAAATCAATCAATTAATTAAAATGCAGTTTCTTAATTTATTACAAGAAAGTTTTTATTGATACACGGTATTAATGGAGATAGAGGAGGAGAGGGGCAGTGACGAGGAAGGCCAGTTCACCCATTCCAAGGTCGAGAGTCAAAAAAAAAAAAAAATAGAGGGACACACCATGAATGCTAAGTGATATCTTGAGGTATTTATAAGGGTGGTGAGGGTCCAATCAGGCCTACAATAGGTAAGGGCCCAATCGAGTCCAAATTGTGGTAGGGGTATAACAATATCGAGAGATAAGTTATAAGGTGACCGTGCCTCGAGACCATCTGCAAATTACCCCAAGTGAGTGATATTTGCTGCAAATAAAGTAACAAGACAGAGGGTACAATTTCTTGGCCAAATGACCTAGGAAGATATGATGCCTTGCAAGGCTATTGAAATTCATACATATCCCTTTTAATAATGTGTTTGCAAATAGTATTTTTATTCATAGTTGACTTGTACGAAGTTCGTTTTATGATTTAGCAAGTGGAATACCCATCGGCTCAAAATTTCAAAAAATGACGTGGAGATATGTATGCAAAAAATGATTTAGCAAGATCCAAAGTTATGCAATGGAGATATGTTGTATGTATATTACATATGCAATTGTTGGAGATGTAAAATAAAGGGGATTCAAACCATTCATTCGCAATGTAAAATATAAAATGTGTGACTTATTCATTGGTGATGCAAAATGTAAGAAATACATATTATCCGTTAGCTTAAAAAATGTGAACTATCCGTTGACGATATAAAATTTAAGCAGCGCAACACCGTTTGTTAATGATATAAAATGCAAGAAGTGTAGACCGTTTGTTGAATATATGAGTTTCTCATTATGAACCCATTGTCGTCGAAGACAAAGCTGGTTCCAAAGGAGTAGCAACCGACGGCAAGCAAAAAGAATATTGTTAGCTAAAGATGAGCAGGATTCGTTGGAGCTGCTGGCTGTGGAGTTAATCGCCCCCGTTTCTTGGGTACAATGACTCATCGAGCTCGCTTGTTGAAGCACAACAACAATAGCAACTCACAAACCGGTACCGGCAACAACGTTGTCGGTTCAAGTAACGACAATAACTTGAGTGTGCATCACAAGATCGATCTGCAATCAATCTCCTCCAACTTGGAAGTTGGAGTTGTGGGTTTGGTTTTCAATAGAAGGGTTAGCCAAAAAAAAAAAATGGCTTAATGTAACATTTGGTGCTTGACTTCACACTTTCTCATAATTTGGTATCTAGATTTTTTTCAAATTGATACTTGAACTTTATACTCTTTCCAAATTTAGAGCCTAAACTTTTACAGTTATTCCTAATTTAGTACTTAATCTTTTTTTTTCGATAATTTAGTACCTGAACCTGATAATTTTTTCCTAATTTGGTACCTAATCTTTTGTTTTGGTTCAATTTGCTACTTGAACTTGTCAAACTTTATACAAATACTCCAATATACTCATTGTTAGAGTTGTGTGACCCAAATATTTGTTAAAGAAAAATATAGTGGTAAAACTAGGAGATTTGTGTAGGGCTTAAACCCGATTCCAAGTCTCACCCTTTTTGTACTAAATTGTAAATAAATCAAAGTTCACTAATATAATAGATATTCACATTATAATATGTAAATAAGGTTCAAAACATAAATATACCATATGAACTTACCCGTAAATACTGCTAACAAGTTGAAGTGTAGGGACTAATCATCAATTTTCTCTTTTCCCTAGTTCTCCTCAACTTGAGTCAAATCTCAATCTATATAGTAATTAATTTCAAACCATTAATTCTAAACATTCCACAACAATATACTATTATCATTTATCAGTTCAATTTCATTTATTGAATATTTCTTCAACTTTTTCATTTTATTCATTTTAATTCTTAAGATCGAAAATGTCATAACTTTCAATTTTGAATTTTGATTTCAAAACAGATTTAATTTCATCCTTCTACAAACCTCTAATATCTAAAATTTCAGTAATTTCAATTCAAATTCGAAATTATTACACTTTAACTCTTAGGTTCAAAACTAACAATTTTTTCTTTACAAATAAGTCTTTTTTCACACCTAAGCTCAAAATCTATCAGTTCAACATCAAAAGCTTCAAGATTCAACAATGTTGTTTTTTTAAATTTTAACAGTTTCACAAATTAATCCTTAGGTTAGCTAAATCAAGCTCCCGAGATTCCAAAAACATAAAAATTACAAAAAAAAATACTTGAATAACTTACCAAATTGAGGGACTAAAAATCCAAAACCCTAAAATGTTCTTCTTCCCTCTTCGAGCTTTATGAAGTTTCGGTGGAATGAGTTGAGAAAGACTTTGTTTTTCCCTTTCCATCCACCACTCTTTTGTTTATTATTATTTTTTACTATTTAAGTATAAATTTAACATAATTTTTAACTTATACTTCACTAAACCGTCCACTTAAAAACAAAGGGTTTAATTATCATTTTAAGCCTTGGTTTAATCACTAAATAAGCCCTTTAGCAATTAAAATCTATTGCAATTAACTTGTCACTTACACGTTTTAGTCCTTGTAGTATAATTAACCATCCATTCAATAAAATTTCCAGACTGAAATTCAATATAACACTATAATTAACTTTTTCCTTTATCAGTAATGAAGCTCCAATTGAACTCTATTCTATTTTGTTGGTTGATGGCGCTTGCACTATTATGTACCGCAACTCTGTTTGAACTCTTTTAATTTAAGGGTGGATTTGGATGGACAGTAGAGTATGGTGCGGTGCGTTTAGCTTTTTTTGTAACAGCTTATTTTCAGTGGTGTTGAAAATAGTAATTTTGGGACCACAACTCCGACGAGTCAATCTATAAATATTAATTATTTATTATATACGATGTCATTAATGTCATATTAAATTTTTCTTAAGTAATTTTATCGTTTAGATAGTTAATTAAGTAAAAAGAACTAAATTGTAAATGTTGCAAATGATAGAATTCATTAGTTAAATGTGTTAAATGGTAAGGGAGAGGCTTGGTAAATCCTTAAAAGGTAAATATACCCTTAGGGAGGGTAGTGGACAGTTTTGGGAACCTAAATTCATGAAATATGGTTAAAATCATTAAGGCTAAAAAGGTAAATACATAATAATTAAGTAATTTCATAAGAAAACCTAAAATAACCTAAGTCATCTTCTTCCATAAGCTAAACGAAACAAAAATTCAGCCATTAGAGCATGCTATAATCGGCCAAGCTAGGGTTCATCAATTTGATTAAGAACATGTCAACAATCGAGGGAAGGATAAAGTAGCAGAGTAATCCTTGTACTTTGGTGAAGACTGCGAATTAGTCCGGTAAGTTCATTCGATTTAATTTAATACAAATTGACTTGAACTGAAGTATTTGATATTGTGTGTTGCCTTGGAACGAATGGTTGAATGCATAAAGTATATTTGTGAGTATACATATGAGTTGTAAAGCTACAAAATGATATGAATCGATGGGTACATGATTGATGTGTGAAGTGGAAATGACCACAATAGGGTTACATGTATTGGATATGATGAGTACTGCATTGTTGCGGACTAATGTTATATGATAATATGCATTGGTGTGTTGGTTGGTTAGCTCTTATGAGCATACAGTATATGGATTGATTAGCTCTTATGAGCATACAGAGTTTTGATTTGATAGCTCTTATGACCATACTGTGTTTACATGTTATGATGTGTTGGATGGGCTAGCTCTTACGAGCATATGGTGTGGTGGACGAAGTAACTCTTACGAGTACATGGTGTGTTGGATGAAACGATTTATACAAACATCTGGTGTGTTGGTTGGTTAACAGTGAAATGGAAATTCCAAATTCATTCATTGGCAATGATTAAATGATTCTTGAAAGTTATAATAAAAGTGGAATTGTCCATATTATATATATTAGCAATTCTCACCGTTATGAGATGTGTTTGATAGGGATGAATCTATTGTTTATTAATTAAATTGTCATGATCTGGTAAGATTTTCGTTTTATCGACGAACTTACTAAGCTTTCGTAAGCTTACTCGTATTATGCTCTTTGCTTTGTAGATTTCATTTTGGTGTTGGAAGATCAGATCAACTCAAAGAATCACACTACCACGAGAACTCTTTTGGTAGTTTTTGTAAACTGTTGGGTTATATGGCATGTACTAGGCAATGTTAAAGTGTAAAACTCATGTTTATGCTTGTGTTTGGCATTTTGGTAAGGTGTATGTGTTGAATGGTAGACTTGTGACATGTTGTTCATCTTTAAGTATGCTTGAGTAAAGATTCATGATATTGTCTATGTTTTGCTTGAATTGAGTTGCTATACTAAAAGAAATGGATCAATTATGCATTACTTGTGAATGGTTGCAATGGAATGAATGTGTAAGTGCTTGATGTTATGTTAAGTGTATGACACTATGGGTGTTGGATGATTGAAAAATGCATGTTTTGATTGGTTTTAGGTATGTCTAGAGTCTTGATATGGTATTTTATGAGATGGTACAATTACTTGTGAATTTAGGTATGAAACAAGCTTGATTTTGGTCACTTTTAAGTACACACGACCTTCATATGGCAACCCACACGGGCGTGTGCCCTGAGTGTGTTAGCTGTAGGGTTCATAAGGGCTGAGACACGGTCGTGTGGCCCAAGTCAATGAGTTATACGGTCTGGCACACGGGCTGTCTTCCAAACAGCCGTGTGGCACCTATAAGGCAAAATTTTTAGTTTTGCCTAAAATGTTTTAATTTGTTTCGATTTGGTCCTTAGTTGTTTGTAAATTGTTATAAGAGGCCCGATTTAAAGCCCGTAAAAGTATGATTTGATTCATTTTGAATTATTTATGAATTTATGAAAATTGACTCGATTATTAATCGTTATTAGTTGTAAACTGCTCCGATTAGTGTGGTAATACTTTGTAACCCTATTTCGATGATGAAAATGTGTTATGGGTGTTACATTTTTTTGTCTTACGTTACAGTATCGTTATGGTATCTAATCTCACCATCACCGTTGTTCTTACACTAACTACAGGTAAATGCACTTCCCATCCAAACCCACCCTAAATATTACTTTATGGATCAATATATTTATATTAAAAATTATAATTAAAAAATAAGAAAATATTTTATATGCTACAAGTGAATTTTTAAACTCAACAAGCAAGATTAGGGTAATGATAAGTGTCCAATAAGATATAAAAAAATCAAAAAAAAAAAATATATATATATATAAAAGAAATGAGGCGCGTGAAATCTTTTTAACTCTGCTTGTGAAGGTAAAAAAATACACTATGTCAAATACTAACCTTTAAAAATTAACTTACAATTAAATTATACTTTTTAAAAAAAATTATCAAAATCAAATTAATTGATATCGTAAAATATCATAATATATGTATAAACGCATATAAAAAAAATTTAAAGTAGAGAAAAATTACATATTTATTTTTAGGCTTAATGATAAATTTGGCCACTAACATTTATATGTTTTGTCAAAATGGCTCTAATTGTATTTTTTAGCTTTTTTTTATCATTTTTTTTTCAAATTTTTTTAACCTATTTGATAATTACATATTACTTAGGTAACCCAATAAGATAATTACATGTGAAAAATAGTAAAATAAATAAATCATTCATGAAATTAAAAAATAACTTTTAATTTAAAGAAAATAAATGTAGTTATCTTTAAAAAGGTTTCAAAATGAATGCATACATTTTTTTACTGAGAGGTTTCAAAAAGATAATTAATAAACTAAATCGAAAATATTGATTGCATGCATTCATTTTGAAACTTTTTTTAGATAGTTATGTTTATTTTTTTTAAATTAAGAGTTATTTTTTTAACTTCATGATTTTTTTATTATTTCCACATGTAATTATTTTATTGGGTTATTTAAGTAATAAATTATATCTCATTAAAAATATTCCATATCATCTTCCATTAATATTTTTAATGGTACTTTAATCAAATCTTTTTAAAAAAAGCAATTTGAAAAAAAAAAAAAAGGTTGATAGTAAAAAAACGTACAAAAATATAATTAGGACAATTTTGACAAAATATGTAAATTTTAGTAGTCAAATTTGTCTTTAAATCTTTATTTTTATTAGTATTATGCTTTTTATTGTATTATATTTATTTTTTTTTTAATTAATCTAAATTTAATATAATTCAATAGGATAACAATTATTTTAATTATATTTTTTTATAAAGATAATAAAATAAGTTTGATATATTATGATTTGATAATATCAGTATGATGTAAGCGTTTTAAAAAAATTGAACTTTGAAAGCTTCAGCATTCATCAGCTTATGTCATTTCCTTTATACTTATCTTGAATAAGCCTTGGAGTAGATAATGATGCCCTCATGTTAAGTAACAGTTCAAAAAAATAAATTCTAGATATCTAGAAATGGACTAATTCTATCAAATATCCTTAAATTATTACCTACATTTTAAATTAGTTTCTAAACTTTAAAACATTTTAATTGCATCCTTAAAATATCGATATTTGTTAGCCTAATTGTCAACCTGGGTGTTAAGTGCTAACATATATATATTACACATGGATTTGATTGTAAAAATATGTGTGCTTATTGCATGAACAACCTGAATTTGATGTATAAAAGAAACGATCAATGTAAATTAAATTTAGGAGGGTCATTTCTTTTTTCTTGACACATCAAATCCATATATGTTTATAATTTCATCTACGTTTTTCTTTTAAAATATGTACTATGTCAATTTTGGGTTGTTATTTAATGCTTAAGTTAACAATTAAATCGATAAAGTGACTTGATTGATATCATATTAAATTTTGAAACTCAATTAAAAGATTTTAAAAAATAGGATAAATGATTGAATTAATTTTTTTTTTTTTGAACAACCTCATTATAAGTTTTGATTATATAACTCTTTTTGACACAATGCTTAAAACTAAGGATGTCGGTGGGGCGGGTTTCGCGGGGTCTCACCCCACTTCATGCCCAATTGGGTGAGGATGGGTACAGGTTTTGCGGGTGGTGAGGTGAGGATGGGGAAAAAATTGGACTCGTCGTGGGTGGTGGGGCAGGCATGGGTATGACCTTATACCCGCCTCATCCCCACACACCCCGTCTCACCTCCACTCACCCCGCATAGTATAATAAGCATATTAAGAAAATAAACATTTATAAAAATTTAATTTTGATAATAGTACTCAACTCACATTCACCGATATTATTTTTTAGAAAAAAAAGGAAAACACTCCACAGTTTCTCACCCAATTTTAACACACCTCACTCCTCCAGTTGAAATAATAACACATATGTGGTGGGAGTCTGGAGGACAAATATTTCATACTTTTTTCCATAAAAATTGATTTATATTTATTTAATTGATACTTATAAATATATTATATGAAGTGGGTCGTGGGACGAATATAGCGGGGTTTAGGTGGATCTGGTGATCCATGTGGGTGGTGGGGCGGGGATGGTTTTAGTCTTGCGAATCGCGGGACGAATATAGCGGGGATTAGGTGGATCTGGTGATCCATGTGGGTGGTGGGGCGGGGATGGTTTTAGTCTTGCGAATCACGGGGCGGGGATGGTTTTAGATTTTGTAGCCGTAGTGGGTCACGGAGTGGGGATGAGGATGAAAATTCTTGGCAGAGATGGATGCGGAGGGAGCACCCCCGCATCCGCCCCGCCCAATTGACATCCCTAACTTAAAGCTACCTATAACCCCTCTCTCAACCTATAAATAGGAGGATAATATACTTCAACGTATCCAAACTTATATCCTCTTATATTAATAATAATACGGAAACCAATCAAACTAATACTCAATCGACATGATTGAATTAAAGTTAAAAGAAATGAATAGTGTGGATATGTTAGGTATGATTTGATGTCCAAATTTCCTTATCATTGATTATAGAGAATGATGCTTTCAAAGGTATCTCCAAGCCCCAAGTGACTTCTATAGCTAATTTCACATGCTTCTTTGCCTTTTGAGTGATCACCACCAACACAGAGAGATTTTGCTTCTATAATTAAAATTTTATATAAAATGAGAAGTAAGAAAAGTGGTGTGCTAATGTTAATTATTCAGTAATAATGAGTTGAGATGAAACTTTAGGTGACAAACTGACAGAGAATTAAAAAGGTAGTAATTTTAGTGAATAGTGAAGGTACATTGATTCATTCATGCAGTTCACATCACAGCCTGAGAGAGAAGTGGGACCAATGCCCACAAGCATCCAATGAATGAACCATCAACCGACAACTCCATCACACATTGCTAAACAATGATTGTGGCAAAAGGGTTAATCCATGCTTTAATTCTATGGAATGTCTCCCTTTTATGTATGTATTTTTTAGTTCACCTTTTTTTTGACAAATCATAACTTCGATTTTTTTATAATTAAATAATTTTTTGGCAGAGTAAAAAAATAATATGTATAATATTCATCTTATCCAATTGTAAAAAAAAAAAAATTAAGTCGAATATGGTACAATATTATTGTTTGGTTTGGTAAAATGTATTATTATAGTTAGACATGAAAGCATTGTTTGATTTAGTGAAAAAAAAATGAAAGAATGGAAAATCGTTAAGGGTAAAAAATTAGAAGGATAGAAAACATAATTTTTCTTTCCACAAGTGCATAAGTGCACATTTAAACATGTACAAAAGCAATACAAAACATACACTAAGGCATCCATTTAACGATTCTCAACATCATTCAAGCCAATACATATTAATTAGACATTTTACTAAGGTATATCAACATATGAAATCATCAATCATTCAAACTTGTGATACTACTCAATTACATCATCCCAACTCAACCACCTCACTATCAATATGATCTTTTATATGCTTCAACTATAGCTAAAGATATTGACAAAGTGCACACTTTCGTCACAACTTATAATCATTCAAGTTAAACACCATTTAATGTCCAAAATTATCATATTCAAGGTAAACACATATACATAACCAGCCTGTACACATGTCAATCGAGCTTAGAATAATTAAAAAAACTACTGAATCGAAAGTTGGATAGTGTGAGCTCTGAAGCGATCAGATCAACACGTCTTGCTAAATCAAAGATCTACAAGAAAAAGGGAGATAACAAGTAAGCATTTTGAACTTAGTAAGTCCATATGAAATTTACTTAACTTACCTTAACATTTCAACAATTAAATAAATGTACTACATTGAAATTAAGCTTAAAATTCATTTGGCATCACATTCCTCTGTATGCAATTCAATAAACACATCAATGGTTAGTTCAATTCCATAACATAAGTTTATATCACAATCATATAAATACATAATTTCCATCACATAACAAATATAAACTACTTTATATTCAAAACTTTGAACACGTATAATTCCATTTACATATGTCTTCATTTATGTTTCTGCCTAGAGAACCCTAATAAATTAAACTCAGATACATGGGACTGATTTGATTACATATGTTGACATTATCGGGCTGCTAACACTAGCTTCGGATCAGGATTGCTAACATTAGCTTCAGAGAATCCACAACATATATTGAATCTCAAGCCATTGAATTAATCCTTGATCACAACACCCGTTTGTTTATACAAGTTGACATATTCGGGCTACTAACACTGGCTTCAGATTAGGGTTGCTAACACTAGCTTAAGAGAATCCGCAACATATTTTGGATTTCAAGCCATTGTATTAATCCCTGATCACAACACTCGAATTCATTCTTTTCCTTTTTTTTCGTTTGGACCCTAATGACATGTCATTCATATCCTAATCATTTACTAAGTTCACACAGACTCAATTACGATATTCAATTCATTTCAATCCCTGTAATGCCATCATATTCATATCATCCATTTATAAAATACATTTCAATTCCATTCAATACATCATATCTATTTATGATAATCATACCATCCATTCTTTACAATTTAGTAATTTAGATGCCAAAATCACCAAGATTACATAATAATTCAAACTTATAAATAAAACAATATAATACAAACATATCTGAATTAAATAAGTCTCATATGAACTTACTTAATAAAAACGACAACAGACAAGGTATCAAGGACTAATTTATAATTTTTCTTCTCGATTATCTCCCGATTGATTCAAATCTCGATCTATAATAATTCATTTCAATTTATCAATTCCAATTATCTTATAACATCCTATTATAATATTATATCAATTCAATTTCATTTTTGGACATCTCCTAAAATTTTGCATTTTATTCAATTTAATCCTTAAAATCGAAATTATAATATCTTTCAAATTTAAGCTTTGGTTTCGAAATTGATCTCAATCACATCCTTATACAACCCTATATTATCTATATTTCAAAAATTTAACATCAACTCCGAAATATTTACACTTTAATTTCTATGTTCAAAACTAATAATTTCACTTTACAAATTAGTTCTTGTTTCGGAACTAAAGTTTAAATCTTAAACTTTAACACCAAAAGCTTTAAGGTTCAACAATGAAAACTTCTAGAAACTTCAACAATTTCGCAAACTAGATCACGGGTTAGTTAAATCAAGTTTTCGAGACCTCAAAAACATAAAAATTACAAGAAACAAAATTAAATGCAAAGACTTACCAAGTGCCGAATGTCAAAGCTTCCTAAAACTCTATTTCCTTTCTAACTGTCGGGGAAGAAGATGGAGACGGTACGAAATGGTTTTCATTTCTTTTAATTTTTGTTTATATTCTAATTAGTTACTAATTATTTATAATAAACTTAATTAATTAATAATTAACCAACATTAACCTCAATTAGTCAATTTGGTGGATGATAGCTCATCCCCACCACCGGTTGTCATAATTAAAAAGGGTCAATTTCTTAGTTGGTCCTCCAATTTATCAAAATTCCTTAGCAATTAATTTTTATCACTTTTACAATTTAATCCTTATATCTTAACTAGCCACTAATTTGGCAAAATTTCTTGTTCAAATTCAATTCACCGTTTGTCATTGTTATATTCAACAAGTCACCAATTTAATTAGGAAAATTACGTAAATGTTCTTCCGTAATTAAAATTATTTGTATTATTTGAAGGTAATTTAGTTTTTTTTTTTAATTTAAAAAAAGACTAATAAAAACTTTCATATGGTAGGATTTGAATTTAGACTAATTTAGTTAGAAAAAACCTTTAATTTACCATTCAACTAAAATTCTATTTTAATTTTTTAATACATTTCAATCTTTATTATGTAAGTTTTACTATTTATTAAGTGTTTTGTTAAATTGGTGTTACCCTCAATCGGGTCACCAATTCGGTTGGAAAAATTATGGAAACACCTTTCTGTAATTAAAGTAAATTATATTATTTAAGGTTATTTTTAGTCTTTTAATTTAAACAAAAACCAATAAAAATATGCATTTGGTGAGATTTGAAATGGCACTAATTAGATTTGTAAATTCTTAAATTTATCACTCAACCAAAGCTTCATTCTAATGAATTTTGTACATTTTTATTTTAATATGAATAATTTATTATCCCATCAATTGTATATATGTACTATTTATTAAGTGTTTTACTGAGTTGGTGTCACCCTCAACTTGGTCACCAATTTGATAAGGAAAATTACGAAAATGTTTTTTCGTAATTAAAATAAGTTATACTAATCGAGGATAATTTTTATTCATTTAAAAAAAACAATAAAAATATACATTTGGTAGTATTTGAACCAACACCAATTGGAATAGTAAATTTACCACTCTACCAAAACTTCATTTTAATAAATTTTATACTTTTTTATTTGAATGTGCATAATTTATTATCTCAAACATTTGTATAACTATACTATTTAAAGTGTTTTATTGAGTTGGTGTCACCCTCAATCGGGTCACCAACTCAGTTAGAAAAATTACGAAAACAATCTTCCGTAATTAAAATTAATTTATATTATTCGAGTGTAATTTAGTCTTTTATTTAAAAACCAATGAAAAAAAATGTATATGGTGGGATTTGAACCTTTGCTAATTGGGTTAGAAAAAAAAAATTAATTTATCACTCAACTAAAATTTTATTTTAATAATTTTAAATATTTCAATTTTTATTATGCACACTTTATTATCTCCATTATATATATATATATATATATATATACTATTTATTAAGTGTTTTATTGAGTTGGTATCACTTTCGTTCGAATCATAAACTCAATTAGAAAAATTACAGAAATGCCCTTTCATAATCAAAATAAGTTAGATTATTCAAGGGTAATTTAGTCTTTTCATTTAAAAACAAATAAAAATGCATATGATGAGATTTGAACTCAAAATATAATTGGGTTAACAAAACTTTTAATTTATCGCTAAATTAAAACTTTATTTTGATGTTTCTATATATTTCAATTTTTACTATGCACAGTTTATTATCTCCATCAATTGTACATATATTAATATATTTGATTGAACTCAGTTAACTCGACCTCGACTCAAGATTGATGACAATATTATGGTAAACAATTTTAACCTACTTTTTTTTAAAAATTTTAACATCGTATTTATTTCTTGTGCTATTATGATTAATTAATTTCAAACCCCAAATTTCGTTATATTTCTGTATGTTATTTTTAAACATACAGTTATATTCTACATTTGTGATTTCCACATGTATACACATGTGATAAGATTTATTCAAGTTTAACTTCTTAAAATGAAAACTTCTTCTAACATTGGCTTAGTGTTCAAAGTTTTGTGATTGGAAGATGGATGTCATAATGACTTATTTGACCCTTTAATTTTATAAAAGAATTCATTTAAGTATTTCATTTAATTTTTTTTGTCATTAAACTTGTATTATTTATTAAATCACTAAAAAATATACAGAAAAATTAACATATACTAACTTAATGGTATGACATATAAGTGGATACCATGTTATCAATTAAAATTTTAATATTTAAAAATTCAAAAAATGCAAAAATTATAAAATAAATTATTAACATTATTTAAAAAGCATAAAATTATAAAAATATAAAAATATAAAAATTTAATTAATTATTAACGTGACATAATATAATATATTTGTAAATACTCTCACGTCAACAAAACTAAATTTTATTCATTTATTTTGAGAGTGATTTAAGAAATAATGTAAATTTAAAAATTAAAAGAGAGGAAAATTTTTAAATAAATAAATAAAATAAATAAATTTTTTTTATAAAATTGAATGTGGAGTAGCTCATTATGCCATTTGTGACGTGTGATGATGTTGAAGAAATGTCCCAATCACGGTGGGTGGTTAGACTCTCCTTCTTATACTTCCTTCCACCAATCACCCAAACAAAACCTACATTTAATGAGCTTCACGAACTTACACTGTCATAAATTTTGATTCTTCTCAATGTGCCCTAAACCAGAAAAATCCCATTCCTGCTTAGGAGATATGTATCCACACTTTCCTATATCATGTTCCCACTTTGTCTCCTTCATTATTTTCTCATGACCTGTAATTCCCTTCTCTGCAATATTATTTAAGAGATATTACCCATCATTTCCCAGGCAGTCAAATACATGTATAAAACATGGTTTCTTGTTCATATATATACCATTTTCTTACTCACCAATTCTCATATTGACAGAGCAGAAGCTGAATATAATATAGCAAGCTGACCATATATTTTGCCTTTTCTTCTTTGGTGGGCTAATCTTAATTAGTAGATTAAATTTCCAGAATTTCATTTAACATTTTAAAGAAAACTTCAACACCACCTAAAATATTCCATTTTTCCAATTATTCTTCACCACTTTCTCAAACTAAAAACCTGAACTATTATTAAAAAAAAAAAATCCTCTTTTACTTTTTGTTTGATATAAATGAAAGCTGCCATTTGTCAGTGTTACTCTAATTGGTAAGAACTGGACCCGAAAGCACAGCTTGACTGACGCTAAAAAATGGGGGGTTTTTAAGTTAAAAAAAAAAAAAAAGAAAATTTATTTGTTGTGTTGTGGTGTGGCATGTTCTGTCAAGTGATCGAGTCCAGGCTAGCATTTTAGCCATGATTGAACATGGGACCTACTTTACCCCTCTCTACCCTGTCAACCCACATGCGGTCTGAATGCCCCATGGATTCTCTCACCTGTTGTTGCACACATTTTCCATCCTACCCCTCTTACGTGTCGATCTGGGTCATTATCTTCCCCAACATACTGACAAAACCCACCTCTTAACTTTAACTTGTGTCTCGAAATAAATCTCAAAATCTACCCAATCGCTTCCCACTATTGTTATGTTTTCCTCCTAATACTATTCTTAACAAATGGAAGAAATCACAGCACAACACCTGTGTTACTGTATGGTTCACTGGAGTGAGAGGGGTCATATCAAACGAAATTGTCGGCGAGAGACGTTATTAATCATATTATTAGTGGCATTGATGCTAATTTATTACAATTATTCTCTTGGTTACACTGCTCATATGCATGAAAATTGAGAAAATAAATAAAAAACAAAGCTGTCATATACATATTACTTAAAACCGTTTTCTGAGTCCAAATAAAAGAAAGAAAAATACTAAAATTTTGGTGTCTTTTATATATGATTAATGCTCATAATAATTCACATGCTTACAGAAAGCTGCCTGTTTTTGCGGTGCTACCTTTTCTTCTTCTGTTTTTGTTTTATTTCTACCGTTTGTTTGAACCGTATCAGCTTTTCTTCTTCTTCACTGCTTTGTATCTCTCAGCTCAGTTTAACTGAGTCCGTTGACATATGAAGATGCCAGTAAGTACGTTTCTTTTAACTGAGATTTGTTTTCTTTTCTTTGGATTGAAAATCTGAAAGATTTGAAGATTTGTTGAAGATTAATAAGACTGACAACTTTTCTGGGATTTTTCCTAAGTGGATATGGTGGTAAACATATTCAATAGTTTCCCATATTCATTTGCTTTCATTTTACTTGTTGTCTTGTGTTCTGTTGTTGAATTTGTGGAATTTGAGTTGATATTACAACCCCAGACTTTTGGTTTGATTGGAATCTCAAACTTTTTAACTTCTCCATCTTCCTTGGTTTTGGAGTTGTAAAAATCATTCTTTTTACAGTGAAACGGTTCAACAGTTTTTTTTTTTTTTTTTGCAATTTATGTGTTTGCTTTAATGCCTCTGTAATTCCTTTATATCAGTTTCCTAGTCATTTGACTCCTCAATAAACTAGATTTGATTTGGACAATCACCCATCCTTAATTCATCATATTTGATATAATATGTCCAAAGTTTGCATTTTTCTTTGTTTAGACAAACTGGCTAGATGTTTCCTCTTTTTGGCCTTACAGCTTTACAAGGCATAGCTACCCTTTGTTGCTACCCTTTGTATCCTTTTTGACATGTTTGTACTTAAGTTTTGATACTGTTTGCTACTCATAAATTTTGATATGTACTCAAGCTTTTTTAAGCTGTTAAGGGTTTGATTCTCTTTGTTCTTGTCTTGTATCCTTGATGTGAAAATCCCCCTTTTTAACTGCATATTCCTCTCTTCTTTCTAAATCAGTTATCTCCATTAGTGTCTGAAGTTTAACATTGTGCCTCAGGTGGCATTGCTGTTGCTGCTGGCATTGTGCAATGCAATCAAAATTCATGGAGAAGAAAGCAATGGGCTGTGTGATGTTAATCTAACATTGGGCTCAAGACCGCATACTGTATCCATATTGGAATTTGGTGCTGTTGGAGATGGCAAAACCTTGAATACCATTGCCTTTCAAAATGCCATTTTCTATCTTAAGTCTTTTGCTGACAAAGGTGGGGCACAACTTTATGTGCCGCCGGGAAGATGGCTAACCGGAAGTTTCAATCTTACAAGCCATCTCACTCTCTTCTTGGAAAAGGGTGCAGTGATTCTTGGATCTCAGGTATTTTTGTTTTCCATCTTATTTTAAGGCATGATTCTCCAATAGAAACCAACTTATTACTAAGAACCATTTTTGGCTTTGAAGGATCCATCTCACTGGGACATTGTTGAACCTTTACCATCTTATGGCCCAGGAACTAAACTTCCTGGAAAGAGATATCGAAGTTTGGTAAATGGGTATATGTTGCGTGATGTCGTAATAACCGGTACGATCGTCTCTTAACTGTGTTCATTAAAATCTTGGTTGAGTCTCAGATGAACTCACACTTGCTTGTTGACTAGGTGATAATGGAACCATAGATGGACAGGGCTCAGTTTGGTGGGAATGGTTCACATCTCATTCTTTAAACTACAGTTGCCCTCACCTTGTGGAATTTGTGTCTTCTGAATCTATACTTGTTTCAAACATTACTTTCCTTAATGCCCCTGCATATAACATTCATCCAGTCTATTGCAGGTTAGTTTAAATACCTTTCTGATTGCTTTAGAACTTCTATTTGATCCGTTGCCCATTCAAGAAAGTTAAATTTTATCTACTTGGATGTTATGCAGCCATGTGCACATTCAGAACATAACGGTCTATGCTCCACCAGGATCAGCATATACTGCTGGTATAGTGCCAGGTTTGTGATCACCAATATATATATTTTTTCATATTGAGAACTTAAGTTGTTTTAAGATATGCCTATTTTCAAAATCATATTTCTATTACATTATCTCTCTTCAAAAAAAAAAAAATGGTAACTAAAAGAGATGTTTAATTTCGCTTTTCAGTCAAATGCATCAGGAAATGGTATGTTTACTGTTACTAGCTACCTTGAAATTAGTACTTGGTAGTAGTTGGCGAGTGGCCATATTCATGCAACGGAGATATAATATATTTGTTGATACTTCATATATGTAATAACCTTCTTTAAATCGAGTTCTTTGCTTTACATACCTCTGATGTTTGTGCAATCTTTGTCTTTTCTTATCATTCTAATTTCAGATTCTTCGGATAACGTTTGCATTGAGGACTGCAGCATTAGTATGGGTCATGATGCAATTGCCCTCAAGAGTGGCTGGGATAAATATGGTATTGCTTATGGCAGACCTACCGCAAATGTCCATATCAGGAGGGTCCAACTTCAGTCATTCTCAGGCTCTTCTCTTGCCTTTGGTAGTCAAATGTCCGGTGGCATTTCGGACGTCCAAGTGCAGCAGCTCCACCTCTATGACTCATTAACTGGTATTGAATTTAGAACAACAAAGGGTAGGGGTGGTTATATTAAAGAGATTGCTATATCAGATGCTGACATGCTAAACATTAAAACGGCATTTAGTGCCAATGGGCATTTTGGATCCCATCCGGACGACAAGTTCAATCCTGATGCTCTTCCACTAGTAGCAAAAATCACCATCCAGAATATTATAGGAACAAACATCAGTATGGCTGGAAACTTCACAGGAATTGAAGAATCTCCCTTCACCTCTATTTGTCTATCCAATGTTTCCTTATCAATCAACTCTGCCTCATCCAGCCCTTGGCAATGTTCATATGTTTCAGGCTTTTCAGAGTCTGTCTTCCCCGAACCATGTCCTGAACTAAACAACCCAGATGCTTCTTCATCATGCTTTTCCCTCCTGAAGCCTAGTGGAAGAGCTGCAGTCTTGTGATGCAATCTTTTCCTACTAGAGAAAAAGCACATAAAATTTCAGAAATTTCTACTCTTGACCGTCTCGAGAATAAATCAGATTCTTTGGAATAAAACTCATGCCTAGAATACCTGTTTCTTCACCCATTCAAGTTGACATTTTGGGCATGTTGCAAGCCTGCAGATTGTTTGTACAGCTCCATTTCTTCATTCTTGTGTAAGCAAATTTTTGGTAGTGCTGGTACAAAAAAAAAAAAAAAAAAAAGGGATTATTGAGCACTTTTTAGAATTGCTGTTTATTGAATTCTTTTCTTCTCATGTCCATAGTCTTGTTGCAAGTATGTTCTCACTGTAAAATCTTTATTATCATTTGGTTTGAATTGGTAGATAAAAAGATACTCAAAAGGGTCATTTTGTTTGAATAAATTGGTTTAGGTCATTCAATTAGAGATAGTTTTTCCCTATTATCATATACAAATATATTCTCATATATTTAGAAAATGAGCTCATAATGTGCATTCTGAAATCATCAATCCTTATCTTATGAAGGACCATCTTTATTCCTTTTGTCTCATTCTAAATAAAATCAACTTTGTTCTTTGATTCATTATTTTTATATATTTGATTAACAGTGGCATTATGTTGAATTTTAGTTTCAATTATTAGAATTCAGTCTATGACAACCTCAATTTTTAAATTTGTCTACGTCATCAAAAAGGAAAGGAAAGAAAAGAAAACTTGTTAGGGCTAAAATCATGCAAAATACATATAATGTTCTTGAGAAATTGTCAACACTAAATTTCAATATATTTTAAAATTGATAGGTTAAAACAACTTTATTCACGTGGTCAGAATTTAGATTAAATTTTTTATAACGAAAAAAATTTGTTACTTTAATATTTTATTCATGTGCAATAGTTATTTGTAAAATTGAATTTGATTTCGATTAATATAGATATTATTATCAATGCGAGAGGATGTGAGTTCGAACGCGTTGAAGTGCATTTCCTTTTATTTATGGGTTTATAGATAGTTCTAAACATTACGTAAAAAAAAAGATTGTTTGAAAAAAAAGAAACTAAAGCTTTATTTTAAACTTATTATGTATTTTAATTTTATTACGTACACTTTATTACCGAGCTAACGTCACATGTCTATAAAAAAATCAACTCAATTAAAAAAATTACAAGAATACCCATTCATATTACATTATTAGAGTGTACTTTGATTTTTTTTTTTTTTTTTTGTTTTCAAACATAAATTTGTATTCTTAAATACATAATTTTTACATAAATACGCGCTTGATATAATTTCATTATATGTGTGTTCATTGCTTATGTGAATCCCCTGGCAAACTGGATGGTTGGCTGCCAGAAAAGTTTGATTTGTTGAATTAAAATATAACAATATCTTCAGCACATTCTTGGTTTACAAGAAATGGCCCTTACTGCACATAATACCTTTCCCACAATTGAATTGCAGAATCCATTCTTCCAACACTTGGAAGCATAGAATCTTGTATAAACTATGTATCTACATTATTGTACAAGCGTTGGGGTTGTCATCACTAAACAGTGATGCAATACTTCCATTGCCATTGTCATCGATGTTGCTGCCATTGATGTAATAACTGTGGTAGTCATCATTGCAGTGACCAACCCTACTATACTGCACGTACCGTGGTGGTGAATGAACATATTGGTATTCTGTCACGTAGGGTGATGGCATGTATGTGTTGTAGCAGTGAGTTACAAAGGCAGCAGGTTGAGGTGGTAATTCATGCTGGAAATTTTGGCTATTATGGTGTCCGCTCCAGGGCCCTCCATAGCTATGATCGACATCTTTCGGTGGAAAAGGTTGTGGTGGTGGTCTCTGGTTGGCATTGACATCAGTTTCCGCCAGCTCCGATTGTGGATTCTCCGGTGGCAGTTCATCTTTTGGTTGCTCTTCAGGTGGTGGCGGATTTTCTCCCTCCGGAGCTGCTGAACCAACTTCAGGCGGTGGTTTTGTTGGCTCTAAATAAGAACAGATAATTGCCATCTTCCTAGTTTTCCTAATTGCCTTAACTATTATTTCTGGATCCGCTATTCCTATTACAGTCAACTTCTGCTGAGCAATATCAGGATGAACATGATATATACCTGAGGAAAGACATGAATGAAAGCTTCAAGCAATGTCTCTGGAAACTAGAAGAAACAAAATGCATAGAAATTAAGCCTTATTAAATGCTTATAATCACCATGAATGCCATGTAGCGCTTTCTTGATCTTGTGAACACATCCATTGCAGTCCATTCGGACATTGATTTGGGTGACCGGAGGCCTCTGCAATAGTAATTGAGAATAAAAGAAAGGGATGGATTAGTTGAGATTGTTGCAGTATAGATGATGTTTGGTTGATATGCAACAGACACGTACCTCAAACTTGGGCACCATGAGGCGGAGGCGGAGGCGGAGGCGGAGGAGCGGGGAAGTGAAGGAACATGGAGGAGATTATATATGGTTTTTGAATGAGATAATGGAGATGCTGGAGCGAATGAACGAACAAGATTCTATACTTGGATTTTATTTAGGGACTGAGTCATAAAAAAATCAATCTATAGCCATAATAGCTTATTTCAATCCAAAACCTTTAAAAAAAATCATTTTAGCTCTCTATTTAATTTTTTTTTATTTTTTAACCTTTAATTTTATGTTTTTTATCAAATCAATTCAAAACCGATAAAAAAAATTAATAGTTTTTTAATTTTTTTGACATGACATACACATGGATTGTCATGTGGATCGCATGTCAACATTTAATTAATTTTTAAAATTTTAAAAATTCAAATTCAAAATAAAAATAAAAATTATTTTTAAAATTAAAAATCATTAAAATTATTAAAAAAGTAATAATTTTAAATTTTAAAAAATAATTAAATGCTGACATGTCATTTATACAATAATCCATGTGTACATTACATCAGCAAAGTTAACAAAATTAATATTTTCATCAATTTTGAGTTATTTGACAAAAAAAATAGTTCAAAGACTAAAAAAGTCAAAAAATTAAATAAAATGCTAAAATGATTTTTTTTTGTAAAGTTAGAGAATAAAAAAAGTCTTTATGCCTAAGCTAGGATCTAAGTGTTCTATTTAGGGTTAAATAACATTTTGATGTCTGAATTTGAGGATTTTTTCTACATTGAAGTTTGAATTTTTTTGTTCAAGGTAGACACTAAATTTGGTAATTGTTCGGGCTTGAATTTTTTTGTTCAAGATAGACACTAAATTTGGTAATTGTTCCTACATTGGGGCTTGAACTTTTTTTGGCTCAAGTTAGGCTCTAAGCTTGACAATTGTTCTTACGTTAAGGTTTGAACTTTTTTTTTTCGTCTTAGTCCTTAAAAACCTAAAGTTCAGGCCACAATGTGAGAACAATTACATAGTTCAAGGAGTAACTTAGATAAAAAAAAGTTCAAGCCGCAATGTGTGAACTGTTACTTAGTTCAGGCTGTTGAAAAAATCCAATTTAGAAAAATAATTTTTAGTCACAACAAAAATTAAAATTTTGAAAACCAAATTGATTTGTGATATTTACTGTAATATTTTTTTTCTTGAAAAATATTTGTTCTTTGAGCGAGACGAATCCTAGATGTTACCGGCTTTTAAACGAATGACTTTTTTTTGCTATTCTTGTATTACGAATTGTTTCGAGTATAGGTTCAAACAATCATGAACCAAACATAGAACCAAAAACAATTTATTAAATTTAGTAGGAAAATAATTCTCTCTCAATAAAAACCGATAGAATTTTAATTTCCAAAAAAAAAATTATTCTTAGAAAATAAATGATTACTACTTTCTAGCAGAATAGCAATATATCAAAAGTTGTGTAAATAATTCTACTAGTGTCATTTATTATAGGGAGAGATAGGAAAATTCTACTTGAATTAGTAAACCACAAATAATATTTATTTAATAGAAAATAAGATTCTACTCTTAAGTAGAATAGATGATGAGAGGCTTTGAGTTTCTCTTATATTATGTCTAATTACATGTGATTCGTGGATTTTTGACTTAATACTTTATAATTTAATTCAACTCAATACATGTCTTCTATTTCTTAAAATAAATATTATTTATTTAATTAATTTAATTAAATAAATTAATTTTCTAATTAAATAATTCTCTCAACTCAATTTTAATTCCGTTAAAGACATGACAATTTTGCCGTAAAAAAATCTATAAGGAAATATATTTAATTTCTATATTTAACGGATTCACAATGACTAATTAATTTTATTTTATTTTTGAACTTCAATTATTTAATTAAATAATAACTCAAAAACCTTAAATTAATTCTTCTCAAGTCATTTCTATACTTAATAAGAAAACTCATTTCTCTAATTTCATCATTCCCATTCATTTATATTTATTTGGTTTTACATGCAATTTATTTATAGTTTCAACGAGCTAGAGGAGGGACTTGTTGGACTTTTCTATATAATTAGGGATCGAATAATTTATAATTAAGTTTCAACTTTTCGTCTATTAATTATAAACTTCTTTAGTCATGGAGTTATTCCATTATACTATCGTGACTGAGCTCTTCCTAGTTATATATCATTACAAAAGCTAGTCAATTAGTGCTCGTCTAATCACTTTGTCTATTACTCTTATAGGATATCTTAATCTCTTTGAGATAAATATGTTCTCTCAATATAATTTTATTTTATCTCATGGTTATCATTATATCTTCTTTTATGAAAATCAATCACTATCAAATAATAATTAAGCTGTTTATCACAAAGACAAATGACCAGTGGTCGCGTTTACTTTTTATTTATCATGTAATACCAATAAGAAGATATCATTCACCCATTAGTTGAGCTATGAATGGTGCTACATACTACAGAAATCGTATACCCAAAGAACCAACTTTTGGTTCATTATCTATTCGAACTTAGGCTTTTACTTACATCAAAATATACGAGTCATACATACATGGTCTATCATCCATTCAGGACTAAGGTATGCCACACTATGAACATCACAAGTAAATAAATTCATAAATGAATTTAGAATCTATTTTACTTGGTTCCTCTCCGATGTTCTATTAGACTAGTTAGTCACATCTATATCTCTATCTTTTGGGAGTCATTCACTCCAATACTCAAGACAAAACATCTCCTTACTTTTAATCGGTCTGCTTATTTCTAATTAAACTAAGGAAATGTTTAGGTACGTCTACTAATATAAGATGTCTTTTTCTATTACGATCCGACTATGTAATACCGCTTAGTATTAGTTTAAACATTAGATAACCAGTAAGCATTGGACCCAATGTATATTATTATTAAACCAATTTGTTCGAAAAATGCAAATGAATATAGAAGAAAATACTACACCTAAAACATTGCACTCAATGTAGGCCTTAATGTGAAAACAATTACCAATTTTAAGATCTAATATGGACAAAAAAAAATTCAAGCCTCAATATAAGAAAAGTTGTCAAGTTCAGGCCTCAAATAATGATTTAACTATTCTTTACATTCTTTATAATATTTATAAAATTTATAAATACAAATTTTAATTTTAATAAAATATTTAATTAAATAAATTTATTTGATGAAAAAGATTATCTTATTTACAAGTAAAAAAATTATTTTATTAAATAAATTTTATATTAAATTAAATTATATTTAAATTATTATGTTTTCATTATCTAAAAAAGTGAAATTTATTAAATTCTTTTCATCAAAATTGTCAATTTTTAAGTTTAGAAACTCAATCAATTTGTGACGACTTTTTGGATGGGATCTAGGTATATCTGGGTTGAGTTGTTTTCATAGCGTTTGAAAATCTATCTCTTAGTTTCGAAACACACTTTGAACCACTCGATTTTGAGTTCGGGAGTTCAGACTTTTAATTCGAGTTTAAATCATACTGGGTTTGAGTTTTATGCTTAATTTTTATTATATATGAACTCAATATTGTATTTATTAAGTTTTCTTATTTTATTATTTATTTATTTATTCTGAATTTTGAATTTTTTAAGATTTTTATATCAACAACAAAGTTTAACTTAAAATTGCTTCTTGTTTAGATTAATTAGAGTTTCAGTATATTTAGAGTTTTATTAATATGTACTTAGTCAGCTTATGTAAAAGCCTTCTCATTGTACGCAATTTATCAATTCATTCAATAACTTCTCTCTCTAAATTAATAAAATTCTCTTTAAATTTTTCTTTTCAAGAGTTTTTTTTTTTCAGTTTTCTTTTACAAAGAATTTTAATAATCTTTTTAGATTATAGAATTTCAAACTTTTTATTGTCAAGTTTTTTTTCTTGGAAGAGAAATTAGAGCCATTTGAAAGGGTTATTGATTCATCTGATTCCCAAATCTCCTTGACTTCCAAATAAAGCTTTTTATATTTTATGTACATATTTTGCCTAAGTTTATATGGATTTGATTGCAACAGTTTCTCCAAGTTTTAGTTCCACATAAAGGCAAGTCATCCTTGACTCCCTTGTGCATTAAAGGAAGAGAAAACATTACAAGTAGACCCACATTAACAGTTGGATGAATTCCAAACCTTGGTAAGGCAATTATACCCACACTCATGCTTAAAGCTAATTAAGAGTCTTTCAATTAAACACACACCCAAACATCCAACAACTCTCACCTCCATCCCCCAATACCATCAATTAAGCATAAGCATCAGGGTTCTGAAGAAGATAGGCTTCCACTGCTTTGTACATTCCCAAGGCCTTCTCTTTGCCTGCCTTGATTTCCTCTTCGGTTAGCACAAAATCACCCTTCGTGTAATATGTGCTTGTCATCTTGTTTATGCTTCCACCATCTGCAGTCCTCTCAAATTTAACTTCATATGTAATCTTTTCGACCTTCTCCATCATTCCATCACCTTCAATCAAACTGTATTCGAACCTAAAATTCTTCTCATCAAGCTCGTCCACCCGGTTCTTGATGAACTTAACTTGGCTACCTGCATCGTATTATCCTTAGTCAGTGTTAGTTAATCAAACCCAAAGTGATATTACTATGGACAGCAAGTCCAGTCACCTTCAGCAAAGTTGATCTGCCTGATGGTGCCAGCTCCTCCATCACCACTAATTTCAATGCTTTGAATGGCCAATGGCATGAGTTTGGGGATGAGATTGTGAGAGTCAAGAATCAAGGCTTTGAAGAGCCTGGCTGGAGGGATTGTGGAACTGTACTCGTCACTGTAACTGCTTACACCCATCGTAGGTTTGTATATATCAGAGAAATGGAGATTTGGGGTAAATTTGTAGAGGTGGTTGCCACTTGTGCAACAAGGGGTTGTATATATAGGTTGAAGTAGTAGGGATGCCTTGGCTTTGAAATTTGTTTGCTTTGATTGTCATTTATTTTAAGGTTGAGTTTCCAATGACACGAGGATTGTAAGTGAAGTTGAGCATCATATAGTTGTGTTATTACAAACGCAGAGAACAAATAATGGCACAAATCAACCTCTTGAGACCCAGGGTTTCCCCTTGTCTTTATTGGAATGACTGATTATATATGCATTGCTACAAATGCCATTTGCTAATTTAGACAGCATTTTAGAGAAAAAAAAAAATGAAAACAGGAATCTGGGTAAATTTCTCAAACTCAAAAATGGATTGATAACACTTAATATTTCTATGGAGATTATTTTATCTATCTGTGCTTATGCTAAGATTAGACCACAAGAAAGAATATGCCATGTCATGGAGATTATTTTATCTATGTTTATGCTAAGATTACACCACAAGAAAGAACATGCCATGTTATGGAGATTAATATTATCTATTATGCTAAGATTACACCACAAGAAAGAGCATACCATGTTATTTGGATTTTTTTACTTTACACATCATACAAGATTAAAGACATAATTTAATCATATAGATTATTAGACCATTACTATTGGATCAAAATTAAAATTTCAAAAGTACAAGAATTAAAATTGATTAAATTAAAGTACAAGTACTAAACCCACAATTTACACAAAGTATAGGGTCTAATAGCAGATTTTGACCCCAGTTTTATGTGTTCTACCATGCTTGTATACCAGAAACAATCTGATTAAAATCATGTGAAACAACTGGTTCTTATAATGCACAAACAAATAGAGTTAATTGTATATTCTTACAATGAAAACACCTCTCAACCTTCTGCCAAAACATCATATGAATATTTTTTTGGTAAAAAACAACAAAACTGCCCAAAACCATCTAGAAGACTTTTGCATGGTTCATGTAACAATAATATCCCCTATATTATGGATGTTTTAACCAGAAAATTAAATTTTCCCCATGAATTGGAAGACAAAAAAAGAAGAGCCGTCGGATCTGCCTCTACATTGCTGCTGCAGTAAACACAGGACTCCTATGCAAACACTAGAACAAGGTGGTATATGCCCCAAAATGAATCACATAAAGTCATACTCGTCCATATCATCATATGCATTAACAACCAAATCATCATCTGGTTTATCAACATGGAGCTGCTTTTTCTTGCCACCTAAAAGAAATTGTCAAATAAGCAGTTAGTATTACAAAGGTTCCAGTAAGTCGTACTCTGAAACAAAGTGAAATCCAAGGTTATAAGAGGAACCATCAGAGGTCAAGCCTAAGCGCCTAACTGCCCTAGGCTAAGGATTCCAAGGAACAGAGATTTACAGACTTAGCCCCTGTAAATTTCTAGAACATCCTTTCTGCTGCAGTGGAGTGATTTGTCATCATGTGGAGGAACGTCAACAATATAATAAATTTGCTACTTTAAATATATGTGCATAATGCTCACTACAAGTATAAGGTTGAAATATGTTTTAGGTCCCTGTACTTTTCATATATTTCGAATTTAATTCCCCTACTTCTATTTCAAGGAACTTAATCTCTATACTTTTTGGATTTAAAAATGTAGATCCAATTATTAATACCGTTAAAATTCTTCTTTTAGATTCAAGTTCATTACAACATCATTTTTCTTGTTACATGGGTACCAAGTGAGAAATTGTTTATTTCAAAATGTCACACTAGTGAATTTAATAGAATAATTTTAATGATGTTATGTGATGGACCTAAACTTTGAAATTTGAAAAGTAGAGGGACTAAATTCTTGAAAATAAATGTAGATAGACTAAATCCAAATGCACGAGAAGTACAAGGACTTGGAGCATATTTTAACCTAAGTATAATGAACAATTACAAATGTACCTAATTCTACTCAATGCCATTTTCTACCCACGATTGATTTAAAATCATCAATTAAGTGAAATAGTGAATCACCATGTATTTTTAATTAGGTGAAATAGTGAACCACCATGTATTTTTAGTTTCTATTTTGACCAAGTACACAATGTGAAACACAAAAATGGGAAAAAGAGCTACATATGTGTTACCTGTCTTCTTTTTACTTGTGGTTTCTTTCTCCACTTTTAGCTTTTCATTTGCAATTGCTGTGATTGAAGATGCTATATCTTTTGTATCAGCTGCTTTCAAAGAAGTCACTGATAATCTAATCACAGCCTTGAGGAGTGCAATATAATGGAAACTTTTCTGCATCAAAAGGATGTATCTGGGCAACTTAAGAACTTCATTAATACAGAACCAAGACAGGAAAAGGAAGATAATTAAACTCACCTCATATGGGCGAAGCTTATGAGAAATAAGTTCGGCATATTCTAAAAAGTCACTTTCAGATTTGGGAATAAAATTATCAAGAGTCTTTTCATCGCCTTTCTTGGCAAAAAGTTCGGCAGTGGACTTGTAATCAGCTTCCTCCACAAGCCTGTGATATAGCAAATGCCGGAGTAAATCATCAAATATAAGAAAAACATCAACTTTCAAGACATATATAGAGTAAAGTGACTGCCTCAAATTTTAAGACCCGAGTATGCAGATCAGCAGAGAAAATCAACATAGAATGCTTAAAGGAGCCGAAAAGCATTAGCTCTTAACTTAGATGAGCTTAGTTCTAGCAAAGCTTAAATGCAGTAACATCCACTGTAATTGACTGAGGAAGTTTCTCAGTGTCATCACTCCAGAAGCTAAAAGTGCTAAATACTAAATTCTACCTTTGTTGGCGAAGTTTCTCAGCCACAGGATCAAGGGGCTCTTGTTTAGCTACTTCACTGGATTTCCATTTCTTTTCAGTAGCTTTTGATGCAGGCTTCTTAGGGGCCTTCTCTTCAGGAGCTTTTGCTACAGGTTGCTGGTAACAATTAAGAGAACAACACATGAGCATAAGCAAATAGTTTTGCTCTATCATCAGGTATTACACAAATAAATAGTCTATAGTAACATTTTTTGCATTAATGACCGTAGCAAACAGCTATGTAACAACTTAGATATGTAACAAGAATTTTTTGCTAATGAGAACAAAACAAATGTCTTCCACAAAAACATCTATGTTCACGTTAATGTAGTTCGTACTCTTTCTCCTTTAGTTTATTCAAAGGGAAAGGTAATCAACCATGTTGAAGGTGACATTCAAATTAGCCTCCTAGAAATTGATATGCAAGTACTCAAAAGCATATATGTTTAGCAGACTAACACCCTAGGAAGCACTCTCATCTACTTTATTCTAGCTCCAAATGGTAAGAAGGCAATATCATTTTGTTCAAGTTCTCTTTTTTTTTATTTCAATGTTTTCATGTAGATCAAGAAAATAGCATTCCTGTCTCAACAAAAGAATTTTGTTATCACACACTGCAACAGGCAAGAAATAGAATCGAATATTTGATGCCCATCAGCCATTGCCCCCTCTCTCTCAATAGAACTGGTTGCCTTGTTTCTCTAGTTAGTCTTAAGATCTTCCTAGACTGATCATGTGCACCAAGTCTGATGTATGCCCAGTGCCCACTAAAACAGACACTACTAGCACAATACCTGAATATTCAACTACAGATTGATAGACTAACTGCTTTTGAGACTATTCATGACATAATTGACAGTTCACTGACCAAGGGAAGAGAGATGAACTGTAAGGTTTAATGTGCTCTCTTTATTGGATAAGGAGCTATTCATTCACGTTACAGTCACTCCATCACCCCAGAAAATCTTCTATACATAGATCAAGACCTGGATGGTTCCTTTATGTGAAAAATTTAAACTTTACTTATGTAATTCTTTAAATCTATATATCCCTCCAGCTAGGCTAGCTAGAAGAACAGAAACACAAAGCAACATGAAAACAAGGATCGTTGATGGAATGAAACTGAACGTCATCAAGCAATTCCAGGATTCAAGTTCCACAATGTGACAAATCCTATCACTCTACATCATCAATCAGATTACTTAAGATGCAGACAGGACAATAATGAGCCACGAGAAGGAATTCTTACAAGATCAAGAAATGATTGACGTTCATCTTAAAAAATTTAACAACATCAAATCCAAAATTCAATTTTGGTTGGTAACTTAAGAACAGATCCTACTACAGTATTTATCCTAATATGTATCCATCCAACAATCCCTGAGATAAATTCATGAAAACCAAATTTAGAATATAACTTGTAATCAAAAAGAGCTTATAACTTTCAAAATTACATTAGCGGACCCGATAGACACTTGTAACCAGATCTTCTGGCCTATGCTTAGGTGGTAGGAACTTGTTATTTTGCATGATATAGATTTTAAGACAACATAACTAATGATATTCAGAAAAAAGCCCTTGCAGTAAATACTATTAAACTGAACTAATACCTAGTAATAAGGAAGTCATCATACCTGAGGAGGTTCATCTTCATCCTCATCCTCATCCTCCCATGATTCCTTAACATCATTATCATCAACATCTTCATCATCCCATTTGCTTTTAGGCAGCTTCTTTTCAGGGAAAGGTGGAACCTCATCCTCTGCAACAATAACATTCATGAGTGGGGAAAAAAAAATTAAAAAGAGGACAAGCAGCAGATCAAAATAAAAAGGACATTGTATGATAGGTCCTTCAATTAAGGATCTGGAATTATTAAAATATATCATAGTTCTAGTACTAATTAACAACTTGCAGATGATAGATATATTGCACTGAAGTTGCTTTAAGGTAGTGTGGAACTCTTTGCACTTTAAACCTCCTAGGTAAGAATGGGGCAACCGTCAGCCAATGGCTTGAGCTCAATTTGAGAACAAGCACTTGTGAACCACTAAAATCAAAGCACGGTCTAGCTTCCCAACATGTTGCTGGAATCGCTAAGCTTCCAGCTTGAAAAAAGAAAACCCACCCAGTTTTCTCTGTAATCTAATCCTTTCCACCATGCAACACCACAACCGATTCCCCAATAAACCCTTACTCAAGGCAGTCGGCTTTGAGAAACCTCAACCCCATCAAAAAACGAAAGAAAAAGCATACAATAATCAATCTAATCAAAATAAAGCCTCCGCATGGAAGTTCATACACAATAAAACATACAAAAGAAAATTTGAACATTAGTTATCAATCAAATTCCTACTAAGTTATCGAAATTGAGAAAAAAATTTACCCCAGTCCTCCATTTACTCTTAACTTATCGAATCGAATAACAATCCTGAATACCAGAAAATTGAACCAAAAAAAAACTTCAGACAAACAAAGTTTGTTGAAAATAAGAGAAAAGTTGACAATAAATCCATGAAGAAATTACTTGCCTTGATATAATTATAGTAGAGGAGATTCTTTAATCTGGCTGGCTTTGTTTTTTCCTCTCAGTTCAGAGTTCAAACGCCAAAATACCGACTTAACGAAGATTAATATTTTTAGGGCTTTTATATTTTCTTTTAAAATATTAATTTTTAATTTGACGTCTTTTATTTTAAAGCCCATTAAGATTATCGGCCCAATAATTGGCCCATTCTGGTTCCATTTTTATAGGTTTCTTATCTGTAAAATTAAGATTAAGATTAGGATTATCATTCGAATGAAGGGGCATGATTGATTTTTTTTTTTAATATATTGGTTTGATTACATGGTACTATTTTTTATATTTTCTTAACTTTTGACAATGCACACACACCTTGTACATATAGATGCTCGAATTTGAGACCTCTAGGATGAACAACATCCTCTTTTTCACTGGAATCACTTGTTGAGTTCGGGCATGACTGATTTCTAACCACTATTCCAAATAAATTTTAATATAATAATTTTTTTTTAGGTTAGAGCATAACAATGTTCAGGATATATGGAAAAATGTTAGTTAAAATCTCGAAAAAGTTTTATATTTTTATTCATCAAGTACATCTATATTTTATGCCTAAACAATAAATAAATAATAATATAGGGAGTAGAATCGATCTAATAGAAATTAGGATATATAAAATTGTGTTTCGATTTAATCAAGTTGCACATCAGGTAATTGTTGTACTCACGACGTGTGGAATTAAATATTATTAAAGCAAAAATAATAGAAATAATATAAAGCGAAATAATAGTAAAAATTGACAGAAATAAAATTAGATTGAATAAACTAATGTGATGATAATTTAGTTTCAAGCTCAATTTTGGTTTCGATTTCGAAGCGATCTTTGGTAACAAGTCTTCTCCTTCAATCGATAAGTTAATTATAATAATTGAGGACGCTTTAGACCACTAATCTTTCCGTGTGTAAATTAATTGCGACAACGCCCAACAACTAACTCAACTCTTACTGAACCATTAACTACGAAACAAGTGTCTACGATTTAACTCTCTAATAACCTTACGAACTAGAAGTATCCAACTCGAACTAATAAACTCAACTACACCGATTACTTATATTCAATTGTTATTTTCTTGACGGATCCAACCAAACACTTAATTGAAAGGACCTGGCGTGCAAGCAAAGAAAAAGAAACAAAATATGAGCGGGAAAGAATTGAGATTTTCAATTGAAGATTTTCCAATCCAAAATTACAGCCAACACGCATATATATAGCCCTAACCTTACTTGAATTCTTTATTTTAATTTAATAGTAAGAGTTATAAAAAATAACTTAAAAGATACAATACTATCTTAATAAAAATAAAACTTTTATTTTTATAAATAAATTTTTCCAAATAAAGCTCTAAAAAAATTAAATCATGATCCATCAAGCTGAGACTTTTATGATAGCTCACATTTTCGGTTTCTTTAATTTTATTTTTCAAGTTTATTTTTACACCTAATAAAAAAATTAAATAATAAATTTAAAATTTGTGGCATTTTATTCAAGAATTTATCAAAATTAGGCACAATAAACATGTCAATTGGACTTATTTTCCCAATCAAATATAAACAAAAAATTAATTAATTATAACATTTTCGATGATATTTATTATTAGCAAAAGTTTGTTTATCATTAAAAAAAAAAATAAGAAAATCGAATTGTTTATTTTTAAATAATATTAAAATTAATATTTAATATGTATTTAAATTAGAGTATAATTTAAATTTGATAGTATATAAAACAAATTTAAAATGAAATGATGTTTATGAGTTTTTGGTAAAGAGAACTGTATATAAAAAATTATGAAATTTGTGGTAACAATTAAGTTATCCAAAGTATTTGAGTAGATTACAGTGGTGTTTCACATTATGAATGGAGCGGGAGACACTGATGATAGAGGTTTAAAATATACAGAGGTTGAGAGAGAGTGTTTGTCTGTAGGGTGATGATGTAATAAGTAATTGAGTTCCTCTATCTTCCATCCACGTTGGTGTTGGCGGAAGATATCAGCTAGGAACATTGTTAGAGTTAGAGCATATGTGAAGTGACTAAACGAAGTAACGTCATGCCTGAGAAGGTGATTGGTTGATGAGTGCTAGCAGGTGCTCTTCCGTATATATCTTTTTGAGGATTGCATGAGCTCATTTTATGTGACAACAACGTTTTACGAGGTTGAGACTAGACTTCTGGCAAGGTTGAGCTTCACCAAGTGTTGGACAATGTAAATTGGGTGATTTGGTGAGGGTCTTATTTACTTGGTATAAAAATTTCCTTAGACGAAAGGAAAGTTATAAAGTGGTATAGGTTGAGTTGAATCTTTGAAGAGACTCCAGAATTTTTGGCTTAAAGAGTCTCCCTAATCATCATGATTAATGATCCGATCATTGCACCTCTATGTTAATTATTTAGACACGCATTTATCTCTGATTGAATTTTTTGAAATAACGATGTTTGTTTGTCACAATTGTTTCATTTTAAGGGTAAATAAGGTTTCTTTGTGAATTCAAAACTTTTAGTTACTTTTTCTTCTTCTTGATCTTTTTTATCTTTTCGTTTTATGAACGTAGATTTTTTGAAATCTTGAACAATGGATGTTTCAAAGGTCGAGGAAGAATGATCATGCTCCAATACGAGGTAGAGATGATAGCCATGCTGAAACTATTCTTATAAAAAATAAATTGGAAGGTTTCCCCTTTCCATGAAGTGGGTCATCCTTTTGTTTACGAGGCTTCGTCAAGATTGTTTCCGTTATTTGAGATTAAAGCCACCAAGATTTAATGAGGTGTGATCTTTGGATATTTTAAAAAAAAATTCTATCTTAAAAATAAATAGTTCAAATCGTGTCTTCAAAAGAAGTGATTTTGTACGAAAATGTGACAAACCCCTTTGTCACATAATGCATGGCCTTTGAAGAGTGCGATTTTTAGCTTGGTTTGTATCAGTTTGTAGGTCAAGCAATCTAACCTCTTATTTCGGATGTATTAATTTGGTCCGATCCTAAAAACAATGTTCCCTATAAAAACATCACCCATAGGAAGAAAGGAGAAATTTGGTAAAAATTGTGTAGAAACTTTTGATGTACATATATGAGAATATAATATTTGTTTGTAGCACCAAGTATTTTCCATTATTCTAACTTCTTCCTTCCTATTGTGCAGAAAGTGTGACCCTTATCGATGCTTGTCATGCTTTAGTCCTTATAGAGCCTCCTCTTAAAATTATTTTTCTAGGCGAAGTCTGGGATATTGCATACTCTCTCTCCTTGAGAGGAAATAAAGGAACTTCGAGCTATCCTACGAATAAGGGAAAACCATCTTCAGGCCAAGCCTTGAAGCTTTCTTATGAGAAATTATTGGTGGAGAATAGGTAGTTTAAGCAATCCATTTCAGAGCTCTCTAAAGTTTTAAATAAAGAGAAAAGAAGAGTTGTTGATTGGAGGAAATGATTTGGCAAGGTGGCTTAGATTAAAGCTAACAGATATGTCTATTTGGAAAGGGCTTGATAGCTTGAGCTTCAAGTTCTTGAATTGGAGGTTGAGATCACAAGATTGAAAGATGGTTTTAGGAAGTTGCAGAATGAATCAATGGTGCATTAGATGCAAGTTGGGTATGATGTACAAAATGTAATTTTATCACTACATTAATGTAACATTTTATATTTTTTTCAAGAGATTAAATTACAAACATTCTACTTTTGGAGGGACCAAAATTGAATTTTAAATTGTAAGGAACCAAAGTGAAATTTCATTTTTTTTGGGTATCCTTCATGTCTATTCTTCACTTCATGTTTGAGGTTCATGAGTGAAACATCATCGTTTTAATCTGGAGATTAGAATAATAACGGATCAAGTCAAAAATTAGAGCACGTGGTTGGAATAAGATAAATGAAAAATTGAGTATGAAATTAGAGAGTATTTAATACTAATAAGAAAATTAGAAAATACATCATAGTTAGTAAAGCATGAGTCATCTTCGAGATAAGGTGAATAAGGACGGATAAAAGGGTAAATAGCTTGATAGATATTTTAGGTGTAATGATTATGGGTAAAAAGTGTGATGATGGATGGTTTAGGGACTTTTTAAAAAATGTTACCATTTTGAGTAAAAATGGGGGTAATATTTCTAATGAGTGGTGTAGAAAATTTGTGAAGAAAAAGAAATAAAAGAAAAAAATAAATCATTCTTTTTCACTCACCAAAAACGTTCCTTACCAAAATCCACCATCCAACTTTTTCTTCTAATTTCTTTTGTGTCCCTTTCCACCATTGTTTATCTCTACAAGCTCCACTCTTTTATTTTCTTTGAAATTTCTTTAAGAAAATCATAAAAAGAAGCTAGTAGTCACCTTACCCTCTTGAGAAAACCCACATAAAAGTGTTGAGGAGAGAAAAGCTTGAGCTACGGTTTTGAGTTTTAAGTGTTAAGGTAAGAGATGAAGAAATTATCATGACAAACATATTTGTTTCCATAAATTAGCATAGAAAAATCATTTAATTTTAATTTTTACTTATATGTGATATATGCTTTATGTCAAATTGAAGAGAAAGAAAAGGAGAACAATCAAGAAAGAAAGGGGAAAGAGAAAGTTAAGGAGTGAAAAGAAGAGAAATTATCATCTCCACCTTTTTGTTGTAAGTATTACAAGAGTTTAAAATTAAAATTATATAATTTTTAGTATAAAAATTATTTATGATAGTAATGTAATATATAATATGTATATTTATAAATATTGACTATGTGATTAAATAGTGAAGTTGTGGAATTAGTAGAGAAAGTATTGGCAAGAAATATATGATGATGTAATTGTGAGTAAATATGTGTATGTGTCATACCAATTCTGAGTATCGATGTTTAATTAGATTGTTATGCTTAAGTGGACAGGTTAGAACCTTTGTGATATTAGTGGTATGTCATTAAGGGATTTTAGCGCGCTCTCCGTTATTAGCACGTGTAGTGCTCTCCGTTTGGCACGTTTTTGCTCTTCGTTTAGCAACTTGGTGCTCTCCGTTCATTAATGCATAGTAATGCACCTCCGTACTTGTTTTGTATATCGAATAGGTTCTATGGTAGTCTACTATGGGCTAGAGATATGAATTGAATATGCCAATGCAATATAATAATTTTAAGGTGAGCATTATACCTACTAATGGTAAGTAGGATTTTGCTTGAGACAAGTCGCTTGTAAGTATTTATTTGAGTAAAAATATTTATATTTTCTTGATTAAATGTAGTGTTAAGAGTAAATTATTAATTATTTTTGTAATGCTTACTAAGGCTTCATTAACCTAACGCGTTTATTTCAACGCGTAAGTACAATCGATTTTGAGGAGCAAAAGTCAAGTGAGGTGACCTCTCATCACATCATATTTTGAAGAGTAACAACTTAGGTATTTTATTTTGTATTAAAATGACATGTACATAATTGACTATTTGTGTCCATTTGTGGTAGGAATTTAATGTAGCTTGGAAACTCTATTTGTTTTGGTATTTTGAAAATGAAATGTTTTGGTTATATATAAATTAAGTTATTTATATTATTATGATTGCTCAAGTATTTCATTAATGTAGTGATTGGGATAGAAATTGAGGATGTCTAAGTAGTAATAATGCATATTTGGTATGTCCTAAGATGTTGAAATAAGTTTTGAAGTTTTTAGGGGGTTTAACAAAGTTTTTGACGGATTTTCTTGTAATTTTACATAAAGTATCGATACTAAACATGTAGGTATCGATACCTAATTGATAGAATAGGTCTTTGGTATCGTTTTAAAAATCAATATCGATATTCAGGTAAAAATATCAATAACTAACTTTAAGGTATTGATATTTTCTTCAAAATCGAAAATTTTCGAACTTCCAAAATGTTATTTTGGTATCGATTTAGTTACCTGGTATAGATACTTTTTATAAAATATCGATACCATCAGAGAAGGAATCCTGTTTTGTACAAAAACAACATTTCAACTATTTTTAAACTCGTTTTATGGTCTGATATGATTGTTTTAATAAATTTTGGTCTAAATAAGTTAAAACATCATGTTTATATGTAAAAATTGATCGGTATTTATCTACATCACTTTGGCACCATATGTAATAGTCTTATACCGAGTTTATACGAATGAATCGGGTATACGGGTATTACATTTATATCTTTCTCAATAATGTTGATGCAGTCGAAACTAAATAAATATGACTCAGGCAAGTGCACATATCAATTAATAGTATAGTTACGGTGAGCACAAATATAATTTCCACGAGAACTAAAAGTACTAGTAATAGTTATTTTCCTATTATCTAATCAATCGAATAAAGTGATTGTTTTAAACTAAAATTAACTAAATTAATAAATTAAAAGTGCGACAAAGATTAAATCAAGAATTAACAAGTGTTTTAATACCAAAAAGTAAACAATACCCAGAAAAGACTCCATCTAAATTTCATTTGTCATTATCATTCTGAATTAAACAATTTACTCACTTAGTATTTTGATCCGTAAAAATCCATAAATTATGCTAATATCTCTATTCAAGCATAAAAATAACTGATTCTAGGTTGATTAATTGAAATTTCTTTCTAATTAAAACCCCTATTATCGCATTAACTCGATCTATAGATTCTCCTATTAGATTTGATTATAATCTGGTAGATTTATGTCGTTCTATTTCTAGGATTGTATAAAACACCACTCAATTATGCTAAATCTACTCTTAAATAAGTTTTATTCATCCTCTGATTTAAGCACATCAAATAAGAATTAAACACACACAATTAAGAACAAAATCTAAGTATTTATTACGTAAAATCAGAAATCAAATGCCAGAATTCATCATTTGGTTCATCTTCCCTAAGTATTTAGGAATTTAGTTCATGCTAACGAAGAAAAACATTTCAAAAACAGTATAACTGTAAAATAAAAGAAGACTCAAAATAAAATCAAAAGAAATTAGAAAGAGGTCTTCAATCTTCGTGGAAATCTGTTTCAAAGATGACTTCTATGGTGTTTTTTCAGTTATTTTCTTGAATAATCTCTGACGGCTACAGTTTAGGGAATGAAGGATTTTACAGAAATTCGAAGTGTATCATTCATATCACTTCATCCCCTATTTATAATATATGGAAATCTCTAGTTTGATCTAAATTAAATTCTAAAAAGATAAGTAGAATTAAATCTAAATAATAATTCCTTAATTGGATCCAAATTAACTCTAAATTATAAAGTCTAAAAAATAAATTAAAATTAAATATAAACAATATAATAATAATAATCTTAAATATTAATCCTAAAAAATAGAGTTTAAATTTAAATAAAGTATTATGTCCAATAAATCACTTCTTAACTTTTCCACATTCACGCTTTTTGTCTTTAATTTAGTTCATGACCATGTGTCTAGCCCGTGTGGCTTATAAAATCTGTTTTTTTTATATGGTTTTCACTTGTTTTTCGCTCATTTCGCTCTCAAATGATTTCCTAAGTATAGAAACATGAATTTAAAATATTATGAACATAAAATTCATTATTTTAAATCGACTAATCATCAAAAAACGCATTAAGAATGAGGTTAAAACATGTTACTTTTGGCACTTATCAAATATCATCTCCAAGGTATGAGTCTAAGTGTGCTTCCTTGGAATTACAATAAAATTATGCCCCTCCAAATACGAATACCTCAAGTTATGAGCCTACGTGCTTACTCCAAATATGAATTCCTCAAGTTATGCCCCTACTAATGCTATTATGTTATTCTATTCGTATTTCATGATGTAGTGTGATTGTTAGTGTTGAGGATCGATCCATATAAATAATGAGAGATAATAAAAGTGGAGGATAACAAACACAAACAGGAAAAAAATCACAGGTAAAGGAGGTATCGATTTTTCACTAAATGAATAAACAAACGAGAGTACAATATGAAAAAAAAAAACTTAAATATACTAAACGTATATTACTTAAAACCCCAAATACAAAGCTTAAAATCTTGAAAAGCAAATCGATAAATAAAACCCTAAATCTCATTGGGCACTTACAAAAAGTATATAAAGTATAATTTAATTTCGTTCCTTTAAAAAAAATTTGACCCCCTAAAAATAATAAATTTTGATGTAATCATTTAAAAATTATATTTTTACTATCGTAAGAATTATAATTGAATTTCGTCCCCTTAAAAACAAAATTTGGCTCTGCCCCTGACGACTACATCTTGTCATCCCCCCCCAAAAAAAAATTATTTTTCTAATTGACATCCCAAAATAAGGATACAAGGCTAAAATATTCTTGAAATAATCGAATATATTCTATCGCTTAATAATTTATAATCACCCATTAATTTAAAATAATTTAAAATGACATTGAAAAATCCTTGACTTTGTCTAGGATATGGAGTAATTACCCATTAATTTTTTCTAAAATGAAAAGAAACCTTGACTTGCACTAAAAGTCATCATAAACGTTATATGATTTTAGGTTTGATATCTGGAATTAGTAAAAGTTGGTGGCTTCCACTCATCTGCTCCAATTCCTAATGTCGTCTTTAGCCTTCCTCCAACGTAAATGCTTCCTTCTTTTTCCTATCAAATTTACCAAACTCGTCAAGGGTGGAACTTCGATTACATTAAAACGTCACCGTTTTTGCCAATGTTTATATACAGAAACCAGTTTTACGTTACGTGCTAGGCTGCTGCATGATAGTTAAGACAATCACTATATATATAAGTAAGCTCAAATGCATCTTTCCTTCTCTTATATTTACTTCAAACTGTCTTTGAAGCTTCAACAATGGCGTCCTTGGATACAGTCGGGAAATCATGGGTTTTAGCAGTAACCATACTGTGCATGTCTATTTTCTGCTTCCACTTGTGTAAGGCTGATGAAGATTTGCCTCAAACAGGCAGTGGTGGTGGTGATCCAACTCAAATTGTCGCCAGGGCATTGCTATGTTTCAATGATAAATATGTAAGATATCCCTGTTCTTAAATATCTATCAATGGAATTGTTTGGTCTAATTTGATTTAAGTCCCTCAACTATGCTGGAATTTAAAAATTGATCTTTCCACTTCCGTCTGGCATAATTTTCTATGTCTAAATTTACAATATTATCAATAAGTCCAAATTGATAACATCGTTAGTTATTGCCGTTAAAGTGATGGTGCTTTTTTTATTTATGGTTATTCGACCGTACGGTCAAAACCAAGGCCCTTCATTGAAATGGTTAAATTGATTTTTGGCCCATCCTTAAAATTTAAATTTTAATCTAGGTTTCTTAATATAAAAGTTCTCCTTCACCCCTAAAGAATTTTTAATTTTATTTAGGTCCCTGGCACAAATGTTTTTGGTTCATCGGCCATATGAAGATTTAGTTGATCATGTGCAACAAATAATAAACTCACATGACAATTTTTTAAAAAAGAAAAATATCATCATTTTATAGTGAGAGAGTGTCACATCAAGTTTTAGGAGTTTCACTAAAATTTTTATAAAATTTGAGGTCTAATTAATGTTTAAATTTTTTTAATGGATTAATGAAACTTTGCAAAAAAAAATTGAAGGTATAATTAAAAATTTTAAAACTTTTGAAAGGCCTAACGATAATTTTCTAAAATTTTTGGGGAGCAAGGTCCCATGGCTTCCATTAAGTTTCTCCGCCGTCAATTTAGTAGCACCAACTAATGATGTTATCAAATTAAATTTACCAAAAAATATGAAAGTAAAGGGATCAAAGGAGGTTAGGATAAAGAAAATAAAGTAAAAGAATTAAATCCAAATTTCAACACAGTAGATGGACTAAAATCATAATTAGACGGAATTGTTTTGCTTGTTCATATTATGATTTTTTTCCCGTTCTTTTAGATTTATAGCAGCTGTGAAGAATCTAGCAGATTGAGTGCAAGTGGAAATCTAGCCGTCCCTCCTGAATACACCGACGAATATTGCAGTGGACCTTGCCTCTCGGAGACCCACCTTGTTCTCGACTGTATAGAGAACATCATGGAAAACTTTTTGTTCTACAACAGAGCAACCATTCCCGATATCAGAGACACAATTAAGGCTGGATGTAGCTATGGTCCTGAAAGAGGTAGCTTTCTTTTGGTGTTGAAAACGTTTTCAATCACAGATGCCATGAATAATAATCTATAATCTTGTTTGTTTTTACTGGAGGTAATTTCGACGTTGAAGAGCACCTTGAAGATGAGGAAAGCAGTTCAAACAAGGCAGCCGCTAGCATTTTGTTTGGGGTTGGGTCCATTATTATAGGGCTCACCCCATTCCTTTGACATGTTCAATTATGTATAATCTAAAAAGCTCGAGGATTTCCTTCCTCTGCTTTCAATGTCTCTGTTTCAATGTCTCTGTTTCAATGTCAGACAATAACACTAGTTTCTCTCAGCATCATATCATATATATGTAATTTATTTAATGAAAATAGAAGGTCAATTTATGCATAAATCAGACCAAATTATAAAGATTGGGTTTTGGCCCTTGGTGTGCGCCATGCAACAATAAACCTGGAAACTAATGACAAGAAAACCTGTAATGATTCTGAAATCAACCAGAAAATTTTGATGCTTGAGATTCTAAGATTAAAAAAAAAAAAAAGGGTATTAATGTTATGGAGTAAAAAAAAATTTAAAGAAAAAAAACTACCATTCCCTCCACAATGTGCCAAAACATCCCTCTATTTTTCCTGGAAAAAGAAAACTACTGTTTCCCCCATTAATGGCATCTTTCAAGACCATGATATCCATTTTGATGCAAATCTCAAGAACCGCCCCATGCCTTCTATGGCGATCAAGAACCCATATTTTCTACATGTTCTTGCTCCTTCTTTCCCTCTTCTTCCTTTCATCGTCGTTCAACCAGCGTTCCCCGACCGCGTTAGCCTTGGCATTAGCAACTCGCCTTCGATTTGCCGCCGACTACATCGCCTCCTTCACCTCCGTTTCTTCTTCCAACACCTGCATTGTCTCCGACGTTCGGAGCAACTGCACTCTTTCTTCGGTCACCGCAGTTGAAAGAACTCCTGGGAATTCCCTCGAAGACGGGAACGATGTGATTAAAGACCTTAGTTCTTGCGACATCTTTAATGGCAACTGGATCTTGGATGATTCTCTCCCTGCTTACATACCGGGGTCTTGCCCCTACGTTGATGATTCTTTCAACTGCTTCAAGAACGGCCGGGTCGATTTCAGTTACGTTAGATACCGATGGAAGCCTTTTGATTGTCAAATTCCAAGGTCTACAACTTGAGAATTTCGTTCAAGATTTTTATCGAGCACTTTACAATCCTCGACCACTTTGTTTTTAATAATTGTTGAATTTGTGTAGGTTTAATGGGAGGAAAATGCTGGAAATGTTGACAGGGAAGAGGCTGGTTTTCGTGGGAGATTCTTTGAACAGGAACATGTGGGAATCATTGGTGTGTTCATTGAGAGAATCATTGAAAGATAAGAGACGTCTCTTTGAAGTTTCCACCAGGAATGAGTACAGGACTCAAGGTTTCTTTTCTCTCAGATTCCAAGTAAGTCAACAAAAAGCATTCTTCAAATTGCAATTTTAGTCATTGAAAACTGTTTTTCTTTTTTCTTTTTTTGGTTTGTTTCTCAAGAATTTGGGTTTTTTTTTTTTGCTGAAATGATTATAGGATTACCAGTGCACAATAGACTTCGTCAAATCACCATTCCTAGTCCAAGAATGGAAAATCTCTGATAAAGGTGAGATTAGGAGGGAGACACTGAGGCTTGACATGATTCAGGGTTCTAAGTACAGTGATGCCGATATAATTGTCTTCAACACTGGCCATTGGTGGACTCACCAAAAAACTGGCAAAGGGTATACCATTTTCTTTGTTTTCCATCAATTTCTAGAATTACCATAAGTTTCTGATAAGCATTTGGTGTTAAAATCGCAGCAAAAATTACTTCCAGGAAGGCAGCCATGTCTATGACAGAATGGAAGTAAAAGAAGCGTTTACAAAGGCATTGAAAACATGGGCACAATGGGTTGATTCCAACATCGATAGAAAGCACACCAGGGTCTTCTTTGCAGGATACTCTTCTTCTCATTTCAGGTAAAAAAAAAAAAAAGGTGTTAATCTATGTTACTCGGACTCCGATCTCGGGTATGTTTATTCATGTATTTGGACGATCATATCTCGGTAACAATGGCGTTTCAGGAAAGGGCAGTGGGATACAGGTGGGAACTGTCATGGTGAAACTGAGCCTATATCAAATGAGACCAGCTTAGCACCATATCCATGGATGATGAGCATCCTGGAATCAGTAATATCAGAAATGAAAACACCAGTATTTTATCTCAACATCACCAAGATGACAGCTTACAGAAAAGATGGGCATCCATCGATTTATCGACCATTAGAGATCCCGAGGAGCCCCAGCATGTTCCAGGATTGCAGCCATTGGTGCCTCCCAGGTGTTCCAGACTTCTGGAATGAACTTCTCTATGCCGCCTTGCTAATATCAGGCCATGACTTACCAAATAATCATTAACATCATTTCCTTTTCAGTTCTTTGTCTCAAGTTCTAATGTTAGTTCCCCCCCCCCCCCTTTCTGTGTGTATATCAAATGTCTATTTGATAAAAACCAGTGTCAAAACCATTTAAGTAAACGTTTTGTAATGAAATTGCATTGAAAGATTTTGAGTTTATCCTCATTTATATTACCAATAGTCCACCATTTTGGCATTTCATGGATCAATTTTCATGATGATGCACTCAAAATTTTACTTTCTAGCCATTGAATATGACTGTATTTTATGTCGATGGTTAATCAATCACTGAAAATTTAACCAAGTCTAAATTATCATCATATGATTCCACATATACCTCAATCAAAATTTAACTAAGTTTGTAAGGTTTACAAAATTATCAATATTCCTCAAGTCTTTTCACTAGAAATCATGTCCATATGATTTGCATTAACCTATGTACAGGTCATAAATCTATAACCAAAATATCTAAAGCATACTTTCTTCCAAGCCTTGACATGGTATCTTCACTTTAGAGCTTCAACTCGAGTCTTTACCTACGCATTGAAAAAATAACGCGTTAAGCTTATAAAAGCTTAGTAAATACATCAAGAATGAAACTTACCATTTAAAACAACCAATGTTAACATTTAAATACTTGAATAATAATATACAAAGAAACTAAATAGAAAGTAACCATAGTAAATTCTTAGTCAAACATTCTATAATTCAGTTATCAATTCATTAATATGACCACTTACTATTTAAATTATTAGTCCAATTGTAGATTCAATAGAACATATAGGATATGTGAAATGAACACTGATTCATTTGCATAAACGTGCATAGACTACTTTAAACCAAAGTGTAAAGTTAACAAACTGCATTAAAGTACGGAATCACTAAATTGCACCGAAGTGCCACTATCAATTAATGCACTCGAAAATTTCCTAATGGCATGTCGTCTATATCTTAATAGTTCGCACTTCATCTACACAGGCATTTGTACGTTAAATTCACTGCATTTACTCAACAATTAAAAACAATTTAAATTTTACACTTTTTACAATTTAGTCTTTATTAACATGAAAATTTACTATTCTCTATAATTTCACTACAATATTACTTTTCGTCTATTCACTAATTCATCACACTTTGTTCAAACCCTATTTATGAGTATTTTAATTCACATGTCTAATTTTCTACACTTTACAATTTAGTCCCTTCTTAATACTATTTCAATATACCAAATCTATTCATTTTGTATTAAAAATCCAATTCATATTTTCACTACTCATTCATCAACTTTATATATATATATATAAAATACATTCACATATAAATTAACCATATAACCATTTTTATATGGCTTACGGTTAGGTTAAGTTAGATAAAATAAAATTGAAGTACTTACAATCAAGTGCTTGGATGAGTTCTTTCTTCGACCTTCACTCTTTTACTACTTTCCCCTTATCAAAACTTTGTTGATCACCTCTCTTCTCTTTCTCTTCATTAAGATATTTCACATATACAAGATTTAATATCAAAACAATAATCACATATAATTTCCATGCACTTTTAATGAAATAAATATGAAATCCTTAAAAAAAATCTCATCGTCCTCACATTAAACTTTTATCCAATTCCTTAACTTCACTTTTCTCTTTCCTCCAATGTGAACACTAATTAATTTTACAAGAACTAAGCTTGTTATGAGGTTGCTCTATTGATTTCACTAAAAATCTATGGAAGAATTTGAAGTTTTTGAGCTTGAAGTAGTTAAAAATGGTGGAAAAGACTAAAATGAGAAAAATAAAATATATCTTTCTACCTTAATATCTCTTTAACTTAATAATTAAATAAAATATATCCATCATCATTTCAAGTTTAATACAATTTATTCCTATTTTCAACATCATTTAAAGGTACAAAACTTTCCAACAAATATAAGTTTTTTTTTTTAATTTTATTTCAAAAAAGTTCATTTTACCCATTATCAACAATACCATTCTTGCTTCATGACACTCTTATGGTATAGTTACACTTCTGGTCCCTCCACTTTCTCACTTCACTTCAATTTAATCATTCTTATTATTAATTCTCACACTTTTTTCCCAACACTTTTCCCACTATTACGATTTAGTCAATACCACAAACTAATTTCTTTCAATTCAAAAGTCATTTTATTTCCTACGATATCCAACTACCTTTTCTACTACTCATGATTCATATTTTATTTACTTCATAGATTCCAACACATGCAAATCCTGAAATAATACTATTCTCTTCTTAAGGGGTGTTAAGGATGTTACATATACATATTTATTTTATAAATTATGAAATAAAAATATTAATTAAGTTCAAAGTTTATTTTAGTGAATAAAAAAGCTTAAAAATTAGTTATAATGGCCACCTCGTCTTTTCTTTATGCAATGATTCTAATGGGATTTTGTCTTTAGATCTTGTTGAAAGTTCGAGTGCTTTGAGAGGTTGCTTAAAGAGACGAAAGATTCATAGAATGTAAACACCTCATTGGAAAAAGCCATGTGTGACACATAATCACTTACCAAAAGACATACGAGCATTAGTCTACGGTAGCGTTTGAACCCCCTACCTGCAGCTTATAGATCATCTTGAAAGGAGCATGGTATCACTTGATGTAGCATATATGCTTATTGTTGCCTATAGATCATCTACTATAGGCAAAATGTTCACATTTCTTTTTATAAGTGATCACGCATTACACATAAGTTGATCTTGACAAGACGTTCTCATTCTGTGAACCCATCGCCTCGAGTACTTAAACTCTTTATAGATACAATCTTAACCAAAGATAATATTGATCAATTGAAAGAAACCAACCAACAACCTTTCAAATTAAAAAAAAAAAAAATCAACTTCCCCTCTATCATTTTCTTTGGCTGTCAAATGAAAAAGACATTGGGAAGGCAAATTGTTATTAGGGGTGATATTGGTTCAGTCCGATCCGGTCGGGTTTTTTAGATTTTTTGAGTTGTCCATCATATTTAAGTTTAGCTTAGTTCTACTCTCGATTTTTCCATTTTAATTCTTTTATTTTTTAAATTATTTTGATCAAATGAACTTTATTTGATGACTTTTGAATTTTATTTGACAAAATTTCAAGGTTCTTTTCATAAATATTTCTAAAAAAATAATTTTTCAAGAACTCTTGAATTATTTTTACTATTTTAAATATAAAATATTTATTTTTATATCATAAAAAATAAAAGTAATTATATATTAAATAAAAATAGAATTTAATTAAATTCCAAATAATCACAAAATTTAAACTTACACTTATAAACCGTTCCAGATCGATTTTTTTCTCAACCTTAATTATTACGGTCTATCAATGATAATTAACGACGCTTATGCTTAAAAATTGTATACAAAAATTGAATGAAAAACCAGAAAGATGTTGAATATAAAAGGCTAGACACAAATGCCATTTAATAAGTTGTTGAAAAGATGGGAAATTAATTTCCCCAGATGTGGTCGAACAAAGCCGACAAAGTTTTGTCTAAATATAATAAACAAAATACTAATAAGGATTCTAAGCATAGGATTGGCATATACTCTTAAATATAAAGTATTATGGATTTCAATCCCGTGTATTAGTCTGATGATTAAAATATTTATCATTTTAGATGTGATCTCAATTCGAATCGTACTAATTGTATTCTTGTTAGGGCTTTGCCTTCTTTATATAATTCTTCTTATAATTTATCAAAAAAAAAAAAAAAACATTATGATTTTTTTCACCATTTAGTATTAAAGAAAATTGATATTTACGGCCAGTTATTCGAATTTTAAATATTAGGCATTGATGTTGGTAAGCTTAATCTTCTTATAGAAAACTTTCATTACAAATATTCTCATATTACAATATTTTATATAATAAAAGATCTAAATGACATGGTATACTCTTTCTTGTGGTGTAATCTTAGCATAAACATAGATAAAATAATCTCCATGACATGGCATGTTCTTTCTTGTGGTCTAATCTTAGCATAAACACAGACAGATAAAACAATCTCAGAGAAATATTAAGTGTTATCAATCCCTTTTGAGTTTTTTTTCTCTAAAAATGCTGCCTAAATTAGCAAATGGCGTTTGTAACGATGCATATATAATCAGTCATTCAAATGAAGACAAGGGGAAACTCTGGGTCTCAAGAGGTTGATTTGTGCCGTTATTTGTTCTTTGCGTTTGTAATAACACAACTATATGATGCTCTACTTCACTTACAATCCTCATGTCATTGGAAACTCAACCTTAAAATAAACAAATTTCAAAGCCAAGGCATCCCTACTACCTCAACCTATATACACAACCCCTTGTTGCACAAGTGGCAACCACCTCTACAAATTTACCCCAAATCTCCATTTCTCTGATATATACAAACCTACGATGGGTGTAAGCAGTTACAGTGACGAGTACAGTTCCACAATCCCTCCAGCCAGGCTCTTCAAAGCCTTGATTCTTGACTCTCACAATCTCATCCCCAAACTCATGCCATTGGCCATTCAAAGCATTGAAATTAGTGGTGATGGAGGAGCTGGCACCATCAGGCAGATCAACTTTGCTGAAGGTGACTGGACTTGCTGTCCATAGTAATATCACTTTGGGTTTGATTAACTAACACCGACTAAGGATAATACGATGCAGGTAGCCAAATTAAGTTCATCAAGAACCGGGTGGACGAGCTTGATGAGAAGAATTTTAGGTTCGAATACAGTTTGATTGAAGGTGATGGAATGATGGAGAAGGTCGAAAAGATTACATATGAAGTTAAATTTGAGAGGACTGCAGATGGTGGAAGCATAAACAAGATGACAAGCACATATTACACGAAGGGTGATTTTGTGCTAACCGAAGAGGAAATCAAGGCAGGCAAAGAGAAGGCCTTGGGAATGTACAAAGCAGTGGAAGCCTATCTTCTTCAGAACCCTGATGCTTATGCTTAATTGATGGTATTGGGGGATGGAGGTGAGAGTTGTTGGATGTTTGGGTGTGTGTTTAATTGAAAGACTCTTAATTAGCTTTAAGCATGAGTGTGGGTATAATTGCCTTAACAAGGTTTGGAATTCATCCAACTGTTAATGTGGGTCTACTTGTAATGTTTTCTCTTCCTTTAATGCACAAGGGAGTCAAGGATGACTTGCCTTTATGTGGAACTAAAACTTGGAGAAACTGTTGCAATCAAATCCATATAAACTTAGGCAAAATATGTACATAAAATATAACATATCAAAAAAAATTTAATTCAATAATTTTTATTGAAATATAATTAAAATAATTTGTATTATATCATGTTATATTAATATAAATTTTTAAATTTAAATCCAAATTATAAACCAAACATAATGAGAAATTTCAAATCTTAATATCAATAGGAAATAAATATATAAACTTATCTATTTTAATATTTTATCTTTAATTCTAAATGAATTATTTCAGGTTAAACGACACTTGTAGTTACTCGTCTATTAGTAAATTTCTTTTCTTAGTTACCTAACTATGAAAAGTCATAAAATGGTCATCCAACTATTCGTTTTATCTTTTTTGGTCATCTTGGTGGTATAGCTTTTAAAACTGACATAATAACAACTTTAACTCTCAACATTTATACATTATGTCAATCTAATTTCAATCCTAAAAAAATCTAACCCTCAATATTTTTCCATTTGTCTTAGTGGAAAAAATGTGGAGATTGTGACATTGATGAGGTGTTGGATATCCAATTAAATGAATGAATTGACAAAAATTGTTTATTCGATATTGATATGATAAGAAATTAATTTATTTGGTCCGACCTAAAAATGAAATATCAAGAAAAAAACTTAAATTCACAATTCAAAATAACATTTATAAAATGATATATAAAATGTATTTAACTGAATTAAATATAAAATTATTTTTAAAGTATGTGATTGAATTAATTGAATATTTATATATTATGTGTATTAAAAGAGAAGAAACAAAAGTAAAAAAGAGATAGTGAGGAAGTGAACAAACAAACTTTTTTTTTTTGGAAAGATGAGGTTTTTTTTTTTATTTGAGTGAGAAAAAAAAAGACAGGATATCATGTAAGAATAGCTTCCCATTTTTTTTATTTAATCTAAAATTTTGAAAAGCAAAAAAGAAAAAAAAAAAGTAAATTTAAGAGTAATACATTAAACCAAAAAATATATTATAAATATAGAAAACATATGAAAATAAAATAACAATCAACAAATAAATTATGATAGATTGCAAGAAAAAAGAAAAGAAAAGTACATTAGTATTAAAAGGAAAGTTATTGATAGAGGAAAACTAGATGCAAATGATTAAAGTTTAGATAGAAACCAAATGCATAAAACCAATGAAAAATTAAAAAAAAAAAAATTATGACTACGAAATAAAAAGAAAAAAGTTCTCAATACTCAAGGATCGAAGTTGAAGATTTCAAGGTGCGTAGTAATATCATTTTATTTAATGTTTTATTCGTTTTCACTTATAATTTAAAGCGTATTATTATCTTATTTAAGAGTTAGAGAGGGATTATAAGTAATTCTAAACATGGTATAAAACAATACAAATATAATAAAAATTTATAATAAATTTAATTTTTTAAAGAAAAACTATTATAACCCTATTTATTTTTTAGAAACGAAAAATATATATTAAAATAAATTAAAAAATTATTTATACCTTTATTTATTTTTATGGCTCGGAGTTGGTTTTATATAATATATGGATACGATGAAATTGTTACATTGGAATAAATCCTAACACTTGTAGTCCGTTTGATGGAATGAAATCGTTTTGTTGGAATAAAACTAATAATTATAAAATACATCTCCTAAAGTTATTGGCTTTCCTCACATAGAAAAATTTCTAGTTCTAGTAACGACCGTATTGGACAAAAGCTTTATCATAACTTACCATGTCGAGATAAATCAAAGAAATTTCCAAAAGGTTAAAATATGCTATAGATCCCTATATTATTTATAAATTTAGAATTTAATCTTTATCATTTTATTTTTAAAAATTTAATAGTTTACTTTTTAAAATTCAAAATTTAAGTTTAATTCTTAATATTGTTAATTTTTTTTTTGTTAAATGGATTAGCGTGACATTTTGAAATAAAAATAAATATTTAATTTATAGCAATGTAATTAAAAAAATAGCATTATAGTAATCAAAATTTAACAAAATAATTTTAATAGTTGGACCTGAATTTGAAAATTTAAAAAGTAAAGAGATTAAATTTTTAATTTATAAAGAATACAAGGACTTATTACATATTTTAACCTTCTGAAAACGACAGAGTTTTCTTCGTTTGTCAATTCTTTAGCTCGCACGTTCAATTTATTTGATCTCCGATCAGACTCTGAAGAAAACGGCAAAATCCATCGGCGAAAGGGAAAAGAATTATTGCAAAATTGAAGAAGAAATAGAGGAACAAGATGAAAATCGACGTCAATGCGATGGCTCGTAGAGTCGAAGTCGATAATCGAATTCCACTCCGGTATTATTATCGAATCGCCGATAGTCTCCTCAAACAGGTTCTCTATCCGATTTCTCTGCCTAATCGTGCTCAATTTTAATAATTACGATGTTATGATCGTTTAATCTTTGATTTTAGCTTAATCTCTGTTTTAATAATTCTTTTTATTTTTTCGAAGTTTTAATTGTTATTGATTTCACAGTTTAAATACTTAAATGATCTCATTTATCCTAGTTAGTTATCGTAATATTTGAATATGTTAGTAATTTAAGTTCTCATTAGCTTCATTTACAGCACTGCCTTGTAAATGCTTAGTATATTTCTGTTAGCTAGAAATTTAGGTTTGATTACAGGTGCTTAATCTATCTCCTTTTTTTTTTCAGGCGAACATTTATCGTGAGGAAAAAAATATAGTAGATTTGTACATAATTCTACTTAGATATTCAAGGTGAGGGAAGCTTACTACTGATTGAATTCGTTAATTTTATACTGAATTAGCCTGCATAAGCTTATTTCTGAACTTACGTTTTGATCAGTTTGGTATCGGAAACAATTCCATTCCATCGAGATTACCAGGTTTTGCTTCTGAAAGAAAAGGCAGTGTATAGGAAGGTGAGGTTTAATTGTTTTCCTGGGCACCCTGTGATGTGAGTCCATTCATATGGTATTTGATTATGTCTTTGGTTGTATTGTTTCCCATTTGCAGAGACTTTTAGCTGTACTCGATGAGCTTGAGTCTCTAAAACCAGAGGTTCAACGGAGAGTCGAAGTACTAAATAAAGCTCGTGCAGGGGCTCGACTGGTTGACCTTGATGACCATGAAGGCCCTTTCCATGGCTCAGATAAGATGTCACCTTCGGATTGGAACCCTGAAAATAGCAGGTTGAATATGAGCTTGGATATTAAACAGGTACGAAACCATTTAATTGGTGAATCAATGTGATTTGATGAAGTAATTATTGATATCTCCTTTCCCTGTTTCTATATCTTTGGTTGTCCAATTTTTTCTTGTTTTTTGCTTGCATTTTCATGAATAAAATATCCTATATTTTAGCTCAGTTTTTTTCCTTTTTTATTTGGTTGCAGCCTGCCAACATGGCAGTTCAATCTTCATGGAAGTATAACGATAACCATAATCAGATTGACAGGCAGTTTCAGAAGTTGTGAGTTTCTTTTGTTCTTGTTAATGGTACATTTATGATTTGGATCTTGAAACCTCCAAGTCTCATCTTTCCAATGTGAAAATCCACTGTTGTATTCGGATCCACTAAAATTCGACTCTACTTTTAGTTGGATCTTAAGAAATGGAATCAATTGATATCAAAAGCATGGCTGTGCATAAAATTTCATTCTGTGTTACTTCTGCTCTACAGCATCGCCCTGATTTCTTTTGGTTTTGCTTTTCCAGTATCATATCTGTTCGTGTTTGTCCATCTAGGCCCTTGTTAGAAAATTGTATTGAAAAAAGAATTAGTTCCAAAGTTTTTCTGAGGCTGACATTTATCAATCTTACGGGATTGTTTCAGGTCTCTTAATATACCTCTTCCAAATAAAGAAACTCTGTCTAGACACTCATTTCTAGGCCCTAACGGCCTTCATGGCCAGTGGCTTGGACCAAGTGCACAGATAAAGGTTAACCTCTGTCTGTTTTGTCTCCCTCCAATCTTCTTTCCCTACTCATTATATAATCCTTTTCGCATGTGAACTGCAAGGTCTGTATCAAATAATTGGTTCTGCTTCATGGTACAGGTTCAATATCCTAGCAATAAGGACTTGGCACCTGCTGAAAATTCAAGGTAGGACTTCCAAAATGTCTAATCATTCTTCTTTAAACTGACATGCATATTTCTGTCTACCCTTTACCATAACCTTTCTCCTTAGATATTCTGTAAATATTAAAAGATAAAAATATCTGCTGAGATTTCTAGTTTCTGTTGCTACAACGTAGCTGCTTTAACTTTTTTTCTATTTGGTGTTACAATTTTTTATAGCCTGAATCAGGCTGGACAATATGGTCCTTTGGCTGTAAAAGATGGTGAACCAGGAGGGGTTGGTTCTGCTATGGACTCGGTACTCTCGTTGGATGATGGTCGATGGTTACATCCTGCTGAAGAGTCATGTACTTCTTTGACTAGTGAAGCAAACCAGGATCTTTTCCAGTTTGTTGGTATGAAACAACCTTCTCCTCCTCCTGTTATTGCTCAAGTACAGCCAGAATTTACACCAATTCATCCATCAAAAGTTGCTGATCCGAGACCTGGTCCTGCAAAGTCTTCCCAAGATGGATTGCCAAACTCTAGTTCATTTCAACATTTACATGTTGTATGTGTCCTGTATTAATCACTGTTCTCCCCTGTTACTTGGCGGAACTTAATGTTTATTAGATTTGGACCTTCTACATTGATTTATATTCGAGTTGTTGACTTATTCTGCAGCCAGTACAAATGATGGATGATTTCTTACGACTAGCTCGGGCCAATACAGAAAAGAACTTGGAAACATGTGGTGTCTTAGCTGGATCATTGGTGAGAAAACTTTATTTTTGAAGTTAAGTTTTTTGTTTAAGATAATTAGGACATAGGGGATTCAAAGTCACTGCAGCAGGTTGCTTAAACTTTTAATTTTCATTTCTGTAGAAAAACAGGGTTTTCCACATCACTACACTTATAATTCCAAAGCAGGAGTCAACTTCAGATTCGGTACAGTATATTTTTACTTTAACCTTCCTTTTGCTGTTGTTGTCAGAAAGAGTTAACAACTTCAATGTATATTCTGGTTATATACCTGTATCCATGTGCTTTAGTTCTATCGCAATAATGCGTTTATTTTATTTTTTAAAATACAGTGTTCAACATTAAATGAAGAAGAGATTTTTGAATTTCAAGATAAATTCTCTCTTTTTCCTCTGGGATGGATTCATGTAAGTTCACAAGCCTTGAATTTCCAATTGATAGTGTGATAACATTTTCTTTTCTTCTATGTGCTTTGTTGTCAGTGAATACATTTGGTTATGAGGTGGGCAAAAGCTCAGATCTTTATTATGTATTCCATTTCACAATGCTATTATTATTGCTCTATTGTCTTAGTATTACACATATGCAAACACACAATAAACATGTTATGTTGAAGTCAACTAGGAATTTGTGTGGTTTACAAAGCTTCCCTTGGTTGCTTGAGCTCATGGGTAACATACACTTCTAGATATAAGAAAGATTAGAGCATAATTGGTTGATTGCCTGGAAGTATGCTAGAAATTTGTATCCAGAAGATGCTGTTTTATCTTTTTGTTGGGATTTCCACTGATGTTATGTAGTATCTTTTTGGTAAATCTTGATTTTTCTTGCAGTTCCGTGAAGTTCAGGCTTCTTTGTGTTCATTTGTTTCACTTGTAATTTTTCTATTCAATTTCATCCAATATTTCATTGCTCTTCCTCCAGTTAGCCTCTGGTGGTGCTGTAATATGCCTTGCTTCATTTGTCTCTTCATGAAGCATGGATTTATGTTTGGTTAAACTATGTTTTTGACTAAAAACTTGCATGTTGCCATATATATTGGTAACTAAATTTGATTTTCAATTAAGTTAACATGCTATGGAATTCTTTGTTTTTCAGACGCACCCAACTCAGACTTGTTTCATGTCATCAGTTGATCTCCACACACATTACTCGTACCAGGTAAAAGAACAAGTACTTGCTAAACATATCCCAGCTTATAGTGTGATTCAGTCTTACCGCGTGTATCCTTCTTTTCCCTCACCTCCTCCAACATATGAGTAACATATTTTACATTCCTCTGACATTTTATTTCTTTTCTTTTCTGGTGGATATGTTAAGATTATGCTACCGGAAGCAATTGCAATTGTTATGGCCCCAACTGACACGTCCAGGTAGATTCTCATTTTTCTCCCAATGACCATGGCTTTGAATCCGATGAAATTTTACCAACTTTATATTGGTGAATGCAAATCCATCATGGTTACACAATTGTTTGCTATTGTTTGCACTACACAGTACTTTTTAGTTAGTAATCCGGTACTAGTGTTTCAAACCTTTCTTCATATTTTCCTTATGGTCAACTTTTAAGTAAACATATAAAGTGATGATAGAGAAGATGACATGTACCAAATAGAATTGAAATGCAAACATATTTTTCTGCACCAGAGATTTTTTTACCTTGCTGTGTGCAGAAGCATATTATGTCTTTAAATCATTGTTTTGTTTAGTGGCTGAATCGGAAAAGGATGGGATTATCCCGATTCCCTGTATCTTAAATCACTGGTTAACCTGCTCAGCTAAGCTTTGCACTTAAAATGTTTGTAGGAACCTCTTACATAAAAAAGATATACCTTGTTATATGCGTTTTTTTTACACATTAAAGATGGTTGTATTCTATTGCAGCCCACATGGTATATTTCATCTGTCTGATCCCGGTGGTGTGTCCATTATCCGTAATTGCCAGCAACGAGGATTCCATCCCCATGAGGAGCCTTCAGATGGAACCCCAATCTACGAGCATTGCTCTCACGTGTTTATGAATCCCAAGATAAAGTTTGATGTTGTTGATCTCCGGTAAGTGATGAAGCATTGCTGGTAAAATTTTCCCAAAATTACTATTTTGTTGACATCGATCTTGTAAATTCATCTGAAGAGAATCATCATGTAAATAGAGCATATTCATATTTCTTTTTTCTTGGATCATATTGTAAGAATTACCTTCCCTTGTTCCTTGCCCACTTTGTATTGTATTGTATATTCATATTTTAGTAGCATATTAGCTACATGACTACCCAACTTGGTTCTACTTCCACTGCTTTAATCTCTTTACTTTTCTTTTAATATAATTCAGTTCCTATACTTTTATAATGTTATTATCATGTTCAAATTGGTAATGCTATTTACTTCTTACCATTAAAGTGAGTTCTTTTTTTAATAAAAAAAATATATAAATTTAGTATTAGTTTAACATGGTTAATTGAATTTTTATGTGGTTTTGATTGTGTGATTGAATAGTAGTTTCTGAAAAATCTTATGTGATCATTTAATGATTAACTAATAGTATTATCAATTCGGAGTTAATAATAGTTTGAAACCAGAGGGTCGACGTATACCAAGTGAGATCAAATTATAAATTTTAGCATGATAGATAGACTAAAACCATAATTGATCTTAGATATAGTAATTATGCGTATGACAATAGGTTTGTTTTAGACGAAGCTATCCTTACAATCAAGACAATAACAAAAAATAAATGGAGAAAAAGCTGATGGGCAGTTGATGGTGGAGCATTGAATGGTAGAATTTCAACAATTTTAAATAGGGGTAAGTAATTAATCGGTTGAATTCAAACCTGACATTATTTTTTAAAAATTGAAATAACTTGAATAAAATTTTATTCATCAGTTTGATTAACATTATTATATTTTTAAAAAATTTAAAATTCAGAACCCAACAAGTGGCTCCAGTGGAAAAAATAATGATGTTCATCCTAGGGGTTTCAGGTTCGAGCGTCTATGTGTGTAAGGTATGTGTACCTTGTCAAAAGGTTAAGAAAATATGAACAGAGTATATTAAGAAAAAAAATAAAATAATCTGAATTTTTTTTTTATCAACTAATTTCATCGTTGTCCTATTTTTAAAGCATTATACAAACTATAAACCAAATTACAATTTTTTTTTTTGTATAAAAAAAATAAACTCCATCTCATCTAACATCAATTGCAATAAAAGCAAGATTCAATTACCATGAAAGCAGAATTTCAAACTTTTCAAGAAAACCAAATCAAGCTGTAAAAAAGTCACCAAATTTGGTGAAAAAAAAAAATCTAAGGGTACTACAATACATGCACACACTACATCTAAAAAGACTTGCCTAAATAAAGGTTTATCACTACTCCCTGAAAGTTCATACTCGGGTGAATTTTATGGATGAACAATCATCGGCTTCCTCATCAATCACAAAAATTTAAACAATAGACCTTTTAAAATTGGTTAATTCGATTTTTGCTTTTCAGAACTGAAACCTAACTGATTAAACTATTTTACCTAACCTTTATAATAAACCTAAATTGCAATCAAATAAAGTGACTGGACGAAACTAAAATGGATCGATTCGATTAATTTAGTGAATTCGAGCAAGCTTAGTGCTAAGTTTCCAAGGCTTCATCCTTAGCTTAAGCCTTGTGGTAGTGAGCTCAAAGTTTGAAATGGAGAATTTAAGGTTGCGGAGATATGCAACCATAAAGGTCGTCACAGAAAAGCTTTGCATTGAATGGCACTTGATTTGCAATCCTCCAAAAAGGTACGGGGATTTTAAGAAAGGAAGAACTTTTGGAGGGTGTACACTGCTTATCCCTGCAATTGGATCAATGGTTGTTGAGCTAATAAATAGAGGCTTTTAAGGAAAGTCATAATCACTTATTTGGTCCTCCAACTTCTAAAAAAAATTATTTCAGCACTTTATTTTATTTTTCTACCTTTTTAACCTTTAAACTTATTCTCTCTTTTTTTTTATCAAATCACTCAAAATGAATGGAAATTTTATTACTTTTTAAACTTTTCAGGACATGGCAATTCACGTCAATAAAATTAAAAAAAAAAAAACGTTAACTTGTCTATTCATTTTAAAGTGAATTGACAAAACAAAAAAAAAAAAAAGTTTAAGGATTAAAATTATTTTTTCTTCTCGGCAAAAGAAGTAAATAGACTTTAGCGTGAAGAAGTTTAATTGGCCCATGCATTGGACCACCTTCAGTCTGGAGGTTTCTTTAGCAGAGCATTTTTGTCACCGTCACTGATCACTCGTCATCACATTCCTCCGCTGCCATTGACTATACCCAATACATTTTTAATTACATAATATTTTTTAATTTTCTTTTAAATTCCAGCTAATTTTAGTCACCTAAATTAATATTTAAAATTATAAATTAAATTAAATGTTGAATTTGTATTAGATACTTAATTATTTAAGTTTTTTTATCAAATTAATATTTAAATAATGCTTTACAATTATTTAATTTTATTTCTTATGAATTTAATATTTAGATATATTACATTGTATTAGCTTATCAAACTAAATTAAAAATATCATCGGATTTATTATAAAAAATTAAAATTATATAAAAGAAAATAAGCTAAAAAAACTTTGGAAAATATTGTGTGCCATCCACGAATTATCATATTTTTAAACATTAATGATAAAATAAAATTAAAAAATCTTGAAGATGCTAAAATGAATATCTAAAAAGTTTAGGTCAGGCCGTTGCCAATTCTTTAAAGTCGCTGTTATTTATGGCACTCCACTTTATATAGATATTCAATTCACTTATTTGGCTTCAATTTTATAAAAAAAAATATATTTTAATCATTTATTTCATCTTTTTTGTTTTTTTTAATCTTTAAACTATTTTTTTAATGCAATCTGAAATAATGGAAAATTAACTTTTAATTTTGTTGAAATGACAATTCACATGTACGTCGCATTAGTGATTAAATACTTTTCCAAAAAAAAAAAAAAAATTTTAAAAATCATAATATAATATTACAATTTTTATTATTAACTAAATTTTATAATTATTTTATAATTGTATACTTTTTAATATAAATTTTTATTTTATTTTAAAATTAAGTAATTTTTGACATGGTATACACGTGGATATCAGAAAAATTAACATATTTTAACTTTTCTATCAATTTTGGGATAATTTAACAAACAATGCAAGGTAAAGAGTTAAAAGAAACAACAAATTAAATAACGAGCTAAAATAATTTTTTTATAAAGTCGGAAGACCAAATTAATCATTATGATATTTTAATTTAATTGAATTATAAACAACATTTAATATATTAAAATCAAAATTTTAGTTTTTTTTAATCCTCCATATTTGTTTTAAGTTTCATGTTCACGATTGTCCCTTCAAATAATATCATCTTCAACATACGAATTTATGTTTTCTCATTAAAAATATAATATATCTTAATAAATTATAATAATTTTAATTTAGCTTGGATTTAGGATAATTATGGATAGGTTTGGTGTAAATAGAAAGGACCTAATTGGTGTGGTTGGGGGGCATTTGATGGGTTAGGTCATTGTGAAACCCTCCATGTGATCCAATTCAATATTTTACTACAAACAATCACTTAATAACATTCACAACTTTACTACTTATTTGGTCCCAAAAGTTTCCCCTTTCTTTTCTTTTCTTTTTTTTTTCGATTTCTAATATCAGATAAACTTTCGTTATTGATTTGATGGTAAAAAATTATTCATTTTAGAACTATTTAGGTTTGAATTTTTGAGAAAGTAATAGTATTAAAGCAGTTACTTTTGAAAATAATGTAGACTTGTGTGATGTAGGTATGTCACTATTATGATTATTATTTTAAAATGTATGTTTAATCACAAGTTAATTATACACATCTAAAATAGATGAAAAAGTAATGCAATAAACCCTAACTTGATTCTCCAAAACTTTTATTATTTTTCAACTAAATTATGGCACATTCTCAAAATATTAAAATTGTGGATATATTTTATTTTTATTTTTTATATAAAATAATAAAAACACTCTCAAAATAATAAAATTTGATTTATAAAATAAATATATTTTAAAATATTGTTCTATAATATTGAAAATTACCTATAAATATTATCCGGATAAAAATTATTTATAATATTCTTTCTCTTGCAGAATAATTGTAGTTTGATTTTGGATGCTCATATTTTTATTTGATTTTATCTATTATCCACTAGTGAGACATAACTTCTTCTTTTTTTATATAGAGAATTAATTTAATAAAAGTATATTTCATACTAAACTTGAATAAAAATAAAATGTTTATGATAAAAGAATTCAACGAGTGACTACAGTAAAAAAGATGATGTTATTCATCTTAGAAAATTTGGGTTCGAACATCTGTGTGTGCATTGTCAAAAGAATAAAAAAATATGAACATATACTACCATATAATCACACTAATGTATTAAAAAAATTATGATAATAAAATGCTAATGAATGGAATTGTATCACTATTTCCTATTCTTTTCATTTCCATCATTGTGTTCCTAAGTCCCAATCAATCATGATCACCAACTAATTATTTGATACAGAAAATAAAGCAGTATGTTTAGAATATATATATACCTCCTGGATATCATATTTACTTCCTACTTAATTTTTTCAGAATTTAATTAATATTCTTTCTCACTGTTAACTCTAAAGCTTATAAAATTAACAAGTTCAATTAATTAGTATGAGTTTTCTACGTTTCAAAAAATTAATATGAATTATTAAATTAAATTAATTAATTATCATGAGTTATTAAATTCAAGTCACTACAATAAAATAGGTTTACGATAACACTTTTTTTTTTTTTTTACTTGAGACAAGGCAAAAAAAATTGACATAAACCATCTCCACGATTCTCCCGACACTTTCGAAAACGTTGTTGTTAGAATCATTGGCATAGGTACCATGAAGCTTTGGAAAAAGCATCGGCATAATTTAACATAGGTCGACCTTTATTAAATTGTATTATTGTATTATTATACATTAATTAAATATTATATTTAAAATTTTAATTTTATTAACTAGTGAGATTAACAAGGAGGAAAAAATGGTGGTTAGTGGTGATTCACCTTTGGTTGGGACTGAGGGCCACTTAATGAAGAGTTTGGTAAGATTGTTTGAGGAGGTATGTTTAGATAAGAAGAGGATGAAGAGGAAGGAGAAGTTTTTGCGTATTAGTCCTCCTCTTAGGTGTTGTGGTGAGCTTATATATGGGGGACAAATGAGTCCATGGGTCTTGAATCTTGCTGACAATAGAGTTATACTTATTCTCTTATAGTGACGGTGATGTTACTTTTTAGTATGTGACCTCTTAAGACAATTGGATAATCAATGAGTCTGAATCCTTACGTGTGCCTAGCGAGGGTGATCTTGTGAAGATTAACCAGTCTATTGTGATTTGAGGTTTGCCAAGCTCGTTTGGTTAGAAGTTCACTCAGTGTGAGCATATTAACCTCTGGTTTGCTAACACATGAAAGACGTATAACAAATTTAGTTTTTCGAAGCAAACATATTCTTTTTTTTTTTGTGAATTACAGGAGGAGGGCCAAACTCTAACAACAACGTAACTGATACGACTCGAACCTAGGCCACTCCTGAGATGATGAACACCTTGACTATCGATTAAATAGAAAAAGGTATAACAAATTTAGTTTTTCGAAGCGAACATATTCTTTTTTTGGTGAATTACAAGAGGAGGATAAAGGTCTAACAACAACGCGACTAGCACGACTCGAACCCAGATTACTCCTGGAATGAAGAACAAACGGGGTTCAAAACGAACATATTCTAATGGAATGATATTTAACACTATAAATTGAATAAATTATTGTATTTCCATAAATATTGATAACATTAATTTTATATTTTTAATACATCGATTTGTACATTAATCATTCGAAACATATATAATATTATTATAATAGACTAGTCACTAGTTGTTTGTAAAACTGGCTGATCTTTGTGCGAAGCTGAAGAGCAAATTAATTTAAAGCCAGTTACGTACTAAATTTAAATTTTTATCTAAAAAAAACTATAAAATCTATTTAATATATTTCTTAAAATTAAGTATAAAATATATTAGAATTTTTTTATGAATGTAAATTTTAAAAATATAAAAGTAATATCTTTAAAGGAAAAAAATCACATTAAGTGACAAATAATTCTTTATCTATTTATCATTTTTCATGTTTTTTCATTGAAAAGATTCTATCATGTGTTTTTATATTATAAATTATCAAACATGCTTAAAAAACCAAAATCAGCGAAAGTATTAATTTTAAAAAAAATCAAAATCACCGAAAATATAAAATTAAGTTATTTTCTAAAATTTAATCAATGACTTAAACAATAATATATATAATGATTAAATAACTCACTTTATAATAGAATAATTAATCTATATTATATATTAAGCATTTAATTGAGTTGGTGTTACAATGATTTAAGCTCGATTGGCATGGACATAATTGTCGATACAGGAAGATGTGGGTTTGAGTGCGTTGAAACGTATTATCCTCCTATTTTATGGGTTGGGGAGAAGCTATAAATAATTTTAAGTTTAAAAAATTTTCACCCATATCATGGATGTGTCATAATCCAGTTTACTCTTAAATCTACAATATAATGATCTATTAGGTGATTTAATTTGTATAATTATTTTTATTTTAATACATTGTAGAATGAAGATGTCTTCCATGTTTGTTTTACATTCTTAAAGATTAGAGTTACCTCTCCCAACAATCTTGTTTACAGGTTCGAACATGAGCTCTCCCCTATAGATTGTAGAGTGCAATGTAGCTTACCATTGCACCTAACATTTGTTGGTAGTAAATTTCAAGGTAAGCTACCTATTTAGTCATTGGAGTTTACCCGTATTCCTATTTTGATCACCTGTTAAAAAAAGTTATTATTTTAGTCACTCTCGTCAGATAAGTTGTCACTTTTAGTTAATCTACCATTAAATACCCTTGGTCATCGGATGGAATTTGACATGACAGTCTTTTGATTGGTATAACAATGAATTTAGCCATTAAAACTTTGAATTTTCAGTCAATTTGGTCTTAATTCTAAAAAATTCAACAAATTTAACCCTCAATGTTTGCACATTATGTCACTTTAGTCCAAACTCTAAAAATTCAAAAAAATATCATTTAAAAAACCTGAAAATATATATTATTTATTATAAAATACATAAAAATGTAAATAAAATTACATAAAGGTGTTTAGTTGACATTTGGTCCTAATTCTAAAAATTCAACAAACTTAACCTTTAATGTATGAACATTTTATCAATTTAGTCCAAATTCTAAAAATTCAAAAAAAAAAAAATACAATATTAAAATATATATAAAATATTCTAAAAAATAATCAATCGAAACCCAAAATAAAAATAAGTTAAATTTTCTTACTTATAATTTTTTTTTGGTAGAATTTTTCTTACTTATAATTCAAAATAATAAAAACCCCACAAAATATTCTTACATTTGATATATGCAACCGCACAACATTAAAGTTAAAAGTTAAAAAAACTAAAAAAATTCCTTTGCTGTTACCAGATTTTCCAGTCAACCAAACAAAATAGGAAAACTTCGTAAAAACGAAGAGAGCGAGCTAAGCAGTCCAAAACTTGATTACACTTCAATTCAGTAGAGACTTAAACTGAACCTCTTGGCAAACCAAAGGAGCATATTTATACGTAGTTATCATCTGAATTTGACAGCGCCCCGTAGAAAACTCCAAATCTTCAAATACTGAAATGTTTGCTGGGTTAATTAAGAAAGGACAAGGCAGCCACCGCCCGCCCACCAAGCCTTGGGTTTTGAAACACGTTTTAATGAAAAAATAGTTGCACGTCATTCTTCTACCAAAAACCACTAATTTTGCTGCTACTCTGCTCGTCCTTTACCAACTGCTTAATTAAGTACGTTTTTAATTGTCCCTTTTTTTGGTGCTTTCACTGGCTTGAGACCGTGAGTTTCAGTAAATGGGGCTTTCACATTAAGAAGAAGAAAACAAAAGAGAGAGATTAGATTCGTGGAACTCCCTGTACCATTCAAGCTTTTCTATCAGTAAATTTCATTTCCTTCTTCCCTTTTTTTTTTGTCGCTTTCTGGTATTGTACGCGCCATCATGTTCCTTTAATTTTGCAACGTTCATAACTCATCAATCAATAAATTTACGAAGTTGTGATCACCTATCTGTTTAAGCAAAGATTTGGGGTTTCTTTTATCTCTTGCCAAAAACTGTTCCTGGGTCTACATCGTCATATTTCCCTCTCCATCCCTTTATTCAAACTCTCTCTTTACATTCAAACTCTTGTTGCATGGGCATCCACGTCGCATGCTAATGCACCCCCTGTCCTCCCCTCCCCTCCCCTCCCCTCCACTTCTTTTGATCCTTCATCTTTTGAGTTTAAAAGCCTTTGAGGGGGTAGTGAAAGTGGAAGCTGGTGAGCAAAGAGAGAGATGGGAAGATCCCCATGTTGTGAGAAAGTAGGGTTGAAGAAAGGGAGATGGACGGCCGAGGAAGATGACATATTAACAAACTACATTAAAGCTAATGGTGAAGGATCCTGGAGATCTTTGCCCAAGAATGCAGGTTTGATTAAATGGTGATTGCATAATGGTGTTTTGGATATATATAGCTGTTAACCTTTTCTTTTTATCAGCTTAATGTTTCGGTTTCTTCTTCTTTTTGTTGGAAAGGCTTGTTGAGGTGTGGGAAGAGTTGCAGGTTGAGATGGATAAATTATTTGAGGGCTGATTTGAAGAGAGGGAACATCACTGCTGATGAGGAAGAAACCATTGTTAAGTTTCATAGCTTTTTGGGAAATAGGTACAAATATCATCTTGGTTTCCAATTCTATCAATTACTACCCATTAATTCATTTATTTTAATTGGTATAATAACACATTTAATCTTTCATCTTACGCATTCTATCAATATAATTCAATTTATTTACCCTTCACATTTATAAATTCTATTAATTTAGTCCTTAGATACATCTTCATCATAAATCAGATTAAAAAACCTTAAAAAAAGAAGAAGAGACGATGAGATTAATGTAATCGTAGAGTAAAAAAATGATAGATAAGCTTTAAAAATAAATAAATAAATAAATGTCTAAAGACGAGACAATTTAGCATTGCTTGTAAGATGCATTTTTTTAAAAAAATATTGCTAAACAATATATTTATTAGAGAAAAAGTGTTTTTTAAATCTCAAAAATTGACCGAAAAGTACTTTTGACAGAAATAGAAAATTTTAACTTTTCTTCAAAAGTTTTTTTTTTTTTTGTCTCAAACGTGATTTTAAGAAGCACAATGTTAATCTTACCTTAATCTTGTCTAAACAGAGAAACAACACAGTTCTAGATGAAACTCTTGAAGACGATTTCTTGGTATTTTATAGTCATGCATTGCTCCCTTTTGAATATTTTTCTTTAAGAAAATTAGATGGCTAATATAAAAACATTTTCCAGTTAAATTTTTTATTTGTTTATAATTTCGATTTATAATGAAATTGTGATTAAGAATCAAATTGATAGAATTCACATACGTAAAGGGTTAAATTTATTGAATTATTTAGTATTAGGAACTAAATGTATTAATACATCATTTACAAGAAGACCACATCATCATTTTCATTAACAATTTAATGGAAAGTGACCTAAGCAAAACCAATCATGAACAATGGTGATGAAATGGAAAGATCTTTTAGTTAGGGACCAAAACAGAAAACACAAACTAATTTTAATTTATTTTAATACGTGAATTTAATTTTAGCAAACCAAGAAAAGGCAATTGGAGATGAGTGAAACGATCAATAACTAAAATTTTAATCTACTAAAAGAAGACTTGAAGAAGAACCTATTAGTTTTTAGCAAGTGAGAGAAGGGGATAGTTAATTCATAGCATATAGTAGGATCAGCATCTTGTTCTTAAAACGAAGTGTCAATTCCTAATTCATAGCAGTTTAAGTCCTCCGGACAATTATTTATGTTAAACAGTGTTTGTACGGTTCCAGGTGGTCTTTGATTGCGGCACAACTGCCAGGACGAACTGATAACGAGATTAAGAACTACTGGAACTCTCATTTACGCCGGAAAATTTACAGTTTCAGCAAGGCAATCAAAGAGACAAAACCAACTGATCTGGATGCAATCAAAACAGCGGAAGACCATCAACGGAAGAGGAGATGCGGGCGTACCAGTCGATCCGCCATGAAAATACAAAAGCTAGCTTTGATGTCTTTGGGTATTACTAGAACCGTTACCCCAAGTGCCCAAGAAAGCAACCATGGGGAAACCCTGGAAAGGCATGGCTCTTGCGTGCACAGTAATGCAGCTGGGCTGCCCCAGGGCAATTATGATGAGAGTGGGAGCAATAGTGGAATAGCATTAAGTACTAATACTGGAGAAGAAAGCTCAGGTGATGGGATTGAAAATGAAGTGCTGTTGGGACCATACGAGTGGCTCGACAATGAAATAAAGCGTCTCAGCTGTATCCTACAGCGAAGTCAAGGCGCGGATCCAAGTGGGAACCATGGGGGGGTGGTAGACAGTGTCAATGGGGTTCTAAAAGATGCTCAAAATGATGCAAGAGAAAGAGAAAGCTATGGCATTGGGAGCTCATCATCCAATACTACTGAGATTACCGATCATCATGGTGATGAATGGCAGATGTGCAACTCATCTGTTGATTTCATCGGTGATTTCCAGTGGTGTGATGGTGATCAGTGGGAATTATCATGGGATGATTTAGAGAAGGTGTTCTGTTGGTCATGGGATGATGCCAATGCTGATGATGAAGCTGGAAAGAACACTTAAATATTTTCTTTTTCTTTTTATTTTTTTTTTCTGGTAGAAAGAAAAAAAAAAACACTTAGTTAATATAACATTAACGCTGCATTGGCAATTGGTATGAATGGTGCATGATGTTTTAAAAATATTTCACTTCTTTCATTTCCCTAGGAAAGTTGGTTGCAATTACTATATAAAAATATATTAAACGGAAAGGAAAAATATGTGTAGAAATTTTGTGCACAATTTCTAGAATTAGGTTTGGAGATTTGAAATATCTATTTTACTCTCTTAAGTTCAATGCTTTTTCCAGTGCTGCAATGATAAACCCTAGAACTTCCATCTTTTTCTTTTTCTTTTTCTTTTCTTCCTTTTTTTCCTTTTTTAACAATATAAACCCATCATCCCCTGAATATATACTAAAGAAAATAAATAGAAGAAGACGGGGAGGTATTATGTCATTTTTCGTGAGGAGGAATCTGAAATCTATAGTTCATATAGCAGGATTGTGCTCCTCTTGTTATAAGAATTAAGAAAAGTTCCCAGTTACACACATTTCTATTGGTTTGTGTAACATTGAAGCTGATGGGAAGCTCAAATTAAAATCTTTTGAGAATTTTAGTTGCTGCTCTATGAACCTTATCATATTAAATTAGGAAAAATTACACAAATTGGTCAGGTTTAGAAACAAATCAGAGAACAAAATTCATTAGTTGGTCTTTCAAAGAAAAATTCTGCAGTAGAAATTCAAAGAAAATGACACAAATAGAATCACAAACCAATCCAATCCCATGAAATTCAAAGAAAACATGCAGTAGACCCTTAGGGGAAAAAAACAAATAAGCAAGAGAATAGACGCATACCATTGGGAATATCTTTAAGCTGAGTACCACGACCCTGAAAAGCAAATCAAAGTTCAAAAAACAATCATAACACAAAGAAAATGACTTGAATGAAATCAGATCCTTAACCCCAAAATATAAAACATACCTTTTCAATTGACAGAGGTTTAGACGAGGAAGACCTTGTAGGCCTATCACTACTAGGCGTCACCAGAGAATCAGCAAATAAGCCCAACAGAGAAGCTAAAAGAGAAAAGCAAAAAAAGAGAAAAAATAAAACCCAGACAACAGAATCAGCAGACGAAAATGAAGATCTATCCCTACACTACATTAAATGAGCCATCTTTAGCACCCACAAACAGAATGGTAGCCCAGAAAACCTGTAAAAAAAAAAAAAAAAACAAGATTTGAATCAAAACCCTATTTCGATTTAGCACATAAAAAAAAATACTATCATTATATATACCAAAACATTCTCCAAATGGTTAGATTTAGCTTAGTAAAGTAGCAGTTACTACAATGAACGCATTCATGAAATCCAAAACAAACAGAATCTCACATCCAAAACAGAGTGAAATTAATGCATTTCTTCAACATATTTAAGGAATCTACTAAAAGATAAGTAAGCCGCTAATACGAATATTAGCTCAAAATGCGTCCATATTAATAACTGATCCAAGAAACTTTCACAGTAAATAAAAAAACGCCTAAAGAAAATTAAAGATTTTCAATTAATTCCAACAAATAAAACATAAGATGGATAAAATCACAAGACATTGATCTTCAACATTCCATTTTACTTAATACCCAACACTGAACCCACGAATTGAAGAAAATTAACTTACCAATTTCCGAGATCTGAAGGAAAAGGAACAAAGAAATGCCGATTGAACTTTAATTTCGAAGAAGAAAAAAAAAGCAGAAATAAAAGGGATTGGGAAATTTGGGGGCAAATTTTGAGATTAAAAGGGAAGTACAAACTTTTATTTGAGGGATTTAGGGCGCTCGACGGAGATGAGAAGAAGAGGGAGTAACGAGCGGGTAACCAAAATTTGTTTTTCGGATTGAGCGGGATTTGGATTTTCCCAAACCTTATAGTTTCCTTCGTTTGTGAGTCAATGCTTTTCTCCTTTCTAGAGTCAACGCATTTTGTTATTTAAATATTAAGGTTAAATTAGAGCTAATGACACTAAATTATCTTTAAGTTCACATTTTGATTTTTCAACATCAAAAAATTATAAAATGATCATTTAATTTTTTAAAAGTTTTCATTTAAATTATTTATCTGTTTATCTTTTCTTTTAAGTTGGATTAGTAAACTCCAAATGATGATTCGATATTCGATACAATGGATAAATACGTGTTGATGTAATGTTCAAATATTCTTGATGTTTATAGTTGATTCATGAAAAACTAAACTATAAAAAAAAAAGAGAATAAGAGCTTTTGATTGATGCATGTGGTGAGAATAGAGAATGTCATAAAAATTCATTAACTAACTTTCAAATTGTATTATTACCTTAAGTGTAGTTTATTCTAATATTTAAATGGTAGTTAATATTAATAATATTTAGAGTATTTAGTTAATAAATCTATATAAATGATATGAGTTCAAATCTCATCGCACATACAGATCAAAAAAATATCACTTTAAAAAGTATATCAACCTTAAATCTCTTTCTCATTTGAGATGTCGTCATTGATCTTGGAACCGATTTTCACCTACAAATTATATATTGAAAGACCAAGAACATAAAGTTTGCAATTTGCTGACATCTATATATGAGCTTAAGCAAACATCTCACTCATGAAACTTAAAGTTTGATCAAGCAATCCAAACATATGGTTTTAAGCAAAGCATTCATGATTCTTGTGTTTATAAATGAATTAAGGATGAAAAGGTAATATTCCTAATTTTGCATACCAAAAGTATTATACTAATTAAAAATTAATGAATAGATATTATCATTGATTAAATCATAGCTCACTCAATAGTTTAGCATGAATAACTTATGAGAAGTTAATTATGTCATTGATTTTGAAACGTTGCACAGCAAACGATGTAAATAAAGGTGAGCAATTTTTAGTATAAAAATTTCATCCAAAACGAGCCTTTTTTGCCTTTAAATTTGGATTTTTTCGATTTAAATTTAAATTTTGAAACATTCAAACTATTATTTTCCTTACTTACTCGAATCAAACACGAATTTCTTTTACAAAATTATCGTATTATTTTTTAAGATTTGACACGTGTACGGAATAGGTCCGATAAATCTTTAAAACACTTAATATAAGTAATATAATAATATTACTTCCTTAATATGTCAATTAATCAATGCTTGCTTATTTTCCTTATGACCCTAGTTCAAATCCCATTGTTAACAAATTATATTATTTTTTATACAAAATTATCTAAATATAATTAAAGGTAATTAAAAATTTCCCTTAATGTATCAATTAAATGACTTAAGCATGTGTGTGCAAGGTGTGTGAACAGATATTACCATATGTAATCACACCAGTTTAAATAAAAAAATTATTAGTTAATTTAATTTAATATATATATAATTTAAATAAATTAGCGGCGTTTTTTCCATAAGCGTCGCAATTGCTCTGACCTTTAACGGTGCTTTCGCATAAGTGTCGCTATTGCTCTGACCTTTAACGGCGCTTGCCTATAAGCGCCGCTATTGCCCTGACCTTTAGGCGCCGCTATTGCTTTGACCTTTAGCGGCGCTTGCCCATAAGCACCGTTATTGCTTTGACCTTTGCGGCGTTTATGTAAAAACGCCGCTATTACTTTACCTTTTACGGCGTTTTCTGTCCAAATGTCGTTAAAAATACCGCTAATAACCTATTTTACTGTAGTGAAAGTATTTGTATTGCAGAGTTTTTATAACAAATCTCTTTTATTTGGGATTGGGTATCTAATGCATTTCGAAACTTGATTGAGAGGTATGTAATTAATGACTAATCTTGACATTTCTCTTTCGAGTTCTGCATTCTTCATTATATAAAATGCTAAATGACTCCAAAGGGAATTGCTTTTTTTTATTAACCTTTTATTACGAAGATCTTGTATTTCTTTTTTTACAAAATTCTTCCACTTCTTTGTTAATTTGTATTGCTCTTGTTTTTGTTGGTATTCGTCCTTCATAAAAATTACTTTCATATGGTAATGTTACTTCATTTTTTTTGTTGTTCCAAAAAGGAAAAAAATTAAGAATGTCAGAACAAATTGTTGATTCTATTTATTCTATAATTAATTTTATCCTTTTTAAAATTTTTCTGTTTTCTAATTGTTCAATCAATTTTTTAAAACATATTTTTTTTAAAAGAAAAGAAATTTGCTTATGTTTATGATTGATTATATTGATTTGCCCTTTATGGTTAGATAAATATTTTAATAGGCTGAGATTTCTTTTTTTTGGGTTTTACTACAAAAGAAAACTCTACCTTAATGTATAAAACTTTGGTAGAGATTAAATTATTTTTTACTTTGTATGACTTGTGTAAGGATATGAATGGAGTTCCTAATATGACATCTTGGATAATATCTTTTACCATTAAAAAATATGTTTGATATTTTATACTTTTGTTGCAAATTTTTTCATTGGAGATTTTGTAAGTAATTTTGAGTTTTTTACCATTTACAATTTTAAGGGATCTTGATGTTGTCATAATATTTTGTAGGAATTATCTCATATCTAATACAGTTTTGATCTTTTTATGTGTCAAAAAAGGTTTATTGTTTCCAATTGAAATTTATTATTTATAATAAAATTTATTATTATTAGATATTTTTGGATAGATATCTCAATTAGAATCATTATATATTCTTGTGAATTTTTTTCGAGCTTGGGTTCAGTTTCTGAAGAACTAAAGTTTACATTTGTTTTTTCACTTCTTGTTCTTCTTTTTTAAGTTGGGAAAGCTCCAATTTAATTTGTTTTATCTCCCGTTGCAATTCAAAATTTGCAATTTATTTGGGTTTCTTTTTAATATTTATTAAATATTATATATTGCATATTGTATATTTGTTATTGATTAGGGATATTAATTTCTTTTTTTGGTTTATCTTTTAATGAGAAATTTAATTTTTAAAGATATTCTCTTTTAAATTATGGGTCTTGAATTCAACAAGTGATTCCAGTGGTAAAGAAGATGTTATTCATTCTAAGGGTCCCAGGTTCGAACACCTGCGTATGCAAGATATGTGTGCGTGTTCAATGGATATATCATTTTCAAAGGAAGTTATTTCTAAAATTATTTCATTAATTTTTTTATTCTATTTCTTCATCTAAATTTAAATTATCAATATTTCTTTTAATTTTGTAATATTTTGAGATGCTTTCTGGTTTTCCACATCTGTAACATTTTATTGTTTTATTTATATTGTTTTTTGACTTTTGTTCTTTCTTTCTTTCCTATATTTTCTATACTTTATCTTTTTATAATATTCTAAAATATTTTTTCTCATATTTTTTTTTGGTTTTATAAGGCAACATGTTTTTTAAGAAGAATATTCATTTTTGATATCAAATTGGGGACAGAATGATCCTAATTCCTTTCTACATTGATATATTTCTTTTTTAAGTTATTTTTCTAATTTTAAATCTAGAAAAATTTTGAATCCTTCTTTTTGGTTGAAACTAATTAGTTCACTATACGTATGTTTTTCATATAGAATAATACCTTTGTAATTTTCTCTAATTTGATTTCTAACTTTTTTTTTTTCCTAACAAAGTAGGAAGTCCTGCTAGAAACTTTTTTTTCCAAAATGGTTGTTGGTTATCAGATTTTTACATAACTCTAGTCATAAAGACATCATTATATCATTTAAAATTTGTTAATTTTTTGCACTTTAAATTTGATAATAGTTCTGGATTCCTATCTTTAAGATAAAAAAAAGATCTCTTAAAAAGTATTTAGAGATTGAGAAAATTAAAGTTGCTATTGCATCTTGGATTTTTCATCATTGTTCATCTAAAGTAATTCTTCCTTGATCATCTTTTTTTATTGCTTCTAAATTTTTTTTTTGTTGGGTTTTAGCAAGTGGTCCCACCATCCTTTTCATTGACTAGTAATTCCAACAACTAAAAGATTGGTTATAGCATGATAACTAATTAATCCATTTTGGTTATAGCATGATAACTAATTAATCTATTTTGGTTTTGAGTTTTATAAACATTTGAGGCCATTGTCATTTGTTGTAATAAATTGAGAATATTAAATTAAGACATTTCGCCTATATTTCATTCATAAATTGTATTGGCATTGTATTTATTTTGGAAAACATATTTTTCTTCTATATTAAGATTAGGTGTCGTGATTTTTGGATAACATAATCTTTTTTATTCTTTCCAAGTCATTTTGTTAATTTGTTGTTCATCTAACTGGTCAGATTCAGACTTGGAAGATTGGTGTAACGTATTTACTAAGTGTTGAGCTTGCATTGGAGCATCTGGTGCAACTAATTCAGACTTGTAACTTTTCAAAGCTTCAAGTCTATTTTGGATTTCTATAAAGAAATCATTTTGGAGTTTTTGGAAAAATTTTGGAATTTCATAAGGTGTAAATATTGGTTCTTTGAAACTCTTTTCAGTTATCTCTTTTACTTATTCTTGCTTTATTGGGTGACTTTCTACCAAATTTTCAATATAATCTAATTATTTTTCTATTGTATGTGTTGAAGCCCAATTTTAATTGGGCCCAATAAATTTAAATTTATTTTAAAATTAAGTTTATTATAAATTTAAATTTAAAATTCATTTAAATAATGTTCAGATACAAAGTCCATTTACAAATCTTGGATCCAATTTGGCCCAATCAGATACAAACCCAAAACTTAGCCCAAACAACCCAATTGCACCTAACCTAAACTAGCCTAACCCTAATCTACTAAGTGCTGCTACTGTTGCCTCCACCTCAGCTAACCAGAACCCGCCACGTCATCATCAAGTTGCACCACCAGCAACTTGCACTGCCACCAGCTGCTTCAACCGCCACTGTCACCATCGAACCTGTAAAAAAAGAGAGAGGAGATTAGATGTACATTTAGTTGCATAGGACAAAAGAAAATTATTGCAAACATAGGCTATAAAGCCGAATTTATTTCAGTTGTAAGGGTTGGATTTTGAATATTTGGAAATCAATATACATTCATTCACTTCGGGGCAGAAGCAACAAATATCTGTTAATCAAAGTAGAAGCATTCAATAGAAAGCAGAGGAATCACAACGTCACCAGAATACAAAGCATCGAATGAGTACAAGGTACCTTAAATACATGCATTAACAATTTGTTTCTTTTAATTACCGATTCAAATATCAAAACGTTTTAACTGCATATCAATACCCCTGCTATCTCAATTACTACTGTCATTTATTACAATAAATGACATTAATAATAATGAAATTAATAATAATATTTATAATAATATTAATAGTAGTAATAATAGACAGTGGTAATAATAATGATGTGTTAATATTAATAACTGCCTCATTAATAATAATAATTAATAATAATATTATTATTAATTTTCTTTTAATAAAAAAAAATTGAAAAGTCGGAACATATCTGTTTGACCGAACCGAGTCTGCACCACCACGTCGGAGCCGGAGCCTACCACCATCGCCGTTGCGCAACCCCCGAGAACAGACTTGCAAGGAATCAAACAGCGTTTAAAAAAAATAATACAAAATGTTTCATAACACCTAAAGGGATTTTTTAAACGGTTTCATAAAAAAGGAATTTAAAAAAAAAAAAGAAAAAGAAAAAGAACGGTTTTTTACCTTTGACGGAGGCGCGTGACGCGTGGAAGGGAATGCGGCAACGAAGACACGGTCGGACCGGCATGTGTGATCAAGCGCGACGACGACGTGCGGTGACACGCAGTCGCGAACGGAGGCCCGTGGCGACTACGCGCGACGAACGACGACCGGACCGACCGGCCGGAGCATGGCTGGCCAAGGAGGGGGGAGGATTTTTTTGAAGGGTTTTGGTTTTTTTTTTTGAAATGAATAAGGGAAATGATTTTTTTTTCTGAAAAGGGTTATTTATAGGCCGTCAAAACGGCGTCGTTTTGAGGGCTGAGTTTTAGCCCTAAAACAGTGCCGTTTTGAGTTATTACCCATGTCTGACCCGCAGTCCGACCTGACTTGACTTAGGATCCGCGTGTTTTTATAAAAGGGGTTATTTATGCATTCGATCCTTCCGTTTTTTTTCAAATTTTCAATCAAGTCCTTTTTTCTACTTTTAATTAATTTTAAATTGGCCCAATAATTTTCATGGTTTTTTAATTTAATCCTTCGATCTTTTGAAAGCTCCAGGGATTGCCACGTGTCGCTATTCTGGTTTATTTATGCAAGCGGTCCCTTTTATTTTTATTTTGTTTTAATTTAATACTCAAATCAAGTTTTATTTAATTACAAAATTTACCCAGAAAATTTTCATGGGTTTCAAACTAGTCCATTGACTTCAGGATGCCTGAGGGGTTGCCACGTGTCACCTGTTTTTGGTTTTATTGCCCTGAAGGTCCCTAAACTGTCCAAAAATTTCGTTTTCACCCTTAAACTTCCAAAAAACCCATTTTTAACCTAAAAACTTCCAAAAATTCCATTTTTACCCTCGAACTTCCAAAAATCCCATTTTAACCCTAAAACTCTTAAAAATTCCACTTTTACCCCCAAACTTCTAAAAAACCCATTTTGACCCCAAAACTTCCAAAAATTCCATTTTTACCCCAAAACTTCCAAAAATCCTATTTTTAACCCCAAAACTCCCAAAAATTCCATTTTCACCCCTAAACTTCCAAATCCCATTTTTGACCCCAAAACTCCCAAAAAATTCATTTTCACCCTCAAACTTCCAAAAACCCCAATTTTGACCCCGATACTTCCAAAAATTCTATATTTACCCTCAAACTTTAAAAAATCCCATTTTTAAACTCAAAACTTCCTAAAATTCCATTTCTACCCCGAACTTCCAAAAATCCCATTTTTGACCCCGAAACCTCTAAAAATTACCATTTTGCCCCTGGATGTCCAAAAACTCCATTTTCGATCTCAAAACTCTCAAAATTACCCTTTTACCCCCGAATGTCTAAAAATTCCATTTTTAACCCCGAATTTTTTCCAAAATTACCATTTCACCCCCGAGAATCCAAAATTACCGTTTTGCCCATGGATATCCGAAAAGTCTCATTTTCAACTCCGATTGCATCATTCTTCTTTCTCATCAATATTTACATTTAATTTTAAATTATTATGCACTCATATTTTGCATTTTTGATTTTTCGCAAATAATTTATCTTCTTATTTATCTTACTTCGCGTTATCTAATATCCATTATTAACTGCTTATTCGTATTAAACTCGCATGCTTGTTTTCAAAATTGTTTTTCATAAAAGCTTTAAAATCGAGACAATATTCTTTTATTTCGAGTTTCGAAAATTTGTGCCTTAACTCACTAGGTGTAATTTTTCTTCAAATCGAAATAATCGAATACCCTTAATCAAGACAATGTTTCCTTATCTTCAGTTCTGAAATATTGCGCCTTAACTTACTAGGTGCAACCTTTCTTCAAATCGAGATAATCGAATATCCTTTTTTTAAAAATTAAAAAAAAAAGGTTTTACAAAGGAAAGCTTGTTATTTCTAAGTCTTGAAATGTCATGTCCTAACTCACTGGACGTAACTTTCTTCCCCGATCACTTTGAAATAGCGGGATTTCCAAACAAACCCGATTTCTTTTAAACTTAACTCATGCATTCAAGGATCGTATTTTAAACTTTATTCAAGCTTTTAAATGTTACAAATTAAGACCCGAAAATAATCAATACGGTACCAATCTTGGGCGTATGAGGGTGCTAATCCTTCCTCATGCGTAACCGACGCCTGAATCTGTTTTTTTGGATTTCGAAGACCTACATGTTTTCAAAACGGTTTTTAAAACATTTTGTGGTGATCCAATCACACCAAATAAAGGATTGGTGGTGATTCCCATTATTTTTTCGATTTTAAAACAATTTTTCGAAACACGTCGTTTTCCAAAAAGGGATGGTTTCGACAATATGAAGACTGGTATTTGTATAATTGTTTTGTTCTATTGTCATTTTAATATCTTTTTTATAAGATTTGTTCTCATGCATCAGGAGCTCTCATTCTTAAAGGACTTGCTTTTATTCTAGTATTTTTATGAAGATATTGTACCTTCATTAAAAGGGATGTTGAGATTCAATTTCTCTTTTATTGGTTTATCATCTAATATTATTTTTTAATGCATTAATAGATTCTGAATAATGTTATTCAAACCATTCAAAGAATTTTATATGAATTTTGTAGGAATTCATGAATTCATAATATTCTTGAAGAATGCTCTTTTATTATTATTATTATTATTATAAAGTTTAAAGTAATCTTCTCTTTTTTGTTTTTTGTTGGAATAGAAGTGTTTTTTTACACCATTCTTTATTGATCTCAAAAGATTTTTCTAGGAGAAAAAATTATGAATTTTCTCCTTATCTTGCATTATTAGTCATCGACGAGTATGTTACTGACATATTAGGTGAATTTTGGGGCTCTCTTATTTTCTGACATAGATAGGTTGAGCTATATTTGAGAAATTATTCATTCCTTTTAAATTGGTCCTAAATGGTGTTGGGATAGAAGAGACAGAGGCTCTAGCTGTCCTATAATCCGTTGTTTGTGTTTCTGGATTTGATTTTTCTTCTAAATTTAACCTCCTAAAAATTATGTTGTACTTCCTATTTCAAAGGAATGTCTTGGAGGCATTCTAAGTGGCCTGTTGAATATCAATTCAACCGTACCATATTGGTGTTGGAAAATTTCACTCAGCGAAGTGTTTCTAATTTAATTCAATCTAACTTCCTTGATTAAAGGGATTAGGTAAGAGTAATCTTATTCAATTTAATTACCAATAAATGATACTTAATTGATATGATCTTTCATAATGGACTAGATATCTTTCATATAATCAACAAAGCTCAAATAGTTATTTAAATAAGTTACGAACACCTTATATATGGAAATTGTCTCCATAAAGATTTGGTGGGCAAGAGAGTAGGCACTACCTCCGACATCAAATTACCTGTTTCATACTTTTCAACACAATGATTTATCAAACACACCCTTAATATAATTATAAAATTAGATTTCCCTAGTAAACATTATTTTACAACAATCCCCCACATGAATGAAATTGAAAGATCAACGAAATTCAATGACACGGAGTGGTAATAGAGTTTACATTAGATATTTGCATAAGATAGGTAGGCATCAACCCTTGAACCTTCCTTTGTGAAAGTATATTTACTTTACTGGTTGACCAATAGACACGATGTCCTTAAACTGTTCTGCCTTTAGTGTAAACGATGATATACCTCACTCAAATACCTCCCTGACAAGGTTTTTTATTCTCATGGGTATGTTCATTTGGTCGTGAACATCTCTTGGTTTTGCAAGAGTATTAGAGAACTATGCCCTAGTAGTCTCCTTGAAGCGACCCCACTCCACTCTCACATAGGTGACTTATATAGTTCGGCTCACTGAAACTTACAATGGTCATTAAAAGCATTTGCTTAACCTTTTTCACTTTTTTAATCACTGTTATCATCATAAAAATGGACTTGCGATAATAACCCCCACAGTGACTTCACAGGTTTATGCAAGTAGGTTGTCCCTTTGAACCTAGTTCTTGGGATCTCCAGTCAGCTAGGTAGGGTTTTCCTTCACATAGCACCTTTTATTTTCATGGGCTTTAGTCTCATTCCTTTCGATGTTTTATGGACCTGATCTCGATTTAAGTATTTTGTTAGCGGTTCCGCAATGTTATCTTTTGATTTTACAAAATCAATAGAGATAACTCCATTTGAGATCAATTGTTTAACGGTATTATGTCGATGACACATATGTCTCGACTTACCATTACATTAACAAGACACCCTCACATTTTCAAGTGGTTCTAGGACATCCCCCACATTTCCAAGTGGTTGTCTTATCTCTTTCCTTATAAAGAACCTTATTTTAATAGGTAATTAGCTGATAGAATAGCTTCCCCCCACATGTTCTGTAATAACTCAAAACTTCCTAGCAATGAGTTCATCATTTCCTTTAGAGTCAGATTTATCCGTTTGACTACTTCATTTGACTTAAGGAAAATATAGTGGTGTCATAAATGATTCACCACACTCACTTGTCAACTTCTTGCTTATATAGAAAAGCTTTGTTTTTGCTCTTAAGCAAATATACAGTAACAGCCCATTTTTCAGTGGTGTCGAAAATAGTGATTTCGACACCATAAAACCGACAATAAAATTTTATAATGAGTGTTTAAATTAAATAAGTCAATAATAATTTTATATGAAATTTTGAATTAAAGAATTTTAATTATTGAATTAAATTTTAGTTTAAGTGGTTTTAGAAAATGAGGTATTGGGACCTCGTTTTTGAAATTAAGTGCCGTAAATATTTTTATTAAATATTTATAGAGTCTTATTATATGTGAATTGAAGTTCAGTTGAGTAATTTTGATGATTAATTGCTTAATTAAGGAAAAAGGAGTAAATTGTAAAATAGGCAAAAGATAATTGATATTGATTAAAAATAAAAGGGACCAAAGTGGCAATTACACCATGGTCAAAAAGTCCAAGCGGTGGTGGATATGATTACCATCCACTAACTTTTGGGTTATTTATTCATTAAGTCCTAATTAGTTTAGGACTAAATTGAAAAACAAGTTTGTTTAATTAAAATTTAATATAATTGAAGAACCAATTATGAAATTGGACCCTTTTTAAATGGCCTAATAATAGAAATGATGTGAAACTCTTTAGATTTTGATAAATTTCATTTAAATCCTAATTAAATGAGAATTTACTAATTGGTCTATTTTTAATATGATCGAGAATGGTGGTTTCGAGGCAAAAAATTTGATATTTTAGATCGTAAATATTAATTATTTAATATTTACAAGGTCATTAGTATGACATTCTATTTTGTTTACGAAATTTTGTTGAATAGATAGCTAATTAAGTAAAAATGATTAAATTGAAAAAGGTGCAAAAGTTGAATTCTATTAATTAAAGGAAAATTGAAGGATTGGAGTGGTAATTAGCCGATGGGGTATTGTAGTGTACAATTTTGGGTCTTTAATTGGTGAAAAATTGGCTGAATTCATTAAGGGTAAACTTGTAATTTTTAATTAAATAAGTTTAAGTGAAAATAAAAGAAAACTTTAATTGATTTTTCTTCATCTTCTTCAATAAGAGAACCGAAAAACCTAAGAAGAAGGAAAGAAACATTCGGCCTAGCTTGTTGTTTCGATTAGGTAGGTGATTTCTCACCCGTTTTTAGTAATTTTTATGTTTTTGAGTTCGTTTTAGTTAATCTAGCTAGCTCAAGGACCAATTTGTGATTTTTTCAAATGTTATAAATTTCCATTGATGAATAAGCTTGTTCTTGAAAGATTATGGAAGATTTATAAGCTTGGTTGTTAGATTTGATTATTTTGTAAAGTAGTTCTTGATGATTTTAATGTTTAAGGACTAAAATGTTAAAGTAATAAATTTTCAAGGACCTAAGGTGAAATAATTGAAAAAGTGGGCTGTATTGAAGTACTATAGAATTCAAAAAAGCTGAAATTTGAATAAAAATGGTTAATTTGCAAGTTTAGGGCTTAAGAACTAAATTGAATAAAAGTAAAAAGTTAAGGGTAATTTTTGTAAAAATACAAAAAATGCTTAATTGCATCAAATGATTAAAAATTCATGTTGTTTCAAATAATTGAGTGAAATTATTATAATAGATCAAGATCATGTCACCAATTATGGAAAAGGAATAAATTACAGATTTGTCCCTAGAGTTCACTTTAACTGCAATTTCGTCTGGTAAGTTCGTAATGTTATATTTTTATTAATATCTGCTTATAACTGCTTTACTAATGATTGTTGGAAATGAGAAACGACGATTAGAAACGTGAAAGATAGAAACGACGAGATAAGGATTTCCCAACCTTGTGCCAAAGATAGAAAATGGTACGATGGCTGAGATACTGCATTTGTTGCGGATTCTCTACAGCATCGTGAGTCACCATAAGGTGAATAAAATCCAAGAATGGATTAAAGGCCCTAGATGGCTGAGATTTATGCTTGTATGCATGTTCTCGTCAACTTAGTGTGAGCAACATCGTAAGGAACAGATATACCATATCGATGGCTATGACTAGCATCGTATACTGGTAACAGGCATGACCTTTGGGTCAACAGGAGTAAAATGAGCATCATGACCTTTGGGTCAACAAGGAGTAAAATGAGCATCATGACCTTTGAGTCAACAGGGAGTAAAATGAGCATCATGACCTTTAAGTCAACAGGGAGTAAAATGAGCATCACGACCTTTAGGTTAACAGGGAGTAAATCGAATATCGATCACCGGAGTACAGTTCTAATTTGGCTCGACTGGTTTACAGATTTATTCAACACATGTTATTTGGTAAATTGATAAACCTTGCGAACTTATTAAGCTATGAAAGCTTACCAGTGAATTGTTGTTGTTTTGTAGATTCTATTTTGCTGCTTGAAGATCGGATCACCTCGAAGAAATCATACTATCTTAGGAGTTCAATCAGTAGTATTTAAATCACTTGGTTATATGGCATGTACTAGGATGATGTTACCCTTGAAATGTTTGATTTTGGATTGTGGTTCTTTGTTGAACTAAACTTGCTTACTTGCTTGATGTTGTAATGAGGCAAATATGTTTGGTAATGAATTGACATGTGAATTTTTAAGAATACTTGTGATGATTGGTTGTGTTATGTGTCATATGATGAAACAAGTATTGTCATGTATAGATTTTGCAGGATGAGGATTTGAATAAGATTCTTGTATTGAATGATGGTTGATAAACTTGAGGACTCGTTTGAATAATCAAATTTTGTATACTTGTTTCGGTATAATTCTATCATGTATCGATAGAAGTTCAGAGTAGGGGAGAGGTTGGTTACTGACTTACATTGTATCGATAGGTAACATACGAAGTATCGAAAGTTCTGTTCATAATAGTATTGTTAGTTTGAATACTTGTATTGGTAGAAGTTGTAGGGTAAAACTTTTTAGCTCTCTGAAGTTTTTAGTATCGGTAGAAGCATGACATGTTTCGATAGAAGTCACACTTGTATCGGTAGTATTGTCTCAAGTACCGGTAGAAGTCAACACTATTCTTGAACTGTTTATTGACTTGACAATTACTGATACTTGTCCAACAAGTATCGGTAGAAGTATCCAAAAATCATGAAAATGACCTTTCTGCCCTTGTCTAGTTATGATTATATTTAAATGATTATGTATGACATGATATTAAAAGATGAACAGTGATAAATGAATAAAAAGATATCAGGACCCTAACTAGCGACGATTTTCGGGTTTTGGGTATTACAGATATGAAAAATGGATGTCATGATTTGTGAAATGAATATTAATTCCTTCTGCGATGTAATGATAAGTATGTTTGGTTATAGTTTGGTTATCTAATGGTGAGAACTGTGTGTTTGAGATACAAGACCATGTGATACCTGATGGAAAATATTTGTATGTGATTCTTAAGTTCTTGCGTTATTGAATTTGATTATTTATTGATTGAAAGGTTGTAAATGAATGTGTAAAAATTAAATGTAGTTAGTATTTTAAGCTACAAATTATAATTGTAAAAGTTGTGATTAAATTGTATGTAAAAAAAAAAAGAAAGACTCGAAAAGTTCTGTAAACCCTGAGATCTTAGACCGGAGATGGTTTTGGGATTTTGGGTGTTACACACACGTAGCAATGTTTTGTGCTTTGATTTAATGAAGGTAACAAAGAATTTATTCTTTCTTCTCATTTGAACAAATATTAAGTCACAAGCATTGCTATGATCAAGTGATTATGAGTTTCTATCAATTTTTTGAAATGAAGACCTCGTTAATTTTCCTCAACACATTTTTCACATTTTATGAATATAATTAATGTGATTTTGTTCTAAGTTAATTAATCTTCATAAAGAATTTAATTAACAAGTATGAGCCTGCCATGTCATAAATTTAATGACTCAAACATATAAAAGGAAGAAACGACATTTTTATTCATTGTTATTGTTTTTACAAAGATTGCATATCCCCCTCCCACATAAAACCTATATCAAGCATACAAGTTTATATCAGACATTTTTTTCGAAATATCATCCACAACATTAGCTTCGTTAGTTCTAACTCTTTTTGAAAGCCTATAGCCAGATGATTTGTGTCCCATCTTATTGCAATTGAAGCATTTCCCTTGGAATTGGGGCTTCTTGAAAACACCTCCTTTTGGTCCCAGTTTAAACCTAGTCTAAGATTGTTTTCCTTTCTTGAAGTCCTTCTTGACTTCTACTACATTTGCCTTAGCTACATTAAGATTGACTGTTTTGTTAAGCTTTTTGGATGCACTCATATTGTCTTCTTCAATCCGAAGTCTGACAATCAATTCTTCCACTGTCATTTCCTTTCTTTTATGCTTCAGATAGTTTTTGAAGTCATTCCAAGCAGGGGTAGATAATGGCTGTCACCTGAAAGGATTCACTTATAACCATCTCTTCAACAAGAATGTCGTGAATGATTAGTTAAAATTTTTGCACCTTCATAACAGCTTTAGAATCAATCATTATAAAATTCAAAATTTTGGCAAATTTCTAAGCTCCAGCATCTTCAGTTTTGTATTTATGGTCCAATGACTCTCATAGTTCTTTAGTTGTCTTCTTCACACTATACACTTCATAGAGTGCATCAGTCAAACCGTTCAAAATGTAATTATGGCATAGAAAATCAAAGTGCTTCCAAGCTTCAACAGCATTGAAGGCGGTAGCAAGATCTACCTCATCCTCTCTCACAGTAGGAGGATCATCCCTTAGAAATTTGACCAGGTTTAACATGGCCAAATAAAACAGCATCATTTGTTACCACGTTTTGAAATTCTTTCCAATAAATTGCGTAGGTTTTTCATTATGGCTCATAGCCACCGACAAAGTTTGACTTTGGCTTTGAGCCTGAGCAGGGACAATTACAGCATCAGACTGAGGACTGGTTGAATTCTTGGATGTTTCAGGCATTTTTCCCGTCTAGAATTCAGAAACAAAACCAATATTAGTAAATTTATGAATCTGTTAAACGTCAGGAATTTAGTTAGAACTAATAACCAGAAACAAAAACACAACTTTTTGTTAAACGGCAAAAATTTAGTAAAATTAAAAACTCGAAACAAAAATTCACACGGACTAATGGAAAACACAATAATGAACAGTGCACCAGATAGGTTACATTGAAAGAGAGATGATGCATTAGGCACGCTTAAATACCAAGTCTTTCAAAACACCAATCCTAGACATGCACTCCCAAATTGTTTTTCAATTATTCGTACGTACTCGCCTTTGATTTGTAGGTATCTGTCTTAAGATTGTTAGACAAAAGGCAGTATATAAAAAATATAAATATAATTTAAATTTAATAATAAATTTAAAAATAAATAACAAGTATACTTCACGTAGTATTTGTAGATGGATTGAAAATAGAAATCCGTTGAGGCCTATATAAATAGTCTCCTTAAGACAGATTCGCCCTCTCCTAGGTGCTAAAGAATTTTGAAGATACAACAACGAACACCTACCAAAAGCAGCACAACTTTCAGTGAATAGGCGAATTCTAACCAAGCATCCTCTATCACCAAGCAAAAGCAATATTTTGAGAGAAAACTAAGAACATGAATTTGAAAGAGAGCAAAAGTGATTGTTCTTCACTTGATATGTTAAAATGAAAAGAAGAAAGGGCTATTTATAGTGAAATTTCATAAAACAGTTACATGAAATTTAAAATAAAGATCATGATGAGAGTTACAAAACTTACGAGGAGAGTTACAAACATTATGGGGAGAGTTACAAACATAATGTTTTGTAGGTTATTAACATGGTGAGTTAAAAAAATTTAAAACAAATAAAGCTATGTAACTGTATTTGGAACACCAAGTGACAGTTCTGTTGAAGCGAAAAAATATTTAAATAGGCTAAAATTTTCAATAGGTCCAATAAGGCTTGACCAATCCAAACACTTCGCATCTCCCAGGTCGTACAAGTGCACTCTTAACCCGCTTTGATTTGATCAGCACCTCCTTTGGAGGAGAGTTTTAATTTAGTCATTTAATAATTAACATGCTGCTTTTAGCTTATAAATCCTTCTGATATATCACACTTTTAACAATGTGGGATATGAGATTTTAAGCACCATTTTTCCTCAACAATCAATTTCATGTAGCTTACTTTGAGCTTCAATTTTTCATTCATTACTCAACCATTTTGAACATATTATATATCGTTTTAAAAATCTCATAAAGTAAAATGTAACAATAAAATTTATTATTTAAAACTCTAATTTTAACCATGAATAATATACCTCAAAGTTCCCTGATAAACATTATTTACCAACACTCCTTATTAATGAGTTCAAAGATTTCGGCTTTTCAATTTTTATTTTTTTTGAAATTCAAGTTTTCTTCACTTTAAAGCACTGTGAATCAATGGAGTTTAGGGTATCGTTATTATTATTTTTTTGTTTCTTTCCGTTTTGGGTAATGTAGCGTTCTGTTTCATGAAAATATTATCATTGCTTACCTTTGTTTAAATTTTAATTTTAATTTTATTCTATTTTATTTTATTGTAATTTCGATCTGAATATTTTGGTTTAAAATGTTTTACTTTTACCCATTACTATAAACCTGACGTGGAAAAGATAAAATAAAACAATCTGACTAAAATAACACGTGGCATCATTAGGTCTACATTGATAGAGGTAAAACAATACCTTTTCCTTTCAAATCATATTGAAGTACAAGATTAAATCCTATCAAATTGTATTAGAATTTTATAAAATTCTATTTTTAAAATTTGCATAATCATACATTTTAAAAAAAAATGTTTTTATATTGGTAAAAAATAAATTATGAATTTTAGAAAAATAAAATAAAATTTTGTGATTGTTTAGAATATTTTTAGAGAAATAAAATTAGTTAGTTTAGTCATCATTTGTATATTTCAATTATTTTTTTTATGAATTACAATTACAAGATAATGTCCGAATAACAATCACGATTAACGCGATTCGAATTCGAATCACACTTGAAACGGTGAATACCATTGACTCGAAAGAGAAAATGATTAACTTCACAATAATTTGAAAAATTAACTTTAAAGAATCTTTCATGAGTACAAGAATAAGATTCCCAAGGGATGATAATAACATTACATATATGAAGAGAAACAACATACACTAGAAATTTTGCAGTGACAAAACAAAACTAAATGCTTAAAGAGTACATGGCTGTCATTGATGATCAGCTGCCAAAAAAGCTCTCAATATTTGGCCCTCATCAACTTTAAAGAAGCCAACCCATTTTCCATGTGCATAAACTCAACCACCGTACGTTACTGATAAAGCTTTTAAAATGGCAAGAACTCACTAACCATCTCATCAACCAAGGCATTCAGTATTTGACCCTCGATGTCGGCTCCTAGTGCAAACGCATCTACTTCAAAATCCAGCCACTTTCCATGTTGGCTTCTCATGTCTTTGTCCACAAGCTCATCCACCATGCAATCTCCCATGCCTCTCCACCCACATATCTCGTTGTACACTTCTTCAGCTAGCCACTCATTTCGTCTCAGGATTGTCATCCCTTTCGTCCATGTATTGTATCCTCCACCAACATACCGTCTGCATCTCAAGTCCATGCATTCACTGACTGAATCAAATAGTACCTTCCGTTCTAGCCTTGACTCACCATCAAGTCCAAATCCAACTCTTCGGCTTTCCAACTGATCAAAGAGATGAGAATTTATAGTTTTACGTGCACGGCCTAAGGCAAAGTCCTTGAACATTAACTCCACGTTACACAGTATCAGCTTCACATATTCTAGTTCCCAGTTGGATGATTTCATGGATTCTGACATAACAACAATATTTTCATTACATTTAGCCACAGTTCTTGAATACATGGAGGAAGCAGAATCTGATAACTCTGTATCAGCTTCTAGTGAGCGTAGCTTCTTTAAAGAACTTAGCCCGAGAACTTCCTGAGCTTGGACAGATGAACACTGCTTACTTCCTGAAATAATATCCAGGATACGCATTAGTATACCCATAGAAAAACTTATAGCATAGATTCAATATTGAACATAAAGGGTAAGCCACAAGCTTTACCTTCTATACTGAAACTATCAGTGCTATCCGAAGAGTTGCAGCTTTCAGTTGAAAACGTCGGTTCAAGGATAGAAACTGGACTAGGTTGCCAAGCATCAAGAGGGCTGCTACTGCACTCATCAACTCCTCCCTGAATGTACCATAATAGTGTTAAATATCAATTCATGAACTAGTTTTGTTGCATTTGATAGCAACAGTCTCTTGTGCTTGAGAAGAAAAATGGTTAACCATTAAAACCTCAAAGGTGACACACAATCAAGCTGCAGATTAAAATGCTAAATCTTTTACCTGAAGCTTGTGTTTCAATCTGAGCAGTTGAAAATCTGCAGAGGAAAGATTGGAACTGTGACAACTACCAAGTTTATCATGTAACCGGGGCAAGCTACTAAAAGCATTAGGAGTGCTGTGCGCAAAATCTTGTGAAAATGATGTAGAACTAGAAGGTGATCCTGAATTGAGAGATTTTTGGCAGGACGATTCGACCGCATTACTTAATTCCCTTAGCTTTTGTTCCAAAAGCATGCTTAAAGCATCTCCCCCTATCACATTATATCTGGATGAAGGCAACTTCAGACTCTCAGTGTCAAGCGACAATCTCTTACCCCGATTATCCAAGCAAAGGTTGTTATTTTTCTGAGAAACCTGAGATGTTTCCATTGAACGGGTAAGCGGGGCTGTGAATGTGAATGAGACAACATCCATGCCTTTCTTCTTGCTATCTTCAACCCAGCTGATGTTCCTTTCTGTAACAGGATGATCTTCCTTCTGGTTTTTTTCAATCAACACACTATCAACAACCTGATTTTTCTCAAAATGGAAATCCCTATCTATTGATCTTTTCTTCCTCGGGTTCTTTGTACTGGAATATGGACCTCCTTTTTCCCTATCCGCTGTAACTAAGCCCAACTTCCTCAAGCCAGTTTTGGGGTTTCCAACAGTTTTAACTGACATTCTATGTTGCCCGAAAGCAGAATCCCCAGAGAGCACTTTTCTACTGTGCGAGTTGGCATCCGCATTCTTTGAAGGTAATTTGTCCTTAGCAGCTATAGAGTTCTGCTTCTGATTGTTCTGCCTGAGTACACTAGAAGAATTGTGCATTGAAGGTTTCTTATGCAAACTCTTTTGAGTACTTGGTTGACTCTTGAAGGCTTGACTACACTTAACCTCAATCTGGTCTTTCGACCCTAACAAACTCCGGTTGCTGCTCGAAGCCAATCCTTCCTGCACATTGACCTTAGCTTGGATTGCAAGTGATATCGACTTCCCTTTATTCTTTAAAGCAGAAGAAATTTCTTCACTATCAGAAGTCCTGGGTGATGTTGTCTCTATGGATCCATTCCAGCTCTTGTTCAAAGATTGTCCTTTAAGATACTTGGCCGCATTTGACTCAACTGGCCTTCTAGTCCTTTCAGTGAGCCTCGATGTTTTATGTTCAGATTCTGCTTTCTCTTTTAAATCTTGAGCTTTCAAGGGCACAGAAGATCTGACGACAGGCATTTTCTGTGCAGCCTCCATTTTTTCTTTGAAATCACGAACTTTCACCAGCACTGAGGATGAACCAACCTGAGGCATTTTGGCTCTAGTTGTGGCTTGTGGGCCAGGCTGAATAATTCGTGCAGCTGTTTCCATTATGTGAGCCGCATTCTTAGTCGGAATAAAACCAGGACTCTTGATAGGAGACAAAAGTTTATGGTGGGTAATGGGAATTGTTTTAGCTGCCTTAGGTGGCAAACTTTCGATTCGAAATTTCTCTATAGGCTTGCTAACCGTCTTCTGAGGCATTGACTCCATAAAGTTCCTCGCAGGGCCCTCAATCTTACTGAAAAGATCTCCAGGACAAACTCCTAGTTGGTCATGATGATAATTAAGGTTTCTATTCCGGAAATGAGCATCTCGAAGAGATTGAGTGTCAAACAAAGGGGTGGAGTATGGCTCAGAATATGTGGGTAAGGAATCTAATCCCATAAGCCTGGCAACCACACTAGGGGCCCTAGTACCATACATATCATCATCTGTGTCTGAGGAAGCACAACTATAATCGCTACTTCCCTTGATGCTTGTCCCGGCTCCAATTTCATCCTCATCAGTCTACAATAATCACAGCAACAATTGTAAAGGAATCTTGATTGAAGTGCTACTGTTCAAGAGTGTAAAAGGATCAACCCTGAAGTCAACTGAGATTTGCTAGTTCTCACCAGATGGAGTCGTGTCATCGGCAAGTTCCCATCACTTCTCTTTCCCTGTTTTGATCGCTCTAAAAAATTGAAGGGGAAAGAAAACATTAGCAAACATAAAAAAAGACAGTATTATAACGAGAATATAATTTGCAACTACATATGCTTGCCATGCAGGCCAACAAACATGTTGCATTCTTATCTGCATAGGGAAGACGGTTGTACCCGGAAAATCAGACTTGCTAGAGAATAACTTCTTCCGAGATTTCGCTTTCCAGTCAAATAGCTGAAAAAATCCACCTACATAACCTCCAGTTTTTGATCCTGCTTTGTCAACCCCCATTGTATAAAAGCAGAATTTGAACTGCTTAACTTATACAAGCAAATGATACAAGAGAAACAGAAACTCCACTCCACCAACCAAATCCATCTGCAGACATTATTAGACACAACAAACAGTTAAGTATGGACTAAATTGAAATTCTGACTATTATTTTCTAAAAAGCATATGCATGCTATTCAACACTCCAAGATAGGAGCTTTCTTTGTAATTTCAGTCAGTCAATATTTTATCAGATGAAATGGAAGATCGATATCTATCTGGTACCCTAAAAGGGATGTTAAAAGCCTATCAATGGAGATGAACTAGTTTCTTCTTACCCTGAGATGTCTAAAAACACAAAACATGGCCAAATGTAGCATCTATATCTTCATTTTTCATCCCACTTAACTAGACATTGCACACCTTTTTTTCTGCCATTGACTTGGCAGAATTACAAACAGCTAAAAATTGTCAAACAAACAAGACAATATAAGAACATGAAATGAACACTAAAATCAGATTGTCACCATCTTAAATCTATATCACAATGCACTCGTTCTTAAGACATTTAGCTATTTTATTCCCACACTTTCCAGTGACAAGCAACTTACAATGTCAAAACCCTTCTATATCAACATCTCTACAATATCATACCATTTGAAATTAGCTTCAACAGATGAAGTTCCTATGGTACTAAGGGGTATTAACAAAAAATAATAATTTGTAGAAACTAATTGCATACTCTCATTTTACTAATAAAATCTGAAAATAAAAGGCTCTCTGAGAAAGATAGAAAGAGGGAAATTGCCTCTACAATATAGCAAGCAATTCAATTTAATTCAACATCCATCAAGAAGACTAGATTCAAATATTTTAAGGGCACAAACCTTTAAAGAAAACGATTCTTTCACAAACAACAAATAAACATACAAGCTCAAACCAACAACACAATGATCAATAAACAGCAATTTAATAAGAAAAGCAATTGCCAAATCCCCCCCCCCCCAAAAAAAAAAAAACAACAAAAAGAAACCCAGAACTTTAAATGGAAGAAAAAGACTTACACTGAAATCCAATGAATGAGATCAGCTTAAATGCAACAATATTTCATGGTTCAACTTAAATATAGAGAAAAAAAACAGAACATTGCAATGGGGTTCAGCTTAAATTTGAGATTTTTGGGAGAAACAAAAGTGAAAGGCTCCTCCTTTGAGAGTGAGAAAAGGACTGAGAGATAGAGATAGAGAAAGAGAGAAGTGTGTGTTTATGGGTGTGTCTGTGATGTAGTTCGAAGCAATAAATGGAGACACAGTAAATAATAGCATAGGGGTTTTCCATTAAAAAATAATAATAAAATTAAAATTGTTTTGCATAAAATTTTGTAATTTAATTTAAATCATTATTAAAATGAAGTGGAATTAAAAAGCCTATAACGTCTCTTCTAAGAGGGTCGAGATTTCAAATTCCAAACGGACTTTTGACTGTTCCTGGGGATTCTGATAAACTTACAAGTGGGTTTCAATTAGTGTGTGTACTACTTGATGGGTTGGTAAACACGTGTTCAAACCCTTTTCTGTAAATTTGGGACAACTTGGTAATTCAATGTCTAATCAAATGGGCCTATTTTGTTAAAAAAATTCAAATGAGCCAATATACTATATAAATTGATATGACAAATTAATTGATGAATTTAATTAATTTAAATATAAAATATTAATTTTAATATATTTTATTAAATAAATTTAAGAACACTCATATATTTTAATTTAAAAATATTTATTTCAAAAATCATATCAAATATTACTTTTATTATTTTCATAAATAATTGAATTTTTGTCTTTTAACTTTTGAGGTTTGTATAATAAAATTATCGATACATTTTTAATTATTCGTAAATTCTCACTAGCTATAATATCTTTTACTCAAATCATCGTTGATACCAAATAAAATATGCAACATTCAATGTCAGAAATATCTTTCAATGTTTTTTATTGTTTAATTCGAATTAATTTATTTATAATAAATTTATTTTTATTTTTCATTATAAACCACTCTGTTATAAACAAAAAAATAATAGATAAAGAATGAATATAAGAATATGAGAACTTATATTACATTTTATATCTTCATTCCATTTACAAGTAGCATACTCCTCTCTCTATATATATATATATAAGGAGATTCGACTCTTCATATTCTAATACATAAATAAGAAAAGTAATTACAAGAATATGAAAGGTTAAAGAAAATGAAAGGTTAAAGGTCAAGAGAGATGAAAGATTGAATATCCATTTAATAATATTCATAACACTCCCCCTTGGATGTTTATTGTATAAAGGATATGCCTAATTAAAAACCTTATTAGGAAAAACCCTGTGGGACAAAAATCTAGTGAAGGAAAAAAGTGTACATAATCCTTTGATACATAGGATATCACAACCATATATATATAGTGTGAATTTACTCCCCCTCATGTAAGCATCACTTAAGATCTTCGAAACAACGAAATCCCATGTTGAAAATTAATTTCTCAAATGTAGTAGTAGTTATTTGTTTCATAGAGCACCAAGAAATTGCAATATCACCATATGTGAAAACATAACCAGTTTGTGATCGAGCATTCTGAGGATTAGATAAGTACCCTGCATTTGCAAATTCAACTAATTCTGTTTTGGGTAGGTTAGAGAAAAATAAACTCATATCTCTTGTACCTTGTAGATAACAAAAAACATGCTTAACCCTATTCCAATGTCTTCAGGTTGGACAAGAGCTAAATCTTGCTAATAAGTTGACAGCAAATGATATATCAGGTCGTGTATGACTAGCAAAATATATCAATACATCAATAGCACTTAAATATGGTACTTCAAGACCAAAAAAATCTTCTTCATTTTTTCGAGGATAGAAAGGGTCTTTATTTACATAAAGTGACCTAACAACCATTGGGGGTGCTTAACGAATGTGCGTTATGCATTAAATATTCTTAGCACTTTTCAAGGTCTTTCATTTCAAATTCTTTCTTTAAGCACTACATTATCACTAAATTCTCTTCAAGAGTCTCAATGTTATTTAAATCATCAACCTACACAGCAATTATAACAAATCCTGATCCAAAACATCTTTATAAAAATGCATGGAGAAATGAGATCATTCTTATAGTCATCCCTTATAAGTATTCACTAAGGTGATTATATCACATACACCCAGATTGTTTCAATCCGTAAAAGGGTCTGTTTAATTTGATTGAGTAATGTTCTCGAGAACCTGAATTAACTACTTCTGGCAGATTAAAACCTTCTGGGAGTTTTATGTAAATGTTATTATCAAGTGGGCCATATAAATAGGTTGTAACTACATCCATTAGGCGTAAATCAAGCCATTCTCTTATTGCCAAACTAATCAAGAACTTAAAAGTAGTTGCATCCACCACAAGAGAGTATGTCTCTTCATAATCAATATCAAGTTTCTTGTGAACGTTCTTGTTACAAGTCAATTTTATATATTATGATTTGTATTTTTTTTCCTCTATTATGCTAACATGTACTCCCTTTGGCTTTACACCTTCTGGGTGTTTGGACTTCTTGTCCGAGATACATTTCATAAGTTATAATAGAATTATTTATTTATTTTTTTTGATGACTTGTTCTCATCTTAATGCTTTCAAGTATATTTTCATTCAAAATCCTCACTTTTCTATAATATTAAAGTGTCCCATGTATATTATTGTTGTCGACAATAATTCCATTTTTTTTCAACTCCATCATATTTAGTTATGACATAATTAATTGAGATATCTCATTATATTCATAATTTCAAGTACTTGAACCTCTTTTGGGGTTTTATTAAAAGTTATGCCTTGGGTCTCTTCATAAGTACCCACATCTTTTTAGTATATGATCATCTTCATTTCTTTCTCTTTTCTTTCAATAATTTTTCGTTTTATGGAATCGACTAGTTTGTCATGCTTCTATCATGCTGAAGACTTATTTTTATCACATTGTCCTTCTGGGACATATAATTATTTGGAGCAGATTAGCTTGGTATATGTATCAGATAGTATATGGAATCTCTAAATATCATCACTAAACATATCTAGCAAATAATTTTTATTTTTCAAACTTTGTGCACGTAATATTAGTGAGGATCACAAAAGAAAATAATGACATAATTATTTAACTAATTTGTCTTCCTTTAATGTCGAGAAAATTTACAACATGACAATCCTTTTTTTTTCAAAAATTATAAATATATCTCCCTTCAACTTTTAACATCTAATGAAAATTCTAAAATTTCTCAACTTCATATTTGATGATCCATCTTAGTGCATTATGGTGGAATATGAAATAGATATTACACATCCAGATATTCTAAGATGGAATCTATTGACTTATAAATAAAAATCAATTCTCACAAGACAAATATTTCTTACATGTTGACTTGATGTAAATAAAATTACATGCTTATTGTAAATTAATTCTTATATTAATGGTTAAGCAACTAAATGGAGGCATAGTTTTGCTAACCATTAAATACAACAAGACAACTTAAAATTATCCCAACTAAAACTACGAAAATCATGCTTGAGATATGCACTAGCGTTGTTAGCACAAACTGCATTCTATAGAGATTGTACACAATCAAATTATTTCAAAAAATAATATCGCAAACTTCGAGTTGCATACATGTGATACATGAGCTCATATATTATTTGGTTATCATCTAAAAATGCAACCGACCTCTAACTTTAGCTGGTGTTAGATCAATATGTTGTCCAAATAACTAGTATGATGAAAATTATTAAAATATAACTTCTAATTCTTCAATAAAATCATATAAAATTTTATCAAATTATTTTGCATTAACATTGACTTGGGATGGTCTAACCGGTCATATCAACACTATGAACTTCTTTTCACTATCGCATATGACATTCATATAAGTGTAATGTATTCCTTCTGAGAATATTTATAACACAAAAACATAAGTATCTCATGTCATTTCTATCCATGATTTTAATGTAAAACGCATAAAAATTTCTTTCAACATATATCTTCTTGATCTGAAAAATAATCTTATGTTTTACAAAATTTTGCATCTCAAAAAGGCAAAATATTAGCTCTTCAGGAGAATGCAATCATTTTATTATATATCCTTAATGAATATTTAATTTATTCATATAAAAATAAAATGAATAGATATAAATAAAACATATATTAAATATAATAAATAATAAATTCATGTTACTAATAAGTCACTATGGTTAGATAATATATATTTTTATATATACCATAACACAACAAAATAAAAAATATTATAATGTCATATTAAAGTAAATTTTCAACTATAAAGATTTAAACATAAACATTTTCTAATCTTCACCTCAATTATAAAACTAGCCAAACAAGATGAATATCTCAAAATTCATTACGAGTACTTTTACTCCCAATAATTATATACCTTAATCAAAATCAAAATTAAACCAATCAATTCTATTTAAAATGAACCAATAAAAATAAAAACATTTATCTCCACATAAAAATCTCAATAACTAAATACGTGAAGAGATTTAAAAATTCATAGAATTAAGGATAGAGAATTATATAAATTAAAATTCTTAATAAAAATCAAATTAAATTTCAAAAGTTGATTAGACAAACTTAGGTTATCATGGATGAGAAGTAGTGATTATAAGCATCCTTTGTAATCAAGAGAAAGAGATCATCCCCAAGCAAATATCAAGCAAACATTGATTCTAATGATTCTTAAATCAAACAATTAAATCAAGAAAATGGAGGTTAAAAATATTCGAAGGTTATTGAAAATTCAAGCTACCAATGTTGTATGAAAATGCATTGGTCACGTACCTGTCGTATGTTTAAGCATCTAGTAAAATTTTATCAAAGCATCCAATTAAAAAAAACAATATTAAGACAAATTTTGTCCAAAATGATGAAATGGAGGATAATTTTTTTGAAAAAAAGATGAAAATTTTCATTATGATGCTAAAGTTGGCCATGCATACAAGGATTTTCAAGTGGTTAGAAGTACCACTATTATAACCACCATGATAACAATTATTAGTATGTCTCCAACCACATCCTCAATTACAACGACAATCACGATCTTTATATTCTGATTTTTCATAATTGTATTGTGTTGTAACATTCACTTCAGGGAATTGAATCTTTTTTACTATAAGGCATGAGATCGTTTCTAAATACTTTTTAAAGCCTTTTTCACAATATTGTTGTTGCAGGAGCACATAAGATATTTCAATCATAACAAGCTTTAGAGAGTATTATCGTTTTCTAATGATAAAATCATTCTTTCAAATTATTGAGTCATTCAAGAGTCAAGAGGATATTTCACAGTTAGATGTTTCACTTTTAATCCTTCATATAGATGATAATCATTGAACTTCTACAATTGTAACTTTCTCATTATTATTCGTGTCAAGTTATATATTCTGAGCTAACAGTTAAAGCGAGAAAGCACTATTATTCATATCTATTCAAACTTAAGTATAGAAATATAATCATCTAGATCTATTAAAATCTTATGATAATTAAGGTCAATCTTACAATTTAATCAACATAACAATAGAATACCCCAAAAATATTTTATGGAATATTAGCTAAAGATATCACATTATTTTATTTACTATAATTAAGGTTTCCATAGAAAATTTCATTCGTAAAGAAACAAATAAACCACAAGCTATGTCATATGCATCTGGATTTATATTCAGTACAAGTATATTTAACTTTTTCTAAATTTTTCATACGACATATCCAAATATTGAACATGAGCCTTTAGTGTCAAAAATAATAATATAATAATATAATAATCTAATAGGCAACGTAGTACATTTGATAAATATCACCAAATAAAATAAATTTTTAAAAATGATTACCTTATTTTTAATCATGTCAATGACATATGTTATGAAAGATATACATATTTAAATAAAAATATTCAAGTTGTTGATACTTCAATCTTTTTCAAAGTCTTAAATCATAAACAAGCATATCATGAAATATATAATACATAATTTCATATTTAAATACGGAAAAAAATGAGCATCATTTTAACTTTTTTTTCATCAAAAATATTGAAATTTCAAAATATTTCAAGCACACGTAGAAATTTACATACCTTAACCTTATTGCTTGTTGCTTTAACAAGAACGTTGTACGTCTCGATTACTTGTTCTCCAACAAAATATTGAATACTATCGAGCAAGCTCGTGCTGATAACGTGTTATAAACAAAGAAATAATAGATAAATGATGAATATGAGAATATGAAAATATGAGAATTTGTATTGTATTGCATTCTATATCTTCATCCCATTTACAAGTAGCATACTCCTCTCTATATATAGATAGAGAAATATTTGACTCTTCATATTCTAATACATAAATAGGAAAAGTAGTTATAAGAATATGAAAAATTAAAAAAGATAAAAGTTACAAGTCAAGGAAGATAAAAAGTTGAACATCTATTTAATAATATTCATAACACCCTAATATTTTACAACTTTTATCTATTTTTATTTCAGAGTAGATTTCTTTCATACAATTTCCTTTTCTTCACATAATTATACTTTCCTTTTTAATTCTCTATTTATCTATTATCATATTCCGTTAACACATTTATGTATTTCACATGAATTCATTAAAATTCGACTACCATTTTTTTTTAATATCAATATTTCACAAATTTAATTATTTTTTTGGTAAATTATAAAAAAAGTATAAATCCCTAACAGCAATGCAACTCAAACTCAAGCTACATCTGAGACAATAAAGAATTTTACCATCAAGTCAACACACAGATTCACAAATTTAATTATTAGATTATTATATTTTAATTCATTCGCATTTTATTGAACTCATATTAATAATTCAAATCATTATGAATCATTCATTATAAAATATTTATTCATTTCACAATTTTATAATGGCTTAATATAATATTTGGTACTTGAATTTGTCACTTTTTTATTAAGTTGGTACTTAAACATTTTGGGGTCTAATTTGATACCTAAACTTGACTCTTTTTCCTAATTTAGTATCTAATCTTTTTATTATTAATTCATTAAGCAACGCTCAATACGTATTTTTAACATGAATTTGATATCTAATCTTTTCAATATTAATTCGTTAAGCATCGCTCAATACCTATTATTAACATGAATTTTCTCTAAAATTGACAATATTTTTGTAACATTAAAAAAAAGTTTTCAACACCGTTATTGTTTTGTGTAATTTTTATAATATTTAATAAATTTAGGTACCAAATTTAATCTAAAAAAAAACTTAGGTACCGAATTAGGAAAAAATGTCAAGTTTAGGTATCGAATTGGGTCCAAAAAAGTTTAGGTACCAAATTAAGAAAAAAAAATGTCAAGTTCAACTGCCAATTTAAGTGAAAAAAGTTTAGGTACCAAATTAGGAAAAAATGTCAAGTTCAGGTACCAAATGTTATATTAAACCTTTTATAATCAAATATTTAGATCTTATATTTTTCATTATTGATTCCTTCTCACTTCTATTTATTATTAATCGATGTCAAATACACTATTTAAATAAAAAAATTTCAAACCTCGTGTGTTGGCCTGATGATTAAGGGCGTTCATTATTCAAGGTGTGACCTAGGTTTGAATTGCACTAAAAACGTTGTTGTTAGAGCTTTGCCTTCCCCTTGTGTATTTCACCAAAAAAAATTCCTAAACTTTTCTAATAATCAATAATATTTTTAATATCATATTTTCTATATTATTTATAATATTCAAATCATTTTATACCATTCATATTTTATATCCATTATTATTCAAAATTCCACCAAATCCTTTACCAATTAATAAAGTTATCATGGATATATTTTCTACATCATACTCACATTTGTATCTCTTCTAGTATTATGTTATTAATCATTTCAACATTTAATCATATTTCATCACATAACATAACTTAGTCAGTGTAACACTTTTTACCTGGCTAACCCGAGCAACGAATGTCACACTTGAATACTAAATGCACTAAATTAAGATATTATCAAATTCAATTCATTTTAATTAAATTAAGTTCATTTAGAGTGATTTGAGAACTTTTCAAGCAATCCTTAAAGTTTGGATCCAATTACGGGTCAAATGGGTCAAAACAATGTAAATGTAAAGATTAGAAGCAGAGGTATCGATATCTTTGAGCTAGGTATCGGTACCCCAACTAACTTACTATAAATTTTTTCATTTTGGAAATTAGGTACCTGTCTCTAAGGGTACCGCACCCTTCGTGCAGAAGACACCAAAGCATGCCAAAATGCTCTCTTTTCATGCCAAAATCAATATCTTTCATTCCCATACCTCAATTATCCATTTTAAACATAAAAAAACCATCAAAATAACATGTGATACAATATGCTAAAGCAATATGATAAAATAAGTTAAAGCAAAAATCATTTAGTTGCTTTGAAACTTACGAAGTTATTATGCACTCACGTGTGCACTACTTTCATATGCAAAAAAACTGTTCCAATCATAACTTGACATGTATATCTTAATTATAATTACAAGGACAATTACATTAAAAACCCAATAAATACGTCATAATATGTTGCACGTTTTAATAATTTCATCATTAAATATATAAGAATATATATATATATATATATGATTTTTTTTGCCACACCATAAATCCAACAAAAACTAAAAAGCCTCAATTGAAATTTTGAATTTTAAATTTAAAAAATAACCACCTATAAAAATAATAACTTGAATGAAATAAAAGTATGCATAAAATACATAGTGCTTCGAAGTGAACTTCTAAATAGCTATCCAAACATTCAATATCTACACCTATGATGCGAACTTCTCCAACAGGTTTAAGAAGGTCACTTTATAACCTTTTCTCGCTTGAGGACAATTGTTATATCCTACGTAGTGAACTTCGCGGACCTCCTGACATATCTAAAGAGAACTTGACACGTGTTTCTAGACGGAACCAACATCACAAAGGACCATGCATATTCAACCTACCAACTAGTGAACATTTAGTTAGCTTGCAAACCTCAGCCTTGCGAACCTCGAGACTAAGAATTGTAACATCCGTGTGTTTGAATCGGATTTGGAATAGTGATAAAATATAATTGAGAATTAGAAATGTTTAGTTGAAGTAAGGAAGGTTAGAAAAATTTAAAGATTAAATAGTAAATGAGAGAAAATATGAGGGATTAAATAGCGAATTATCCAAATTGAATTTTGAGTCATCATGGGAATTAGATTGATTGAGGAGGGGCGAAAGAGTAATTTGGTGAAAGATATTTTTGGAGGCAAAGTTTTGGGCCAAAGTGTAAAGTTGGAAGGCTCAAGGACTAAAAGTGCGATTTTACCATTTCCTTAAGTGAGATATTTTAAGTGAAAATTCTAGAGAATTTGAGAGAAGAAAAAAATGGTTAAAAAGATGAAAATATCATCTTTTTCATTAAGTGGCCGTCCATGCCCTTTTCTTCCACTTCCAACTTTTGATTTTATTCCAAATAGGTCCTTCCATCATTTTTAAGCCCTCCAAGCTCCAAAATCTCCTATTTTCTTTGAAATTTCTGAAAGAAAGTCATGAAAGAGAGTTAGTAGACACCTCAAATCTCATATAGAGTTACTTTTAGGGTGTTAGAGAGATAAAGGACTAAATCGAGAAAATTTGAATTCAAGGGTTAAGGTAAGAAATGATTAAATTCTCATGATATACATGTATTTTACTGTTATTTAGCATGAAAATTATTGAATTATAGCTTATAGCTTATATGTGTTTATGTGAAATTGAAGAGAAAGAGAAGAGAGGCAAGGATCAAATTGAAGACAAAAGAAAAGAATAGAACAAGGGGTAAAAGAGAGGAAATTCAGCCTTTTGGTTCAAGAGTTTTGAATTATAGTTTAATTTCTCTAATGATATATGAATTATTAGCATAGAAATTGTTAGATAGGTACATAATTTGAATGTTTACAATGATAAAATGAAGGGATTAATGTGTGATTTAGTAAAACAGTTTGGACAGAACAAAGGATTAACTTCGAAAATTCACCAAAAATTGTATATAATGAGTTAAGGGTTGTATTATATATGTAATTAAATATTATTGAGTGTAGTTTCATATGGAAGAAACGGTGATAAAAATGGACCTGTATATTCTGAGATATAACTGATTTTGTGTAACAAGGTCAGAGTAGGTAAGAGTTCCCCTGTTCTGACTTTGAAAAATAATATAAAAATGTAGAAAAATAATTAGAGGCTGAAATTTATATGGATAAATCCTTAATTAGTATGTTTTCAAAAGAAATAGACAGGAACATCATTTGATCTCTTTACAAAATGATAGATAATTTTTAGTGAAGAAAGGTCGAAACTGTCAGGTAGCAGAGAAGGGGTAAATTGAAAGAATTTTCTGTACAAATTGGATAAATTAAAAATTCTGAAAATTTTATGGTAAAAATATGATTGAGTCTAGTTTCAGAAACATCAAGTATATTATAATTCCGAATTCTGTAGCTCACGATATAAACAATTTAGTGACTGTGACGCAAGTGAACAGCTTTGAAAATATAAATGTGAAGTATTTGATAATGTATTTATGTGAGATATATCATTTATGAGAAATGATGCTAATTGAGATTGTGCCCAAGTAGAAAAATTAGAACCATTGTGATATTAGTGGCATGCCATTAAGGAACGCTAGCGCGCTTACTGTTTCGCACTTCGTGTGCTTACTGATTTGTGCTATGTGCGCCTACTGATTGCACTATGTGTGCTTACTGGATTGCACTATGTGTGCTTACTGTTTCCCAGCACTTGTGTGCTTAATATTAAGAACTTCGATACTTTCTGTTCCGTTTATCCGATGAGTTCTATAGAAGTCTACATTGGGCTAAATTGTGGAAAAAAAATGTGGACCAAAGTGAAATGAATGTCAATGTAGTAAGATACAAGCTATATACTGGTAAGGCGAAAGAGTAAATTACATGAGAAAATTTAAAAGTTTATATTTTGCTTTTGTAGTACTTATTAAGCCTTCATCGGCTTAACGTATTTATTTTAACGCGTAGGTACAAGGAATACAAGAAGCTAAATCGAGACCTCTCATCACATCACATCACTTGGAGCTCAAATTTAGGTATATTACTTTTTATGTAAAATAACATGTACTATGGAACTTATATGTGTCCTTATTAGAAGAAAAAAAAATGTGTTTGGAAATGTTTTGTGTGATGAAATGAAATGATGAATTTTAGTTGAAATTGTGTTTTGTACTAAAAATCATATTTTATTTATTTTAAATTAATTTTAAATCTCGATTTTAATTATACATGATTAATTTACGATATTTTGAATCAAGAAGCTTAAAATGCATTGTTTGATAAATTTTTTTTTACATGACCTGAGTTTTCTGTACTAAACATTAATGAAATACTTCTATATCGGGTTTATACGTATAAACCAAATATAGAGGTGTTACAGCATCTTTGTTAAGATTACATGAGGACCACGTAAAAGTCTAAAGTCATTAATTACTAGTCGTCTTAAAGCGTCCTATCTTAGGACGTAGCATCACCGTCACTACCAAAAGTATCAAATCAGACTTCAATGTCAATTGCCTCAAGACACGTAACTCAGCTTATCTCTCATTATAAAAAGACCATGCAAATAACTCATACACACTCACGTACTCACTTTTTCTACTAGAACTCATAAACTCCTTCACCAAAGATTCATCTCCCTACGTTCTCTAAACAAACCACTCTGTAAACCATTACCTTCCTTCCCAATTAATCCTAGTGATTAGACCTGATCATGGGTTGGGTCACCTGACCCGAAGACCCACCCGAAAAATGGGAGGGTTTAGATAAAAATATAGGTCCGAAAAATAGATTTGGACAAAAAGTGAGGCTCATTTTTTAAATGGGTCGAGCCTCGGGTAAGAGTTTTTTGGCCCGAGCCTAGCACGACCCAACCCGAATAAATTAACCATTTTTAATAAAAAATTATATTGTTGTTTTAGTGCTGTTTTTTTACTATTGTTTTCTGTTTTTTGCTATTTTGGTGTTTGTTTTACTGTTTTGTGCTGTTTTGTGCTTTTTTTACTGTTTTGATGTTGTTATTTTTGTTACTGTTTTTATTGCTATTTTTGCTGTTATTTTTGTTACTGTTTTTGTTGCTATTTTTGTTGTTATTTTTGCTGCTGTTTTTGTTGCTATTTTTGTTGTTTTGCTGTTATTTTTGCTACTGTTTTGGTTGTTATTTTGGTTGTTTTGATGTTTTTTTTTATGTGTTTTTACTATTGTTTCGCTGTTTTTTTAATATTATTTGAATATAGTAGAATTTATGTTTTATTGTTAATTTTTTTACTACTTTATTTGCAACTATCTTAATATAAAGAAATTTTAATGTATTTTAAATTTGTTTATTTTTTAATGTTTGTTTTAATGTTTTTAAGTTTATTTGATATATTATATATTTTTTCAATTTGTTGTATATAATAAAATAATCTAAAAAATTAATGTGGGCTGGGCTCGGGCCTAACAATTGGGCCTAAAAATTTGTTGAAGCCCGACCCGAACCCGACCTGACTCGGCCCACAATCAACTCTACTAGTGATTGACAAATTCATTAAAAAATATTAAACAAAAATAAAATAAAAGTACTAAGCAATTATGTTTTTAGTAATAAATGATAATACTAATTTCTAATGCAAATCAATATATTATTGTATCATAATCATATTGTTAAGGAATTAAAAGAAGACACGTATATATGCTTTTAACTTAAAAATGGGTTTAAAGTTTTTTTCCAATGCTAATTTTAGTGCTAATTAATAGAAAAATGTAATTAAAAAAGATTAAAAAAAACAACGAAGTATAGAAAATACAAAGGAAAAGCCAAAACATAATAAAAATATTGATAATTCCAATCAATAATATTATTTCTAATACGGTTAAATTTGAATATGAAAATTTAAAAGTTGAGTGATTCTTGCCCAAAAAAAAATTTAATTTGGAGTGATTTAAGTTAAACATATAAAGAGACTATATATTTTAATTAAAAATTAAAAATACAAACCTTAAAATTATATATAATTTTTAATTTAATTTATATAATAAATGGCAAGGTTGCTCTTGTTGAGAGTCGAACTCAAGACCTCCCGCTTACTAAACGGGTGCTCTAACCAACTGAGCTACAAGAGCCTTGTTGAGTGCTCAATAAAGAGAATATATAGAACCATAGTTTTCATGACTAAAGTAAATTACATGTCAGAACACAAAAGAGAAAATAAAATATAACTTGCTCTTGTTGAGAGTCGAACTCAAGACCTCCCGCTTACTAAACGGGTGCTCTAACCAACTGAGGTACATATATTAAATTTTTGTATTAATTCTATTTCAGAATTCCTAGCATATATATGAACAAAAGTGGCACTGTCTGAAGAGATAAAACAGGAAGCTTCTATCTATGGTGCGGTTCCTTGGGAGCGAGTAAAGGTTTACAAGAGGGCCCCTTCTTGCATTTCAAGCTTCCATTTAGCACCAATACATGCCATTAATGTCGAAATGGGCAAAGCTTTACAGAAATATCAGAAAACAAAAAAGATGATGATGATGATTCATTATGGAGATGAGGAGAGAGGGACCTGGTTTATGTTTACTCGGCTCATCCAATTAGATAATACCCAATATTTTAGTGTTTATGAATTTTTAGGATCTGATCTATTTTGAAATTTTAGGTGAGACATTTCATTTCCTTTTATAAAATTCTCTACTATTTAGACTTGGATTATTATTCTTTTTTGGTAAATTATACGAAGAAGATAAAGTCTTAACAACAATGCAATTAGCGCGACTCAAATTCAAACCACACCTGAACGGAGAACATTCTGATCATCAAACCAACACACGAGTTTCATTTCTCCCTCTAAATGTAACATTTAAGCACTTTAACCTATTGATTGCAACTTTGAGGATTCCATGGTTGTGTTAAATTAGATGAGGATTTAATTGAAAATCGTTTCTAAGATAAAATTTAGACAACTAACTCTTAAAAATCAGATTTTGTTTTAAAAAAAACACCTTTTTCGTTATGTTTTGATTCATTTTCATCTTTGATTATTGTAAATATTTTTTTAAAGAATATTCTCAAGATTCCTTGATTTTTTATATAATATTTAAAAAAAATTATAATTTGTTCTTAATTATTATTAACATATATATTTTAATTTTTCTAAATGGTTGAATAGTAACGTTCAACCGATTCAACCTAAAAACCAAAGGTAATCTTGATCTATTATTGTAAGTAGAGTAAACTACATCTTATTAGTAAGTTTACACTTTAGTCACTCAATTTTAAAATGTTATAAATTGGTCATTGAATTATTCGACAGTTATCATTTAAGTTATTAAGTCGTTGAGTTACTAACGAATGTTTGATGGTCGTTAATTGTAACAACCCGGATTTTAAAAGAATCGGAAATAATAATTGAAGTCCCAAAAGTGTCACAATAGGGTCAGTAACTAGTAGATTGGTAACATTTACAAACTATATTAAGAGAACTATATTAAAATCTCATGAGAGGAATTTAAACGAGTTGGTGATGGGTTGAGCGACAAGGATTTGGTTGTAAAGAAATGTAAAATGGGTGACGTAATTGAACATGTTAAAAAGTCAAAGAATAGGGATTGGAGGTCTAATATAGCTATTATTATACCAGTAATGATTAAGGTATGGGTGGGACTGTAATTTGAGTGGTTAACAAATTATTTTAATATTAAGAAAATAAAAAGGGTAAATATAGGTGAGTTAGTGGAGGAATTAGGTAGATTAAAAAGGAGGAAAAGTGAAGAAGAAGCTCCTTCCTTCAAACGTGAAAAACTCCATTGTTGAAGACCAAGGTGTTCGGCCAACTCTCCCACCACTTCAAGTAAGATTTTTGGTTTAGTTTGAATAAATACTATGGTTTTGAGACCCTGTTTGTTAGCTCTAGCTAACCGAGGGTCTATTTGTGAAATCATTAGAAGTTTGGGGACTTCCCATGCGGGAGATAAGCGTATTTATAAATACTATTGTTCAAACTTTAAGTTGAAAGCTATACAAAAGTATTATGTTAAGAAACTGGCGATGAATTGGAGATTTGAGTACTTATTTGTAAAATTAGTAAAAATGCTATGCAGAGGTGAAAAGATAAGACTTGAATGGATGCATGAAACGGTTAGAAGTATGTATTTTCGGGTATTGTAGTTGAATGCTGAATCAGTATAGTGACTTAATTGCACAATGGTGGAAATGTGGAGAGTAGGGGGTAAAAATTACCACAACTAAGTTCATGGGTTGAATTGATTGTCAAGTAAATTCATTCATGAGTAAATCTATTTTATAGATCAAGGATGTCATTATCACGGAGTGAATTTAGGACCTTTTATACGAACGTGTAATCAAGGTAAGTTCGTGTATTATTCGAATTAACAAATTTTATTAAACAAATTTAATTGCTGATTTTCTTTATATCCATGAGGATATTGTGAAAAGGGATGTCCGAAAGGACATCAATGTAAAGATTATATCCATGAAGATATTATGAAAAGGGATGTCTGAAAGGATTTTAACGTAAAGGTTAAATCCGTGAGGATATCATGAAAATGGATGTATGAATAGACATCAATGTAAAGGTTATATTCGTAGGGATATTATGAAAAGAGATGTCTGAAAGGACATTAACGTAAAGAGTTGGGGTTTAGAGATGAAACGTCAAACTAAAATAAAACAAAAATAAAATAAGTAAGTGAAATAAATATTATTGCTAATTAATTAATAGAGATAAAGAAATGAGAAAAACTATATTTAATAAGCTTATCCTCAGCCTCGGTTTCCTTCGATCTTGAATCGATCCTTAAAAATTAATCTTCCCTTTTTAATCGATAAGCTGGTTATAGCGCTTGAGAACGTCCCAACCGCCAACTTTTCCTCTAGTAGCCGGTTTCGGATACGACCTGCAAACTGACCCTTGCTGAATGTCTAACCACGTCGCACGTGCTCGCGATTTAAGATTTCAACAGCTTTGCACTCTAAAAAGCCCAACTCGAATTAACAACCTCAACCACGTGGGTCATTTAAATCCAATCTCTACCACCCTTGACGGAATCCAACTAGCTTTTCCCACTTGGACACGCCAATTTGTTCGCGGGAACTCGAATATAGCACGGCCGACTAGACCTCCCAACTGTACGCCAACCTATCTCGATCCAACGTGCATTTTTTGAATCAAAAGTAGAATTAACTTTAAGGGACGAATTTGTACTATCCCATAAATCAGAATGATAGCGAGTACCGATAAAAAGGTTTTTAGCACAGTTTCGTAACTCACGATTATTTCTTGACGGAGTGATAACCGGACTAAGGCTAAAAAGAATTTAGTGATGCATGATTTTAATCATGCTTGGTGGATGGATATGGTGATGGATTGCTTGTGAATATGAAATATGGAAAGGGGAGGGGTTAATCTAGGAATTGGACAAATTTATAAAATGGAATGAAATGGAGATGGAAATGGTAGACTAGTCTGACGCAAAAAGACAAGAAGAATAGAAAAGAGATAATTTCTTAATTGCTTCAAAGGATATTCAAGTAAATTTCAATTGAATCTTAAGTAATCCCTATTTATATACAATTGAATTACTAAATATAGCCTAAGCCCTATTAAACTAAATTACCCATTTTCTAAAAATAAATAATTTAGTCAAAAGAAAATAACAATTTATAAAAATAAAAATAAAAATAAAAATAAGAAAATAACAATTTTTTACTAAGTCTTATTTGACCATTTCCACTAAAAATTCCTTTTGTAATTTTAAGCCTTCAATGTCCCTTGAATTCAATTATAGCCCGTCTCTTCTCGTATTTCTTTAGTTTTAGTCCATTTTGCTTGTCTTTTAGTAAAAATATCGACTTGTGTACCTTATAAGAAAATATAGGAAATTAGAAGTATTTTCCTCACAATTAACCCAAAATACACAAAATAAAGTTACACAAATTATTTACTATCAAATTCTCCCTACTTAGCCTATACTTGTCCTCAAGCATAATGTTTGTTTTATATTAAAACTATTTGACAAAAAATTAATAAATCCAAATTTCTTTCATTGATTAAGTGTCATGCAACAATTAGAGAAATTAGAAATAAATAATTACTTATATATACTCAAACAGCATTTTATAAACTTTCAAATACTATGAAATAAAATCAATTACTTCACAAAATTGCAACTTGCTAAATAATTTGTACCCAATTTTATTTAATACGTACACACTTTTTTTTTCTTCTTTTTTTTTTTCGATTTTATTTGAGACCTAATCTAATCTTTTTACGCGAATTGAGATGACAAGCCAAACACCTCAACTCGGTTACTCAATTTGAAAAGTCGATAGCTTTTTTTTTTTCAAGGTAGCTCGGTTAGTCGAGTGTTACAAGTTTCGGTTCGTCACTCGAATCTTTTTACGCGAATTGAGATGACAAGCCAAGTACCTCAACCCGGTTACTCAATTCGGTCACATTTCCGAGTCTTCACTCGTAACCAAGTCTAATTTATTTATTTACAATTAAATTTATTTACACACATGATTTGGGTACATACTTAGGCAAGTTTAAAAGTCTCTAATATTGTGAAGATGTCTGACTTTTTCCATTATATTCTCAAGTTTATAGAATGCATATATGATTAAAATAAGCAACCATTTATTTATAATTTCTTAATTATTTAAATTAACCTAGCAACAAAAGAAAGATGTATTTGCAAAACAAAATATCAAATAAAATTAACACAAAATAAACATATTTGCAAGAAAGAGCATGACATGCAAATAAATCCCCTCCCCCCTACTTAATTCACATTGCCCTCAATATGTGATATAAAATAATAGAAAAGAAAGGGCAAAGTGTACTCCCCTTGTAGCTTAATGAGGTGGAGGGCGACGTCGGTACTCGCGCACTAGTATCGAAAGGATGCATTCGATGTTAGCTTCCATTGTGTCCAAACGAGCTTCAAAACGGTCCGTTCTTTCCTCCATGGTGGAATGGGGCTGCTCATCTCGATCCCTCGAAGCAAAATTTCGTGTTCGTCGGAACACTCTATTATTCCGAGGTGTGTATGTACCTGGAGGAACAAAATGAAAAGAAAAAGGGGTACCGGCAAGCAATCCCATAGAATCCAAGCAATATGTATCTAATGGATCCATGTTATAAGCATGTGTAAGAGACGAAAAATTGAATGAAGGAAACAAATTCATAGCCAAATGCGAGATGTATGCACTTAAGATTAAAGGTTTACGTGCTCTAATTACTGTATGAAAATTACGTGCAAACCAATATCCGAGGTTGACTTTATAACCAGAGAACATGCACCATAAAAAGAATAGTTCAGTTCTAGTTAAAACAGCAGAAGAATCATTACGGCCTGAAAAATTGAAAGCTAGAAATCGATGGATATATCTAAGGGTCGGTTCATGCACCAACAAAGACTTCACAGTTCTAGAATTATATGTTCGATCACTCGAGTTGGTTAGAGCCGAGTAAGCTTCATTAGCATCAAAATCTCGAGGTATGTCTAACAATGCACAATTATATGAATTGGTGCCAACATCTACATTACTAGTAAATCCCATTGCAACATTAAAATCAGAAACAGACATATTGAATGTTTTACCAAGTAATCGAAAGTAAATAATATTTGGAGTTTCAACTGTTCGAATGACATACATGTTAAAACTAAACGTGGTATAAAATTCATATACAAGTTCATAAAATGTACCACATTTAATTTCAGCATACGACGACCAACCAATAGATTCAAAATATACCTCTACGTCATCATGCAAGTTAAGTGTTTCAAGAGTGCTTACATTAATGAACTTACATATAGGCATGGGTCGATGTTGAATCTCCTCGTATCTCGACTGATGCTCCGTTGTCGTAAAATTGAGAAAGCCTCAAAATATTGATTCTAGAGGCATCGTGAGAATGCGCCTTCACTGTCCGTGCCTATTTCGTCGATGTTGTTCTGTCGGTGGACTGTTTGGTGGACTCGGTATATCAACGGCATCAATACCGCTGTCCTGTTCTGGTTCATCTTCTTATTGATTTCCTGAAGTCCATCTAGGATGTTTCGCTCTGTTCGACGGTAGCTCGTTCCGGTTTGATGGTCCTACTTCCTCATAAGACGAGGAGTTGGTATCGTCCGATACATCTGCATGAAGTGTTATCAGTGGTAAAACCGAACGAGAGGTGGCAGTGTTATACCTTACTGTTTCAGGTGCATCTGATTGACTTTCTGGCTCTTCTGGTTCAAACGGAGTCAGACTCTTACGACATCGTCATCGAGTCGGTCAGTAGTCCATACTGATGGCAGTGGTGGTGGTGAAGGAAAGTCGGAATCATCGTCATTAACGTTGATTATCGGAGGTGCTGTGAATCGATTCCGACCTCGATTAAGGGGTGCTGGAAATTGGTCAGTCGAGTAGTTTCGTGTTCGAACCATGGTGGATGTCTTTTTCTTATTTCTGTCCTTGAGGTGGTGTGCGGTGACGGTTGTGACGATAAATGACAGTGGGTATGGCAAAGGTGTTCGGATAGTGGGGTGTTAGTGGTTCGATGGTATGAACGGGGATGAAGGGGAAGGAAGTGTTGAACGAAAATGTTGTGGGCTGCGAATGGCGATAGGTCAATGGTGGTCAATAGTGAACGACTTCAAGTGGGAATTCGGGCGAGTGGTGCGTTGGTTAGACGATGGTGGTTGAGATAGTGTCCGGTGGTGGTGGGTTTAAATGGTGGCAAAGAAAACCTTGGGGGGAAAAAGCAAGAATGGTGCAAAGAAAACAAGGTGCGAGGGAAAATACGCTGACCGGCGACGTGTGAGACTGCGTACGGTCCGTGGCTGACCGGCGACGTGTGAGACTGCGTACGGTCCGTGAACAACGGCTGGTGTGTGATCGACGACTGCTGTGTTTTGAAAATGGGAGAAGTAGGGTTTGAGGCAGAAAAGGATAAGGTTGAAAATGTTATTTTTTTAGGGTTTGAAAACCAAAATAAAAGTTCTTTTCTTTTTCCCTCTCTTTTTTATTCTTTGCCCGATTAGGCTTCAATTTCTGCCCATTTTTTTCTTTTTATTCGGGCCAAGCATGCCCAATTTCCTTCCTCTTTCTTTTTTTTTTTCACTCATTTAGGTTTGGCATATTGGGTTATAAAGGTTTAATTTGGGTGTTTTAATTTAAAGAGAATGGATTTTTAATGGTTTGGATTTTATTTTGGGTGTTAGGTTAAATTTAAAGGAAATGGGTATTTGGTACTTTGGGTTTTTCTGAATTTTGGTATTTTGTCATTATTGCATACCGTATGCCCACATCATGACTCGTACAGTTTCTCCGAAAAATAAATGACAACTTCTATAATGGACCTGAAAATTACAAAACAAAAATTGGATCAAATAGCTTTTATTTTTATTAAAAATTAAAATTTGAAATTAAATTAAATTAAATTTGGGTTGCCTCCCAAGAAGCGCTTTTGTTTAAAATCGTTAGCTCAACGACCTGAAAATTTATTCGACTGGTTCTTCAAGCACCAACTCTTCAACCACGTGAACTTGGAAGTTTTCATAAAACAACTTTAGGCGTTGACCGTTTACTTTAAGAATTTTCCCGGATTCTTCGCTTTTAACCTCTACTGCACCATGTGGAAAAATGTGAGTAACAATAAAAGGTCCTAACCACTTAGTTCGAAGCTTACCTGCGAAAATTCTCAGTGTTGGGTCATAAAGTAGTACTTTTTGACCAACTAAAAATTGTTTTCGAGAAATTTTCTGGTCATGAAACGCCTTAGTTTTTACCTTATAAATTTGGGCATTCTCAAACGCGTCTTGCCGAATTTCTTCCAACCCCTAAATACTTAGTTTTCGAAAATCACCTGCAATGTCTAACTCCATATTGCATCGTTTCACCGCCCAAAATGCTTTGTGCTTTAATTCCATTGGGAGGTGACACGGTTTACCAAAAATGAGTCGGTAAGGAGACATACCTAATGGGCCCTTGAATGCTGTGCGATATGCCCATAATGCGTTGTTCAAGCGTAGGCTCCAGTCTTTACGGTCTGGTTTCACGGTTTTTTCCATAATTGACTTTATTTCACGATTCAAAATCTCTGCTTGACCATTTGTTTGCGGGTGATATGTCGTGGCCACGCGTTGTGTTAGCCCATACTTTTCAACAATGCACTGATCACTTTATTGCAAAAATGCACTCCTCGATCACTAATCAGTACTCGTGGCGTGCCGAACTTGGAAAAAATAAAATTCTTTAAAATGTCTACAACGGTTTTAGCATCATCACGACAGGTAGCTTTAGCTTCTACCCATTTAGAAACGTAATCAACAGCAAGTATTATGTAGACATTACCAAATGATGATACAAACGGGCCCATACAATCAATGCCCCATACATCAAAAATTTCGCATACATGCACAAGACTTAAGGGCATTTCATTTCATCGACTTAAATTTCCTGCCTTTTGGCATCTCTCGCAAGTCTTACAAAACAAGTACGCATCACGAAAGATGTGTGGCCAAAATAATCCGCATTCTAATACTTTATGTGCAGTGCGCTTAGGACCAAAATAATCTCCACAAGCATAAGTATGATAGAAAGTTAGGATAGACTATACCTCAGTTTCAGCAATACATCGTTTGATTACCTGATCCGAGCAATGCTTCCAAAGGTATGGATCGTCCCATATGTAGTACCTAGAATCTCACTTAAATTTGTCCTTTTCAGAACGAGTTAAGTCAGAAGGAATTTTACTTATTGCGAGATAATTTACCATGTTCGCGTACCATGGATAGGCTGTTTGAGCTGCAAGTAGATGTTCACCCGAAAAATCATCTTTAAGGGGCGTGCCTTCTTTCAAAATTGTTAATCGACTTAAATGATTTGCTACTAAATTTTCACGCCCGTTTTTATCCTTAATTTCGAGGTCAAATTCTTGTAGAAGTAAATCCACTTGATTAGCCTCGGCTTCGCCTCTTTCTTTCCGATTAAGTACTTTAATGCTGCATGATCAGAATAAACGATTATTTTAGTGCCTAACAGAAATGATCTAAATTTTTCCAAAGTAGAAACAATAACTAAAAGTTCTTTCTCAGTTGTTGAATAATTGCTTTGGGCAACATCCAATGTTTTAGAGGCATAAGCAATGATGTGCGACTCTTTCTCTATTTTCTATCCTAGAATAGCTCCGACACTATGATCGCTCGCGTCGCACATAAACTCGAAATGGTAGTCCCAATTTGGCGGTTGCACTATTGGAGCTGAGACTAGCTTGTGTTTAAGAGTGTCGAATGCGTCCTTACATGCTTTATCAAACTCGAACTATTTTTCTTTCTGGAGCAGGTTACAAAGCGGTTGAGAAATTTTTAAGAAATCCTTTATAAAGTACCTGCAGAAACCTGGATTACCAAGGAAAGAGCGAACTTCCCTCACAGTTGTAGGGTATGGGAGTGAATTAATAATATCAATTTTAACTTTATCAACTACAATTCCTTCAGCAGAAACAATGTGGCCTAGAATTAATCCCTTATCAACCATGAAATGACATTTTTCATAATTTAACACAAGATTAAATTCTAAACATCTTTTTAAAATTTCTATAAGGTTTGACAAGCATTCATTGAAGGAATTTCTGTAAATCGTAAAGTCATCTATGAATACCTCTATTATTTTCTCGACATAATCAGAAAATATACTTACCATGCATATCTGAAATGTAGCTGGTGCGTTGCATAGTTTGAACGGCATTCTTCTGTAGGTAAATGTACCGAAGGGGCACGTAAACATCATCTTTTCTTAGTCTTCCGGTGCCACTGGAATTTGAAAGAAACATGAGTAACCATCAAGATAACAATAGTGAGATTTTCCTGCTAATCGTTCTAACATCTGATCTATAAAAGGAAGTGGAAAATGATCTTTTCGAGTTAAAGAGTTCAACTTCTTGTAGTCTATACAAACCCTCCATCCGTTTTGGACTCGAGTAAGAACCATCTCACCTGCCGAGTTTTCGATTACGGTTACTTCAGTTTTCTTGGGTACCACGTGAACCGGGCTAACCTAGTTACTAACGGATATGAGATAGATCATCCCAGCATCAAGCAGCTTCTGAATTTCTTTCTTTACGACCTCCATCATTGGTGGATTAAGGCGTCTTTGTGCTCCCCTCTTTAGGCTTGCGTTCTTTTCGATTGGTATTCTGTGCATACAGGTTGAGGGACTTAACTCTTTAATGTCAGCAATCGACCATTCGATCGCTTCTTTGAAATCCCTCAAGACTCGAACTAGATTTTCCTTCTCCAACTTTGAAAGTTTACTCGAAACAATCACTGGTAAAGTGTTTTCGTCTCCTAGGAAGGCATACTTAAGGTCTTAAGGTAGCGACTTGAGTTTTAAATCCGGAGCTTGTAAAATAGAAGGCAACAATTTAGTTTGAGAAGGAGTTAGCTCGAAATTCTTACCTTGACTTCGCGGAAATTTCGGAGCTTCCATAAGAAAAACGGCTTCATGAACTTTATCCTTGATTGTCATTAGTTCTTCTAATTCTTCTATGTTTTCAAGATCTAAACTCTTGTACAGAACGGTTTGTAATCCGTCTATCTTAAAATATTCAAAATACAAATTCGTTAGTGGTTCAATAATATCAACACAAGAAACATTCGATGTTACATTAGGTCGGCCCATAGCTTCATAGATATTAAATTTAACAACCTCGCCGTCGAATTCCATAGTGAGTGTCCCACTACGAACATCAATCTTTGTACGCACAGTACTTAAGAACGGTCTCCCAAGTAGAATATCAGAAGAGCTCTTTGAGTTCTCATCCTCCATGTCAATGATATAAAAATCTGCAGGAAAGATTAACTCATTTACCTTAACGAGGATATCTTTCAACACCCCTTTTGGATATACGCATGAACTGTCCGCCAATTGAATTATTACCTCTGTTTTTTTCAAAGGACCAGCATTTAGAGATTTAAAAATAGATAAAGGCATGACATTGATGGATGCTCTTAAGTCGCACATGGCTTTCTTAATGCCAACATTACCTATTTTACAAGAAATCGAGAACATACCTTGATCCTTACACTTTGGCGAAAATTTTCTCTGTAACACGGCGAAAACGTTTTCTCCCATATTCACCCACTCGTTTCCTTGAAGCTTCTTCTTCTCGGTACATAGTTCCTTCAAGGACTCTACATAGCGAGGAACCTGCTTGATCGCATCGAGTAAGGGAATGTTGATTTCCAACTTTCGAAATGTATCTAAAATTTCTCTATCCTCTCACTCCTTCTTACCTTGGGCGAGCCTTCTTGGAAACTGGAGTTGCACAACAAGTGGTTTTGGTGGTGACGACTCTGTTGGAGTTTCTGAATCTGATTTCTGTTCTTCACGTTTAATGTCGTGGGCATGACTCGTGCCAACCACGGGTTCTAAGACCTTACCACTCTTTAACGTCATAGCGCTTGCATTATGACGAGGGTTTGGTTCTGTTTGGGATGGTAGCCTTTCTTAAGACTCCAATCGGCTAACCATGAGTGCTAACTTGCTTATCTGCTTGTCTATTTCCTATAAATGCAAGTTAGTCTTTTCTTGAAAATTTTCGGTGTTAGTGGCTAACCTTTCGACAATAGCTTCTAACGACATCTTCGGAGATAGTTCCTGCTGATTTAGAGATGGCCTTTGCTGATACGATTGATTGAACTGAGGATTCGATCCATAACTTAAATTCGGATGGTCCCTCCATCTCGCATTATATGTGTTCGAATAAGGATCGTACCGTCTTTGGGGTAGACCTGGAAAATTTTCGATAACATTTGCTTACTCTGTCGATTCCTCATGTAAGATTGGACATGAGTTTATTAGATGATCTAACATAGTACAGATTCCACATAGCTTCGTTGGGCCTGACTTATCTGCAAGCAAATTTTGCATAATATTAGTAGACCTGCAAACCAACCCTTTTCGAATGTCTAACCACGTCGCACATGCTCGCGATTTAAAATTTCAACAGCTTTGCGCTCTGAAAAGCCTAACTCGAATTAACAACCTCAACCGCTTGGGTCATTTAAATTTGGTCTCTACTACCCTTGACAAAATCCAACTAGCTTTTCCCACTTGGACACGCAAATTTATTCGCGGGAACTCGAATACAGCACGGCCGACTCGACCTCCCAACTGTATGCCAACCTATCTCGATCCAATGTGCACTTTTTGAATCAAAAGTAAAATTAACTTTAAGGGGCGAATTTGTACTACCCCATAAATCGGAGTGATAGCGAGTACCGATAAAAAGGTTTTTAGCACGATTTCGTAACTCGCGATTATTTCTTGACGGAGTGATAATCTAACTAAGGCTAAAAAGAATTTAGTGACGCATGATTTTAATCATGCTTGGTGGATGGATATGGTGATAGATTGCTTGTGAATATGAAAGATGGAAAGGGGAGGGGTTAATGTAGCAAATGGACAAATTTATAAAATGGAATGAAATGGAGATGGAAATGACAGACTAGTCTGATGGAAAAAGACAAGAAGAATAGAAAATGAATAATTTCTTAATTGCTTCAAAGGATATTCGAGTACATTCCAATTGAATCCCAAGTAATCCCTATTTATATACAATTAGATTACTAAATATAGCCTAAGCCTTATTAAACTAAATTACTCATTTGCTAAAAATAAATAATTTAGTCAAAAGAAAATAACAACTTATAAAATAAAAAATAAAAATAAAAACAAAAATAAGAAAATAACAATTTTGACTAAGTCTTATTTGACCATTTCCACTAAAAATTCCTTTTGCAATTTTAAGCCTTAAATGTCCTTTGAATTCAACTATAGCCCGTCTCTTCTCATATTTCTTTAGTTTTAGTCCATTTTGCTTGCCTTTGAGTAAAAATGCCAACTTGTGTACCTAATAAGAAAATATAAGAAATTAGAAGTATTTTCCTCACATTAACCCAAAATACACAAAATAAAGTTACACAAATTATTTACTATCAATAGAAGTGCAGGGGAGGTTGAACTCTGGCTATTGACTTGAGTAGTTTTGATAGTTAGAACCAAAGTATCAATAGTATCCCCATGCAATAAGTTAGCTAGTATACTGGAACTAATTGTACCGGTAGAAGTCCTAAAAGTTTCGGTAGTGAAATAGGTTATTTCAGTAGTCATAAACGTGTATCGGTAGAAGTCTGCAGGGTAATCTACCTGCTCTCTAGAGTTAGTTGTACCGATAGAAGTATAGGATGTTTCAGTAGAACCTATACTTGTATCGGTAGAACTACCTAAACTACCAGTAGAAAATTGCAGTGATTCCTTAGAGCTTACTAACTTCACTTCTACCGATACTCATCCAATTAGGTATCGGTAAAAGACTGTCATATTGCATATAATGTTACTTTTAGTCAAATCGAATGTGAATGATTCCAAAAGTTTAAATTTTTTCCACATATTAGTGCGGGCAATGTCAATTAAGAGTGGAAATTGAAGTTTACGTTGCTTTGATGTGTAAATGTTCGTAGTGTAATGTTCCTTTACTCGGGTCCGATGATCGGATCGGGCTTAGGGTGTTACATTAATTCACTATTCATCATAGGGTAAACTACACACAAGGCCACTCAATTATTAGTGTACTTCGATCACTCAATGTCAAAATAGTTACAAGTTGGTTACCAAACTATTTGAAAGTTTTAAGGCTTTACGAGCCTTCTTCACAATTGTATTCCAATAATCTCACTATCGTTCAACCTCCTCCTTTAGCAAATAAGCACACTGAACTAGAGTTTTTTTCCCTCCTCTTTCAACTTTAAGGTTTAATTTTCCTTAAAATGGCTTGAAAATTTGTTGATTTAAACTCGAAAGCCCTAATAGAGAAGCTCTCTGATCTCTATGCACTATTGTCAGATGATCACCTAACTCTGTTATGTTCTTTTTCTCAACAAGTCTTTCTACTTGACTTTTTTTATTAAGTCTCTATCACCTGAACTCTCTAACTAACTCGACTGAATTTGATACATTTGATTCTCCTTTTTCTTTTTATATTTTGATTCTCTTTCCTCTGATTTTATTTTATCCCTTTTGCTTCTATAGGTCCTATTTGAGGCTTGTTGAAAGAGGATACTTTCTTTTTTCTTTTTTGCTTTATTTTTTTTGGTATTTTTGTTTGCTTTTATTGTGCTTATAGTGATATTTGGTTACTGGTTTGGGGTATCCACGTGTGAATAGCTTAATTGTGTATTTTCTTAGGTTATAGTTTTGGCCCAATGTAAAATGATGATTGGGTTAAAAATGAAGAGTTGTTGAGTTGGTTGGGTCAGAGATGAGGCATGGGGTTGACCATGGTTTTGTTAGGGTTTGAAGCTTGAGTTGTTAATATTGTTTGGATTATCAAGTTAGAGAGTTATATTGCAAAGATTGAGTGGTTGAATTGTAAACTTATTAATAGTTCAATGACCAAAATGTAAATTTACTCATCCCCACATTTGATGTAAATTTACCCATCCCTGCATTTGACGCCTATTGGTTACCTATTACGTCAATGACCAACTTGTAATAGTTCAATGATTAATTTATAACTTTTTAAAACTTAGTGACTAAAATATAATCTTACTAATAGCATAGTAACTTTAGTAGTTTAAGCTTATAATTAGATTATTATAGTCTATTAGGATGCATATGTAAAGGTTAAAGAGCTAAAATCACAAAATAAGGAGCATAAGATCAGGTGGCAACTACTATTATAGATTGTTAAGTTAGGCCGGGAGCGGTGGATCATGTGGAGGCAATACCAGATGGTGCTAGTCGCAAACGGAGATCGATGTTGCGTTTTTTATTTACATCCGCAGCTACTAATGAATCCAACGTAGATTCCACACCAACTTCAGTTTGTACTACTAGGAAAGGTCCCTCACTGGGTTGCGCCCTGACAACGTGTAAAAGACGAGGACCCCTTAGAATTATAGGCGTACATGGTGGTGAGGGACCCCGGAAGATAACCGCATGTTTATCACTTGGGCTTAAGTTTGTGAACCCTGATCTGACATATAGCGACGGCCTTGATCGAAATGAATGCGTGGTGATAACATGGCTAGTAGTCAGAAACCGTTGATGATGATGGGCAGTGAAGGAAGAGGCCAGTTTTGCCCGTCGCTCTCTTTTGTGGGCGTTTTGATGGCCACCCAAAGCTTGAGAATTGGGAAATCCTCGGTGACAATATTGGCACTCGAATCTCCTGTTATCATAAGCAGCTGCTGCGACTGGGAAACCGAAAAGCTTAAGCTTTGAACATTGTTTATTCCTTCTGGTCTCATCACCGACGCCATTGTTTTCTTATGCACTTCTTCTACTCATTGAAACGGATGCTTTGCTTATGATGTCGGATCCACTATAGAATTTGTAATTTAGAGAAAGGATCATTTGCCATGCATGCAGACTGACTCAAATACCCTTTAGAGGGATAAATTCTATGTTAGATATCAAAGAGCGAACCATATCCAAAACAACAGGCAGTGTTGTCGAGTTCATTGTGGTGGATACCTTTTTGTATTGGATTCCTCGAATAGACAACAATCACTCGTGCGAGAAAAGCAGGTCCTAATAACCTTTCACTTTAACCAGCGGTTCTGCATCATCTCCTTTCAACACATCCCGCTCTCATATACGACATGTGTAAGGACACCTCCAGCATGATCCAAAGGCATATATCCATCATCCAAATAACATGAAATAGTACAGTACTATGGTTTCCATGAGACTAAGTTCTCACTGTCTAGGCGTTTGGTACTCCAACCCATTCCAGTAATTTTGAAGCGTACGTGGATTATTACATGAAATAGTACGTGGATTATAACTAGTCAGATTGAGAATCAATTGGGGTATCGATTGAGAGAAATGCTTTAGACTGGTTGATTCGCAAACTAGTATAGATAGTTGAACTAGTTTTTATTTTTAAAGTATTTTTTAATATTTTTATGCATTTTTAATGATTACTTTAATCTAATAGTACAAACCAATGGTTTGACCTGTTTGACCACCAATCTAATTTTAAAATTTTTTCTTAGAGTTAGGGGTGAAGCTAAAAAAAAATTTAGGAGGGTTGAAATTAAATTGTGTATTTTTACGATACTAAAAATAGAATTTTACCATTTTAATATCTATTTCTTTAAAAATTTTAAAAGATTAATTTAAATTTTTATTATTTTAGGAGAAAAAATGTGCAATTTTACTTTTACTAATTTAAATTTTTATAAATTTTAATGGAATCTAAATGAAATTTTTTTCATTTTAAAAAGTCGAAGCCTATATCAGTCCCCTAATTACGCCTATACTTAAAGTCTATTTTGATTTTTAAATTTTTGCACTATAAATTGACCTTGTATTCCTTCTCTTGACACCTGTCAAAAAGAAAAAAATAAATTTTTTTAAATTTTAAAATAATAGTATAATGTCAGTTTTAACCCTAAAATATGTTCAAACTTTATATACATATGTAGAAAAGGAATGTCCACCTTCCTCATCCTAACACGTGGCACACACCCACCATTTTTTTTTTTTTTTTTATAAAAATGATTAATTTTTAGTTTTGATATTAAATTTTGAGATTTAATCTTTATAATTTAATTTTTAACACAATTTAATTTTTATATATTTTAATGTTATTAATTAGTTTAAATAGTTAATATAGTTAACTTTTCAATTAAAATGTCACGTGGATATATATAATTTGAAAGTAAATTTTTAAGTCAAAAAAAGAGATAAATTAAATTCTTAAAAATAAAAGTAAGAAAACTAAATTTTAAATGTATGAAGTGTAGAGACTTAGAATCACGATTATTTGAATCAAACTAGTAGGCCAGATCAGAAACCAATCGAGGTATAGATATGGAAAAAAGCATTTGATTGATTGATTGATTCTTGAATTGGTACGAACTCGTAAAACTGATTTTTTATTTTTATAATTTTTAATAATTTATTTACTCTAATCATACAAATCATTGATTTGACTAATTCAACCACTAATTCAATTTTAAAAATTTTGCTTAAAATATTTTAAACTTTAAATTTTTTTACTTATAAATTGACACAACCAAATAATCTATGTAGCATAAATGGATAAGACCGATATGAATAATATTTATCCTATATTATTGGTAGAAGGATATTGGAAATATTCTGACTATCTGAATCTCTAGAATTGATTGCATCACATTTTTAATTTATATTATTTAAATGTTAAATTAATTAATATTTTATTCACCATTATATTAATTTTTTAAATATTATTCACAAAATCATTATCATTATATTTAAATCTTAAACCATTTCATATATAATTAATCTTACAAATAATTTATATTAATTACTTAAAAATATATAAAATCTATATTTAATATATCATTATACAATTTAATTAAAGAAAAAATATTTGATATATTGTCAGTAGAATTTTTAGACATCAAAAACAAAATAAGATTAAATAATTGATATGTGTTCGATAAGAATATAGTAAAATATTTAAAAAAAAATATTTAAAAATAAGGAGACACGTGTCAATTTTTTAAAATTATTTGTAAAATAAAAAAAATACACTATATACCAAATACTAATCCATATATCTATCTTTCAATTTTTATAATAAATTTCTAAATTACATAACTAATTTTTATATCTATCCTTCAATTTTTGTTAGATGCAATGTGGACAAATTCTCGAGATTCTTTTGCCATTTGTACTCGGTTCACTGAATGTTCCAAAGATTTCTGTAATGAAAATCTGAAGTGTGGCCACTCGATTCACAAGCGACAGGTGTTCTCCCGCAATGACCGTTTTGGCTCCATCCTAACCATCTATCAAAAAGATTTTGGGTTAATATCACATTTGGTCCTTCAGCTTTCACTGAATATGAAATGTGAAACATATAAAAAAACATGTATTAATTGGTAACTTTACTATGAGTCATGATCTTATTGGATTATGGTTTTTTTTATCTTTTTTTTTACTGGCCAATATTGGCCTAATATGAGTTTTACTTTTTTTTTCTTTTTTATTGTTGTTTAAATGTAACTTTATTTTTATAATTAAAAAAGTGATAATTTAGGGGAAAAATAGTAATCACTTAATATTTATATCAAATATTAAAAAATTCAAGATTTTGAATAAACAAAAAAATTTTCGGGAAACTTCACCCAAAATTATTAAAATATTAATAAGTTTATATTTTAGTAATTCCACTTAAAAAAGTTACAAAATGGTCATTGAAATATTCGAAAATTCTAATTTAAGTTACTGAAACTGTTCAAGCGTTTTTATTTAACTTATTGGGTTGTTAAGTTTTTTTAAAAAAAAAATTAGCTAGCGAGCTCCAAGCAACAAATCGACAATTGGTATGGTAGATTAGTACTCATTAATCAGTAGAAAAACATACATTATATCAAAGTCAATCTGACCATCAGTGTCAAAATTCAAAAAAGAAAGTTGTTTGAATTTTGGTTCACAGATTATTAACGTTCAAAGTTGTTTTTAAAAAAAATTGAACTATAGAAGAAAATTAGAAGGAGAGTTTTTGATTGGTGCAAGTGGTGTAAACATAGAATGCCATACAATAGGGATTTAAACGACTCAATGACTTCAATGAAAAGTTTTTAATAGTTCAATAACCATTTTTGTAATTTTTTGAAGTTAAATAACCAAACTGTAATTTTACTAATAATTTAATAACCTTGAATGTAACTTACCCACCTTTTTTTCTAGTTATAGAAAAACTTTGATTACAATAGTGTTGCATCATAGTCTTTTTGTTACCTCTTAGAAAAAGTATTAAAAGGGGTGAATCGTGAAATTTTAGATTAATTGTAATTTTTTTATCGCTTAACTCATAAATTAATATTTAAATTATACTCTTTTTTCTGTTTTGGTATCTAAATTTTTTTTATTACAAGTAGTATTTAAACTATTTTTTCCTAAGTTGTTATATTTATTAGTTAAATAGTCAGTTAAACTATTAAGTCTATTTTTAAAAAAGTTTAACCCATAAATTTATACATAAACTATGCCATTTTTTTCTATTTTGGAACCTAAACATTTTTTTTTTTGTCACAAGTAGCACTTAAACCAATTTTTCTCAAGTTGTACGTTTGTCGTTAGTCAAACCGTTAAAGTCTATTTTAAAAAAACACCCAATTAAAAATTATCATGTAGCGAAAAAAAGACAAAAAATATTATTTTATATATTTAAAAATTATTAAAATTTCATAAAATAAAAAAATAAAATAGAGACAATTAGTTTAATTGGTTCAATCGATTTTTTAGCTCGATTTTATTTATTTGTATTGATTCGCTAGTCAATCGGTTTAACTTCTATTTTCAAACCGATTCTCGATCTAACTGATTGATTCAGTCTGGTGCTAAAAACATTTACTTTGATTGATGAAAGAACTTTTTCGATCCCATTAGGTTGAGCAAGTAGGCAGTGAAGTTCAAAACAAAAATAATCGCCAATGTTTCGACCTTAGTAGGCCAATTTTGAATGTTCTCAACATTGCCAAACATTATAAAGGAATAAGAAAGAAAAATAGAAAAGAAATAAAGAGAGAGGAATGGTAAAAGCAAATAAAAGAATTAAAAACCATTTTTTAAAATTTATATGATGTGGCAATCTATTATTGGTTGAATTTGTTTTTACAAATATAATATTTTGGTGTAAAATAGATAAGAGAATAATAATTTAGGATCTAATTGAGACAAAAAAAAAAGTTCGGTACCAACTAGGAAAAAAGAGTACTGTTTAGGTACTAATTTATGAGTTAAACCATTTTTTTAAATAACTTTAATGGTTTGACTAATAGAAGTATCAATTTGGAAATTTCACAAAATTGAGTGTGCAAAAAAACGCTCTGAAAATGGAGACACCGGTGTTGAATAATGGAAAGGCCCCTAAGAAGGTGAGACGGCGGAAGGAGGAACCGCCGAATATGGGTGGAAATGACGCGGTCATGGAGGAAGGGCGAGGCCAACCTGTATCTTTTCGGGATGCTGTTTTAAATTCCAATTCTGTGGAGAATTCACTGGAAGAATAATGAATTTTTGAGGATTTGAAATTACTGGATGGGGATGTTAGTAAGTGCTTGGTTGATGGAGTCATAACAATTGATTTCTCTGAACGAGTGTATGGTCTCATAGATGATAGTATGTCGAAGACACTCATTATCAAATTGTTGGGAAGGAACATAGGGTACAACGCTCTGTGGAACAAGGTTTGTGCGATGTGGAAGCCATCAAGGAGATTCCAATTAATGGGTATTGAGAATGGCTATTATTTGGCAAAATTCGAGGTTGAATCGGATTATAATAATGTAATCTGGAAAGGACCTTGGGTCATTTTCAGAAATTATCTAACCGTACAACCATGGTCATCTCACTTTTCGGCTCTGGATTCATTCCCACAAAGTGTGGTGGCTTGGGTTTGTATTCTGAGACTTTTAGATACTTTTTATAAACGTAGTATTCTTAAAGAGGTCGGAGGCTTGATTGGAAAAGTTGTTAAAATTGATCTCTAAACAGAAAAATGTGCGAGGGGAAAATTTGCCCGATTTACCATACAACCTAGCTGCTCCCTTAATTTCGAAAGTTAGAATTGCCAATCGTATTCACAGGGTAAAGTATGAATCCCTGCGCTTGATATATTTTAGTTGTGGACGGTTTGACCATCTAAAATATGATTGTCCTTAGGTTCAAAAGGAGCATGGTCTAAATGAAGAAACTAATACTGGACAAGGAAGCAAGGGTGTTGCGCATAGTGATGGGTGCATTTCTGTCCAAGAAAGAGTGGAGAGTGAAAGCTTCGGTGATTGGATAATGGTTGCTCACCGTCACCGGAGGCAGCAGAAGTCAAAAGAAACGGAAAGCGGAGGCAATTTTGGAAATTATCATCATGGATCACGATTTCATTCTCTTTCCTTGCATGATGATGATTTTAGAGCAAAATAAGGAGCAAATTTCTGCTCCTTTCAGATTTGGTGATCAAAAAATTAATGGGAATCTGGGTAAAGAGATGAGGGAGGATATGGATGACGATTTTAATAATGAAAGAGAAAGGTTGGTTGGTGGATCTGGTGGGATTGCTTCTGGTAAAAAAGGGGGTAATAATTTACAGAAACAGAAAGCTTAAGGTACGGGCTTCAAAGGTGTGAAATTAGAGGCATGCAAAGATGGGCTTGGTATTAAATTGGGCTCGGTTGAGGTGAGGGCTAGGAATGGGTCCAATAGACATAATAAGGAAGGGTCGATTGGGTCTAGTTTGCTTGATCCCAAGTTTTATACGGTGGTAACATTGAAAAAAATAAAGACCAGAATATTTCTTTGGGTTTTAAAAATTTAATACCACCCAACTCTTTGCTTGATTCGTTGAAAGAAAGAATTTTGTATGGAAAATTTACATTGGGGGATAGTAGTGGAGGTAGTTCTCAAAATTTAAAAAATAGAGTTGTTTCGATTAAAGGAGCAATAGCAGGCTTAGTGGATAGTTTGGGCGATGCTAATAGTCGGTGTGATATGGTTCTTTTAGAAAATCTGAGAGGAAATGAGGATCTTCATGAGTTGGATGGTGTTCTCGAAGTTGACAATAGCGATGAGGATGTTGAGGAAGGTATGGAAGCGTGATAAAGACAGACTTGCTGGTGCAGGTTTGTTCCTTTTTATACTTTTTATTATTATGAGGTCATATTTTTTTGTATGGAACTGCCAAGTGGCAAGTAACCCGAGATTTCACAGAGTTCTTAAAGAATACTTGAGGGATTTTAAATCAGATGTGGTGGTTTTGGTGGAGACTCATGTGAGTGGTTTTAAAGCAGAGGCTGTCATTAAGAGTATCGGGTGGCCGAATTCACATAGAGTTGAGGCAAAAAAGTTTTCGGGTGGGATTTGAATTTTGTGGAAAAACACTGTTGAGGTTAAGGTTGAAACAAACCATTTCTAATTTGTTCACTTACGGTTTAAGTCGTCGAATCTGCAAGATTTGATTATGTTTACAGCAGTATACGGGAGCCTTCGATGGGCAAGTAAGAGGGAACTTTGGATCGAACTTGGTGAGGTTGCTAAGAGGGTCAAATCTCCGTGGCTGTTAGCAGGTGACTTTAATGCTCTTTTGCATGAAGATGATCATCAGGGTGGTATCTGATGGGGTCGATATTCTTGTCAGTTGTTCCAAAATTTTTGTGATGATTGAGGTTTAAAGGATGTAGGTTTCAAAGGATCGAAATTCACATGGAGTAGAGGGCTTTATTCGAGTGTTTAGATCGACTCTATGTAATATTAGTTGGGATTCTTTTGCACCTGATACAACAGTTTATTATCTTCACAAAATCAAGTCAGATCATAGACCGTTAGCTATTTGTTTTGGGGTGAACCAACTTGCTAGACAGACTCGTCCCTTTCAATTTATTAGTGGGTGGTTGAATAATGATAGTTTTGAGCAACTTGTAGCGAAGAATTAGGTTCAAAAGAATTCTTTTGAAGGTACGGTTTTTAATTTTGTGATTGTCGCCAAGAAGTGGAATAATGAGGCTTTGGAAATATTTTGACAAAGAATCGTGTTCTTATTTCGCGTATCTGTGGGATTCAAAGATGTCTTTAGAAGTATAGATCCCTTAAGCTTTATGAGCTTGAGAAGGAGCTTCGAATAGAGCTTGAAGGCGTGCTTGATAATGAAGAGTTACTATGGAAGCAAAGATCCCGGAATGATTGGTTACTTCTTGGTGATAGGAACACAAAATATTTTCATTGTCAAGCAAATAAGAGGAGGGGTCATAATCACATAAAAGCCTTGAAGTTGACTGATGGTGTATGGTGCTACGATGAAGACTTGATAAAAAGTGAAGTTCTCAGTTTCTTTAAGTGTTTGTATATTACGGACGTTAGGATGGTGGGTCGATATCCAGTTCGAAATTTGTTCCCTTGCATTGATTCTGGTATGAAAGTAGCTTTATCTAAGGATGTGTCGTTAAAAGAGGTTCGAGATGCGTTATTTGACATGGCTCTATTAAAGGCTCTTGGTTTGGATGGGCTTTATGCTCAGTTTTATCAGACACAGTGGAACGTAATTGGTGAATCTCTATTTGCGATAGTTAGGAAGGGATTCGAGGAGAGGCAAGTGGAAATATTTCTTAATAAAACATTGCTTGTACTGATTACTAAAGTTCCAAGGTCTGAAGTGGTCACACAGTTCCGACCAATCAGTCTTTGCATTATTCCTTACAATGTATTATCCAAATTCATTCTCAATCATTTGAAGCCTATTATGCCTGTTTTGATCTCTGATAATAAAACTTCTTTTGTTCATGGGAGACACATAATGGACAATGTTATCATTGCTCAAGAACCAATTCACTTTATGCGGGTAAGAAAAGGCAAAAAAGGGTGGCTAGCGATTAAAGTAGATATGAAGAAGGCTTATGACCGCTTATGTTAGGAATTTCTTATAGAAACGTTGGAAGAGGGAGGGATTCCGAGTAATGTGTCTAATTTAATGATATAATGTGTGTCAACCACGAAAATGCAGGTGCTTTGGAATTGTGGTTTTACTGAAGAGTTCTCTCCTATCAGAGGGGTAAGGCAAGGTGATCCTATCTCTCCCTATTTGTTTGTTCTTATGATGGAAAGGTTAGGACATGCAATAAACGAAGCTACCGCTTGTCGGAGATGGAGACCTATATCCATAGAAAGAAGATGACCTCTTTTGTCCCACCTTTTCTTTACTGATGATTTGGTTTTGTTCGGGGAAGCGACTATGGAAAATGCACGGGCTATGAAGGTGGTCTTGGATGAGTTCTGTTGATACTCAGGTCACAAGGTGAATACTGCTAAGTCTTTGCTCTTTTTCTCACCTAATATTGAGGCGTTGCTTAAGATTAGAGTTGGAACTGTTTTAGGTTTTGAGCAGACAAATGATTTAGGAATATATTTGGGTATACCGTCATTCCATTCGAGGGTTAACAAAAGCACTTTTCAATTTGTTGTGGATGAGGTGCAATGAAAATTGAATGGTTTTAATGTTAAATTGTTATCGTTGGTTGGTAGAGTAACGTTGGCTAAATTGATGTTACTAGCTATCCCGGGATATTTTATGTCATCGGTGATGATTTTAATTGAGGTTTGTGAACGGATCAAGCAAGTTGTAAGGAAGTTTGTTTGGGGATCGACAGACAATGATACAAGGTACCTTTAGTCAAGTGGGAGAATTGTTGTAAACCTTTGTTAAAGGGAGGACTTGGATTGAGACAAATGGTTCCACAAAATATAGCTTATTTAATTGAATTGGTGTTTTTGTTTGTGACGAAATTAGATACGTTATGGGTTCGCATTCTCCGATCTAATTATAAGGTGGTAGATATTTATCCATTTACAATCGAGAAACCGATTTGCTCTTATGTTTGGTGCTTGTTAGGGAAGGTATGGAGTCAATTCTGAGACAGAATATGTTGGCATGATGGGGATGGACAGACCGTGGACCTTTTTTAAGATGATTGGGTACCTCAAATTGGGAAGTTGTGTCACCATAGTCTTCCTGGAAGCAAATTGCCAATAGCCTTTAAAGTTGCGGACTTAGTTGATGTCAAAGGTTGCTGGAATTGGATGCTTTTGGGGAAACTATTTCTTATTAATATTTTGGAGAGGATACGTGCATGTCATCCGCCTAAAGAGCATCATGGGCAGGATTATTGTGCTTGGAAGCTGACCACGAATGGAGGATTCACGGTGAAATCAGCCTATCAAAGTCTTGATCAGGAAGAGAACTGTAGGGTTGATAACAGTTGGAAGCTCATTTGGGGTAACTTGGCACCACCACAGGTCAGGAATTTTCTTTGGTTGGCAAGGAATGGACGATTGTTGACAAATAGTGAAAGAGCAAGAAGCGGAATGACTAGTGACGCAGGTTGCAGGGTATGTGGAGCGGCATGTGAATCAGTGTTACATGTCCTTAGAGATTGTAGAATTGCCAGAGATGTATATATGGTTGATGATATTGCGATAGGATGCGATACAGGGTTTTTTTGGCCCTGATTTAGAAGAGTGGTTGCTTGAAAATTTTGGTGGAAATTTATTAGCAGTTGATAACTGTGCGTGAGGTGGAGAGCTGTTTGCTGTTACGTATTCGTTATTGTGGAAGCAACGTAATAATGTGGTGTTCAATCAACATTTAAGACCACTGGAATCTATGACATGTGTTGCAGTAAGTTTGGTCTCTAGTATTCGTGAAGCTACTTGCAAACCTATTAAGGCGGTGGTTGACATTAAGGCAAGGGGTGCATAGTGTCTGCCAAATCATGGGTGGATAAAAATCAATTCTGATGGAGCGACGAGTAGGGATGATGAATGGGTAACAGTTGCAGGGGTATTACGCGATTCAGATGGGTGTTGGATCCTCGGGTACCAAAGGTATGTAAGGAAAGGTATGGCTTTATCTTTGAAATTATGGGCGATTCTTCATGGATTACAAGTTGCAAAATTTCAAGGGTATTTAAAGATAGTTGTGGAAAGCGATTGCTCACTGGGTTTGGGATTGATTCAAGTAAGTTTGGGTGGTGCATCCGTAGACACCATTGTCAAGGAAATTACAAGCATTATTCTGCAGTTTGAAGCTTATAAATTACAGCTTGTGCGACGAGAGTTTGATGTCATAGCGGACTAGTTGGCACGAAATTGTGATACTACTGATGTGGACATTCGTATCATAAATATTCCTTGTGGTTTTATTCGTAATCTTTTGAGTTCTGATTATCTTAAGATAAACGATGAATAAGACTGATTAATAAAAGCATCTTAAAGCCTCTTTTACCATAAAAAAAAAAGAAGTATCAATTTGGCAAAAAAAAGTAGTTTAGGTACTATTCGTGACTAAATTTTTTTTTTAATATTAAGATGAGAAAAAAAACATAATTTAAGTATCAATTTGTGGGTTAATTCTTTTTCTTTTAAGTACCAAATAATGCTATAGGGTTAAATCATATATTAATTCAAAAAAAATAAGATAAATTGGGCATATTCTTTTTTTATACAATATTAGAAATAAGGGTTTAGAGTTTAGTGCGTGTTAAATTTTAATCATCGTTCTATACAAATCAAGACTATCAAATTATTTTTATCTTAAATTATCAAACTTATTTAAATGATTAAATTACTAAAAAAATTACTATTTAATTTATTGAAATTTGTTATATGATCAAATAGGACTGAAGTGTTGAAAGATTGAGATTAAGTACATTTTTTTTTAGCTTCACAAGCATAATTTTAAAAAATTCTCATTTTTTTATATATTTCTTTTTTTAATTATTTACTATATTCTACATTCACTTGTCATCACCCAACTTTACTTATGGGGCTTTTAAATTCAGTATATCAAATATATCATATACAAAGAAAATAGCAAGTCAGAAATTTTTGTGGGAAGTTAAATTATAAAATTTTAACTATTATATTAATTTATAATTTATTATTTCTAGAAAGACTTAATGAATATTTTATTAATATAAGAGATCGTACAATTTTTAAAGGTACCCAAACCCTATTACAACTTTTAAAGGTACAGTGTATATAGAACAATTACCCTTTTAACGATGCTTGTATTATTTAGTTTTTAATGATTTTCTTACTTTTTTTTATTATCCTTACCCTTTTTTATGCTTATTTTGAATTATAATCATTTTAATATTCTTATAATTGAATTGATTGATTGAGTTTTAACTCGATTGATATGAATATTATTGTCAATATAAGAGGACGTAGGTTGGAGTACGCTGAAACGTATTATATTCCTATTTATGAGTTGATGAAAGCTATAAATAATTTTAAGTATTATATTAAAAAATATTCTTATAATTGAATTATCTATATTATTTATAAAAACAATTATTAGATTGGTGTAACCCATCAATTGAATTCCAATTCTGTTAGGAAAATTACTTTAAAGTTTTTTCGCATTTAAAATAAATTATATTATTTAAAGGTACTTTGATATTTTTATTTTAAAAAACTAATAAAAATATGCATATGATAAAATTTGAAATCATGCTTATTAAGTTAGCAAAACTTCAAATTTACCACTTAACCAAAGTTTTATTTTGATTTTTTATACATTTTAATTTTATCATGGGTAAAATTACAGGGATGGCCCTATACTTAAGGGTAGATTTCATTTTGGCCCTCTATTGAAAAAGGGCAAATTAGCCTTTATACATTTTGAAACGTGCAAATTAGTCCCTCCCTTTTTTGTTAAATAATGACGTGAAAAATGCTGAAAATTATTTTTTTATGGGTAAACTATAAAAATGGTAACCCAATTATGTTTTTCGTTCTATTTTGGTTAGCCAACTATTAACTTTTTCAATTTAGTCATTAAAATTTTCGAAATTAAATATTTTAGTCACTCAGAGCAGATGTGGGCATTTTTTATTTGTCTAGTAACAAAATTAGCCCTCTAATATTTACAGATTCTATCAATTGGATCCTAAATATAAAAAAAATTAATAAATTTAGCCTCAATGTTTACAAAAATTTTCATTTTAGTTCTAATTCTAAAAAAATCAATAAATTTAATCCTCGATATTTACAAAATCTATCAATTTAGTCCTAACTCTAAAATTAGAAAAAAAAAAATTTAAATCATTCTTAGCCCTTTATAATCAATCGACTAACCCATGTGAGATATTAAAATAAGAAAATAGAGTATCCTCTTTCAAGTCACTTGCAATTTTTTCTACTATAATTTATGCTTCACACTAGACCAAACCAATTGATTTGGAATCTATATAATTAGTTGCATTATTAATCGAACAAATAACATTTTTAATACCTTTATTTTCTTTTTAGAGTTATTTTGCAAGTGACTTGAAAGAGTGTACTTTTTTTTTTCTTATTTTAATATCTCAAATGAGTTAGATATAGGGATAGTAGTTACCTTTGCGTGCACCAAATTTCGAGATTTATCGGGCATTAAAATGTCCTTGATTAACCCTAATATGAATGCTCGAGCGTATTGTTCTTTGACGATGTCGATCGCGTGTCGAGGAAGCTCTTTGAAATTGGTCTCCAACCACTTCATCACAACAAGGCCACCTTAAAACTTGTTCAAGACCTTCCCTAATAATGCTGAGAAAAGGTCCTCTTTACCGGGAACAACCGATGACCCCATGACAATTGACCCATCCACCAACAGACCAAGTTGTTACGCTACGTCATCAAGTGTGATTGTACACTCGTCGCATAGAAGATGGAAAGTATGTGTTTCGGGCCTCTATCTTTCCACCAACACGTTGATGAGTGTAAGATCAAGTTTGCAACCCTCCAGCAAACGAGACGTGTGCAAGAATCCAGCCTCTTGCAAGTAACCAAGAATTTCGATGATCGAAGGCGTTACTAAATTATATATGAACCCCTCCAAAACATGATCATCTGCCTATTTATAAAAAAAACATATTTTAAAAAATAAAAAACTATAAATTTAACTTAATTGAAAAAAACAAAATTTAGTCTTACCATTATCACTTGAGTAGAGAAAATGTGCTTGTTGTCTAAATGAATCAGAGAGGTTGCCATTTATGAAAATTCAATTCAAATGAATAAAATACGGAATAATTATAAAAAACTAATATTTTAAAACGAGCGTATCAAAAAATTTAAAACATAATTTGGGAAAATTGAGAGAGTTGAGAGATTAGAAAGAATTGAGAGAGATGAACTTGAGTGAAAACTCTTAAAATTACATGATATTTATAGAAAAAAATTTGACCGTGAGGGCTTTTTAAATTTTTTTACCGTTGCTCGGCTAACGTTCAAAAAGCTATTGGAATGAAAGGCTAGGGAAAAACATATCTAGTTGGACGCGCTTTTTATATAAATGACAAGAAAACGCGTCCAACTGAACAAATTTTCTTATAAACTATACAAAAAATACGTCCAAATGAGAATGCTTTCTATTTCTACCTCTAAAATTGACTTATTTCTCTAATTAAAAAAAAAAAACCCACAGCCCTAATTAAAAAAAATTAGCATATTTGGCTAATTTAGTCCATTTTTCTAATATTTTCCTTCAAGTTTGTTTCCCCCCTTTATTCTCTCATCCTTTTCCTTTGCTTCTCCCCTTTATTTTCATTTTCTCTTTTGTTTTATTTTTTCTCTCTTGATACTGAAGAGAGTATTCGTGAGAGAAATCCTAAGTGTTTTTTTGCAGTTTCTGTTTTTTTTTTTTTTTTTTTTTTTTGTGATTTTGAATCTTGAAATCCCCTGCTTCATCGGAGACTCATTTCAGGTATGAATCTTTACTTGAACTTTGCTTTTTTTTTTTTTTTTTGCCTTTTCATCTCTGGTTTGGATTTAGACATAAGCTTCTTTACTTGTATTTCAGTGGGTCTTTTGGCTTTCAGCTTTATAGCAAGTTTGTCTTTGCCTTTCCATCTCTGTTGTAGTTTCAGATCTATATTTTCGGTTGGTTTTTTGGTTTTCAGCTTTAGAAATCACTGTTTGGTTCCGTCTTTCAAATCTATGTATCTCAGTCTGGTTGTTCTTTTTGTTTGTTTATCGTCTACTATATGTTGTTCTTTTATTTTTTTCTGGATTGTTTGTTTCCCTCTGTTTAACATTATAGCTTTTGTGTTATGTTCAATTTGTTTTAAATCTTCGCTTAGCAAAATACTGGTTGGGGTTGACGATTTCGATAAGTACATGAAAGTTTCTGGATGAATGGGTTCCACCTGATATTAAACCCTACACCCCAGGGGTAATATTAATATATTGTTAATTCAACTTTCTTTCCTCTGTTTTCATAGTTAATGAATTTGATGTCTGTCTTCCTTACAATGGCTATAAACACACATTGGAAGTAAAACTGATGATTTGTTGTTTGTTCTCAAATTCATACTATTTTCTGGTTCGAAGATTGATAATAAGCTACTTATAATGGATGCTTTTGGAGTTTGTATAAAATGTTTTTATACCCTATTCGAGCTTTTTGAAGATGTAAAAAAAGTTTCTCTTTTGATTGAGGACAGGGTTAGTGTTGAGTAATTCATTTTTTTTTGTATGTCAGTTTACTTTGCATTAAGATTTTAGTGAAGTTAATCATAGATTCTTCTTTGAGTGCTATTATGTTATTTTAATGCTATTAATTGTGTTTCTAAGAACTATATAAGTATTTATAACAAAGATAACCTCGAATCTTAATTGTTTTTTTATGACCCAAAGCTCTCTGCTCTATCTATGCTTCTTAGTGCTTATATGTTAATTAATTAAATATTTTGTTGTCATTGCAAGAAAATCTTAAAAAATGCCTTGCTGATGAAAAGGCATGATATCAATTTGTAATTCGTGCTGGTACTGATATTGAGGTTCTATGGAATGATGGAAGGAAGTCTAAAACTGAGCCTGTTTACAAACGCACTGTAAGTGGATTTGTGAAAGTCTCTTTCTCTTTATATCCATGTGTTGTTTTTTTTTTTTTGCATGGTGGTTAGTGGTGATCCATTTGGGTTTCAGGTGTAGGGTTTGGGATTCGAAATTAGATGTATACTAGGTTCACGGCGACCCATTCCTTTGTATGATTTGTTAGATAGAATTTGATCAAAATCATACTAAAAGAATGAAGCAATCAAAGGATCCATTTGAAGCAGCATTGGAGGAGCAAGAGGAATCGCCACTTAATTCCCCAGTTGGTGAGGATGAGCTGAACAGCCAAACTCCAAATGAACCCCAGAACAAAACCGATGGTGGACACAATTTGCTTGTAGATGATGATGATTACGATGACATTGGTCCCAACGTAAAAAATTCCTCTCATCCACCATCAAGTTCAATTTCTAAGTTGCACTCTACAAGTGTTAATGCTAATGTTGCTACTGGAGCCGCCACCAAGAACAAAGAATACGATGATGATGAAGAGGAGGAAAACGTGGAAGTTGAGCTTAGCAAGTTCCCTTCTAGTGCTGACCCTACTAAAATGGCCAAGATGCAGTGAGTTTCTTTTGTTTTACCTTCTTTTTCCTTATTTTTTGTTCTAATTTTCAAATATTTATGTATTAGGTGAAATGCCATGTTTTTAGTGTTTTAAAGGATCAAGTATAAATATTTCAAGGTTAAATTTTGCTATTAGTCCTTGTACTTCGCGAGAGTTGTATATTTAGTCCCTGTACTTCAATTTAACCAAATTTAGTCTCTGTACTTTTTGAATTGGTTAAATTTTTTTTTGAATTTTAAATTTAGTTGTACTTTTGAATTTTGAAATTTTGGTCCTAGCCCTAATAGTAGCAGTTAAATCTATTTGGTTAAATTTTAGTACTAGTCCTGTTTTATACATATCAAATTTTGAAATTTCAATCATAATGTAAAAGATTGTCATTAATCCTTAACTGCTTTTTTAATGAGTAATATGTGTAAATAACAAGTTGACATGGCATTACACATATGATAATGTTTACCGCATCAAATTTGGGAAATAGCAAAACTTAACTGAATGAATTTATTAATTATCATTTGGTGAGGATTGAAATTTTAGATTTAAAAAAAATGCAGGGATTAAATTCACAACTTTCACAAAGTACAGGGACTAATGGCAGAATTTAACCATATTTCAAAATATGATCCCTTGCTTTATACATCTATTGCCTTTCTCTAATATAGGAGGCATCTGCCTAGAGCTGTTAAATTTTTTTCTTCTTTGCAGAACCATTTTATTGCAATTCACAGAGGATCAGATGAGTAGATATGAATCATTTAGGAGATCTGCGCTTCAAAGGTCTAACATGAGAAGGGTGAGCTTCTTGGACAGCTTTTTTGGGTAGTCTTTCTCTAGAAATATTATTATATATATGGTGGATTGATAATTATTTGTTGCCTCTTTGACTTGTTCTAATTTCATCTGCATGGGAGTGATAATTAACTGAAAATTTTGTGTATTTTTGATGAATATACATGAGATTCCTTGGTGCATATGTACTGTCACTACAGCTCCAACCCATTTATGCATTTCAGTATTGCAAAACATGATTTGATAATACATAGACTTTAAGTTTGTTCTGGGTATATGCAGTTGTTGGTAAGCATAACTGGCAGCCAGAAAATTTCTTTACCAATGACCATTGTTGTGTGTGGTATAGCGAAAATGTTCGTCGGTGAACTCGTTGAGAAAGGTACATGCACTTTCCTCTTATAGCAGTAGTGTTGAGATTTCATTTCCAGAAAGCAAATCAGTTTGATTGAAAGAGAAAACAAAAAGAGTGAAACTGGTAAAGTATCGTAGAAACCCTTGTATTAAGAGCCGCATTGCATTGTGCCCTTCTACTAAAAAAGAGGCAACATAGTCCCTGTACATTAGACAAAAAAGCAAATTTCTATCGTTAAAAAACTGGTGCTTGTATGTTAGAATGAGATACAAATGGCATGTTACGTATAACTGTTTGGATATTTTTCAGACATGTCACTTTTTAATAGTAGAAATGGATGAAATTTTTAATAGGAAGGACTAGTTTGCTCTTTAATCTAATGTATAAAGACTAATTTGCTTATTTTTTAAGTAAATGGGGTGAAATGTAATCTGACTCCTAGGGCTTCCATGGTACTTTTACCAATGAAACCTTGCATATGGAGGAATGGTTGTTAATGCACCAAATATTATGATCAAATATATATGGCTTGGTGCTAAGTTCATTTATCAAAAGACTTCAAGCTGTTGAGTTTAGTTTTCCATTATTTTGGTGGTTTGCAGCTAGAATAGTCATGACAGAGAGAAAAGAATCCGGACCAATCAGGCCTTGCCACATTAGAGAAGCTTATAGAAGATTGAAGCTTGAAGGCAAAGTGCCTAAGAGATCAGTGCAAAGGCTGTTTCGCTAAGCGGATGAAGAAACAAGCTCGGTCATCGTTTATCAGGTCTTTTTACATGGTTTGCACATTTGACTACACTTGTTAAACTAATTTCTTTTGAACCTTAAGTTACCTTTCATCCTATTTTCATTTCAATGTAGAGGTAGGTAGATCCCTGTAGGCCATAAATCAATGTATTTTTTGTGTTTGTGTTAGGCTTGGGATGTTTTGTTCAACTACAAAATCTTAAGTAAAAGAGATGGATAGTGAGTGCAGGTCAACCATTTCACTATTCCTTATATACCACAGAGCAAAATCAAGTTATAATCTTTTTAAATGATTGGATGATTAGATTACCATAATCTCTTATGCTCTATCTTTTCGATTATCAGAACCAGATTGGACCAATCAATTGGATTAGAGATTAATTGTTTGATCGATTTGATTGATGCCATATTTTCATATATGCAATAAATTTTTGTTAAGTGATAAAAAAACAATGAGTTATAAAATTTTATTTAATTATTATTGAATTGACGACATAGTTATCTAAATTGATGATACCATTGATTTAAGCAATCATTACTTCATTCCTTCCTATGATATCAATTCAAAATGCAAAAATCTCTTCTTTCACCCATAATTAGATTGTTTACTATGATTATCGGCTACAAAATATGGTAAAAAATGCAATGGAAGTTTTTGTACAAAATGTTAAATTATATCTTAAATCACAAAGCAATTTTTTTTTTGTTAAAAAAATTATTTATTTTTACTATTAAAAATTGATATAGCAAACAGAGTAACCAACAGTGGCACAACACGTGTCACATGTATATCATGTGTATAAGAATTAATTTTTAATAGTGGAAATGAATAAATTTTTTAATAGAATGATCAATTTACTTTTTGATATAACTTAGAAGAACTTATTTATTCATTTTTTATTAAATGAGGTAAAATACAATTCCACTTTTAGTACAAAAACATCCATGGTACTTAGGGGCGGATCCAAGATTTTACTTTAAGGGGGAGCGAAACTTCTAAACCTGAACTACCTTTTTTAAACATAAAAAAATATCAATTTTTTTCAGATATATTTTTTTTTCTTATCAAACAAACTAATTTAATATTTTTTTAAAAAAGCATGAACAATTTAACTGTAAAAAATTAAAAGAAAAAAATCACAATATATAAAATTAATTATTTCTTTCCAATATGCAAAAAAGAATACTTAATACTATATTAAAAATTTCATAAATATCATTATAACTCCAATAATTAAATTAAAAAAACTTGGCCTTAGTCCTATTTCTCAATACTAGGCATCCTAAATTGTACCCTCCATCTTTTCATAAGATCGAACTCGTCAATGATAGAATTTATTGAAAATTCTCGAGCTATCTCTTTTTCGATGTTTTCCACCAAGTAAATTGAAAGAAAATCATCCTCCATTCTATTGTGAAGTCTTGCCTTCACAATTTTCATAGCTGAAAATGCTCGTTCTATTGTAGTAGACACGAGAAGAGTTAGCATTTAACACCCAAAATCCGGAAACCATCGCCTTTATACATTTTGAAATGTGCAAATTAGCCCTTTCGTTAATTTTTTTTTGTTAAATAATGACGTGGAAAATGCTTAAAAAAATTTCTTATGGGTAAACTATAAAAATGGTAATCCAACTATGTTTTTCGTTCTATTTTGGTTAGCCAACTATTAACTTTTTCAATTTAGTCATTAAAATTTTCGAAATTAAATATTTTAGTGCAGATGTGGGCATTTTTTATTTGTCTAGTAACAAAATTAGCCCTCTAATATTTACAGATTCTATCAATTGGATCCTAAATATAAAAAAAATTAATAAATTTAGCCTCAATGTTTACAAAAATTTTCATTTTAGTTCTAATTCTAAAAAAATCAATAAATTTAATCCTCGATATTTACAAAATCTATCAATTTAGTCCTAACTCTAAAAATTAGAAAAAAAAATAGTTTTTTAAATCATTCTTAGCCCTTTATAATCAATCGACTAACCCATGTGAGATATTAAAATAAGAAAACAGAGTATCCTCTTTCAAGTCACTTGCAATTTTTTCTACTATAATTTATGCTTCACACTAGACCAAACCAATTGATTTGGAATCTATATAATTAGTTGCATTATTAATCGAACAAATAACATTTTTAATACCTTTATTTTCTTTTAGATCTTATTTTTATCCCAACTTTTTAGAGTTATTTTGCAAGTGACTTGAAAGAGTGTACTTTTTTTTCTTCTTATTTTAATATCTCAAATGAGTTAGATATAGGGATAGTAGTTACCTTACGTGCACCAAATTTCGAGATTTATCGGGCATTAAAATGTCCTTGATTAACCCCAATATGAATGCTCGGGCGTATTGTTCTTTGACGACGTCGATCGCGTGTCGAGGAAGCTCTTTGAAATTGGTCTCCAACCACTTCATCACAACAAGGCCACCTTAAAACTTGTTCAGGACCTTCCCTAATAATGCTGAGAAAAGGTCCTCTTTACCGGGAACAACCGATGACCCCATGACGATGGACCCATCCACCGATAGACCAAGTTGTTACGCTACGTCATCGAGTGTGATTGTACACTCGTCACATGGAAGATGGAAAGTGCGTGTTTCGGGCCTCTATCTTTCCACCAACACGTTGATGAGTGTAGGATCAAGTTTGCAACCCTCCAGCAAACGAGACGTGTGCAAGAATCCAACCTCTTGCAAGTAACCATGAATTTCGATGATCGGATGCGTTACTAATTTATATATGAACCCCTCCAAAACATGATCATCTGCCTATTTATAAAAAAAAAAACATATTTTAAAAAATAAAAAACTATAAATTTAACTTAATTGAAAAAAAAATACAGAATTTAGTCTTACCATTATCACTTGAGCAGAGAAAAATGTGCTTGTTGTCAAAATGAATCAGAGAGGTTGCCATTTATGAAAATTCAATTCAAATGAATAAAATACGGAATAATTATAAAAAACTAATATTTTAAAACGAGCGTATCAAAAAATTTAAAACATAATTTGGGAAAATTGAGAGAATTGAGAGAGATGAACTTGAGTGAAAACTCTTAAAATTACATGATATTTATAGAAAAAAATTTGACCGTGAGGGCTTTTTAAATTTTTTTACCGTTGCTCGGCTAACGTTCAAAAAGCTGTTGGAATGAAAGGCTAGGGAAAAACACATCTAGTTGGGCGCGGTTTCTATATAAATGGCAGGAAAGCGCGTCTAACTGAACAAATTTTCTTATAAACTATACAAAAAATACGTCCAAGTGAGAATGCTTTCTATTTCTACCTCTAAAATTGACTTATTTCTCTAATTAAAAAAAAAACCCCACAGCCCTAATTAAAAAAATTAGCATATTTGGCTAATTTAGCCCATTTTTCTAATATTTTCCTTCAAGTTTGTTTCCCCCCTTTATTCTCTCATCCTTTTCCTTTGCTTCTCCCCTTTATTTTCATTTTCTCTTTTGTTTTATTTTTTCTCTCTTGATACTGAAGAGAGTATTCGTGAGAGAAATCCTAAGTGTTTTTTTACCGTTTCTATTTTTTTTTTTGTGATTTTGAAATCTTGAAATCCCCTGCTTCATCGGATACTCATTTCAGGTATGAATCTTCACTTGAACTTTGCTTTTTTGCCTTTTCATCTCTGTTTTAGATTCAGACATAAGCTTCTTTACTTGTATTTCAGTGGGTCTTTTGGTTTTCAGCTTTAGAACAAGTTTGTCTTTACCTTTTCATCTCTGTTGTAGTTTCAGATCTAAATTTTCAGTTGGTTTTTTGGTTTTCAGCTTTAGAAATCACTGTTTGGTTCCGTCTTTCTGTTGGAAATATATAGATTGCAAATTAAAAGTGATGATCTTTCAAATTTAATTGAAAAATGATGACTTATCATCTAATGGACATGGGACAAGTCTCTTCCAAGAGGTATGTCTAATATGAAAAGGATTGTGACTCTTCAATAGGTGTCCATTCAATTTGAAAGGGTTGTGACTCTTCAAAAGGTGTTCATTTAGTGCATATAAATAGATGGACTATGATGCTCACAACAATTCACATTTTTCTTTTTGCAATCAATTACAATTTTTACAAATTAGAATAAAAGTTAGGGAATTCTGTGATTTTGCTAATCAAAAGTAATTCAAAACTTCGTTGTATCCTGGGAGGACCTTTGTCTTAACCCTCTAACAACTTTGTATGGGGGCAAATAGTTCTCTTTGGAAACGTCATTCGTGCCTCGAAGTTTACTATCGTCTCCGGAACTATCTTCCCTCGAATTCTTTAACAATCAAAGAGAACTATTTTGAAGATGGCGACGGAGGCTACCACCGCATTTAAAGTGATAAACCAAGAGTTTGTAAAACTTGATCGATTTGATGGCTCAAACTTCAATTGTTGGAAGGATAAGATGTTGTTCCTCCTTACTGTCTTGAATGTGGCATACGTCCTGGATCCAAACTTACAACCCGTGGAAGATCCCGCCCTTAATGCAAATTTCGAGGAAATTGTGAAAGTGGTCGAACTCAAGAAGAAGCGTGAGGAAGACAATTTCACATGTCGTGGACATATTCTTAACACCTTGTCCGATCGATTATATGATCTTTACATGTCGATGCAATCCCCGGTGGAAATATGGAAAGTTCTTGAAGAGAAATATAACACCGAGCGACAAGGTACCGATAAATTTTTAATGATGAAATATTTTGAATTCAAAATGCTTGACAGTATCCCGATCATGGATCAAGTTCATGAATTACAAGTCCTTGTAAGAAAACTTCGTGATTTGAAAGTTGTTATTCCAGAAACGTTACAAGTCGGAGTTATCATCACAAAATTGCCCTAGTATTGGAACAATTATCGAAAGAAACTTCTGCATATGACAGAGGACTTCACTGTGGAGAAAATACTTAGGAATTTACGCATTGAAGAGGAAACTCGAAAGCGTGATGCAGTGTATCTTCCCCAAAGTTCTAAAGTGAACCATGTGAGCGAGTCCAAGAACTCTCGAAATGGTAAGAGAAAGGCCACATTCGAGACCAATGACATGCAAAACAAGAAGAAAAAACCCGCAATTGCTATAATTGCAATAAGAAAGGACACTACATTAAATATTGTAAACTTCTCAAAAAGAAGCAAGATACCATAATTTCCAAAGCCAATATGGTGGAGGATATGAACTTAGTGGCCATGGTTACAGAAGGGGTTGAGAATTTAGAGATTGGTATGATTACCGAACTCAACATAGCCATGACTGATAAGTCTCATAATTGGTGGCTTGACTCTGGTGCTACTGTCCATGTGTGTAATAACCGATAACAATTCAAGAATTATGAATTAGTGGCAAACTGTGAAGTGCTTATGGGCAACTATCAATCGGTTAAGGTGCTCGGTTAAGGACGATGGAACTCAACTTCACGTCTGGGAAGAAATTGACTTTGACCAATGTGTTGCATGTTCCTGATGTGAGAAAGAATTTAGTGTTTGTGAGTCTTTTGTGTAACAAGGGGTTCAAGGTTATCTTGGAATCCGATAAGTTTGTTTTGCTTAAGGGTGATATATATGTAGGAAAAGGATATTGTAATGAGGGTATGTTCAAGTTGAGCATTGATATAAATAAAATCAATTTTTCTGCTTATATTGTTGAGTCTTATTCTTTGTGGTATGCACGTTTAGCACATTTTAATTTTAAAACTTTACAATATATGCAAAAGAATGGTTATATTAATCTAAGTAATGATGAATTTATGGATAAATGTGAAATTTGTATTCAATAAAAAATTACCAAGAAGCCATTTCCTAATAAGTGTGAAAGGAATTCGCAAGTGTTAGATTTAATTCATTCAGATGTTTGTGAATTAAATGGAACTCTAACAAGAGGTGGGAAATGATATTTTATCACTTTTATAGATGACTTTTCTAGATTTACTTATGTGTATCTCATGAAAAGTAAAGACGAGGCCTTTGATATGTTTAGACGGTTTAAAAACGAGGTTGAGAATTTGTTTAGTAAGAAAATCAAAGTGCTTCGTAGTGATAGAGGTGGTGAATATTTTTCAAATGAATTTAATGTATTTTGTGAGGAACAAGGTGTGGTACATGAGTGTTCTGTGCCTTATACTCAGTAACAAAATGGTTTGACGGAAAGAAAGAACCGTACTTTAGTGGATATGGTTAACTCGATGTTGTTAAATGTTAAACTTTCATATAATTTATGGGGTGAAGCATTATTGACTGCGTGTTATATCCTTAACAGAATACCATCAAGAAAATTAAAAGTATCCCCATATGAGTTATGGAAGGGTCGGATACCAACTTATATTATTTCAAAGTGTAGGGGTGTTTGGCTTACTATAGAGTTCCCGACCAACAGAGAACAAAGTTAGGCCCAAGAGCCGTCAAAGGTGCATTCGTTAGATATGCCCAACATTCTAAAGCATATCGTGTTCTTGACTTAGTGTCAAATACGATAATTAGAACAAGAGATATTGTATTCATTGAAAATAAGTTTTTCGATAATTCAACGGATTCGGAAAAAGAATATCAACCAATGATCTCAAGTGATCAAACCAAACGAAATCTTTGTGATAATAAGGATATAGAACCGAGGAAAAGTCAAAGAGTGAGAAAAGTAAAGGACTTTGGTCCCGATTTCATTTCCTCACAATCTCTAGCATTCTTTGTTGAGGGAAATAGAGAATTCGTAATTAAAAAGATCCATATAATGTTTAATGTGGATAGTGATCCACAATCTTATAGTGAAGTCGTGACTTCTAGGGATGCGGCATTTTGGAAAGAGGTGATCAAGATAAAATGGATTCAAGATTGTCCAATAATACTTGGATTCTAGTTGATCTTTCTCAAGGATCGAAGCCTATCGGGTGTAAATGGGTGTTTAAGAGGAAAAACACTCCTACAGGAGGTTCTCTAATCTTTAAGGCTAGGTTGGCGGCTAAAGGATTTAGGCAAAAAGAAGGCTTAGATTATTTTGACACCTATGCACCAGTGGTTAGGATTACCTCCATTCGAATTCTTATAGCATTTGCATCCATTCATAAGTTACATATACATCAAATGGATGTTAAGACGACTTTTTTGAATGGTCATCTCGAAGAAGAAGTTTACATGGAACAACCAGAAGGCTTTGTGCTTCTTGGGAATGAACACAATGTGTGTAAGTTGATCAAATCATTATATGGTTTAAAACAAGCCCCTAAACAGTGGCATGAGAAATTTGACTCTGTTATTTTGTCATATGGTTTTTTACATAATGGTGCGGATAAATGTATTTACACTAAATTCACTGATAGATACGGTGTAATTATTTGCCTCTATGTAGATGATTTGTTGATTTTTGGGACGAACATGGAAGCTGTTCGTGAGACCAAAGAGTATCTAGCCTTGAATTTTAAGATGAAAGATCTTAACGAGGTAGATACAATTCTTGGTATAAAGGTGAAAAAGCATGAAATGGGCTTTGCATTAAGTCAATCTCACTACATCGAGAAAGTATTGGAAAAGTTCAAACACTTGAATATCAAGGATGCGAACACTCCATACTATTCGAACTTCAAGTTAAGTGAGAATAAAGGCAGGACTATAGCGCAACTTGAGCATGCCAGCGCAATTAGAAATCTAATGTATGCAATGCATTGCACTAGAATCGATACCGCATTTGCTGTGTGCAAATTGGCGAGATTTACAAATTGTCTTGGTACCGATCATTGGAAAGGAATTTGTAGGATTTTTGGTTATCTTAAGAAAACAAAAAATTTGGGATTATTCTATAGTGATTATCCTACTGTACTAGAAGGTTACTCGGATGCAAATTGGATTATAAGTTTAAGTGACAATAAGTCCACATCTGGATGGATTTTTACAATCGGAGGTGGAGCAATTAGTTGGGCCTCAAAGAAACAAACTTGCATCTCACATTCAACTATGGAGGCTGAATTTATAGCCTTAGCGACTACGGGCAAGGAAGTGGAGCGGTTAAAAAATCTATTACCAGATATAAAATTATGGCCACAACATAGGTTTGCCATTTCCGTATATTGTGATAGTGAATCAACCATGTCTCGAGCGTACAATAAGGTGTACAATGGAACGTCTAGACATATAAGTTTGAGACATGAGTATGTGAGACAATTGATTAGGGACGGTGTGATAATTGTTACCTATGTTAAGTCAATTGACAATTTAACGGATCCACAGACAAAAGGTTTGTCAAGGGATTTATTTAAAAGTACCACCTTTACTAAGATGGGATTAAAACCATTCTAATTGAGTCATTGATAATAGAAACCCTACCTTTTTCTAGCCAAAAGTTAGTTTCAAGGTTCAAAGGGTAATAACAAGTTATCTAATGACAATGTGCACTAAAAACTATGATGTAGTGATTATATTTTAGGAGGATGAGTTTTACTCTTAATGGATGGACATTAATTGTCATGAAATCCACCTATATGGACATGAAGTGGTGCCGCTTCAATGAGATTTTATTTATAGTTTATCTCGTACATGTTCATGAAACGGGATGAGCATATGGCCATAACGGTGCTAAAACAATTAAACTCTTATTCTATTTCTTTACGATTATGTGTGAAATTTTTCCGGTATTGAATTTAAGAGTGATGGTTCAAGCGACTAGCCACCATTCACTTTTTTGATTCTTTGAGAAATTTGCACTAAAAAAAGGTTCTAGTGGGGGATTGTTGGAATATATAGATTGCAAATTAAAAGTGATGATCTTTCAAATTTAATTGAAAAATGATGACTTATCATCCAATGGACATGGGACAAGTCTCTTCCAAGAGGTATGTCCAATATGAAAAGGATTGTGACTCTTCAATAGGTGTTCATCCAATTTGAAAAGGTTGTGACTCTTCACAAAGTGTCCATTGAGTGCATATAAATAGATGGACTATGATGCTCACAACAATTCACATTTTTCTTTTTGCAGTCAATTACAATTTTCAGAAATTAGAATAAGAGTTAGGGAATTCTGTGATTTTGCTAATCAAAAGTAATTTAAAACTTCGTTGTATCCCGGGAGGACTTTTGTCTTAACCCTCTAGCAACTTTGTATGGGGACAAATAGTTCTCTTTGGAAAGCGTCATTCGTGCCTCGAAGTTTACTATCGTCTCCGTAACTATCTTCACTCGAATCCTTCAACACTTTCAATTCTATGTATCTCAGTCTGGTTGTTCTTTTTGTTTGTTTATCGTCTACTATATGTTGTTCTTTTATTTTTTTTTTGGATTGTTTGTTTGCCTCTATTTAACATTATAGCTTTTGTGTTATGTTCAATTTGTTTTAAATCTTCGCTTAGCAAAATACTGGTTGGGGTTGATGATTTCGTTAAGTACATGAAAGTGTCCGGATGAATGGGCTCCCCCTGATATTAAACCCTACACACTAGGGGTAATATTAATATATTGTTAATTCAACTTTCTTTCCTTCGTTTTCATAGTTAATGAATTTGATGTCTGTCTTCGAAGTAAAACTGTTGATTTTCTTATGGTACTTTTACCCCATTGCATCTTTTGCATAATTACACTTTACAGAAAAGAATTTAGGTTGTACCTATTTTTAAGAGATAATAATAAACTCTAAAAAATAATTTAAGAGAGAATAAATTATTAAGAAATTTAAATAATATAAAAAAAAATCAATTGAGTATACTAATTTATGAATCATTCAATCTGATACTTTTATTTAGATTAATATTTCGATTGATTCTCCGTTGAATTTTAAAAACCATGTGAAAAGGTAATGTTCCACTATGATGTGATTACACTATCTCATTTTTTCATGAATTTATAATAATTAATTACTAGAAAAAATATTATGAAATGAGAGAGAACTACAAAATAACAATAGGGGTTTATATAAATAGAAAATGAAAAATATTAATATATAACATAGGTTTTTAATTTGAAATACATGGATATTACGTGGAATTAAAATTTTTCACGTCAGACATCTGTTAGAACTCAACGCCTCGTAATTTCGATGAGAACTTTTTAATCGGAATCTTTTAAAGGAAAGTGATTAAAATGTAAATTTATTAATAGTTTAGTGATTATGGCTGCAATTTACCTAAATAAAAATGGAAAAATTAAGTGAAATGACCAACTCATCCCTCAATCTTTGTTCAAACCGCTTCCCATCTCCATTTTGGATAAAAATCGTCTGGGTCGAAATTTGCTAGAAGGTGGGGGATTTTGCAGAAGGTAACCAATTTCTTCAAGCTATGGAAATTTCTTGTTTATCTATTTCTTAACATCTATGATGGGTTTTCCCCTGAATTTTATGCGGTAATTATTAGCATTCTCAGGACTAACTCTGGATTGTTTGCCATCAAGGTAACCATCCACTTTGGGCGGACCTAATTTATTGCTTCAGATTCATCCAACAATGGCTCTTATTCTGGCCTCAAAGATTTCTGTCCCTAATAACAACCCCATGGAGAGACCTAAAACTAAATGTAAGCCACAATTCTCTATTACTTTTCTACTAAGTCATGATTTCTATTGATGCTCGGTTGAGTTTGTTTGAGGCAAACAATAGGGTTCGAATTTTACTACGAATTATGATTTGCCTTATACCGTATGCTTATAACAGTTAGCTACATTCCTTGTATTAGTATGATTGGCCGTTTTGTTGCTCATCAATCTCAATTATTTTGTTGAACCACAGTTGGTAAACTGCAATTCAGGTGTTATGTAGTTGAACCATCTTTCTCGAGTCGTCGTCGAATAATAGCCCGTACTACCACTGCTACATTGTTGGCTGTTCTGACCTTTGACTGCATTTCGACTCCGTTACCAGTACGGGCTGAATCGGACGAGGACCAAGGTGTTGCAGGGGCTATTAAATCGTTGTTTGATCCTAATGAGAAAACAAAGTCAGGTAAAGTGTTGCCAAAGGCTTATGTAAAGTCAGCAAGAGAAGTCGTGAAAACGCTTCGCGAATCGCTGAAGGAGGATCCTAAGGATGTCGCTAAGTTCAGACGAACGGCGGATTCAGCAAAGGAGTCGATCCGAGATTATTTGAGTAATTGGAGGGGGCAAGAGAAGGTGGCTGGTGAGGTATGCATGTATCTTCTACTGTCCTTGACTGATGAGTGGTTTAAAAGCATTAGATTTCACTGATACTATTTATAAACATCTGCATCATAGGAATTATATATGGAACTGGAGAAGGCGATTAGAGCACTGGCCAGTTTCTACTCAAAGGCAGGTCCCTCTGCTCCATTGCCAGAAGAGATTAAGAATGAGATATTGAATGATTTGAGCACAGCTGAAGAATTTTTGTAGTGCCACATTATACATATATACAGCTCCTTAGTTGACAGCAGTGTTGTTATTATTATTATTTTGGTTGTTTAAGTTTGATGCATTTATTTGATAAATATATGAAAAGTTCGATAAGGCTTGCGAGCCATTCGAGTCAAGTATTATTAAGCTCGAATTCGATTTGATAATTACTAAATTGAATTTGAATTTTTTCAAGTCCAACTCGAATAGCTTACAACCATTCGTATCTCATTTACTACCCTAATTATACAGGACATTTTAAGATGGACTTGGACAAAAAGTAAGTTCATTTTTCGAGTCGAGTCAGACCCGAACTTGAAAAATTAATTTAAATACCTTGCATGAGCCCGTCTCGAACCTGACCCGACTCCTAAATACCTCTAATCATAAGTATCTTATCTCACCCTATCTTTCTGTTCATTTGTCAAAATGTTGTCTCCTGCATGCTAATGAAAGCCGAGGAATGGAGTTAAAATTATGTTTAATGGCATAGCTATCTGTCACTTGCTTCTCCTTGGTGATTGCTTTCTCTTCTTAAAAGCTACTGTTTGGTCATGCCGACCCATCAAGAACATTTTGAATAATTTCTATGAAGTGTTCAAAATTCCTTAGCTCGTCGTGTAGACCTAATCAATGAAGATGGTTGAATGGAACTCTGGACATCAAGGCAAAGGTACAGTAGAAAAGTATCTGGGTGTTGATTTAGGAAACCTATCCAAAGACAATTGAAGGATTCTACTATGACTACTACCCAAGACATGCCATTTCCCTCATTTCTGTCTAACAAAGCTTAGACACTCCATACATCCCTTTATCTCATCTTTGTTTCTCCTTTTTACACATTCATTCATCATACTCCAGTTTGAAATAGTTTTACCCTTGATTAAGGTTTTTAAAGTTGTTAGTTTTATTTAAAAATACCTTTTTACTTTCAAGTTCCTAAAACTTGAGAAAAATAGAGAAGGAAAATATTATGAGCGTTGAAAAATTACTATAATTTTATTAAATAATGGATGATTCATTTGGATTAAACCTAACACACAATTCGTTTGTGCCCAAAGCCCATAGATTTAGGCACACGTGCCTTATGCACAAACCTCACACATCAGGGCAGGGGGTCGCTCCAACGTACGCCGACCGACGAAGGATAAGGCAAATCAGCAAAAAAGGCCAAAAAGTGGGGGCTCACGCGATCCACAAGCGACAGGTGTTGCCCTTGAGAACCGTTTTGCGTTGCACGCTCCTCCATCGCGTGTGACCATGCATCATGAATACTTTTGCCTACATCTCCCCCACAAATGTCGGTTCTCGAAATAAGCCCACCAAAACCAAACAACCCTTGTCTTAGTCCATCGGCTATGGATGCAATATATATTTTCTTCAAACACATACTTTATAATAATCACATTTGCAAGTTATTATAATTTTTTAGGGTTTTCAATTTTTTTTTTCTTCTGTGCCGCTCTATTTTTTTTATTTTTTCTGTTTTGTGGTACGCTTTTGTTTTATGGTACATTTTCGTTTAACTTTATGGTAGATTTGTGTTCGTGAATAGTTTTTTCACAACGTCCGGCTCTGATTTGCAGTTATCGATGGTCTTTCAATAGTTTGATCTTTTTTTGTGGTTCGTTTACTGATGCAATCAGATTTGTTTTGCGAAACAGCTTGCAAGATTGTTGGTTTCGCTTACCACTCCTACTTTGATCTTTAAGCATATAGGTGGATAGAGACAAAGAGTTTTGTTTTCTACTTCATTTCTCTAGTGTTTCATTTTATCCCTGTTGTTGTTGTTCACTGGACGTGTTTTATTGGTATGATGTTTCGTTTTCTAATTTTTTTAATTTCTCTTTATTTTGTTATTTTTCTGCTACATTTTAATTTCGTTTGGAATGTTTCGCTATTTAATTTCTAATAAATTCAGCCGACATATTATTCAAAAAACAATAATCACATTTGCAACAACAATTTCTAAATAAAAATACTAAATTTTTAATTAATATTTAAGAAATTCAAGATTATAAATACATGCAAACCTAATTTCTTCAAAAATTTGTGTTAATCAACCTCTAAAAATTACTACTCAATCACAAAGTTAAAAAAATTATAAAAAATGAATCCCAAAATCATTCGATAAATAAAAAATTAAATCTTATATAAAAATCCTAATTTATCAAAAGAAAAATTATACTCCTAATTTTTAAAAAAAATTAATCAATAAAGCTTAAAAAATAAGACTTATTATAAAATTAGGGAAATCCATTTAAAACTATTTAAAGATTGAACACCTATATTGAGAGTAAGAGAATAAAAAAAAATTGAGAAAAAATTGATAAGGGTCGGAAGAAAATAAAAAGATTAAAAAATTTTAGGCTTTAGTACTTATAGAAAAAATTCATTTATTTTTATATAAAGTAATTTGTGTTATAAAAAAAACTATCTTTCGAAGATTTTGAGAGGACATTTTCGATTATTTTTTGCGAAATCAAATTAATAATGAAACAATTTTTAAATATTTTATGGGATCAATATACTAATTATATAATTTTTTAATATAAATAATATTTTTTTAATTTTCTTTTAGGGGTCAATTTACCCCACAGGGCACAGCACTCCATGCGGCTCCACCATTGAACCACTCAATGCATGCCGTTTCACTTAAATGCAAACACATAAATTTTAACCTCCCCACTGCTGCTTTTGCTAGCGAATCAGCTACCGTGTTGCTCTCTCGCAGAATATACCGAAATTTGAGCTTCCATTCCTCAGCACACCACTCATGCATTTGACGAACTTTCAAAATATTGCTAATTGCTGCGAATCCGTTGCGTATAATGTCCATGAGCAATGCATTATCACCATTAACCTCAACTTGTTTGAATCCATTCTGCCACACCAGTTTCAATCCCTCTAATATAGCTAGAGCTTCCACCTGAAAAATATTCGCCATCCCTATTTTCATAGCGAACCCCATCAAACATTTTCCATTGATGTCCCGTATGATCCCACCAATGCCCGTCCTATTACTTTCGCCCAAAACCGAGTCATCAATATTGAGTTTGACCCACCCTGACTCAAGCTGCTGCCAATGGCATTTGGTCGGAGAAGCACAAGCCAAGGAAAACATCCATTCCTTACTTCTACACCCTTTCGCCCAAGCCATGGCGGTAGCAATTAATTCATGAAAGTTAATACTTCTCCCTTTGAAAACGAAATCATTCCTAAGTTTCCAAAGAAACCAGGCTGCTATGGAAAACAGAGACGACCATTCAGTCCCATCCCAATCTATCTTCCCCCTGTTCTTAATATTCCAACTTATCCACTCTTTCAATTGTAGACTGTAAAAAACATATGTACAATGCCTAGGTACCAAGAAATTCTAAGCAACTCGAGCCACAACACAATCCCGTACTACATGCAGAGATGATTCAAGGAAACAACCACGTTGATCACAACAGGGGTAAGAACCCATACCTCGACGTACCCGTTCCGCAATTTTCAAAATTTTCTCCCGTATGAGTAGCCATCGGAACGTTCTCACTCGTTGGGGAGTTCGTAACTTCCGTATCAACTTGTCCGTTCTACCAAGGGTGGAGTTGGTCGAACAACACAGCTGGTTATACGTCTTGCGCATTGAAAAAACTCCAGCATCCTTCCACTCCCAAGATAAATGATCATCACCCAGTTCCAGCAATGGAGGATTGCATGCGAGAATACAGTCAACAACCACCTTTGGGAGGACAGTTAGTAACCACCGCTGATTCCAGTCACCGGAAGTCGTGACTACATCACATACATGGACAGATTCGTCAAGGTATTCACTTCCATTAAATGTAGCTTCAAAGGACCCAAACCACTTGCCCAGTCAATATTTCAGAAGTTCACCAATCCGCCATTGCGAGCATTCCAAATCAAGCTGGCTTTAACAGACTCCCACACATTCGCAATTGATCTCCAAATGTAAGAACAATTGCTACGAACCGAAGTTGCTGGAATTATACCATGTATGTCGTACTTTTTCCTTAGTATCTTAACCCAGAGCACCTCCGTGTCAACTACGAGTTTATACCCCAGCTTTAAAAGGAACACAAAGTTTTGGCCCTGTAATTTTCTGACACCAAGCCCCCCATTATCTAACGGTTGACAAAAATCATTCCATTTCACACGAGCCACCTTTCTCTGTGTGCTAGTGGAGCCCCATAAAGAACCCCTGAGCAATTTTCTCAATTTCCTTACAAAGTGTGATTGGAATTCTCGCCGTGGCCATGAAAGTAATTTGGTATAGAGAGCAGCACAACTTTCACAGGCGTTAATCTAAATGCAAAAGATAAACTACAGCTCTCCCATCCACTCAAGCGATCTCTGATCTTATCAGGAATAAAGGAAAAGGTGCTCCTACCCACTCTTTGATGAAATACAGGCATGCCAAGGTATTTACCCAAATCAACTACTTGATGAAACCCAAGAGTAGCACAAATGTTCTCCCTAATAGTATCCTCAACATTGTCTTCCGATTGTTTCTCAAGTGAAGCTTTTTAAAAATAATGTGACATTTAGTATTTATATTTTTATAAGATATTTAAAAATATTCAATACGATAGTAAGTGTTAAAAATAAATACACCAAAAAAAATCAAATTAAATTACAAAAACAAATAATAAGTTAATTGTATTATTTATTATTTCCTCTCTCTTTTTTTCTTTTCATTTTCTCGTTTTTCCGTTGTTCATTCTTTCTCCTTTCTCTTCGTATCTTTCCTTCTTCTCTCTCTAGCAAACCCTAGCTTTCCCTCCCTTGGCGCCACCGCCTGGTTCTCCGGCGGTCTTCACCAGCGCCTCCTGATCCGTCGTTTTTTCCTCCTTTCATCTCGTTTTTTTGCCCTTTCCTTTTCTTAGCGAGATATTCCTAACTGCCGCCTTATTTAACAGCCGCCGGTTCCGCCTTTACGGTGATCGGAGGCCACGAAAAGATTGATTTCCTTCCCCCTTCGCTTCTACCGGTTCCGATCTTCCAAAACCGAAACCAAACAAAAACTTTAGGACCCGAAAACCTCTAGAACTTCTCCTGACCTGATCTCCACCGTTTGCCGTTGATCCAGCACGATTCCGAGATATGTGGCTCCTCTCGTAGGTGGCTGACCTTCGACCGTCCGGATCGATGAAAGGAGACCCCAAACGGCTCCGATGAATCCTTGGGTGAAACTGGTTTCTTGCTTTTTCTTCTTCTGATTTCTCTGCTTATTTTCAGGTTCAAGCTGGGATTTCGTAAAAAAAAAAAGTTTTCCTTTGTTTTTTTTTTTTTAAATTATGGTGGTTGGTTTGCTGAGTTGGGGTTGGATGGTGGTTCACGAGTGGTGTGGTGGAGCGAGTGCAGGGTCCTGCGGACCAGATTATAAAATTTGCAAAACCAGGGGGGCCGCCTTGTAATTTTCCCGTTCCCCCTTTTGGTATTTTTTCGTATTTTTGTAAGTCAAAATTACAGTAAAATATTTATATATGCCAAACATTAATGGCCAAATTATCAAAATTATAAAAAGAGCCCAAATCTACTTTAAGTTCAAATTAAATTCGACAAAATTGTGAACAAGCCCAAAATTAAATCTACAAGTCTAATCAATCCAACATTAATTAATTCAAATTTAAAGAGTTCATTTTTGCAAATTTACTAAGCAAGTTACTCAAAATGTAAATAAGTGAGTTCCTTTTTAAATTGTCATGATTTTCCTTTTCCGGCTGTAGGGTCATTTTCCAGAGGGTATCAAATGGCTAAGAAATCAAGCTTGCATTGAGAAATTTAGCTATCGAGTGAGTTCCTTTTGCTCCAAATTTAAAATGTATTGTGTTTTATTTATTGTTTTGATCTGGATTTATTTTATCAAAATATAATGGAATATTCAAGTTCCCTTTGATTTGAAATGTTAGTCTACACATTGGGTTAATTGAAGAGTTAGTTATGTTAATGCTAATTTTAAGTGATCACTTATTAGTTATTAATGGATCTTACGAGGAAATGATTAAAGAAATTAGCTGGCATAAAGAAGAGTATCGAAGGAGAAGATTAGCTAGTTTCTTTACTTGATACAATGTGGTTCTTTGATCTTATTTTTATGTTGTCATTGCACTCACTAGCTCTTTTGCTTTCATAGTATTATTTCATATGGCTTCACTGTCTTTGCAAAATTTGTTAACTATTTCTTGTTTTTGTTAGATTGTGTATAATTGAGATTTTATTTTTCTTTTGTGTAAAGAATGTCAGAAGGGACAAGTATGGTGATGGAATCTTCTGAAAATGGCACTGATTTATCTCAAGATGATAACGGGACTATTGTGGAAATGGCCGAAGACACAATATTGTCGCAACAAACTTCTGTGAATCTTGTTCCATTTATCGGCCAGAGGTTCGTATCACAGGATGCTGCTTATGAATTTTATTGCAGTTTTGCCAAACAATGTGGTTTCTCAATCAGACGCCATCGAACTCGAGGGAAAGATGGGATTGGTCGAGGTGTCACGAGAAGGGATTTTACTTGCCATCGAGGCGGCTATCCGCAGATGAAGTTATCTGAAGATGGGAAGATGCAGAGGAATCGCAAATCATCGCGTTGCGGTTGTCGAGCATACATGCGCATTGTCAAGCGTGCAGATTTTAATGTTCCCGAATGGCATGTTACTGCCTTTAGCAACATCCACAACCATGAACTCTTAAAAGCAAATGAAATATGTCTTCTTCCTCCCTACTGTACCATTACTCCAGATGACAAAGCACGGATTTGCATGTTTGCAAAAGCTGGAATGTCAGTGAGACAAATGTTAAGATTGATGGAGCTAGAGAAAGGAGTTAAGTTAGGTTGTTTACCGTTTACTGAAATAGATGTGAGGAACCTGCTGCAGTCTTTTAGAAATGTTAATCGCGATAATGATCCTATTGATCTTATTGCAATGTGCAAAAAACTAAAAGATGAAAATCCCAACTTTCAATATGATTTCAAATTAGATAGCCATAACAGGCTGGAGCATATTGCTTGGACTTATGCTTCATCTGTTCAGTTATATGAGTCATTTGGAGATGCTGTGGTTTTTGATACGACGCACCGCCTGGATGCCTACGACATGCTATTAGGTGTTTGGGTTGGAGTAGACAATCATGGATTGACCACTTTTTTCGGATGTGTCCTTTTACGAGACGAAAACATACAATCTTTCTCATGGGGATTGAAGGTAGAAAACCTATAACCATACATTTTACTCTTAGTATACTATAGATCTGCAATTTACCTTCGCGATGGGGCTCCTGCCCCAGATTTTGTACCTTTTTTGAGATAATTAACTTCACGCTCTTTGATTTCTCCTAATTCATTCTAAAGTTTCAATGCTGTCAAAGTATAGTTCATGGGATGTAAATATGTACATGGAGTAATTTAATGGAGTTTTAAAGTGCAATTGATGCATATTTGATTCTTTAAGTTTCTAGTCCTTATGTTGCTCGCATTTTCCTTTTTGTTTTTTTTTTTTTATGTCTCTGATTGCACGTCTTTCTGATTCTTGATGTTCCCAATATTTATGCAGACATTTTTGTGCTTCATGAAAGGAAAGGCTCCACAAACCCTACTAACTGACCAAAATATGTGGCTGAAAGAGGCAATTGCTATTGAAATGCCTGAAACGAAGCATGCTTTTAGTATTTGCCATATTATCTCAAAGTTCTCAGATTGGTTCTCTGTTTTGCTTGGGTTGCGATATGATGACTGGAAATCTGATTTTTATCGGCTTTATGGTCTGGAGCTGTTAGAAGAATTTGAAGAAGAATGGAGAGAAATGATTGATAAATATGGACTCCATGATAATAAGCACATTATCAGCTTATATGCATTGCGGACATTTTGGGCTTTGCCATTCTTGAGGCCTTACTTCTTTGCAGGTTTGACAAGTTTATGTCAATCAGAGACCATTACTGCTTTCATCCAGCGGATTTTGAGTGCACAGTCCCGACTAGATCGTTTTGTAGAGCAAGTGCGCAATTTTTTATTTGTTTTTTTCGTCCTTCCGTATTTTGTTATAGATTTCTTTTACTATGCCAAATCTTATTGAACATTTTTTCTTTTGTAGGTGCCTGAGGTTGTTGAATTCAATGACCGGGCTGGTTCTAAGCAAAAGCAGCTGAGGAAATCACAGAACCTCTGCCTTAAAACAGGCTCACCAATTGAATCTCATGCAGCTACAGTTCTTACACCTTATGCCTTTGGTAAGCTCCAAGAAGAGCTTTTATTGGCTCCACAATATGCATCCTTTGTGGTTGATGAAGGCTGCTTCGAGGTCAAACACCATACCCAAATGGATGGAGGGTGTAAAGTGATCTGCGTTCTGTGTGATGAGCAGATTAGTTGTAGTTGCCATCATTTTGAGTTTTCAGGTATTCTTTGCAGGCATGTTCTTCGTGTTCTATCTAGCAATAACTGTTTCCATATACCAGACCCATACCTGCCCAGCCGTTGGCGTTTGAATGGTTCGTCTTCCATAAACCCGTTAAGCAATGCAACGAGAGAGCACTCCGAAAAGATTCAGTTGTTAGAGTCCTTGACTTCAACACTTATTGCAGAGTCAATCGAAACAAAGGAACGCCTCGATGTTGCTTGTGAGCAAACCGCCATGGTTCTTTCCCGCATCAAGGACTTTCCTAGGACGACACAAAGTGCAAATGATATCGTATACAATTGTCCATCGGATTTGATCTTACCAGAGGTAGAAGATACAGATGGAATTGTTCAAAGCTTCACAATGGGGACTTCTCATGAACCTCTCACTTCAGGAAAGCTGAAGGATAGACGGCCAAGAGATGGGATCGATATTACTCGAAAACAAAGACATTATTCCGATTCTTGCTGTGGGCATTTCGAACATGATTCATCGGATTGTCCAATGATGGAAGGGGACAATTTGAATGGAGATGCATTAGGATATATTTAAGTTGAAGCACTAGAAGCCATTAGTAGGTTTACAAACAACATATGCTTGATGTTATTGTTAGCCACTCTTCCAAATTTTAGATGGAAAAAAGAATCCCACAAATCCAAATATAAATATCTGTCTTAGGATTACAAATGTCAGATTCAAACCTTTGAATTCACTAATACCATCATTTAGAGAGAGTTTATTTTTTTTGACGAAAAATGATTCAACTGTATAAGTAGCAACTTTGTGGAACATAAACTTTTAAGTTTATGCAGAAAGATTAATTGATTATATTATTGTAATATATTCCTGGAATAAACCAGAGACGATTAGAAGGCTCTGCTGCAGCAAACCGACATCCAATATTCTCAAGTCATTGTTGCATTTGTTCTTTCAGGGAGGTATCACTTTGTTGGGTTATTATTCCTTTCTCTAAAGTTGGCAAATCTCAACAATTGAAACTTTAGGCATCTAGGAACTTCATGTTTTGTTTGGTCAACATTGAAGGCCAAACCCGTTTAGTTTCATTTTTATAGTAATTCAATCTCAGAACTTCACATTTTTGTTAAAATTAGTTAGGTTATCGATTCGCAATTTGATTGTCGATTCAGTTTCAATTAAATAAATTATAAAAAATTAAAAAATAAAAAAATCATAAAATCCGATTCAAGTTCAACTCAATTAACTTTTTATCTTAGTTCAATCGATTCATAGCAGTTCGTGATCCAATTGGTTTAATCCTTTTATTTGAATTAATATATCAGTTGATTCCCGATTCAATCAATCTCAATCAAATTTCAACATCTCAATGCTGGAAAAAACAGTACTGGGGAAGTTTATTCCTGTTTAGTGAGGATACAGGTAACAACCTTTGACCATGTCCTTGATAAAATTGTTATTTAACTTCTTCAGAAAAATATTAATTCATATCTTGAAATTTTTAAGGTTTTCATTTAAACACTACAATCTAACTGAGAATCCAAATTTAATGTGACATAGAGAATATAAAAAATAATCATAATGTGAACTGAAACAGTAAGATCGGTATGAGGAGAGTATTTTTCCATTACAGTTGCAGTGGCTAAGAAATTCCACTTTGAGGCAAAGGTAAAGAGAAAGAAAGGATGGGAAATGCACTTTGAGATAAAAGACGGTGGAAGATGGTGAAGCCTCTAACATTTTACTCGTGTCTATGATGAAGCAACCCCCCATTGTTGCCTTTCTTCTTTAAAATATAGAAAAAGCCAAATTTTAGAACCCACAATCAATCTTCCCTTTGTGAATAACTTCACAGTAAAGGCCAGAAGCATTGGAATCTTTGGGCTTTAAGCAACCTTCGCTCCAAGCTATTCTATAATTCCTTCAGTTTTGGTAGCGCAAACCATTTAATTCCCCGCCCGCCCATCTACTCCTTGCATGAATTCAACAAAAATGCCTAAAACAGTGGGTGTCACACATGCTGATCTCGCCCCAAGTCGTCGAAGCACCGATTTAGGCAGCAAAACGGGTGTTGCTTTCCTTGTTGTCACCATCATATGCGGTCTCTTTTGCTTCGTACTTTGCCTCGTAGCCGAAGCCACTCGTTCCCAGGTACTGAACTTCCCCCCCCCCCCCCCCTATCCCTTTATGTCCTCTGTTCAGTTCGTTGATATACACATGATGTGGCGTAGGAAAAATGGGTGGAGAGTGGAGAAGATGGGAAAGACGTGAAATATGAATGCGTATACAGTGGAAGCGGGAAGATGGCATTGTTGTGTTCAGCAGTGGCATTTGTGGGACTTGCAGTGGTGATGTTGGTGGAACATATGTACATGTTGATAGCGGTGAGTAAATCACCGCCGCCGGTTCTGCTTTCATGGGACCTTGATTCCACTCAGTTCAAGACTCTCACCTGGCAGGCTGGATTTTTCTTTGTCACCACTTGGTAACATTCTCAAACATACACTCCATATGCCTAAATTGACAACTAAAATGATAATTTCAGGATCAATTTTAAAATGTCCAATAAATTGAGGACTTTTGGTGCAATTAATTCAATTATAAAGGCAAAGCAGCGGAAGTTTTCATTAATTTCAATTTCAGGCTTTGCTTTGCGGTGGCGGAGATTTTGTTGCTGATAGGGCTAACTGTGGAATCGGGACATTTGAAAAACTGGTCGAAACCGAGAGAAAGCTGTCTCATCATCAGAGAAGGCTTGTTCTGTGCGGCAGGTGTGTTGACATTGATGACTGTTTTCTTGGCGGCTGGCCTCTACTTGACTGCATTTCACGCCCAAAAGTTGTTCCGACAACAGCAACTTGTTCGCCAACAGGTACTTGAAACCACCGTCCTATACGCATCGCCGCCTGCTTCGCCACCACATCGGTTGACAACCATGGCGAGAGAAGACCCGGTGATCACAGAGTTGCCGAACCAACCACCTCCGTTTTCGTTTTCCAGGGGATTTCAGAAAGCAATTTGATGGTTGTATTTAGAGCAAAGCAAATTGGGTGCCTGGGGCAAAAGCTGAAGGCACAAACTAGAGCTATATTCGCATTAGATATATACCAAAAGAAAACAAAAATTACACTTTAGATTTTTGTAAATGATGATTTTTATACAATGAAAAAAGTATATAACTTTAAATTGTGGTATGATATTTGCATGATCATAGTAAAGGAAATAAAGGTAATGGTATTTGATGAAGTATAATTTTATTTTTATTAATTTAAAATTTTAAAATATTTAAAGGATTTAAATGAAAAAATTCTTATTTTAAAGGAGTTCGAGATACCTGTCAGCTCTTAGCTACACTTCTAACCGAATGTTAATTTAAAGGGCAAGTAAAGATGTTGACCCAATGATTATATTTTGATTTTAAATCCTCTTAAAAATTGTGTTAATAGTTGCGTTAATATGTACATTTTTCACTATACTTTAAGTGGAAATTGAAATTTATCATTATATTTCTCTTAGATTAATATTTACCATTATCCTTACCAACTAAAAATAAATTTATCACTATACTTCAATTCTATGTTGAATTTTATTGCTTTTCTTTAAGTTGATCGAATTTTACCATTAATGTTATTTTTTTTTATTGAATTTTACTATTCAATTTAAGTTTAAAATAATTTCAAGACAAAATATAAAATAAATAGTTTTTTATTTTACTTTTAATATTTAACAATAATAAGTTAATTAATATAAAATTAAAAATAAATAAAAATGAATATTTTATAAAATAAACTTAATATATTTTTATTTTTCAAGTTTTTATTTCATTAAATAGAAATTCTAATTTAATTTATTAAAATTTAATATTTATAAGTTAAATTATTATTAACTATTAAAATAAAATATTTGAAAGATTTTTTCTTATTAAATTATGTTTTTAAATAATCAAAATTCATATAAAGTGGTAAATTTTAATTAAAAAATCAACATTGACGAAAAAATTTAATAATATTCAAAGTTTAGTAGTAAAATTCAATCGCATAAAGTTGAATGGTAAATTTACTCATATTTTTTAAAATATAATGATAAATATCAATGAAAACAAAGTATAACGTCATATTCAATATTCACTAATTGTACGATAGCAAATTTACACTTTAATCCCTTAAAAATTAGTAATTCGACAAAAATATTTAGGTTTTGTCCTCCTTAACAATTTATATTTTTATCCTAGTCCCCAACCAAGATTTATTGGCTTCACCTTGAGTCTCGACATGTTTAAATTTACAACTTTACTTTGAGAACGAATACAACAAATAATCTTCAATCTTTCAAAACCATCAAATTCAAATTGGTTCTATGTCCCGACATTAGTCAGAAAACAATTGAGAAATTAGGGAGAAATCTGAGATTTGAATTTCATAAATCTGAATTGTGAAATTGATTTAATCTTGAATCTGTAATCGTACACAATGTACTATTTATACTAACACACATAAAGGCTACTCTGCTGAACTATTTAACAACCTATAACAGACCTCAACATCCTAACTACCTCTTAGCACAAAGCTGGATATTTGCTTACTTTAACATTCTCCAATCTTCTCCAACTCCAAAACCCGAAGAGTTTTGCGAAAACGAGCAAACAAAATAATAAACAAAAGCTTCATAAGCACATTAGTAACCAGATCAAATGCTAGAACTTCCCCAACAAGAATAGACTTATCAGCTACCTTCTGACGAACAAAAAAAAAATCTAATTAAACATGTTTAAACTTAGAATGTAACATTGGATTAGCAGCCACTATAACAACACTGGAGTTATCACACCAAACTGTAGGAATATCAACCGAATAAAAACCAAACTTACTAAGTAATGATACCAACCACGTAACATCTGTTATAGCTGCACTTAACCCTTTGTATTCTGCTTCAACAATAGAATGAGAAACAACCTGCTGTTTCTTAGAACACCAGGATACAGGATTACCACCAAAATAAATATAATAGCCAGTAGTGGACCGTCTATCAGCAAAATCCAAGCCCTAATTAGCATCTGCATATCCAACCAAAGACAACCGATCAGTTGGATCATCAATCAATGCACCATCATGTTTTGAGAGCATATGAACTTACCGTGGGTGTAGGAACACCCTTAGCTGTCGCCAAACCACACCGATTAAGTAAATCCAAATATATTTCCTCTGACACAAATGAAGGCCATTAGTTGTCCGAGTAACTTTCACTCCTAGAAAATAATGTAAGGCGCCCATGTCCTTGAGAGAAAACGCAGAATGCAACTGTTGAACAAAAGCATCAATATCCACAGACGAGTCTCCTGTAATAATAATATCATCAACGTAGACCAACACAAATACACTACCACTTCGATGACGAACAAACAACGAAGCATTAGACTTGGAAGGAACAAATCCTGACGAAACAAGAAACGTTTTTAACTTATCAAACCAAGCACGCGGAGCCTGATGCAAACCATATAACGCCTACATGAAACGACATACAAGTGGTTCACCAGTGGTGTCATATTGCACATATCCAGGTGGTTATTACATATACACCTATTTAGTGAGATCACCATTGATAAGCACATCATTAACATCAACCTACCGTAATTCCCATCCCTTGGACACAACAATAAACAGAATGACACGAATTGTAGCAGGCTTAACCACAGGGCTAAACGTTTTCTTAAAATCACAACCTAGCACCTGTGAACAACCCTTTTCAACTAACCGATCTTTATGCTGAACTATAGTGCCATTAACATTTCGTTTGATTTTAAACAACCACTTACACCCAATTGCCTTTCTCCTAGGAGGTAACGGAACTAATTCCCAAGTCTGATTCCTAATTAAAGCATCATATTCTTCTTGTGTTGCACATCTCCAACCTTCATGTAGAAATGCCTTAGCTATATTGTGTGGCTCACGCTCCAACACTTCAACTGTCAACACTTTCTACTTAAAAACACTTATCTTAACACGTGTAATCATAGGATGCACATTCACAAGTGGTGGAGGGACCACACTCACCACAAGTGTAGCAGTATCTAACGGTAACCCACAAGAAACTAAACCAATCGGTGCAGAATCCACTGACTGAGACCAATTAAAATTCAACTTCAAATACTTAGACCCACCAAAAACCAAACCTACCGGTGGAGAGTCCACTGAATTATCGTCAACAATAACACTAAGAGACACAACATGAACTACACTAGATGAAACATCAACAGGCAGAAACCCTGACAGAACAACAAGTAGAGAAACATCCGAAACAAGAGAATGAACAAGTGGGACATAAGTAGGCACACAGCCAGGTGGTGTATTACTCGACACCAACCGTTCACAAAATAAAAATCGCCCTTCATCAAACACTAGATAATGAGAGATTGTAACTCGATCATTTGGAGTAAGATACTGATATCCCTTGTGTCGAGGACTATAACTCAAAAACGTACATGGCTAAGATCGAAACTCTAATTTATGATTCTGAAATGGTCTAAGATAAGGAAAACAACAACACTCAAACACTCGTAAATGATCATACAATAGATCTTTATCATACAACACCCTAAAAGTAATACTATCTCGTAACACCCGTAAATGATCATACAACTCATTTATAAAAAATTCTCATCGGGTTTGTGATTCCGTAATCATTGTTTTCTACACCACTAAAAAATGGATTGTTACAACTCTCTCCCACTTAGGAAATTTCGTTCTCGAAATTTTAATCAGTTATTAAGGTGTATCAATATAAGAATAAATCAATCCTAAATCATTCAAAGTACTCACAGTCACAACAAGGATAAAATTTACCAGTCATTTCATCGGATACAATTGTCTCTTCTCTGGCTCGAAAAGCATAAGTCCGTGCATGTGCTCAAACTTCGAATATGTTTGTATTTTCTTTACCTTCATTATGATTTCCACCTGCAATGTCGTTTTATCTAGATCGTCTACTCTTTTGTGGTGTGACTGGAGGTTTTATACTCTGATTCTCTTTCTCATCCTGTGATATTGGATAATTTCGTACCATGTGGTCGATTACTCCACATCGGAAGCATGCCCCTTTCTTCAAACGATACTCACCCGGATGGAATCTTCTACAATGCTCACAAGCCAGGTTAGGTGCATTACGACTATTTTGAAATCTAATTCTAGGTTATGCCGACCTGCTTTTGCTCGGGTTCCCACTTGAAACTGTCACTCGGTTCTCATTTTCTTTGTATTTCTTCAGCAGTGGTAAAGGAAAACTTTTGGAAGAAATCTTCTTATTAAATTCTCTAGGCCTTTTTCCCTTCTATCTCTTGTGGTTATAAATTTCTTCCATTTTCTGTGCTTTATCCGCCAAGATAATAAATGGTCGTATTTCAGAACCACCTACCATCATTTTAACCTCATCGTTTAAATCGTTCTCAAATCAGATACACATAGCCTCGCCAATAGGTACAATCTCCCGTGCATACTTACTGAGAAGTACAAATTCTCGTTCGTATTCTGCTACTATCTTATTTCCCTGTCTCAACTCTAGGAATTCCTTCTTCTTTTTATCCAAGTGCGTTTACCGATGTATTTCTTTTTGAACTCTACTTGGAAGAATTCCCAAGTAACTTCATTTTCAGGTACCATTGCGACGATAATCGCCCACCAATTGTATGCCTTGTCTTTCAGTAATGACACAACACACCTAACATAGTCTTCAGGCGAACAAGTCATTTCATTCAGTACTCTCAAAGTGTTTTCCAACCAATACTCAGCCCTAGATGGATAATCCTCAACATTTTCGTGAAATTCTTCCATCCCATGTTTTCTTACCCTATCTGTTGGTATATGATGCCTCTCTTCTATCACAAGAGGAGGTGGAGGCCTTACGAAAGGTGCCATAGGTTGAGCAGCAGACTGTGTAGCCAAAGGTGGGGGAGGTGGTACCATAGGATTATTCCTCATAATTTCTAAAAACTACTGTCCCATTAGACCGAAAAACATGGTTTTGACTTTACCTTTTGTCATCGATATAATTGATACCTCTTGACTCACGTTAGAATCAGTAACTGAAACGTTACTATTTACTTCGTTAGTTTCTCTTCGTTCTGAATAAGACATTTTCTTATTTGTAAAACAGTAGTTAGATCGGATCCATCTATATAACACTATCACAGGTTCATATGGCATGTACTTTTAGATTATTTCACATAGTCAATTTTGTTCCAGAAATGGCTAAACTGTAAGCTCTGATACCATTAAATGTAACACCTAAAACTCAAAATCATCGTCGATTAAGGTCTTGGTATCTTACTATTCATGTATCATTATTCGTATTTTATTTTTATTTCAATCAATCTTATTTTAATAAAGATGTGCACTTAACATATCATAAATCATCAATCAATTAAAAATCAAAACTCAATAAGGGCAAAAATGTCATTTTCATGATTTTTGAACATTTTTACCGATACCTAATGAACATGTACCAATAGTTGTCAAGTAAAAAAATAGTTCAAAAATGTTGTAGAGTTCTACGATACTCGAGATGATTCTACTGATACATGTGACACAACTATCGAAATAATTCATACAACTACTGATACGAAAAACTTCAGAGAGCAAAAATTCTTATCCTGCAACTTCTACCGATACAATATTTCTTACTATCGATACATCAATACCATAAACTACCGATACTTGTATCTTAACTACCGATATAATCTAAGTCAAAGAACAACCTCTTTCCTACCCTGCACTTCTATCGATACATGCATAAGTTTTACCGAAACAAGTATACAGGATCTCAAGAGTAACGTCAAGATACAAGTTTAATCTCTGATACACAACCAGTATAAGTTATGCATTAAAACTTCACATAACATAACTTCTAAGTCTTACAAGCATTATAAGCTTGAGCATCTAAGTTATACTTCATGTAATTTACAAAATCAAAATAGAAGAATTTTAACATCTTTTAGTTCAATCTCAAGTTAATATCATCCTAGTACATGCCATAAGACCAAGTGATGTAAAACCTATCATACAAGCTCCGTAATAATGTGATTTCCTTGAGATGATCCAATCTTCAAACAGCAAAACATATCTACAAAACAACAACAGATTCAAGAGTAAACTTATTAAGCTTAGTAAGTTCGTGATTATCATTTTCTCACAGAATAAACAGATCAGTTAAAAGATGATAACGAGTAGGTATTCATAATCATGTGTATAATAACGAACTAAATCTCTTCAGTTCTCCAAACTTTAACTCATTACGAGCACAAATAACATTTAGCCCACTCGAGCCTAGAATTATTAGCTCTTACGAACCTATAATGGTTAGCTCTTACGAGCTCAGACGGAGTTTAACCAGTGTATGATGCTGCTCACACAAGCTGATGAGAATCCGTAACATATGTGAAGACTCAACCATCGATACGGTCCAGAATTTCTCACTCTCGATGCTGCTCACACAAGCTGATGAGAATCCGCAACATATGCGAAGACTCAGCCATCGAAGGAATCCATAATTCATTATTCATTCAGAATCTGTTAACTTGCGATACTGCTCACACAAGCTGTTAGGATACTGTAACATATGCAGGATCTTAGTCATCGCTTCAAATCAGATAATCAGTCCGAAGCCTGACATTTCGTTTCTTTCTTTGTCTTTCCATTATCACGAATGTTTTTCCTCTCTCCATTTGCTGTGACAATAGTGAAATACAAGAAATAACCAATGTATATAAACTATCACTACGAATTTACTAGATGAAACTGCAGTTTGGTTTAACTTCAGGGATTACTCTGATAATTTTCCTTTTCTGCGATCCGTGGCACGATTGTAATCTAAATCAACAATTCATTCAAATTTCACATTAAAACACATAATTAAATGAATTAACATAATTTGGTCTTTTTTGGAAAAATTACTATTTTAGCCCTAATACTTTCCTTTTATTCAGTCTAGTCCTTTCAACAAAAACATGCAAAATACTCATTTCCTCCTCAACTCATAGCAGCCAAATTTACCATGATTCCCATGTAAATCCCCACAATCCATTTATTTCACAAAAAGTACACTTAATTTCATCTTTTAGCATTTTAGTCCTTAAACCTTAATTAATCCTAATTACAATCAATTTAGCTCATAATAATCCACCCACTACAATGTCATAGGTTAATTTACCTATTTGATCCTTCAATTATATTAAATTCCAATTAAACCCACTTATTTACAATTTAACCTTAAACTAAAAAGGACTAAATAAATAAATAACCCAAAAATAAGTGAAAGATAATCATGTCACCACCGCTTGGACTTTTTACCATGGTTTAATTACCACTTTGGTCCTTTCTATTTTTAATCCATAACAATTAACTTACTTCTTTTACAATTTACTCCTTTTTCCTTAATTAAACAATTAATTAACAAAATTACCCAACCGAACTTCAATTCACATATAATAGGATTCTGAATCATATTTAATAAAAATATTTACGGCACTAAATTTTAAAAACGATGTCCCATTACCTCAATTTCTAGAGCCACTTGACTTTTGAACCAAACCACTTATACTAAATTTTAATTCAATAATTAAAATCCTTCAATTCAAAATTCCACATAAAATTATTACTGACTAATTTAATTTAATCACTCATTTATAAAAACTTCTTGTCGGATTTGTGATCCTGTAATCACTGTTTCCGACACCACTGAAAAACAGGTTGTTACAGAGAATTTAGAGAGAAATCTGATATTTGAAATTCATAAATCTGAATTGTAAAATTGATCTTGAATTTGTTACTGTACACGATGTCATATTTATACTAACACACATATAAAGGCTACTCTGCTGAACTACTTAATAACCTATAATAGACCTCAACATCCTAACTACCTCTCAGCACAAAGCTGGATATTTGCTTACTCTAACAGTCTGGACATGTCAAGCATGAGTTCATGAGAATGAATTATGATTATCCTACTAACACGACACATATTATTACTTCCTAAAACAACATTCAACCTTCCAAGATAAGATATTCTTTTGCTCTTTTTACTCTAATTAGATTTGTCACCTTTATCACAAGCTAAACAGGAATAACTAGAGACATCAGAATTTTTCCTGCCCAGTGATCTCCTCACCACAGTAAACCCTTTCAATTAGGCATGTGATTGATAAAAGCTGAACAATTCATCGAGGCTTTTACATCTCATTCCTTGATTGGACCAACTACTAATTCCTTATTATCATCAACCTCTATTCAATTATTACCATCATTGGAACCTTCTATGTTGGTATCATAAGACCCCTGAACATCAATATCTCGATCATCAAGTTCTTCACATTTAATAGAATCTGAACTGTTTGTGTTTGAATCAGAGCCCCCATTAGATGATTCATCATTTTTTCCTTATCTGTTCAATAAATTATTATCATTCGAGAATCCAAACAAATCATTCAAGGTTTCAATGACATCACCGTTTTGGTTATGGTGGTGACTTTCTAATTCTTCAATCCACGAATTAGCTCATTCTACATTGATTGTATGAGAATTTTGCGTTTCCTTTGGAATTTTCATTTCTTCAACAACGCTTTCTTTTCAAAACTCTTTAATCTTTAATAATTTTGAATGAAAAACCAAAACTAACATGAATAGAATAGGGAAAGCCTGGAAGCTGAAGTAATGTGACTTTTCCCATGCCTGTTAATTATTTTCATAACTAGTTATTTTACTCTTTATTAGAAATGCAAATTGCAAAACTAATGATGATTGTTGATAGTGAAACTTAATTGAGTATCCAGGTGAACCATAATTCACTTTAGGAACATATAACAACAATTGCAGAAATGAAAAGGAACTAAGAGAGGGAAAACAGTGAGGAAAAAACTAATCTCAGTTTCTGTCCGAAATTTTTTTTATGTTTGATAGTGTCCTAAGTGAAAAGGTAAATGTAAGAGGTTATAAATATCTTTGCCACCCTAATTGCCACCAATTGGCAGTTATGAGGTGTAGATGGAGAATGAAAGATGAGGCATTTATCAATGAAAATGGCTTTAGGGTTAGGAATAGGCATTATCTTGTAAGTTGTGGCCTAGCTTAGTATGATTGAGTGTGAGTTTGGATAGGCGAGGCGAGGTGGTGCAGTACGTTTAGTTTACTTTTTGTCTTGCGCTACAGTATAATTACGATATCTAATCTCATCACTACTACTATTTTTATGTATCATAATAGTTCTTATTTCTTAAAGACTTTTCAAGCTTGAAACTGTTTCAACCTTTTTATTTTAAGTTTATACTAGCAATCAAAAATGGATTCTAAACTATACTTATTTCCCATACCTTTGTTGTGCTTTTTTTATTAGGTTAAATTTGAATTGTAGAGTAAATTAGGATTTCTTTTATAATGAGAATTTTATTATAATTAATATTGATATCGTGTTAGTGACATGAAAAAAAAATCATGTTATGCGAATAATTTTTTGACATTCAACCATGTCATCATTTACAATGTTATATATTTTGCTTTCAAATTATAGTGAAGAGATTAATTTACTTTAGAACTCATAATATAAAATTCTAGTGTATATTACATTAATCTAATTGATTCATTTGGATGAAATGTAAAATTTTATTATCCGATTAACGACATATAAAAATCTCCAAAATTTTATTTTATTAATTAAATTGTCTTTATTTATAAGTAAGGAGTGAAGGAGAAAGAAAAAAAAACAAAAATGGAATAACATAATACTTTTGTCATTAAATCAAGAAGTTGTTGACCATTTTGCAAGTTTCACATCGACTTCCTGCATTAATAAATCTCGCATTTTGTTTTGGGTTTGTTATCATATTTTAATTGCTCTTAAAAGATAAAAAAAATAATTTAAAAGTTAGATATGAAATGACACGAAAAATAAAATATATATATATATATAAAAGCAAATTTTTTGAAATCTACGTAAAAAAAATTATTAATATGTCAAACTTTTTATTAAATACAATATTGAACATGATTATGAGTATGGAAAAAAATAATAATACAAAGAAAAACTAACACGAAAATAATGTGAGTTATTGTAATAGTGTCGTTTTTGTCATGTTGATGTTTTTTATATCATGTTTATATTGTGGACTTAGAATATCATAAACATATATTGTTAACAATTTGTTTTATACAGATTTTGATGTAATTTTTAATGCAGGTAATCAGGGGCGAATTTAAAGGGTGGCAGGAATCGTCCTTAAAATAGAAAATTTTTTATTTAGATTTTTTTTTTTTAATTTTAAATTAATAAAAGTAAAATTATATTTTGACTCCCACTAAAATAATAAAATTTCGATTTAATCTTTTAAAAATTATATTTTTACTATAAAAATTATAATTTAATTTTGATCCCTCTAAAATAATTTTTTGGCTTCGCATGTCATGTTTATATAATTCTTTTTACATTGTGTTTTGCATAGACTATCATAGATATGCTATTTAGAGAATAATTTGTGATCAAATTATATTATGTCTAAATTTATTTCATATTATATAATTTTTAATACTGATTAAATTTAAAGAAAAATCATATATTCACAATTGTGTTTTTTTTCATGTTAATACTTTATATATAAAAATTTTGACACAATTATATATTTGTATTATTTTCATGTTATGTCATGTTTTTTTAATTATTTTACGTTGTTTTCATGATATCTTAATTTATCTCATTATAATATTTTTTTCGAGAAATAAATAAGGCTAAATAAGTCATTAAATTACAATGTCTTATTTAAATAAGTTGTCCTGATTTTTATTACCTAATTAAGCCCATTCTTTTAAACTACGAATAAAAGACTATAGTTTTAATTAATTGTTATTGCTTGATCTCAATTTTTTTTTCCCGTAAGATATTTTTTAATTTGATAAGTCTCTGTTCACTGTAACATCTTCATACTCAACTCGAACATCAGGTTAAAACACCGGGATGTTACATTCTCTATTACATTTTTCACTTATCAAATATTTTTTTTATAAACTTTCATAACTTTTCAATTTAATCTCTTTTGATCATAAAATTCAGTATTCACTAATTAATCATATTAAATAAATTTTCTTTCTTTTTGTCGTAAAATTACTCCCTTATTCCTGTAAAATGTCTTACCAATTTTTTTTGTACGATATTTTCCAAACTAATAAGGCTTTGTTCACTGTAATATCCCTATACCTGACCCGAACATCGGGTCAAAGCATCGATATGTTACATTCTCTACTACATTCTTCACTTATCAAATATTTTTTTTTATAAACTTTCATAACTTTCCAATTTAGTCTCTTTTTTGTCATAGAAGTTCAATATACAGTAATTAATTATATTAAAACAATTTTCTTTCTTGTTACACTGTAATAACATAATTTATCTCAATGTCTTGTTTCACATATCAAATTTCTATTTATTTCACTTCTGTTATTTCATCCACATATTTTCTCAAGTTTAACAATTTAGTTCTTGTCATCATAAAAATTTAATATTTTTCCACAATTTCATTTTTACAATAGTTTATGCATATTTCACCATCTCATAACACATTCATTCAAATTTTATTATAATTTCGTTATTCACATATTAAATTGTTTCACAATTAAACTTTTGTAAATTTTTTAATTTAATCTCTATTACCATATAATTTAATTTTCACCATTTAAACACTTTAATCAAATAATTCATTAAAATGTAGTATTTCACGTAACAAATTTTCATTCATATCACTTCTCTTGTTTCAATTATAAATTTCACAAAGTTTACAATTTAATCCTTAACATCATGAAGATTCATTGTTTACTATAATTTCACCTTAACATCGCTTTGTAATCAATTCACTATTTATCAAAAATCTCAAATATATGTTTATTTCATTGAAAACGATTTTTTATGAAATATTTTCAAGGAACTTGCCAAACAATAGAAAATATTTTACACAGATTCATCCAAACACCAGAAAATATTATTTTTTTCAAAAAAATAAATCATTTTCCAGAAATAAAAAAATAATCGAAATGTAATTCACGTAGAGTTGATCGAAATGAACACTTTCATTTAACTCATAAACACATAAAAAAAAACACTCAGCTCAACATCTAACTTAAGATAATTTGTTTTTTTATCCATATAATACTATCCAAATGTTCCTTTGCAGAAAGCCATTGGTGTGTAATGTAAAGAGAGAGAACCGTATTGTCTCGACTCGTTGGGATACCTTAGCCTACTTGGCTGGTCCCCAGCATTCATCATACTACGTGCCATCCAGCTAATTTTCCCTGGTTTTCTCTCTATTATCCCTCATTCACACACTAAGAAGATAAATGATAGATAACGGCAGATTGTCTCCACACCCTCCCTCGAAGCATGTTCCCCCATGGCCCCATTCTGCTACTCATTTCCATTAATTCAAATTAAAGGAGAGTCATTCTCGAATCCAAGTTGTTTTTGTTTTTAACTACTTTTGGGCAATAAAAATGTGTTTCTGGGGGCTTCAAATTGGGTATTTAGGGATGAGATTCATTGGATCTGACTCATCTCACTCTACTCAAGCAATCTTTTCTGTTGTCTTTTTTATATATTTTATGATATTTAGTTTTCGAAAAAAAAGGGTAAGAGACCCTTTGAACCAAAAAGGACAACCCACTTTGATCTCCACATGGAAAAGAGAGGTTGATAAAACCCATTGTTAAAGCAAAGAGAAAAAGGAAGATAGAAGTGGTATTGAAAAACCATAAAAAGTCATACTGAATGCCATAATGGCCCTCACAATGCAGTGATAAAGGGCAATGGTGTGGCTCATAATAAGAGTTTAATAGCATTGATAAAGCCAGCTAAGCTGTGTCAGAACTCCCAAACAAAGATCATACTTTTATAGATCCTTTCGGTTGCCCTGCCAGTTGGTCGTAGCCACCCAGCTTTCACTTTTATTGAGCACAGGCAACCCCTTTGAGCAATGGCTCTTGCAATTCTTTTAACAAGTATAATTGCATGCTAATTCAATGAACCCAAACTGTCCTTAGCATGTAAATTATGAAGTTCAATTATTGTCAGAACTGACTAATTTTCTTATTAGTTTCTAGTTAACCTTAATATTAATACAACAAAAAATGGATACAAAATTATCAGAAACAAATTACAGAACATTCCACAGCAAGAAAAATGAAAGAACCTGAGAACAAAGAGAAAGATTACTCCATATATCTTTAGATTCTCAGTTCCATTTCACCATGAAAGCATTGAAGTAGCTCCCCTCAATCTTTTCTCCTCTCAGCCGTAGAAAATTTCCCCAGATTTGCTAATCTGCCACATTATTTCTTCACAATTTCTTTACTATTTCTTTAGCTTTTAATGTCAAAAGACATAAAGGAAAAAACCGAACAACGAAACAACCCAACAAGCCAACAGCTTTTCAGACCCTGAAGGAGGTGGAGGAGTGTGGTAATAAAATGGGAAGTAAGGAACAATGGGGTTCGGAGGTGGCGGTGTTGGGTAGTTTTTGTACGTCGGTGGAGGGTAATACATGCCGCCAATGACACCACCAGGTGGCTGGGGAGCATAGTTGTTGTTACCCCCGGATTGAGCTGGTGGTGGTGGAGAGTAGTAGTAGCTGCCACCACCACTAGGGGTGGGTGGAGATGGAGGTGGTGGGCAGTAGTTGGGGTTATTAGCGGGAGGAGGTGGTGAAGCTGCAGGCGGCGGTGGAGACGGTGGCGGCGGAGATGGGACTTGCTGCTGGCAAGGGGTGCATGTTATGGGATCGGTACTAGTTTGTTCTGAAAGTACTGAACTCAGTAGCATCATCAACAATGTCGAAACGACAGAAATCGTCTGAAAATTTTTCATCTTTCTTGGGGGGGGGGGGGGAATTAGCACCTTTGTTTCTCTGATTTGATGAGGTGGAAATGACAGAGGAGAGATTGAAGGAAAGAAAGGGAGAGAAAGTGAGTGAAAGAGTGCGGGTTGAGTTAAAAGGAAATTAGTGCGTTCCCTTTTGATTGAAGTTTGAAGTTTAGGGGAAGCTATTTTTATACGATTGATTAAACAAAAATTATTAATTTTATTTTTTAAAAGCAAAAAAGTTTGTTTTTAAATAAAAATATTTATATATGAAAAGGAAGGATGGGGGAACTTGAAAGTCTAAAAGATGACACCGACACGTTTTAACTTTAACCTTTGAACAGGGCGCCTAATTTGACGCGGAATCTCAGGAGTTTTACGTCCATGTGCTCAGAAGTTGGGGGTAATTTCGGTATTGTCCAATATAATTGATGACGTGTCCATTACAATTCTGGAAATTAAGGTTATCCATCTTACGACATTTTCCTCTGCCATTTCAAATTTTGTTGATATTTAAAAAATACTTATTACTATTTATATTATTCTTTTAAGTATTCAATTGTCTTTTAAGTATTTATAACATCATATAATCACACCAATATATTTAAAAAAATATTCAATTTTTTAATTAATATATTTTTGATAAATTAAAAAATTAAATATTAAAATTACAAAATATGTTTGCTATTGTTGAGTGTTTTTCTTTATCTTTTTTAAAAGATAAGGTTGTATATTTATATGATATGATTACTATTTATTGATATGATATTTTAAGTAGATTTCATGCATGCTAACACGTACCCTATTCTAGACTTAACACATGTTTATATAGTTTAATTTGTGATCCCACGTGTGATTTTACAAGCGAATGTAAGTGTTTTTCTTGCGAACAGTAGCATCATGTGAGCTCGATACGTGAACTCGATTTGCAAGCTTAATATACAAGTTCAACATGCGAATCATGTAAAATCTGATCCAGACCCATTCAAATTATAGATCGGTAATAATAAGTTTCATAAAAACTATATTTTTTTCAACATTGAGTAGATGATAAATCAGACTGTTTAATAAAATGATGATGGATGAAATTATTAAATTGATTGTATTAGGGAGATGAAAATAATAATCTTCAATTTCTGGGAAAGAAAAGGTTTAGATGAATGGTGGGGTCATAAGTGGAGGAGGGCTTGACTGAGGGGGAAATATTTTCATCGAAAAAGTTTAAAAATTATTTTTTTAAATATATTTTATAATTATATTATATTTTTTTAATACAAAATTTCCAATAAAAACGGTTGAATATTTTGATAAGTTGATTCTATTTTAAAAAAATTGTGCTTGAGATAAATTACCTCTATATTATTGTGAGAAAAGTTCAAATATTATATTTAATTTTTTTCGAAAATTATCTAAAATAATAAAATATGGTATATAGTTAAATTAAATTATTATGAAATAAATAATTCTCGAAAAATAAAATTTATCATTATCAAATTATTATAAAACAAAGAATAAAGAGAGTAAAGAATAAGAGAAATAAGAGAAGAAATATATGTATGAATTTTATTAATCAATAAAATATCTAAAATCCTCTTATATTAACATGGGTTGAAAGTTTTGAGAGAAATTAGTTAATTTATCAAATTTTGGTTACAATCACTATATTTTTTAATAAAAAAACATTTTATTTTTTTCTTCAATAAATTTTAAATCTAAAGGTTATTGAATGAATATAGTTAACTTCAAAAGTCATTGAATCTTGATTTTAAAAATGGATTTCAAGGGATACTTGTTTGAAAATTACTTGAGAACTAATCAAAGGTTCTTCAAAATTTTATTTGAGAATTGATCAAAGGTAAAATGATAAAATAATAATATTAATTTTTAAAAATAGTAGAGGATTTTCTTAACGGAAAATATTATGTAACAAGAAGATTTTCTGCAATTGAAAATATATTCTGAAAACAAAACAAAATATTTATGATGGAAGGAGCAGAAATTTTATTCAAAAAGAATTGACACGAACACGGACCAGGCTGCAGCACACGTGTGTTGAGCTAAAATTAAGAAACAGCTCCCTTTTGCAATCAATATAGAATTATACACTTTGCATTACTAACATTGTATACATATAAATAGATATAGATGGTAATAATTAAGTTGATGATCTCCAGAGACAAATTCAAGGGGGCTGGTAAAACCGTGGCGGTTATCTTAAAATAAAAAAATTTCATTTAGGTCTCTTAAATTTTAATTTTTAATTGTAAAATTACACTTTGACTCTTCCAAAAATGATAAAAAAATTGATTTAATCCTTTAAAATTATAAAGATATATGCTATTAAAATGAAACTATCGTAAAAATATACAATTTAATTCCATTCGCTTAAAAATTTTCAAATTTCACCCTTGATGATTCAACATTAAGGATAGTGATTTGTTGGTAGAGAGGGGATTGCTTACTTAGTTTTAGGGATGATTTTGTAATGTTTTTATTTGAAAATCTTTTTTAATTTTTAAAAGAAAAGCAATGAAAAGAGAAAGATTTGAAAATTTGTAACGGTTATTAGAAAATGAAAGCAACAGATTTTATAATAATAATAAGGAGGATATAATTTCCACATTATGAGAGACTTTAGGATCCTTATGCTATTGTGATTTTGAAAGGGACTGGGATTGCTCGTATTTTCAATACAAACAAACAAACAAAAAATAATAATATTGGTTAAATGTTGTGCATGTGCCTTTAAAGGATATAATTTTATTTTTATTATAGCACACAAAATAATACAAATAATGTGCATTTTTGGCCCAACCTATCCAGCCCGGAATAATTCCATTTTCTTACGTAATTTGTTTTCATTTGTTTAATCTGCAATTTCTCTAAAAACGATTCCCAGGATTATTAAAATTTTAAAATTAATAAATGAATTTTGGTTAAGGTGGAATCGTATAACTATATATAAAAATAAAGCTTAAAAAAAAGGGGGAAATTTGATGTCTTTACTATAACTTTTTGGACCCTAAGGAAGCTTTTCACACTTTACATTGCCACTAATCTTTTGATTGCTTAGTTGGAGCAGTCTCAGCTTAAAAGGATGGACTAAAATCATCTTTTCTTTTATTATAATTGTTTCCTGTCATTGCAACTTTGTGATTAGAATTAATTATTTCTCATGCAATAATATACAGATATAAAAATTTAGAGTTATGATTAATTCATTTTTATTAGGGATGTTTATGAGTTGAATCAGAACAAATTTAAAGAGTGCGTTCGTGCATGATAATAATGTTTTATCTTGAATTATGGTTCTAACCAAATTTTATTAAATTCATATATATTTATAAACAGTTAACTAAGTTAGTTTAGGTCCATTCAAAACATTTTTAATTTTTTTTTAATAAATTAGATCAAGCTCGTCCATATGTTTTCATTTTATTAGATTTGTAAACATAAACAACTTTACACATTTTTTAGTATTTATGTTAGGGGAGAGATCCATTTACATCAGTGTAAAACAAAATTGGTTTTACATTCTTCTGTAACTTTTTATACGATTAATATTTTAACAATTCAACCATCGTATTTCATGCTCTATTCATGTAAATCATGTGATGTAAATTAAAATTCTCTAGCTATTTGTTTTTATGTTAAAAAAAAAAAACTTTTAATCGTTAAATATATATATATTAATATAGACAACATTTTAGATCGATATGATGGAGATATTAGATTGATTCAAAAATTTACATCCATGGCAAGTACAAATATTTTGATAAATTCAGCGATTGGATTATTAAAATATAAATCATATAAACAGTTATGGAAGAGTGTAAAACCACTTTAGTTTTACATTGATGTAAGCGGATCCCTCTCTTTTACGGACTATATTATTATATAATTAGTTTTCATATGATGTGAATAACGTAATATGTGGCAATGGGTGAAGCAATGTTGTTCATCTATTTGTATGAAAAGGGTGGTAGGAAAGGAGTCAAAAGAGGGAAATATGTGGCATTATAGATGGCATGTGGTTGTGGTGGAAAGGTGGGTGAATTGTCAAGTGTCCATAACCCTATTATCTCCACTAAACTGACACCAGAAAGAGAGTGATTTTGGACCCTTTTACCACTCCATGGATTGGTGACAAAGCAGTGGAGTGATCCTAAATTCCAACCCCATCAAAACCAGACAAGAAGCACAAGTGTTTGTTGGGTTGGCTGTCTGCTTTGATTCTGATGTGTGTTGGAAGGGAATTTTGTAGTTTGCTTTATTCTCAGCCCCTCCATACCATCTGCCAAAATGTCTTCAATTTCAGCGTTTTCATGGCTTTTACATCCTTTATTTTCTGGAATCTTCCATGCATATCAGATTCTGGAACACTGTGAACAGATACTGTTTGAACTGTCAAAGAAACCAAGAATTATTATTAGTTGAGGTTAGTGATAACTGAATCTGGTTGTCAAAGTATGTGTCTCAACCGTCACAATTGTCTGCCCAACACTTGGATATTCCAGCCTTACAAAGTTCTAAAGATGCTTCACATCCACAACACGAGTCAAACAATAATATAACGTATATTCCTTTTATGATGATACGTTATTTTTTTTTCCTTTTAAGAGAAATATTTTTTTAGAAAATTAAAAATATTTAAAATAAATTAAAAGAGAAAAGTTTGCTTAAAAATATTGTTTTTTTTTTTTTTTTTTTTGGTACAAAACTAAGTTACAAATTAAGGTTGGAAAATTACATCAACAAAGTTTCAAACTTTGGACATGTCAACAAGGAAACTTAACCACTACACTCTTTTGGACATGTTGAAAAAATGGGTTTGGGTTGGTGGGGTTTCAATGGGCTTAATATCCAACTTCATTTCTTGCCCTATCTCCCATCTTCCCACTTTCTTCCTTGTAATAATATTAGGTTCTTGTATTAAGAGTTAGGTTTTATTTTATTGTTTTTATTAAAATTGGATAGATTACTCCTTATACGTTAGATTAAAGAGTAAATTAGTTCCTTTTGTTAATAGAAATGGGTGGAATCGTAAAAAAAAATGGGTAAATTAGTCCCTATCCAATTTTTAACCTTAAAAATAGATGAAATTTTTAACAGAATGACCAATTTGCTCTTTGATCGAACATATAAAGACTAATTTTCTCTTTTTTAAGTAGAGGGAGTAAAATGCAACCTGATTCTTGCTATAGGGACCCCCATGATAGTTTTACCAAATTTGGATAGAATCGATTGGAGAAATCAATTTTGGAATTAGCTTAAAATCCGATGATAATATATTGAATAGGATTTAGGTTTTTGTTTCTAGTAACTTTTTCAAAAGAGTTTTTAGAATACTCATAAACAATGTTAAATATATAACTTTTAAAGTAAAAAAATGCTTTTGAACCCAAATGTAAAATCCCTGTTTTCTAACTCTAATTTCTAATCCAAAGTATTTTATGTAATATTTATATTGAGACTACAATTATTTTTCTATTAAAATTTATTTTAAATATATAACATTATATATTTAAATTTGCAAAGATTATGTTTTAATATTTAAAATATAAATATGTATTCAAATTAAATTTTATAAATAATTAATATTAATTGCTTTAAAATATTTAATAATAATTTATATTTCATATATTAAAATATTAATAATGAGTTACAATATATTATATTTCATATTAATTTAATATATCATTTGGTACTCGTTTGATACTATTTTTTAATGTGGTATTTGTATTATTTTGTTGTCCAATTTGATACTTGTACTTAATAAAAATTATATATTTAGGTACACAAAGATAATAATGTTAATTTTTTAGTGCTTAATTTGAGTTTCGGGGTTGATTTGATTAAAATTAATTACTAATATTATTATGTTTGGAATTTTCATAATTTTATTAATAGAATAAATTTAGTGTTAATTGTGAATTTGTTTAATTTATCAAATATAGTCTAATAGATACGATTTAATAAGATTTTAGGATTGATTTGATGGAAGTTTATAACTAATATTATTAGCTAATTTTTCATTTTTAAATCTAAAACCTAAATTAAATACTAAAAAGTTAACATTATTACTTTTAGATACCTAAATATAACTTTTGTCAAATACATGTATCAAATTGGACCAAAAGATAACACAGGTACCACATCAGAAAAAAAATATCAAACTTAGGTACCAAATTATGTATTAAGCCTTTATATTGTTACTAAAATATAGTAATATTAACGAATTTGAATATTATTTAAATGAATATTTTTACTTCACAAAATAATATCTAAAGTGGACATTTTATTTTTCAAAAGTAATTTTTACAACAATACTATTTTTTTTTTTTTACAAGATAATCCTAATTGTTTTTCAAACTACTTTGCACAACATTCTTCAAAAGCAAAGAGACAAAATTGAATATTTATTAAAAAAACAAAATAATTTATTTAGCTCTCCAATTAAAAAAAAATATCATTTTAGGCTCTTATTTTATTTTTTCACTTTTTTAACTATTAAATTTATGTTTTTTTGGTTAAATCACCCCAAAATTAATGAAAAAGTTAATGTTTTTTTAACTTTATTGATATTGTATACACGTGGATTGTCATATGGGTGACATGTGATCATTTAATTAATTTTTTAAAATTTAAAAATCTAAATACATTTATAAAAACTATTTTTAATAATTATAAATTTTTAAATTATTCAAAAAACATAAAACTTAATTTTTAATATTTTTAATTTTTAAAAATTAATTAAATACTTTTGTGGTAATACATGTGTATTTCACATCATTAAAGTTAAAAAACATTAACTTTTTTTTTATCGATTTTAGATTGATTTGATAAAAAATATAAAAATTTAAATAAATGATTAAAATAATTCTTTTTTTAATAAAATTAGAGTACCAAAAAATTTATTATGCGAAAAAAATATCGAATTGGAGACAAGACGAGAAAATGCCCATCCACGTTACGATGACTGTATAATATAAAATTTTAATGTTTGTAAACATATATTAAAGTTTTGGTCAAATTCTGCTATTTGTTCTTGATCATTGTGAATTTAATTTCTTTGCTTTAATTTATTTGAATTTGATCTCTATACTTGAAGAAATTCTAAAATCTTAGTCTCGAGCTAATAATTGTCAAGTTTTCCTACGTGGATAAATTATAATGACATACATTGTTAGAAAAATTCGGTTTGAAAACAGTTTTTACGCACAATAAAATATAAAAAATTTGAAAACTGATTCGATTTGTAATATTTATAGCAATAAACACTAGACTGAAATCGTACCTATGTTTTTTAATAGACAAATTTTTATTGTTTCTGACTTTCAACCAAACGATTTCTCCTCTATTCTCGTACCATGAATTGCCTCGAGTGAAGGCTCAATCAAATCGAATCAAACACAGAAATTAGAAATAATTTTCTTTTCTTTTGAGGTGAAAATGAAAATTCTCTTCTCAAATAAAAACTGATAAAACCGTCATTTCAGATTTATATTTTCTTCTGTATCCTAAAAAATAATTATTTTAAGCAAAAGAAAAGAAAGTAGTAGAGAGATTAATTTTAAGCAAATTAAGGTAGGAAGATTAAATCCCAACAATCTCATAGTAGAGGGATGAATAGTAGAATTTGACCTGCGAAGGCACAGCAAAGAGACAGACAAAGACGTGGGCGCAACAACGGCCGGAGATTATGCAACTCTCTTTGCAAGAACTTTGACCATTGCATTCTGCAAAAGTTCGTCTACCATTCACAATTAAATAATTAATGTCTTCAAACCGTATTGATTTGATAGTCAAAAATTTTATTTTTTTACATAATATTTATAATTATTTATAATCTCTCATTAACTCATAAATAAAAGGATAATGCGCTTCAACCCATTCGAACTCACGTCTTTATGCATTGGATGGAAAAAATCAAAGGGGTACACTAATGTGGTATTAAAGATATATATTGAGGACTTAGGTTCGAATTTTGGAGACGACATTGTTGGGAGGGACAATCACGCACCCTGAACATGAATTGTAAAACGAACATGAAAAATAACAATATATATATATATATATATTAAATGGAAAAAATCAAAAGGGATCTCAACCAAAACTTATGTACAGATTCAGCATTCTAATATTTGAAGTTGCATGTTGAATTCAATACCACATGTAACAACTAGCAATTTTTTATTTCCCCTTGAAAGGAATTGGTCACTGTGACCCTTTTCATTGCTTTTACAAAAGTCAAAATATGTTGTTAGTTTCTAAATTTTTACAAAATTTGATATTTAGTCTATGTATTTTAAATGTTAAAATTATATTCTTTTATTTTTTTAATTTTAAAGTTTTAGTCTGGTTGTTAACATTTATAGTAATTTTTGTTAAAATTTATTAAAATAATATTTATTTTTTGTTAATTATATGATACATCAAATGAGGGTAATCTGATAAATATGTCGAGGGGTAAATTTTAAAAAGAAAAAAAATGCTGTTTGACTGAGATTTTTAAGTAAAAATGTAAGAGAATTTAAGCTTTCATTTTTTTATAAATACAAAGATTAAATCTCAAATTTGATCAAAATATAAAAACTGATCAAAGTTGTTATTTCATTAAAGTTTTGTTTTTACTTTAATCAAAAAATGGTACTTAAAGTAAACCTTTCTTTTTCTTTAGTTGGTATATAAATATTTTGTTTGTCACAATCGTTATTCAAAGTGATACCTAAACTATATTCAGTTATTCAAATTATTCTTACTGTTAAAAAATTTGTTAACCAATCATATTGTGACATGTGACAATTTTAACTAAGAGAAATTCAAAAAAAATTAAATATTATTTTCTTAAGCTTTTCTTAAAGTGTAAATATATTCATTCTATTTTGTTCTTTACCCAAAAATTTCAATGACAAAAAATTCAAAAATTCATCAAAATACTCATCCAAATCCTACTTTTGGTGACAAAATCCAGATTTTGGCAAGCCTCTTTTCTGTTTTTAAACCTCAAATTTGGTTTCTTTCTCACCTCAATTCATAACTTATGTATTAGGTTTTTTACTGACAATTTTTTTCCATTCTTTTCTATATACTTTGCATAATAGTTAATATGAAGTGAAAAAATGGTAAAAAAAGGCAAAAAAAAAAAATCTAAAGTGCACTAAAAGAGGAGAAAAAATTGTGGGGGGAGGGAGAACATTTTAATTTAATTTAATTTGATTCTTTTAGTTCTATTTTTAATTTAAAAGTGTTACGTGTCAAAATAATTGGTCAAAATTTTTTTTAATGATAGAGGTAATTTGGGAAAAAGGGAATAATTAATGTATCACTTTGAGTAATAGAATATAATTTAGGTATTATGCGTAATAAAAAAAAAAAGGGTTTAGATTCTAACTTGAGAAAAATGATATAGTTTGTATACTATTTTGAGTAATGAAATATAGTTTAGATATAACTTATGACAAAAAAAAAAATCTAAATATCATCTTAAGAAAAAATATGTAATTTAAGTACTACTATTTTGTGATTTTAATTTTTTTCTTCATGGTTACAAATCTCGGAGAGAAAAGTAATTGTCAAGAATTGAACTTCGAACTTTATATGTCAATACACAACTCTTAATCACTTGCTCTTTTGCGATGTTGGTATTAAAGTTTTAAATTAATTTTGAAAAAAAATAATATTATAGTATAAAGTTTAAAAAATAGAAAATAGGAAAATAAAATGAACAGTGGAGCCCAATAAAACAACGGTTGGAACCCAATCCCTTTTATACACGCCACCCAATGAGTTCGAATACAAATTCAAAAGTCCTCAACGTTTTCATTATTACAACGGCAACTTCCCTTTTCCTTTTCACATTCTTTTTCCTGTCCTTTTCCACTCTTACTACATTACGTGTGTAAAAATCAAATATTCAAAATATGAAATATATTATTTAAAATTAATAATAATAATAATAATAATAATAATAATAATATACGAAATTTAAAAGAACACAACAAAAAATAATATATTAAATTTTATTAATATTTGAGAATGCAATTAAAATATTTTTTAAAAGTTTAAAGAATTAATTTAAAATGGGAATCGTAATTTAAGGATGGTGGGTGAAATTAATTCTGAAAAGAAAAGCAAACAAAGTTAAAAACCTAACCCAACAGCGTCATCGTCGGCTTTAAAATATTTCTATTTTTTTTTTTTTCCCATTGTCAGACATGATCAAAAAAATCATGCTTCCAAATTCCATCCTCTACTAGCTAAGCTGTCCAAAAGCTTCAATCCAACCACACCAATTCCTCGTCTTACGCGTTTCCTTTCGCTACAAATTCTTTCATTTTTCTTTTCATTTTTTCTGTAATCCAAAAGCTTTGGCAGCAAATTACAAATCAATGGCTTTCTACTTCAACTACAATACCCGCTTCTTCTTCAAGCTTTCGCTCCTTTTCTCCCTTTTGAGCTTCTCCTTCTCCCAATCCGACGTCGTCGAGGCTCCGTCTCCCGCCGCCGATTCTTGCAACGGGATCTTCTTGTCTTATGCTTACAGTTCCGGGACCAAGTTGAAACCCACCGATCCTACCCACCAGCCCTACAGGTTCGAGTCGGTTTTGACAGTGCTCAACAACGGCGACGAGGAGCTTAAATCGTGGAGGGTTTCCGTGGAGTTTCAAAACGATGAGTTTTTGGTTTCCGCTTCGAATGCGGTTTTGGCTGACGGGACGAGTTTGCCTGCCAATGTGGGGAACGGCACCGTTTTCTCTGGATTCCCGATGAGTGATCTCAAAACGGCGATTGAAACGGCGGGGGATTTGACTCAGATGCAAGTTCAAGTTCAGCTTCTTGGAACTCAGTTCGGAGTGGCGGCTCCTGATGTGCCCTTGCCTAAAAATATTCAGCTTGCTAATGATGGGTTTATTTGTCCCAAGGCTTCCATGCAAGGTAATAATTAAAAAAAAAAAACTTGGGTAAATTTTAGTTTATTTATCTTCGTTTTTATGCTTGATTTTGTTATAGTGATTGAGTGAAAAAAAGAAAGTGGGAATTGAGAAAGGTTTAATTGGAAGGCGTTTTCTAGGTGGAAAATGAATCATTTTTATAAGAAACTCAACAATTCTGAGTACAATCTGTAAGCCTAATGTCTGGGGTCATATGTTGCGCTGAACCTATGGGATTTTTCTGTTTCTTAGTATAATATTTTATTACTTTAGCTGTTTAATTGTGAATTTCTTAACCAAGGTTGACATAGAGATTGAAAAAAAAAAAAGAACAACCTTTGACCATGTTTCAAAGTTTTTATGCTCTTAATTAGGCTGAATGTTGTTGTTTAATCATAGTCTTATGCTCCTAATTTGGGATATTGATGGTGTATGTTCTACTGGTGGTGGTTCGTCCAGGTAAAAACGATATGCAAGTTTGTTGCAGGAAAGACCCGACATTCAAAGCGAACGTTACCGTAGATGAGGAATTCCTGGCTCGGCAAAGTGGTGATCTTACGATTATGTATGATGTGACCAGAACCTATGATTCGAACTATTGGGCGCAGGTTACTATCTCGAACCATAACCCCCTTGGGCGTCTTGATAATTGGAAGTTGAGCTTTGATTGGATGAGGGATGAGTTTATATATACCATGAAAGGGGCTTATCCATATGTTGTTGATTCATCTGACTGCATATTTGGCACGCAAGGACAACACTATAGAGATCTAGACTTTGCCAATGTGTTGAATTGTGAGAGAAGGCCAACGCTTATCGATCTGCCTCCTACAAAGGCCAATGATACAACCCTTGGACTGATCCCAAATTGTTGCCGAAATGGTACAATCTTGCCGCCATCAATGGACCCTAGCAAGTCAAGTTCAGTATTCCAGATGCAGGTCTTTAAGATGCCACCAGACCTCAACCGCTCGGAGCTTTCTCCTCCACAAAATTGGAAGATAAATGGCACATTGAACCCTGATTACAAATGTGGCCCACCAATTCGTGTAAGCCCTAGCCAGTTTCCAGACCCAAGTGGCTTGCCATCAAATACGACCGCAGTTGCTAGCTGGCAGGTGGTTTGCAATATTACACAGCCCAAGGGTGCAAGCCCCAAGTGCTGTGTGTCCTTTTCTTCCTACTACAACGATTCAGTTGTTCCCTGCAGAACTTGTGCATGTGGGTGTCCTAGCAACACGGCTCCCACTTGTAGTACAACAGCTCCAGCAGTTCTTCTTCCATCCGAGGCACTTCTCTTTCCATTTGAGAACCGAACTGCTATGGCCCAAGCTTGGGCTGATCTTAAACACCGAACAGTGCCAAATCCAATGCCATGTGGTGACAATTGTGGTGTCAGCATAAACTGGCATGTCCTTACTGACTACTCCCGAGGGTGGAGTGCTAGGATCACGATATTCAACTGGGATGAAACTGCCTTCCCCGATTGGTTTGCTGCGGTACAAATGGATGAAGCGACCCGAGGGTTTCAAAAGATGTATTCCTTCAACGGAAGTGCCTTGGAATTGAATGGTGTCAACAATACTATACTCATGCAAGGTCTTCCTGGACTAAACTACATTGTAGGAGAAACTGATGGAGCCAACCCAAAGAAAGATCCAAGGGTGCCTGGAAAACAACAAACTGTGATCTCGTTTACCAAGAAAAATACCCCCGGCATTAACGTAGCTGCAGGTGATGGATTTCCCTCTAAAGTGTTCTTCAACGGCGAGGAATGTGCTCTACCTTCAGTATTGCCAACAAACAACAGTAACAGAGAGGGCTCCACGACAATACTCTCAATCTTCCTTGCAGTTTTTGTGTTCATAATGTTGCATCGATAGCTAGGATGAGCCGTTCTTGCCTGTGATGAGAGAGAGACCCGCATGGTTTTGTAACCGATACTGATTCGTTAATTCTTTCGAGTGGCTTGATCATTACATGCCATTCGATGTTACTAAAGATGCTGTGTAATTTGATAGGCTGCTCTGCTGCCCCTCTGGTTTATTGTGATATGGTCTCTACAAACTTACAAGCACATGTAAATGATCCACGATCATATAAAAATGTAGCCAACATTGATTTTCCATGGTTTTTTTCGTTTAGTTTCTTATAAATACAAAACTGTATTGGATTATGAAATTTGCATAACCTAAAACTCAATCGTCTTTGGTTCAAAATTGCCATAGAAGCCATAAACATGAATATAGAGCAATCAAATGATATTGAAACTTAAATAGGAGGAAATTAATACCCAGACTTTATGTCTAGAGCAATCAAATAGTGTATGTACATAACATAGTTAATTCCTCTGATTAAGAAGGAAAAAGGAGCAAACTTAAAACCTGTTATTAGAGTTAGAGAGTTTCCCATAGTCTGCTGATACCTACAAACAGTGGCTCCACAACTTTGACAACTTCAGAGAAAGCACGCGATAATTAGTTGATTCCTGCCAGATTTCGCTACTGAATACAATCAAAATTCTGCATGAGGCACCTTTGCATATCATGCAGAAGTGTATCTTAGACACTTCACCAATTATCTGACCCTGGTAAGCTTCAAAGAAACCCAGCAGAACAACATTCTTCCAACTAAGCAAAACGCGGTTTCTTGAACAAACTCGAGTTCCTACTAACTTGATTGCTGAAGTGATAACTTTTCCGTTACAATGGATATGTACATCGGAAACTGCAATCATGACGTGAACTGGAGTATGGAATAACACCCTACACTGGAATATTATTCATGGAATACCCGTCGAAGTCAAACTCATTTTCAGATGATGCAACACTTTCTTGCTGCCAGAAAATGGAACTTTAATGTAAGTTAACATTACACTCATGAAAGTGAGTAGTATAAAGATAAAGAGAAAACCAAACCTGTTTGAGAAGAGCGCTCATGAGATCATCTCGCCCGAAGTGATCGGGGAATACATTGGCAGGGCTGGTATAGCAAACTCTCTCGGACTTGACCCTTATTGTATTGTCAACAAGAAGGTTGTTGAGATGTTGGTTAACGTTTTGTGCACTCCCAAGCTCCTTAACATTGCCTGTTGAGAACATTTCCTTGCTTGCAACAGCTGCACTCCTGTTGTGTCCATTCATTTGGCCTGAAGAAAATCCTTGTTGAACTAAAGCGGACTGTGTAAGATCAAGGTTGCCTTGAAGAGAGTTTGAATGCTGAGAGGTATCAAATGCCATGCCGACATTCTGTAGCTCCCAACTTTGGGGTTTATGTTGATTCAAGTCATTAAATATATCGTAACTGGGCATAAACCCTCCGGGTCCTTTAATTTCTGAGTTAACATCTTCCTGAAAAGCCCCTTTCGATGAAAGATTAGATACCCCAGGTGTACTTCCAAGAGGGAAACTGTTACCAGGTAGTTCGGAAGCATGATTCATGGGGAAATTCAACATTGAAGGAGTCTGAGAATAGCCAGGGGCTCTAATATTTTCAGGGATTCCATTTCTGGAAGTCACATTGGTGGCAATTCCATTGGACAATATCGGCTGCCCCATTGATGAGGACAGCCTAGGAGCGTGATTAATAGTGGAATCAACGAGTATCTGCCCTCTTGATTGCTGCTGCTGCTGCCCCATCTGCATCATTAAAGGATTATTTTGGCTACTTTGTGCACCATGGGGAGGCACTTGCATATTCATGTTTCCGATTGATTGTGCAGCGTGTCGCAAGCTCACAAGCTGCTTTGGCTCCATGGTAGTTGGAACTCCATGAAGTAAATTTACTTGCTGCTTATTGGTCATATGTTGTTGCTGCCCTTCTCCGAATCTTAACTTGGGGTTTTCAAAGCTAAAGATGTTTCTTTGATCAACAAGGGTGATAGGTATGCCGGATTTAGCAGTTGCACGACCAAGCCCTGCAGCTTGGAGTCTGGCAAGACTTTGTGCAGGAAGTTGACCAGTGGCAGCAAGGGTTTGAAAGTCAAGCCCGCTGAGTGAAGACAATGACCCAAAAGTTGGGTCTTGGGCGCTGATAATAGTACTCAGATTACTCTGGTGCTGCGATACCCCACTCAGCCGTCTAAGATACAAACGATATTTCTGATCACATGATAACATGACGATTATCAGCAAAGGACCAACAACAATTCTGAGAATTATTTATCAGATGCAAATGCAAGCAAGTGAAAAGATTGTGTATTTAGTTACCATATACAGACCTGAAGGTGACTAGCGACGTTTTCTCTGGTAAGGCCGGGAACATTCATCAACTCCAATATTTTTTTCGGAACAGCTTCTATATAAGAAAAGAAAACATAAAAATTCATAAAAATCAACTGACACGCAGTCGCGTTTGAAGTTTATTTAGAACATATTCCCCAACAGTTAAAAAAGAAAATTTAAATCAACAGAATTCGATCCAAAAGCGTGAGCTTAAACAAACAACAAATCACATAACAACAAAAAGAAACCGATAATTGAAGATCCAGTTAGACAAATGCATGCCGACCATGCTAGCATGTTTCTACTTGGGTCTTTCAGTTGTTTGCTAAAAACCTCGAACACGAAAAGTGAAAACAACAACAACATGGAGCATGTTTTCAGAAAATAAAGGCATTATTACTAAAAGTCATATGCTAGTGTAACAAAAAAGATGTACTTTTTCAGCAAGCAAAATGAAAGAAATGGGTAAAAGATTCGTACTATCAATGCCTAGTTGATTAACAGCTGCAACAAATTGTTGATGGAGCTCGACAGACCACACAACTCTCGGCTTTTTTAGTGTAGAAGTATCATCCCTCTCATCGGTTTCCTCTTCCTCATCTTTCCTCTTTTTTGAGCCTTTCCAGTTCCCTTCATTAGCCGAGGACGAGTAATCAGCATCGTCAGATTGTTTAGGCTGCCGGTCCCCTTCTTCTACACTTCCTGACTGCTCAAACTCCTTCCACTCATTCTTCCTCTTTCGAACCACATGCTGCCATATGTTCTTGAGTGCTTCGATACGAACTGGTTTGATTAGGTAATCGCAGGCACCATGCGTAACGCCCTTCATAACAACCTGTTTCCCATCATCTGCTGACATCACTGCAGGGAATACAAAGTGGGATTAGGCCAAAAACATAATAAGGGTAGCTAAATCCATGTGGGAACATTACTTACTGATAACAGGGAGGTCCATTTCCAAACCAATATGCTCAAGAAGTTTGAATCCATCCATGTCTGGCATGTGCACATCACTAAGAACAATATCGTACCCATTTTTGTTCTCCCGGAGTTTGGACAATGCCGTCTCCGCTCGATTGCATTTGGTAACTGAGCAAAACACAAATCCAAAACACAAATCAAGCCTCTAAAGCTAATGACTTACTGGCTGTGGAAAATAAGCTAATCTCAAACCCAAAGTTACAAACCCTGACTGTTCACAAGTCTAAGAACACAGATCATTTTCCCTTTTGTTTTTCCCACTTTGGACCCACAAAACAAGCAAAGAAAGAAAACCCCAATAATAAAAACAAAGAATCAGAAGAAAGAAACATGAGTTTTGATGATACCTTTATAAAGGCAGGCTATTAGCATCTTCTCCAAGATCATTAAACAAGTTGGATCATCATCAACAACAAGAACTCTTAAACCAGCAGGGAACTGGTCAGTAATTGTCTCTCCTGCTTTCCAAGTGGAAGTTGAACTGCTAATTGACATGGATCCCTTTACACTACTTACATTCATGTCTTACAAAACTGACCCAGAAGCAAGAAGATATAAATATATATAGAGAGAGAGAGACAATCTTTTTGCGTAAAGATGCTACCTTTCACATCTTCAACTTTAACTAAACATAAAAAAGATTGATACTTGAATGATACCCAGTTTGAAAACTCGAAAGAAGTTGGAGTTAAGAAAAAGTAGAGAGTGAGTTTTGGATTATTAGAAGAGAAAATTTATATAAAGCTTTTGTGAGATTGAAGTTGAAGACATCTCTGCTTGTCTCACCTTGAAGCTCAATTTCTGTGTTTTCTGGATTATTATTATTATTATTATTATTTGTTTAATAAAATTTATTTAAAAGTGGGTCAGTGATATAGGCATGGATCCAGCTCACACATGAAATTAACTAACTCCACATATCCAAATCTACTCCAACAAATTTATTTTTTACACTTCACTCCTTTAATTTTTACTTTATATAAGATTAACTAAAATGTAATAAAAGGAAAAACCTCACCACCCAACTTATTTATCTTTCCATTTCTAGTTAAATTACTTTTACATTTTTTAATTTTAATATATTGGTCGAATGAATCTTGATTCGATTGGCATAGCATAAATATTGTTGTCAATAATATAAGTTCGAGTGTATCGAAATGTATTATCTTCTTATTTATAAATTGAGTGAGGGATTATTTTCGACTGAATTTCTGAAAACATTAAAGTAATAACAACTTGTTGTTTGAAACAATTTGATACTAAAATTTCCAAATTGGTTATTATGTAATCAATCCGGTGAAAAAATTAACCATTAATATCCAAAAAAAATATCTTAATTTTAAATAAAAAATAAAAAGTAATTGTGACATCCACTTCCAAAATCAAATCTTTTATTTCATAAAAACCTTTTTTTATTTATTTAGAAAATTATCATTCCAACAACCAGTATCAATTCTCTCTAAAAGTCCAATGGATAAAAATAAATCTGCTGCAAATTTTTATATATTCTCTTTTTCACTACTTTTTATTTAAGGTAATTAAAAATGATATTCAAATAAGATCTTCCAATAAATATTAATTTTAAAATTTAAAATTAAGTCCAAATAACTACTCTATTATTATGCCGAAAGTCAAAAAAGGCTTGACCTTTCATTTTTTTCCCTTGCCGCCACCGCCGGCTGCTGGTTGTTCACCGACCACCGACACCAAACCCTTTCTTTCTAAACCTAGGGTTGATTTTCCACAAATGAATGTTGGAGTTGCTTAAGCATGTTTCTTCAATTAGTAATTTTTATGTTGAATTTGTTGTTGTTATTAGTAACTTTTAACTTTAACATAAAAGTTGAGTGCCCTTTATTTATACTTGGTATTGATTAAATTAAATTATATTTTTTATATTTTAATTAACTTGATAAATCGATATAAGCAATTTAAATTATATAAATCATAAATGCCAAATTTAATATTGAGTTACAACATAACTATCATTAAATAATTCAACTTTAAATTCTTTAAAAAATCGTACAATATAAAAAATATTGACAATCATGATCATGATCTAATTAACAATTTTATATTTTATTATTAAACATAATAAAAATAGCAAGACAAAAAATTAAATACCTCTTTAATTATAAAAATTGTAATTAAAAAAGTTTAAAAACAATATTTTTATAAAATTTTAAAATATATAATTATAAAATTCTAAAAATTAATAAAATTTCAAGTAATTGTTTCAATCACTTGAAATTTAAATACCTCTTTAATTTTTATAATATTTTTTAAAATTTTATATATTATTTTGACTTTTTTAATTTATAATCATATATATCAAAATCTTATTAAAAATTTGTTTTTAAATTTTAATTTAAAAATAATTTTTTAATAAGATTTTGATATATATGATTATAAATTAAAAAAGTCAAATTATTTTACATTTTTAATCAAATATAATATATGTAATACCTATAAAAAAAAAAGGGACATTGACATGTTCTAATAGTGCCACATCATCAATCAACAATCAATCAAAGTCAAATGTGTTTTTTAATATTTAAATATTTAATATTATAATTTTTTATTTTTAAAATTTAAAGCTAATGTTTTTTTTATTTTAATTAAATCTAATTGACACATGTCAATTTTTCATTGACCAAACATATGCCACGTAATGCTTTTTCATTGGTCAAAGTTGCTTGATAATTTTTTTTAACGTTAGTTACAAAATAGACCAAAAGTAAAAAAAAAAATTGATATTTTAAGTTTAAATTGAGAAAAAAAATTAAATACCAAAATAAAAAAATAAGTATATTTTAGAAACCAAATCGTGAATTAAGTCATTTAATAAAAATAAAAACGGCGATTTGAAACAATTTGATACTAAAGTTTTCAAATTATTTATTACCTAATTAGTTAAATTTATTTGAAAATTTTAAAATATCAGTACAAATAAACTTAATTTTACAACTAAATATAAATGTTTGGATGAATAAAACTAATTATTAATAATTTTATAAATTGTGGAAAAAAAGTATAGCTTAAACCAAATATATTCCCTTACTTATTATACCAATAATAATTTTATTTTATTTGTTTCATAATTTTAATAATCTTTCCTGACATTAACCTTAATTAAAATAAACATGAAACAATTTCTACTCCAAGCTTTTAGAATTTTCACGGTCAATTTATTAAATAATTATCTTTTTATTTATGTTTGATTTAGAGTATTTACATTTTATGAGATTTTTCAGATTATTTAAAAAAATAAAATTATTAGTGTCGAATCCAATGCACCAGTTTGAGATATCGGATTTAATGTTTAAATCCTAATAATGTAACTTATTTTATATGCTTGTGGTTTATATATCAATGTATAAATTATTTTTATTCATTTTCAATTTGAGCTTAAATTTTATTTGAATTGAAATTGATATTTAAATATTTTTTTTAATAATATTAACTCTGAAATACAAATTTGATTCAAATAATTATTCTACGATGGTGTCAAAAACTTTTTCAAGAAAAACTTTAAACTTTATTTTATTTCCCTTACCGCCACAGCCGTCCGCTGGTTGTTCTCCGACCACCAGCACCACAAACCAAAACCCTTTCTTTTTTTATCTTTCTAAACCTACGGTTAACCGTTAACTTTCCAGAAATACATATCAATGAATCTTTTCTCTTTTAAAAATCTTTCAGTTGCTTAAGCATGTTTCTTAAATTATTTAATGTTGAATTTGTTTTTTTTTTATATTAATACCTTTTAATTTGACATATAAATACAAAAGAAATGATAGAATAAAACTAATCTTAAATGTTGGTTTATGTATTTGATTCAACATAAAATTAAAGTTTATTACTAAAAAAAAACATACCATAAAAATTAAATACCTTTAACCACGAGAGTTAAGTGAGATAGTAAATATCTGTATTATCATAATCAGTAATTGAAGGTTTGATTCACGCCTTGAGTATATGGTAGTTTTAAAATTTGTGGCTAACGTCTATCCTTATAATGAGCATAAAAAAAACGAAAATTAATCATTAAACTCGTTCTATTTATATTTAAAAGTAATTTTTTTCATGTAAGGAATATGACTCAATTAATTTTGTAAATTATATGAAACATGATAAAAGAAAAAGAAAATTCAATATAAAAAAATTATATACAAATTGAAAAGTTGTGGAAAAGGCATAATATGATATAAGAAAGATGATTAAAAAAGAAAATAGGAAATTAAGAAAAGCATTAGAGGACATTAGCTTTCGGAGTGGAAGAAAAGGTGGGAGAGAAAAAGGGTAAAAGTAGCAGAGCATGCAGCTGTTACTGCAAAGCGTATATTCCCTGTTTAATACCTTTTTATTTATTTATCATTATTATTAATTACATTTTGCTATGAATGTGCTCACAGTCTTTCACACTCTAAAAGAAACTTTGGTTTTATCCCCATTCTGATTTCCCTCTTTATTTTCACTCCAAACCCCAACAATACTCCAAACTGTCGCAGTTTCCCCACTAAACAAATGGGATTTAACATTTTAAATCAATGATTTTAATAATGCTTCTGGTCATTGCTTTTACCTTTTTTATGGGGAATGAGATGCTTTTAACAATCTCATTTTCTTATCCAGTATTTTTCTTCTAACTTCCATAACTTTGTTTCAATTAAGCATTGTTATGCACTAGTAACCACCAATTCGAGTCACAAAAAAAATCTGGATATTCGATCTATAATCCAGACAGATCCCACTCGAAGATTAAGTATGAGGCACATCGCGAGAGGATAGCAAGGTGAGTTCATAAAAATACCTCACAAAGAAGGGTTGTAGATTCAACTCGTAAAAACCCAGAGAAAGCCACGACCTCAATTCGCATACGTTCAAGGGGCTGATAGAAAGGATCGCATGTTCTGCAGGCCATCCAAACACGTATCTAGCAAGTACGGAGCTCGCTTAGGGTATCAACCTCAGGAATAAAAATAATCGCGTGTTTCATAGATACGTGCCCAACGAGTCTGGAGCTTGCAGAAAATGTCAGTACTACGAACAAATAATGTCAATACCGAAAACAATAGAACTGAAACAAAATAATCAATCATATCATGAGATACAATAGTACCAATAACAACATATATAAATACCTCCAACATTGAGCCAAATATTACTCAACAAGTCCACAACCAAATAAAATAATTTAATTAATTACACTAAACATCCTCGAATCAAGTGTTTCCAGCAACACATTAAATTCTATTAAGAGTGAGTGTAAGAAGATTGATTCTAAAATTATAAAACAATTTGAACCAATCCTTATGCAGGTCACATCAAATAATTTTGGGGGACTAGGACACGTGTCGTTTAGAAGAAATTGGAGAAAAGTCCAAAACTGCTTTTTGTTTTGAGAGGAAAAAAAAAAAAAAAAAAACCTTTCCCAATCTTTTACCATCTTTTTTCCTATTTTATTCTTTGTGCTTCTGTCGAATGATGAGTTCCACTGCCTGACTTTAGTTTTTGTGAAAATTTTCTTCTATTATCACTCTTCTGATAATCTTATGTCACGTGGATTTCAATGATATTTTGGATTCTTCCTCTCTCACTTCGGCTATTTATTAACTTTTTTATTTTCGTCTAATCATTTCTTCACATCCTCCTAATTAACCTTATAATGTCACAAAATTGTGGTTATGAAGGAAGTTGGATAACTTATAAATGAAATCTTTTTTAATCAAATAATATTTAACATTTTAATTATGCTTTGTTATGTACGCAATTCTCATTGTAAGCTTAAGCATTTACCAAACATTTTCAGCTATATTAAAATATTGTTACCCTGAATTTTACTTTTACGCTAAGCATCAAAAGTGTTAACAATCATATGTTTATAAAATTAAAATTGAAAATTTTACTTACAGACATGGGTCAAATTGATTAATTACCAAAATATTTAGGGAAACAACAAAGATCCAGCTAAGTGACAACTTAGGGGACTGACACAAGGGGGCCCACCTTGAGGGGAAAGGGAAGGGACCCACAAACCTGCTTTAGGGATATCCACGTCAGCAGGGGTGGGGAAAGACGTGACGTGTTGGATGATCTTTAAAAGCGTTTTTAAACCAGAGGAGGACACGTGTTGTTTGGGTGGTGGCCCAATGGGTGGGTCCCTCCACCAACTATTCCAAGGAGGTTTTTTTTTTTTTTTTTAACAAAAAAAGAAAAAAAATGAAAACCAAACCGAATTTAAATTACACCTGAAACGATGAATAACTTAACTATCAGATTAATATACGGGTTCTAATGATAATTTTATATTTCAAAATAACATAGAAAATTATTTTGAGCCTCTAATATGATATTACTAATGGGACATTTTGATTAAGTAATCCCATATTTTCAGAGGTAATGTAACATTTTTTATTTTAGATTTTGAAAATTACCTTAAGTTAATAATGTTACATTTCTAAAGGTGCTTAGATCTCAGAAGAGTGATCATTTCAATAACACCTCTTCCTTCAGTAATTTTATATTATGTTGGTAATACGAGATTTTTGACAAATTTATCTTATCTTTCATAACTTTGATTTATTTTACTTAAACGAAATTTAAAAATAATAAAAATTAATGAATCAAAAGCTTCAATTATATTTTTACTAAGTTTGATTCATTAAGTGAGTCCCTATTCAATTAAGAGTTATCAAAAATTCATTTTGTGATGTTTTTATCTTTTTATATTTTTATAATAAATCAATAAAAATGTATCCACAATGAGATTTGAACCAATGATGTCATGCATAAAAAAAAAAAAACATTTTTATTTAACATTTGAACTAAAACAAGTTTTTTGTGTTCTAAATTTTTATATGTTTGTGTATATGAATAATATGATGCAAGTTGCAAGGCTTGTGGTGTTCTAAACGTATTGCAGTTATGCACTCCAACTGTGGTGACATGGGTGTTGGTGGTAAAACTAAATAAGAGTAGTGAATTTTTCACAATCAGTTTGGAAGCATGATTCGAGGTCAACATTTCGAATCCCACTTATTTTGCACACGGCCCTAATGAATGGCAAACTCTATTCGGTTTCATTTGCTGGCATCTCTGGATTAGCAGGAATAATTACATGTTTAATACAAATTTTATTGAATGGGAAAGTGTGTTGAAGAAAAGCTTCCGGATGAGAGACTTGTTTCTTCATTCGAAGCATGGAATAGTGAGTCCTTTTATGCGTAGATAAGCTAAAACATGCAGACTCATTAGTTGGAATGCTTATGCAAAAAGATGGTACGAGGTTAACACGGATGGTGTTGTTTGTATTGAGTTTGAGAGCGCTATAGCAAGGGGCTTAATCCATGACCAACATGGTAATTTAAAAATATTGGATCATGGTTATTAATGCTGAGCTTTGGGGTGCACTTGAGGACCTCCAAGTAACTTGGAATTTAGGCTTGAAACAGGTGGTTCTTGAGATGGATAATGTTGCAGCCATCCAATTCATTCAAATATTTTCCACTGAGCACCATCATTCAGTAGAACTACAAGCTATCAAGGAGTTACTTCAATTATTTTGAACGGTTCGGATTACACATGTTTTCAAAGAGAGAAATATAATAGTTGATGGATTAATGTCAATAGCGTTTTCAAAGCTTTTAGGTAAGTATATTTTCATGCAATTATCAAATGAAATTCTATGATTGTTGCATGATGATAAATTTTATCATGACTGGATCTCGTCTAGTTTAATTATGATTTTATCTTTTTTCTTGTAAAAAAAATCTTAGACGAGTAAGAAAGATTAATCTAACAAATTAAAGTTTACGTTTGAAAACAATACACATGATTTCGAGGTGCAACATCTTTTTTTTTTTTTCGGGGTTTGCAAGTTTTTCCAATCATTAATAAAAGATGATTTGTTGAAAATAATATAAATGATTTATTAATATGTATTAACTTGCATTCGAATGTAAGGATCTTTTGCAAGGGTGTAAACATTATCATTGTCTAAATCATTTATTTTAACATTGCTATCCATTTACGTATTAGTGTAGTCATTACAGAACCACTTCCTGTAATAATTGTGATTAGGTTCACAACTTTAAAATTAGTAAAAAAAAATTTGCTTAAATAAAAACAAATAAAATGTTCTAATGGTTATTACCTATTACAGTAATTATGCATGGAAGTATGGTATTATTTATATTTGAGATAAATATCAAAATTATATATGAATTTTGATGTACTAATTTTAATTTGGTATATTTGTATGCACCAAATTTTAATTTTGATTTAATTTTCACTTTTCACTAACCTGTTATCTGTACGACACTATTTTCTGTTAAGTCATGTGTAAATTACTGACATAACATTTTATTAAGCTAGAAAATAAATAAATTTAAATTATTTTCACCAGAGTAAAAAAATTATAAGAAATTTTTTTCAAGCATGTTTATTTTTTTTAATCAAGGTGAAATTAATTTAAATTAATTTGTTTGTTTTTAACCTAATAAAATATCATGCCAATAATTTACACATGATTCAACAGAAAATAGTGTCACATAAATAACGGGTTAGACAAATGTCAAAATTGAATAAAAAATTTTATGCATACAAATGCGCACTAAATTAAAGTTGATGTATTAGTATGCCACATAAGAAAGTTACTATAATTACATGAAAATTTAGTTGTAGATTATATATATGATTTATAAAATGTGATTTTAAGTATTTTTATATTTCGTCTACCAAACATCGAAATAGTACATTCGATTCGAATGAGATATATAAGGTAATCTAATATACTTTATAATATACTAAATAATCTTACATTCAAATGATCATATTACCATAAATAACTTTAGATTTCGATAAATTATATAAATTCGAAGGAAAAGAAGCAAATCCCAAACCCAAAGTTTAAATTAATTTAATATACATTTGCATGATATCTAGAGTTCAATCCCGATGTTTAAAAACACTTTCTCTCTTCTCTTAAAGTAATGTAATTATTCACTTGTATTAAAAAAAAAAAAAAAAAAAAAAAAAACCAGTGTTAAGATATAGTGAAGGGCAATGAAAACGAAGGGGGTATGAAGATGCATTATTGGGTACATTGACAGAGAGTCAACATCCATGATAGGATTGGATGGTGGCACTGCCGCAACTTTGCTGTGTGTTGTGAAAGTGCAAAAGAAACAAAACCCATGGTGCTGCTCTGCTCAGTGCCTACCAACCAAATCCCTGCACGATTCCATGGGGCACCAGCACCTCTTCAGTTTAAGATCCACCCCACCCTCTTCTTTTCTAACCATAAGTTTTGGATTGGCCCCTTGCAGACAGAGGGTAGAAGCCAACTACATTACATTCAATTATTAATTTTTGAAAGAAGTCAAAATTGAAATTTTGATTAAAATAATAAAGTTAGATTTTCAGAATTTTAATGTTTTAGGATCAAGTCTCACAATGTGAGAGTTTTTTTTTTTTTGTTTAAATTTTTTCGAATTTAAGTTATTTTTTTTTTATAAATTTTATATAAAAATACAAAAAATAAAAGACATCTTTATATTTGTCACTTTTAAAACAAATATTTTTTTAAGTATTTTTCTATTTGAGTTGGGATCTAATTATGACATTAATTCAGTCAATTAGTAGAGGTTTAAAATTATATTTTAGAATTTATTTTAAATATCTATACTATTATTTAAAAGTTTGATTAAGTTTGTGTCACCCATCAATCGGATCCTAATTCAGTTGTAAAATTATCAAAAGACCATTATTTTTACAAAGCGACAAATGTTATTTTGAAGATGTTTTTATCTTTTTATATTTTCATACAAAATTTAAAAATACATATACAAAATGAGATTTGAGCCAAAGACATTTACTATCTTAACTTTATCATTTCAACCAAAATCACATTTAAGGTATGTTTAGATAGCATAAAAGAATTGGATGAAAGTGTAATTACTAGGCAGTAATTACACTCTCTTGTAATTATAAAAAATTATAATTCTCTATACGTGTTTGATTGATAAAGTGTAATTACATTGTAATTTTTATATTATGTTTGGTAGTACAATTTGTAATCATAAAGTTACGTAATTTATATATTTTTTTAAAAATATCAATATGATAAAAAAATTATTCTAAACGAGTAAGAAATTTGAAATCAAATCATTATATGTAATATATTAGTAAAAGAAAGTAGTTGATAATATGATTACTAATAACATTAACAAGAACAATAAACATCATATGCAATTTTATCTAATTGTTCTAGCATTCTATATTTGTTGGTTATTTTCTCTGTAGCATTTAACGAGTACTCCTTATCATCATTTGAATCTGGATCTTCTTTAATATACTCTTTAAAGTATGGATAATTCAAATTCTACCTACGAATGAAATTATGAAGTATGCAACATGCTAATACTGTTGAGAAATAGGCCTGGTTTTGGGGGTCGTCTGGAGGTGTGGTCGCCTAAGGCCCAAGGCTAAAAGGGGTCCAAAAAAAATTAATCTTTTAAAGGCCAAATTTTTTTTACTAACTTTTAAGATATCTAAATTTTTTTTCTCCACTTTTTAAAGAACCTAAAACCCCATTTTATTATTTTGCGTAGGGCCCCAAAAATGTCAAGAACGAGCCTGTTGAGGAAATCTATGAGGAATGCCAAGGATCAGTGCCCATTACTGTCTGGCACTATTCAAACTCATAATTTGCCTTATTTGTTAGCATGTTTGACCAAAATATCTTGGTTATTTGCTTTCATCTTTTTGAGGATTTTGTGCAAACAATTTTGTATTTATTACTAGAGAAGAGATTGAAACAAACAATGTTATTTTTCAAGGATTTTTATGTGATGTACTTACCTTATAAATTGAGATATACAATCTAAGAAGATGTGTTGACTTTATGATCCTTTGTATCCTTATATAAAGGGTAATTGTTTTCATGAGCTTTGGACATATCTTGATGGATTGAAGTTTGCTTAGTGAAGTTGAATCTATGCTTTTAATAACTTTAATAAAGATTTTATTGTTGAGACAATTATGAGAGAAGCGCTTAGAGCAATTTCATGACTAGTGCCTACTGTTGTCTACCACTGCTGCTTAGCCTCATAACTTACCTTATATTGGCTTGGGAATTTTTATTAACAAATTTTTGGGTTGTGATCTTTGTTGATTATGTGGAAGTGTGAAAGCTCATCTATGATATCCAAACTATTATAGGAATATATCTTGAACATTGGCTTGAATTTGATCAAGCAAATCGACTTCCCCATTTTGAGAAGATTAAATTGGATCGGGTAACTTTATAACATATCTTTAATCCTAAACTTATTGAAGATATTTTATATGTTGATTATCTTGCTATTTTGATGGGAAGATTGATGGTAATTGATATTTTATGTTAACATTGCTTAAACTCTTATATATTGAAAGATTTTTTTGTAGGTAAAAGGTGTGGATAATTTTAGCACTTATTTTTTTTTATTTAAAACTTCTTTTCAGAGGGCATTTTGTAAGTAATCAAGTGAGTCACTTAGTTTTTATCTTGAGTTTTCGAGAGGAAAACTTACAGTAGAGTGATTTAGATCTTAGGTGAAAAAGTTAGGTTGTTAATCTGGCGAGTATTAGTGCTTGTAATTAGGGGTATGCAAACAGAATTATTTTAGTCGGGGGTCGGTTAATAATTTTTTGAAAATTCGGTTAATGGTTAATTCGATTCGAAACTGGTCGGTTAACCGAATTAACCGAACTTAATAAATAATATTAAAATATATAAGTATTAGTCCAAAAATCGGTCAATTAATTTAGTTAATTCGGTTAATTTTTGATATGTTTTATACTTGTTTTAAACAAAAAAAAAAACATATAAATTTCGGTTAATTCGGTTAATCAATTGAATTAACTGAAAAAGTTCGATTTGGTTATTTTTTTTAAAAAAATTTGGTTCAGTTAATTTTTTTTGAAAAAAATTTGGTTCGATTATCAATTAAGGGTTTAAAAGGGTTGGTTAATTCGATTAATGTTAGTTCAAGTCGGTTAACCGATTGAACACCCCTACTTATAATCACTTGACGTACGAGGTGTTAAGATAGTGAATTATCTCTCTGGGTAAGATCCAAAAGATGTAGGAAAACCTACTGCATAAACATATTGAGTGTTCATTATTTTTCTGCTTTATTCTTCACTAGTGCCTAAAGAAATTGGCATTGCTCTTAGGCATTGCTCTTATGCATTGCTTCTGGCACTACTCAATTTACTTGCAATTGTTGTTTCAAATATTTCAAGTACGATCCAACCTTATTTTTTCTATACTAAAGTGATATTGCTAATATGATTTTTTTAAAACAACAATGTCCTTTCAACTACATTTTGAAACTTTGAATGTTTCAAGTTAAAGAGTTTACGAGTTGTTATCAGTACTTATGTCTAACTCCATTCTCTCAAACGATATTGTACTCCACAATATGGTGCAAGAAAACCTTTTATCTTTGCAAAACTATCATCTACAACTTTATATTTAGGTTCAGAACACAAACAATCTATAACTTTGATTATAAAAATTTATATAAATTTAATTTGGAGAAAGACTTATTATAGCCCTTTTTATAATAAGTAAATTAGATTAAAAGATATAAATTTATAATATATAACCATTATAAAAAAAGTTTTATAAAATGTTCAATAACTTTCAAAACACTTCTTATAAATAATATGATTTTTGATAAAGATATAAATTTATAATATGATGTTTTTTTAATAAATATATATTTATAAATTTTAATATAAGTGATAATGCTTAAATATGACATACTTTTGAATATTAATTATATATATTTTGTGAGTATGATCCTATTAATTTGGGCTATTTATGATCCTTTTATTTTGTAGGGACTAAATTGAAGACAAAAGATAAATTGGGGCAAAAAGCATGATTTTGAAAGAGAAAGAGAAGTTGTGAAAAGGTGGAAGACTTGAAAAGAATTTTTATAGGATAAAATACTTGATTTTATTTTATTTTTATTAGAATTAATCTTTAGGATATTATTTATATTTAATTTGTACTTAATTTATATTTATTTTTTTAGATTTATCTTTTAGAGTTTAAAGTGAATCCAATTAGAGAATTAATGTTTATATATAATTTTAATTATCTTTTAGAATTTAAATTGGATTCAACTAGAAAATTATATGTACTATAAATAGGGGATTAAAGGATTGAATTGTTCACTTCCCATTTATTGAAAAAATCCTCCATCTCTCAAAAACTATAGTTCAATAAAAAACTTTATTTTATTATCTTGTGTTCTTCCCAAAAGCATGAGCAACTAAAAACCCTTCTAGTCGAAGGTTATCAAATATTCCTTCAAAGTTCATGAGGCTTAGAATTCACACGTAATTCTTCTTACCTGAGTATTCATCAATTCTCTGTATTACGAGATTGACGCTTCCGTCCAAAATCCCTACAAAAGTAATCTTTTCATCTTGTGCAAAGACGACCGCTTTGTGTGTTTTGAGAAGGTTGCACAGTCAGTTTGCTAACTTACTGTGTCAGAGGTTGCCAAATCAAAGAGACAAAACAACATGCATTTGTCGTTGAGAAAATCTGATCTAGTGTAAGACGGTCCCATTGGAGCGACGGTTGGCTAGAGTCAGGTTTTTCTAAAAAAAACTATATCTGGAGCTGGTAGTTGTTGGCGTCCTCTTCCACTATAACTGGCTTATTCGAGCACGAGAAGAACCATCCAAAATCTATGATTGAACCGTGGAATAATCAAGATAACCGGAGGTTGGATCTCTAAATATCGATAAAACCCTTCTTCTTTCGAATTTTTTTTTTTTATTCAATTTATTTTTCGACACCTTTATTTTTTACTTCTTTTAATTTTGTTTTTTATTTTTCCCAGATTCCGCTGCTTTTCTTGAGCAAGATTTTACCCACGATCTCGACAGAGAAGATTCTTTACACTCCGATCCTTGAGGATCAAACCTTACTTTTCTTTACTGTTATTTTATTTATTTATTTTCGGAATAAGTTATATTTAGTGTTCTCGATGACTCATCAATAAATTATTTGTAAATTTTTTATATAAAATTTTCCACCCAAAGTCATTGTGAAATTTTGAAGTGCTTACATATTTTAAGTTTAATTTATTTAATTATCATTTTAAATAATATAAAAATATGATTTTTTTTTCACATGATGTCCTTTTTAAATAAACCATCCTCTCACAGTATTTTTTTCGAGTTTGTTTTATTTAAATGAAATAAAAAATAAATAATTAAAAAAGTATGAAAATATATTAATTACGAAATAGACATTTGCTATAATGTTCTGACGGTGTCGTCTGATATATTGGCGGTACCAGATTAAAATGTGATAACCTAAAATATTCAGAGACCTAATATATAAATTTACCATTTTAATTGACAGGTGAAGAAAAAGCTTTAAGGTGTCCATTAACAGTGTGGCGGCACCAAGTTTTCAAAAAAAAAAAAATTACCTTATAAAACCTTCCTATTTATTATTTTCTTTTATTCCATTTTAACATAAAAAGTAAGGAGGTCTCTTATCAGCTAGTCTAAAAAAAATTTCTTTCAAAAATTATTTTTATAAAAAAATTTATTTCAATTGGAAATAAATTTTATTTATTTTTAAAAATAATTATAATTTTATTATCAATTTAATTTACGAATACAATATAAAATTATAATTATAAAAACTTTAGAAAAATCTTATTATGTATGAATTATAATTATTAGTTAAACTTATAGTTTCCAAATATAATATGAGTGAAAGAAAACTATTATGAATAACGTTAATTGCTATGTTAGACATTATTTGAATAAATTTTTTTCAAAAATAAATAAAATTTATTTCTAATTGAAATTGACTTTTTTTACAAAAATACTTTGTGATAGAAAAAACTTTTTGGATTAATTGGTAATAGACTTCTCTATTTTTTATATTAAAAGGGAATAAAAGAAAATAATAAATAAAAGAGGTGTAACGCCCAAAATTTTTAACCTTTTCCTTGCGAAGCATGTCACTGAAATTGTTTTTCCTATTATGATTTATGTGCTTTAATTGACTATTTGGAATGAGTTCGAGTATTAGCTTTTGCAAACTTTAGTAATTTTCCCCTTCTGTGAACTTGAAGTCATGAGTGAGTTACATAAATTGACTTTTGCGCAAAATTGTTTCAATGATGAGTCTAGTGATTCAATGGTCATATAATTATTTGTTGTCTACTTATTTATTGCGAACATGGGTTCGAATCTTTGCGTGTACAATGACTATATTATTTTTTTTATTTGCTAATTGTTGGAGTGGAAGTTATGCTATTAGATAGTAAGTTGAAGAACGTTTTTGTTCTTCTTCTCTTTTGTTCGTCATTTTGTTTTGTTCTCTGTGGGGTGTTTTTACACTTTTATTGTGGGTTGGCTAGACTGAGGGAAAACATACTTTTGTCGTTGCTTGGAAAGACTGTTACGGAGTTGTTTTATCTCGCTATTAATTGTGATTAATTTTGTAAGTAATTGGAATTTCCTAAGCATTTTAGTTTCGGTATGAAATTATATTGGAATTGTTGGAATTGTTGTTGATGAATTACAATGGTTTCCTTTAGGCGAAAATCATATCGTTGATGATATATCGTCAAGATAGTTCAGCAAATTCGATGTTGAGTGAGGTGAGTGTTTTCATGAGTTAGTAATGAGATTGTTATATACCTTTACGAATTGATTCAAGAATCATTACGATTCGGGGAAATGATGTGGAATTAATCATATGAACTTTGATTTAGGCTTCCGTTCGTAAGAGGAAGTTCACTTTTACTCTGAGATAGGTAGGGTATCATTTTCCCCTTGAGTTCTTTGATATTTTTTGTAGAAATAATGCAGCTTTGCTGCTGCTCGACGGCACACGGGCGGACACACGAGCGTGTGTCATACAAATAAGAAATAGTGAGCTACACGGTCTGGGGCCACAAGCGTGTGTCTAGATCGTGTGTCATACAATAAGAAACAATGAGTTACACGATCTAGGGCCATGTGCTTGTGTCTAGACCGTGTGTCATATAAGTAAGAAACAGTGAGTCACACGGCCTAGGGACACAGGCGTGTGTGTTAGATCGTGTGAAGGTTTGACTGGTGAACTCAAAAACAGTGAGTTACAAAGACTGGGCACACGGGCGTGTGCGAGACCGTGTGATCACTCTATTTTATGGAAATGGAAACAGTGAATTACATGATCTGGACACACGGTCGTGGGCGTGACTGTGTAACACACACGGGCTAGTACCTAGCCGTCTCGCGTATGTTCACGTATACATTCGTAATTTGGATTTCAACACTGAACTGGCGGTGACACTGTAAACACCGTAATACTGTATTGAACTGGTAATGACACTATAAACACTGCAATGCATCACTGAACTGACGGTGATACTGTAAACACCGTAATACAGTATTGAACTGGCAGTGACACTGCAAACACTGCGATACTATATTGATTTGGCGGTGACACTGTAAATATCGTACGACTACAACTTAGTAGTAGTGACACTATAAGCATCGCACGACTATAACTCAGTAGTAGTAACATTGTAAACACTACTAGAGCATTACTGATTGTGACATAAATTTCTCTATGAAATTGTTGCTTACCTTTACGCACTGTCATTATTACCAATATATATCATATATTGATTAGTTGTTTATTGTTTCAAGACCTTCTCAGAATTAGCAACCGACAGCGGAAAGCTTGGTCTTCTAGGACTATGCTATGTTATGTTAGGAATATAACCTTAGAATCTTTGAATTTACTCTATTATTGTTAAGATGATGTTGGAATTATACTTTGCTTAACTTTTATAATATATAATCGCGTGCTTGTTATCATGGAGTTTGTTCTTTAACTTGGTGGCATCCTATACTTAGTTATTCCTTCTAGGTCGGGTTTAGGGTGTTACAGGAGGTTTATCAGGTAATTTACCCTTTTGAAAGCTTGATATCGTGACACAGTTAGGCGACACCTTCAAGCCTCTTTTTTTTTTCAGCTGCTAACTAAAATGGTTAATTTACATATCAAGCCCCTGAATATTTTAAACCATCACATTACAGTTTGGTGCCGTCAATATGTCAGACGGCACGTCAGAACACTATAACAAATGCCTATTTTTATAATTAATCTATTTCCATACATTTTTCGTAATTAATTATTTTTTAAATTATTTGCGTAAAAAATTCTATTTTTTTTAATAACGATATAAAAAAGATTAAAATTTTTCAGGGCACTTTTTAAACTCGACGATCAGAATTGGAATTTAAAATACTAAAAAATTAGGCTTTAGTGGACAAAAATGAAGTTTTTCAAAGAACAACAACAACGTTAATGCTAAGGCTAACAAGGTTGGATAGTGAAGTGGATCCACATGAATGGGCTCAACCAACTTAAGAATAAGGCTTGGACCACCTCCAAATGAATGCTGGATCATCCTATCCTATCTTATGCGATAGGGTTGGGACATTGTAGTTTTCATTATTAAGTGGCAAACTACGAGGTTTGGTTTCAAAGATAAAAGCAGAGACCAAACCTGTTTCAATAATGTTAAGGAGTTGGAATATGTTCAATGTGTTATGGAGCTTATATAAGATGTATATAATAAGTTTATGCCATCATCTGGATTGGATCGACCCCAAATGATGAATGCTGCCTTTTGCAATTTCCTGGATGCAGAATCCAGCCGTTAACGCACTTCCGATCTCCAGGAGTTTCTTCTGAGGTTATGGTGCTCGGGTCACATGATTTTGAGGCATTTCAACAAGGGAAGGTACACAGGCTTCAAGTTTTAAGACCTAGACAACAATAAGTGGGCCAAGAACAGGCGGGTTCCTTTAGAAGTAAAAAAGAAATGTTGAAGCATTATCCAATCTTTCAATTGAAACTTTGTAATCTCAGAAATAGTTGCTCTTGTTGGGAGTCGAACTTAAGACCTCCCGCTTACTTAACGGGTGCTCTAACCAGCTGAGCCCCAAGAGCCTTGTTGAGATCTCAATAGAAGGTATCTCTTAAAGATGAGTTTCATGACTAAAGTAGATTACATGTCAGAACTTAGAAGAAAAGATCAGACACAACCTGCTCTTGTTGAGAGTCGAACTCAAGACCTCCCGCTTACTAAACGGGTGCTCTAACCAACTGAGCTACAAGAGCTGCTTGGCAACGTCAATCTGTGTTACTCTATTCTTTCTTATTGACACATTAGATAAGTTAAAATTAAGGAAAATATTGATTAAAATTTGGTTAATCTTTTACGGTGCGAAAAGCTGTCCAACAACTGAATTGGGTACAACTAATTACATATGCTACACATGTTTGAATATTCATTGCTACTTAGCTCTTTAATTATATAGTTACGTTATTATAATTTATACTTGAAAAATCAAATATAAGTGGGATAAAATACAAGTGATTATTCAAAACCTGTACCAGTACAATGAAACAACAAATGAAGTTGAAAGTTTTGAAAGTGATAGGGAAACAGGATTCACTCACCACCGCTCGTTCCTTTCAAACATTTTCGGAAATATAGTGTTAGTACAAGTAGTATGTTTTACAATTTCAGAACACAGAAAGACTGATGTGTCTACAAAACTCACTGATATTTCATCATCATCATCAAACAGTTGAGATGCTCTAGCCGTTGATATCTACCTCTTCAAGGCCATCAGCATCACTAGAAAGCGCATTATATGAAATGGATTATCATGTCTATTTCTTTTTCTCCCCCTGTATCGACCATAATCGATGCATTTTAGTCACAACAACCAGTAAGAACTACAAATAATGCATGCAATTTCAAGAGCTAATGTCGATACAGAAGTTTGGAAGTGTCTTTATCTGCTGAGGTACTGGGATTTTCTTCCGTGTTTAAGTGGTGAGTTTTGTTATGCTTTAAAACTTGGCTCAACTCCGTATGTATTGTGGGAAATGAAAAAACCTGAAATCTGGATGATTTCACTTGTAAAAGCCAAAGCCAGTTATCAGCGGCTCGTAAAAGGGAATTAGCTTTTTGAGATTCATGGACTTCAATCAAGACTCCAGAATGAAACTTTAAACTTATAAAAAGCAAGTCCAAGTGTAGGCAATGGTATCTGTAAGGACATTTTAGCACCATGAAACTCCCGAGCATGAAAGCCACGGAACCCATCCATGCTGCCTCCTGTTCCAATATATAACACATAGTATACAAAGTATGCAGAGAAGCAAACCAGATATGAAGGATGGCAAGATGCGTACCTGGTGAGGGTGTGCACAGAGAGTGATAGGTTAGATAGAAGGCGTCCAGATTTTGAAGAGTTAGACCTTTGGTATTTCATTTAAAAAAAGAATTGCCAGATATAACCGAGTTTAAAATCCCAATAGCAATAAACAAGAGCCATATGAAAAAAGAAAACAAATACCATGCCACTGAAATCCAACTTGAAGGTGATATATCACAGCTCCTTTACGTCTTCACGACGGAAATCGAGATGCCAGAACAGCAATCTGCATGATGCATGGTAATTAGGGAGTGCGCAATAAGTGGCAAATGCTAATGTAACAAAGGACAAAGGAATACCTTGTCAACCAAAGGCTCACGACTAAATGGTTGATTATGTTCCAAATATTCGAAAATAAGCTGGCGAGGAGGGTTAGAACTATCACTCTCATCACTTGATGATCCCCCAAACGATCTATTACTAAGTGACAGTGTAGTCAGTCTCTGGATATTTTGATCTCCAATATTCAGCTTGTTAAACAAAAGAAAGTAAATTGGAAAATGATTGAATCTTGATTTTATTCAATCTTTCTTAATCTTTCATGATTATCAATGACATAGTATTTATACAACATGAAAGCTCTTGCTGATAACAACTGCAATGACTCATAATTGCAATTTCAGTATTAACTTCTAATAACCAACTTAACCAACAACTGCTGATAACTGCTTTCATTACAGCTCATACACTAACATTCCCATGGTTTCTGATCTTTGTTAAACTTTTCTTCAACTGGAACAACTCGAAGTGCTTTTTGAAGAAACTAAACTGTTTTGGAGTGATTGGCTTTGTCAGCACATCTGCCACCTGGCTTTCTGATGGAACAAAATTTACTTGGAGCATTCCATCAAGAACTTTTTCTCTAACAAAGTTGTAATCAATCTTAACATGTTTTACTCGTGCATGATGAGTTGAGTTAGCTGCCATTGCCACTGTGGAGGTATTATCACACCACACTACTGGTTGTTGTTCAACAAGTACACCAATCTCAGTCAAAAGTTGCTTTATCCACAGCAACTTAGACACACAATTTGCTAGAATCCTGTTCTCAGCTTCTGATGAGGATCTTGATGCCACTGCTTGCTTTTTGGACAACCAAGCTATGGGATTAGGCCCAAGGTAGATGCAATACCTTGTATTTGATCTTTTATCTTCAACTATAGAGGCCCAATCAACATCTGAATAACCAAGTCAAATGGACCTTTACTGAAATGCAAACCAGAGCTCAATGTGCCATTCAAGTATCTCAACACTCTCTTTACTGCTCTCGAGTGAGTGTCACAAGGCGCGTTCATATACTAACTGAGTTTATTAACACAAAAAGCAATGTCTAGTCTTGTAATGCACACATATTGAAGCTTAACAATGATACTTCGATACTCATGAACATCAACAAGAGGACTTCCACCTGCAACAGTCAATTTGGGAGTGCCTACCATAGGTGTAGGAGTGGATGATGCTCCAGCCATCTCTGTGCTGGTCAACAGATCATAGACATTTTTCTTTTGAGATAGGAACAGATCACCAGTGTGGTTTCTGTGAACCTCTATGCCTAGAAAAAAATGAAGTGCACCTATATCTTTTAGAGAAAACTTATGATGAAGTTGTTTGATGACTTGATTAATCTCATCAGAGGAGCTGCCTTTAAAAACTATGTCATCCACATAGACCCTGAGAAACACTTTTGATGAACTGGTATTTCGAAAGAACAAAGATGGATCAGCTTTGGATGCTTGAAAACCAAGTACCTTCACCAAGTGCTGCCTGAATGTGTGAAACCATGCTCTAGGTGCTTGTTTCAAGCCCTAGAGTGCCTTGTTCAGCTTGGAGACAAGCTTCTCACCACTGTTTCCATGTACTTCAAAGCTTGGAGGCTGGTCCATATAGATTTCCTCAGTCAAAATACCATTAATAAAGGCATTGTTCACATCCACTTGCCTTAACTGCCAACCATTTATAACAGCAACAGCTAGAACAGTTTGAATTGTTGTTGCTCGAACTACAGGACCGAAGGTGTCAGCAAAATCCAAACCTGCAGACTTAGAAAACCCCTTTGCTACTAACCTTGCCTCGTACCTATTCATTGACCCATCAGGCTTCTTCTTCACTTTAAATACTTAAAAATCCTAAAATTTAGAATAAATAAATAATAAAATAATAAAACCTAGTAGATACAATATTGAGCTCATATACAATTAAAATTAGTCCTTAAACTTGAACCCAATATGATTTTAACTCAAATTAAAGCCCGAAACTCATAATTTCTTGTAATAATCTCGTCCAAAAATTCTACTTGTGCACTCTTTAGTAAAATGATCATAACTGAAGCTTCCAGACTCGAAATTGAGTAATTCAAACTGTGTTTCTAAGCTAAGAGATAGCTCATCAAACATTACGCAAACATCTTAACGCAAAAATACCTGTATCCCATCCAAAAATTCATTGCAAGTCGAATGATCTTCCAAACTTAAAAATTTGCAGTATCAAACTCAAAGAAACTTGAAATTAAAGAACTAACTAACCTTCAACAAAATTGATTGTTACAATACTCCGAGCTTACCATCATCTTCAAGCTCAACACTCTTAAATGCCTGACGGGCAAACTTAAGGTAAACCTTGGCACCTTCAAGAACAAAGGCATTGAAAAGCTTAGCTAGGGAGACTTGGAGGTTACCTAAAACTCATAAGTGACATTATTCAAGTCTTTTCTTTGTGTTGAAAGAAGTGAAGAAGAAATTGAAGATTGAGTGAGTGTGTTGATGTGTGGGAAGATAGAGAACTAAGTATTTATGAAGTTGAACTTAGCTCTCTCATTTTGATGATTTTATGTATGTTATAGCTTGCTTTAATATCTGTTAATCTCTATGATAATATGATGTTTTGAATTCCATGATTGTAAATAGTTTGCATTGTGCTTTTCATAGATGAAATATGTGTGAATTGGTATGATATAGTAATGGTTTAAGTTAGGTATGATTTGAGGAAATTCACATTTAAAATGTCGCATTATAGTTGAAATAGGCCATTATGTTTTGAGATATCCAGAATAAAAAGACCAAATTTAGTTAATGATTTGTTGTTGCTTTGTCTTAAGAAGATGTAAGGTCGTCATTTATTTAACGAGGTTTTGGTTATGTCAGCAAAACTTAATATTTTACGATTTTGTGTATTTAAGTTCGAAAGTTCTTAAACTATACTTGCAAGCAAATTCAAGTCGTGCTGAAGTTCAATGCCATCTATTTTAGGGATTAAGTATGAACAAGGTAAAAAACAAAGAATCCACAATATGTTAATGCAGTTCGGTTTCACTGTGTCTGTGGAGTCTTGCCCAGAGATTTAATCAACTACCTTAGCAATATGTATAACATGTGATTTCAACCTCTAATATTCCCTAGATTAGACTCCCCACTTTAGTAACTAAGATCTAGACAACTCTCCTCTAAGTTTTTCCCCTGAAAACTTAGGACATTAATCAAGTAATACATTTTGATTTTTCACTCAGTGCACTCACAAGAAATATTCTTTAATGAACAAGAATAATTGCCCTCAATTCAGTACATCATCTATACAAGTCTCACTAATTTATAACGAATTGGGACTTGCTAACATACTATATCAATCACAATCAATCTTCCATAAAACGAACAAGACAATAAGCACAAAGAAAATATTCAATAAGCTCATCTTCAAGATACACATCCAATCTAGTCTTGTCAAAGTTGGGAACTTGATATCCTTGATCCAAATCCAAATCAATCTCCAAGATATGTTGCTATATGCACTTTAGATACCAAAGATGGACTTGCAGTCGTACAAATTATTAATTAGAATCAAAGCCCAAAGATTGTTTTTGCCAAAATTTTTATCTATATTTCTTATCTTGGGTTCTTATGTTTTTCTAGTTTCTTCATCAAATATTTATCTTTTTTTTGGTGAATTATAATAACAGGACAAAGGCATGACTTGAACCTAGATCGCATCTGAGACGATGAACACCTTTAACCATCAAGCCATCACATGGGATTCATCAAATATTTATCTTTATTTCTTTATTTGTTTCAAAAATACATATAAAGAATTGCAAACTTTGGAAAGAGTAAATTCCAGATTCAACTGGTTGATAATTAACTTCATGTTATTGGGAGAGAAAGGAAAGGGATCGTAAAAGTAGAGGGAAAGCCCCATAAAACTAATTGATAATTGACTATTGCAATTGTGTAACCTCCACTTGTAATGTAAATATTATACATAGTGACGTAATTAATTCTCTTTGTAGATTGTGGGGTCTAAGTCCAAATTGAAAACATATGGTTACATCAGATTTTGCTAACACAAAGGATATATGAAAGAAAATTTGTAGAGTCTTTGCAAAATATATACGAGGTAAAACCCAATTATTTTTGTAAGTTTATATGTTTATTTCATTTCATTACATATATCAAAGATAATACAACTCACACTATCAAATCCTGAAGACCACTGCTCTTATTAATATAATAATGGAAAGATAGATTAATATCTTAGTTGCAAGCATCGGGGTTAGCCAAGAGGTAAGCTTCAATGGCCTTGTAAACTATCTCACTCCTTTGAATGAGAGCCTTGATTTCATCTTCAGTGATTACATAGTCACCAATGGTGCAAAATTTGATCGAGCTCTTGCAAACACTTCCCCCACTTGCAGCAGCCACAAATTGGATCTCATAGTTGATTTTCTCAAGCTTGTCCGCTAAAGGTCCACCTTCAATCAAACTGTAACTGTATGATAAATTGTTTTCATCATGTCCTCCAATCATGTGCTTTATATATTGAAATGGAAGACCTGAGGAAATAAAATACTTGTTATCCGACATACTCATGTCAAACACGTACAGAAGAAAAAAAAAATGAAAGAAGGTGAAAATTAAAGAACTAACCTTCAACAAAGGTGATTTTTACGATACTTCCAGGCTTACCATCACCTTGGAGCTCAACACTCTTAATTGCATGAGGGGCAGCCTTGGGGTAAACCTTGGCACCTTCAAGAACAAACGCCTTGAAAAGCCTGACCGGGGCGATTGGGGAGGTTACCTCGAACTCATAAGTTACAACACCCATTATTCTAAAACAATTTCAAGTATTTTCTTTGAGCTGAAAGAAGAGAAGAAGAAATGGATGAGTGAGTCAGTGTTTTGATGTGTGGGAAGCTACAAAACTAATACATTATTTATAGACTGAACTTGAAGATTAGGAACTTGATTATTTCAATTTTTTATTGGATTTATATCCAATATTGTTATTAATTTTTATTAGTCGAAAAAAACATCCTAGATATGTCCAAGTAAATTTCCAATTTATGACTTCAAATATATATATATATATATATATATATATATATATATAAAGGAAAATGGTGATATAAGTATTAAGTGTTACAGGAAGTGATGAAAAGTAGTAAGTTGAAGGTCAAAGAAATCAACTGATCCGAGATGCTGAACATGAAGCATCCACTACTCCTATAATTCTATCCATGTTTAATAATAAAAATTGAAATTCAGCACTCTAGAACGTCAAAAACATTTCAATACATAAATGTCGATCCAATTTGTTGTTTGAAAAATAATGATTTGGTGACCCTATTTTTAAATGAATTTCATTACAATTTTCACAAAATCGAACCCTTAAAATGTCTGAATACAAATATGAACAAAACAATATATAATAGATCGCCTATTTGGTGTTATTCCTTTTCTAGAATGAGACTGAAGGTATCATAAGAGACAAAATATTAGAAGTTAAAGAAAAGTTTATCTTTCAACAAACTTGATATTATATTATATTAAAAAACATCACCTTAATTTTAATATTTTCATTCGAGTTTCCTATTTTTAAATATATTGATGTGATTTAATTTGAATTTTAGCGTTAATTTATGAAAGTTAATTAATTGTTAATATATTAATTAATTATAAATTTTCATCAAATTAACTCTAAAACTCGAATTAAAAATTAAAAAGTTAAAACTACAACCTTTAAGTGCCAAAATATATAATTTTTGTAAAAATAAGTACCATTATACCAAAAAAAAAAACACAGATATCACATTAGAAAAAGTGTCTTATGGTATGCTTTAAGTTAGGGGTGATCATTCGATCGAATCGAGTCGATCGAAATTTTTTTGAGTTAATCGAGTTGATGAGTTCTATTTTATCATCCTAACTTGAGTTAAAATTTTTTCGAACTGAGTCGAGTAAAATGAAATTCGAATCAAATTGAATTGCGTAACCTCCAATTAAAATCTTGTTACAATATAATAAATTTTTTTAAATTACTATAATTCTTTTAAAATATAAAATTTGGAATTTTTATAAATATTAAGAAATTTAAAAATTAACTAAATTAATTAACTAATGAATACGACAAAGAACAAAATATGAAAATAATCGAGTAAAAACTAAGAAGCGAAACAATACCCATTAAATAATTCACCTAGATTTTATCTGTCACTATCAATCTAAATTACACAATTTCTTTATTTAGTATTTTGATCCGTAAAAATCCCTAAATTATGCTAATATCTCTTCCGAGAATAAGAGCAACTGACTCTATATTGATTAATTGAAAAAATTTCTAAATAAAATATCTATTATCGCATTAACTCGATATATGGAATCCCCTATTAGATTTTACTCTTGTCCGATAGATTTATGCCGTCCTATTTCTAAAATTGTATGCAACTCCACTTAATTACGTAATATCTACTCTTAAACAAGGTTTATTCATTCTTTGATTAAAGCACATCAAACACGGATCAATAATTTAGAAATATCAAACCAAGAATTAAACACATATATTTGAGAATAAGATCTAATTGTTTATTGCGTAAAATAAAAATCAAAAGATAAAATTTATTATAGAGTTCATCTTTCCTAAATGTTTAGAAAATTAGTTCATGCTTGAAAATAAAAACATCCAAAACACAATATAACCAAAATAAATAAAGAAACTCATGATAATCTCCTAAGAAATCAACTGAGAACATTCAATTTTGATTGAAATCTGCTTCAAAATCGATTTCAATGGTGTTTTTTGAATCATTTTATTGAGTATTCTATGACAACTCACTCCTATCTTCTTATTTTTGTCATAAATATGTTTTAAAAAACCTCAAAAACATATAATAAAGATTTGAACACAAGTTAATCCTGAGATAAACACTTAATCACCAAATCATGACTTAAATTTTGAAAAAAAAAAACGTAGCTGAATATAATAATAGTATTGTTAAAATAGAATAATAATAATAATAATAGTAGAGTAATTTATTGTAATTATCAGTGATACAAGTTCTATTTTATCATATTAATTCAATTTGAAATTTTTTCGAATTGAGTAAAATCAATTCGAGTGAAATTATTTAAGTTAAAAAAATTAAACATGTCAAATAAAAATTAGCTCCTATCTGGTGCTTCATATATTGGAATGGAAGACCTAAACAAATAAATACTTGTTATCCAACATACTCATGTTCAATTTCTAAAGGTCAAACCTTGTTGTTTTCATCTCCGTATGGGTTGATCTGCGAAAACCGAACTAGCTCCGATACTACTTATTGGGGTTTGACTCAATTAAGTAACAAACAAGTAAAAATAGCGGAAGAAATTGAGAAATTGAACACACAAATTTAACGTGAAAAACTCCCTCCAAAGAGTATAAAAAACCATGGACAAATATAATTTTACTATAATGACAAAAGAATAAAGAATACAAAATATGGATATAAAAACTAAACCCTAAAATACAAAAACAAAGAACCCTCAAGATTAAACACAAAATTCTCTAAAAGTGTTATGAGTTCTAATCTTTCATAGTTGTATTTTCTAAGATTGTAAAAGAACCTATTTATAGGCTAAATTCGTAGATCTAAATATAATAAAATAATCTAAACTAATCAAAGTTTGATTAAAAACAAATAAATAGAATTTAACTAGGAGATTATCACTCAAATTTGACTGAAATACATGACATACTCAACAGATATGATTTATGTTCCCCAATGTACACTAAATTATACACACTTAAGAAAGGGAGAAATTGGAATGATTGAAAACAAAGGCTAAAAGCCTTTTTATAGGGAAAAAAAAAAAAAGGAAATTTTTGGATTGGTGGTGTTAGGCTAAGTTAAAAAAGAAGAAGCAAAAATCGATAAACTAAATCTAATCGATATGAATAAATCTAGTTCGGTTGTTTCAATTTTACCTTTAAATTCGATTATATTGATTTTACATTTAAATTTGGTTCGATTATTTCTCTTATAGTAAAATTTCCAATTTATTCGGTTTTACCTATTGGCTAATCTTGAAACCTACATCTAGGATATAGGTTGCTTTGAATTCTCATGCTTGATTTTAAAGAGTGGTCATTGCTTTTTAATGGTGTGTCTTTGATATTTTTTTTTTCCCTCTTAAAACCTAAATTGTCTTATGATTATTTTAATAAGAGTGGTGGTGGTAATTGAGCTTTGGTCATCTTTATTTTCATTACAGTCAAACAATTTGGGTTGTATCATATTTGACATTTACTGAAATACAATAAACATATAAACTCACAAACAAAAAGAGTTCTACCATTGATGAGTGAAAATTTACAATGCAAGTTAAGGGTATGCATTTAGTCGGTTTGGTCGATTTAATTATTTTATGACAATAATTGAATAAATCGAAAATTTATTGCAAGTGAATTTATTAAACCAAACTTAAAGGTAAATCTGAAACAACTGAACTGAATTTAGTTGGTTTGAAAGTGGAACAAACACACCGACATAAACAATTAGGAATATTTGGATTGGTGGTGTTCAACTATGTTAAAAAAAGCAAAAATCGATAAATCAAGTTTAATCGAACTGACTAAATTCATTTCGGTTGTTTCAGTTTTACTTGTAAGTTTGATTATTTTGATTTTACCTTTAAGTTTGGTTCAATTAATTCACTTACAGTAAATTTTTTGATTTATTCGATTATTGTCATAAAATAATCAAATCGACCAAATCGATCAAATGCACACCCCTAATTTGCATTGTGAATTTTCACACCTTTTTTGTTTGTGAGTTTATATGTTTATTTTATTTCAGCATATGTTGAAGATGATACAACCCAAATTATTTGACTGTAATGAAAATAAAGATGATTAAAGCTGATCACCACCACCACTCTTGTTAAAATAATCATAAGACAGTTTAGGTTTTAAGAGGAAAAAGAAAATATCAAAGACACACAATTAAAAGCAATGACCACTCTTTAAAAGCAAGCATGAGAATTCAAAACAACTTATATCCTAGTTGCAGGCTTCAGGATTAGCCAAGAGGTAAGCTTCGACAGGCTTGTAAACTCCCTCACTTCCCTTAATAAGAGCCTTGATTTCATCTTCAGTGATTACATTGTCGCCAACAGTGTAAAATTTCATCGAGCTCTTGCAAATGCTTCCTCCACCTGCAGCTGCCTCAAACTTGTTGTCATAGCTAATTTTTTCAAGCTTGTCCCCCACAGGTCCACCTTCGATTAAATCGTAACTGTATGAAAAGTTATTTTCATCATGTGCTCCTATCTGGTGCTTCATATATTGGAATGGAAGACCTGAACAAATAAATACTTGTTATCCAACATACTCATGTACAACACGTTAAAAAATGCTAATGAAAGTGAAAACGAAATATCTGACCTTCAACAAAGTTGATCTTTACGATGCTTCCAGAGCTAGGATTAGCTTCAACCTCGATACTCTTGACTGCATTGGGGGCAGCCGTGGGCCAAACCTTTGGAGATTCAATAGTAAAGGCCTTAAAAAGCCTGGCAGGAGCGACTGGGGAGGTAGACTCATAGTCATAAGTGACAATACCCATGATTCTAATATTAGTTGAGACTTTGAGCTCAAAGAGGAGAAGAAGTGGATGATTGAGTGAGTGAGGTGAGAGATGATAGAGAATTAAGATGCTATTTATATACTGAACTTGAAGAGTAAGAGTTTATAATTCTCATATTTTAATTGGATTTATATCCAAATATTCATTGAATTGGAAGTAGTCAAAAGAGGCAGCCACAACTTCTTATTAAATCGCCAATTGTTGACTTCAAATATTGTGTCAGTTTGTCTTCTACTTTATTTATTTGCTTGTTTTCAATAATGCTTACTTAAATATTTAGAGGTGATAATGAAATGTGCTGACAGAGATTTATGGTTCAATTAATTTGATGTGTTGACGGTTTTTATAAGCACTGATTAAAAATTGTTTAATTATTATCTTAAGAACTAATTTTTATTAAATTCAAAATAAACTGTGTTAGTTGCAATTTTTTTTCTAAAATATAGCGTTAATCGGTACCACTAAATGTGAAAACAGACAGTGAATTTTCAATATAATAAAACGAACGCAATTTCAATTAACTAGTTTATTATCTTAACAAAAGAAAAAAAAAATACTAGTTTGTCATCGTTGTGAGGAAAACTAAACAAAATAGAATAAAATTATTGTCAAATTCGTGGGAAGACTTGGACCATCTAGAAAGCAAGCTGCCTGCGAAAAACGTATTTTTTTTTTTATAATAAAGATTTGAACACAAGTTAAAATAAAAATATTCGACCAAATCATGATTTAAATTCTGAAAAAAAAGAACGTAGCTGAATATAATAATAGTGTTGTTAAAATAGAATAATAATAATAATAATAGTAGAGTAATTTATTGTAATTATTAGTGATACAAGTTCTATTTTATCATATTAATTCAATTTGAAATTTTTTCGATTTGAGTCAAATCAATTCGAATGAAATTATTCGAGTTAAGTTAAAAAAATTAAACGTTTCAAATAAAAATATTGTTACAATATAACTAAAACCATGTTAGAGCATATACATTTGAAACTATATATATTTGAAAATATTTTCAAAGAAAAATAATAAAAATAATACTTGAATATAATTATTTTGAGTCATTAATTAGGTCTCTACAATTATTGTTTTAGAAATTTTTTTAAAATTTTAATTTTTTTTATATATATTTTAGAATTTTTATATTTTTTTAAAAAATATAAATTTTGAAATTTTTTTATAAATATTTTGAATTTTAAATATTATTCTGAATTTTTTAAAATTATTTTGAATTGTGTTTGGAATTTTTGTTGAGAGATTAATTTGGTTATTTTCAAAGTTGATGGGGATCAAAAAAGTGTTTACACTAATCTATTATTCGAATTATTTGAGTTATTTGAATTGTGAAATTCAACTGTAATCGAACTCGAAACTCAAATTGAGTTATTCGAGTTGACTCGAATAATTCGAATAACTCGATTTGACTGACCTTTCTAAAATAAAAAATTTTCAATTTAGGCATTTTAAAATTCTAAAAATTTAAATTAATAAAAATAAAATTGCACTTTGCCCACCCTAAAAATGATAAAATTTGATTTAATACTTTAAAAATTATAAAGATATAGACTAATAAAATGATGAAATTGTATTTTTATTATCGTAAAAATTATAATTTAATTACATCCTTCTTAAAAAAGAATTCTGATTTTACTCTTACTATGAATTGAAGTAATTCATGTTCATTTTATTATTTTTTTAGAGGTAATTCGCTATGATAAAGAAAATATAATAATATAATATAATTACTATCAAATTATTGTACTAAGGATAATAATTAAGATCAATCTCTACGTCAACCTCACTACTCAGTTTGTCTATTCCCATCGTGGTAGGTATGAAACGCACAATTCTTTTAGAATTTAGAATATCTTACACCTTAACATCTTATATTGATAAAGGAGGTGAACGAACATTTAATTTTTCCGTTAGGATTTAACATATAAATTTTCTTTGTTTTAGTTTAATAAAATCTTCTTAGTTATCTTAGTTTAATTTTAATGGTAATTAAATTTTATTTTATTGATTTGGATTGAATAACAATTGAATTGATGTTACTAAGCAACTTAGGATTTAACAATATATGTTGATCAATACGTGTACCAAACGTTAAGAATTTTCACTCATCAATATATTAAGTAAAACCTTTATATATATATTTTGTTTCATTATATGTCAAGGATGATACAATCCAAATTCTTTAACTGTAATGAAAATAAAGATGATCAAAGCTTGATCACGACCACGACTCTTATTAAAATAATCATAAGACAATTTAAGTTTTAAAAGAAAAACGAAAATATCACAAACACACCATTGAAAGCAATGACCACTGCTTAAAAGCAAGCACGAGAACTCAAAGCGATCTATATCTTAGTTGCAGGTTTCGGGATTAGCTAAGAGATAAGCTTCAATAGGCTTGTAAACTCCCTCACTCCCTTTAATGAGAGCCTTGATTTCATCTTCGGTGATTACATTGTCGCCAACAGTGTAAATTTTCATCGAGCTCTTGCAAATGCTTCCTCCACCCGCAGCTGCCTCAAACTTGTTCTCATAGCTGATTTTTTCGAGCCTATCCCCCAAGGGCCCACCTTCAATTAAACTGTAGCTGTATGAAAAATTATTTGCATCATGTCCTCCTATCTGGTGCTTCATATATTGGAATGGAAGGCCTAAACAAACAAATACTTGTTATCCAACAGATTCATGTAAAACACGTTAAAAAATGCAAATGCAAATGCAAATGAAATATCTAACCTTCAACAAAGTTGATCTTTACGATGCTTCCAGAGCTAGGATTAGCTTCAACCTCAACACTCTTGACTGCATTAGGGGCAGCTGTGGGCCAAACTTTGGCAGCTTCAATAGTGAAGGCCTTGAATAGCCTGGCAGGGGCGACTGGAGAGGTAGACTCATAGTCATAAGTTACAACACCCATGATTCTAATATTGCTTTGAGTTGAAAGGAGAGAAGAAATTGAGTAACTACTCGATTAATCCGTGACACTAATTCAATTAGGGATTTAAATAATAACGTAAATACATAATGTGAGTGGGAGAAAATATTTTACGTGAAAAAACTTTTTTAAAAAAAAGTATTTAATAATGATATAAATTTATTCAATAATAATAGTATAAATACACCAACTCAATAAATCTTGAGGAATTAAATATTAAAAATTTAAGATATAAAATCTATTATTTAAATTAATTGCAGAATATAATTAAATTATTTAATAAATATATTTTAAATTATAAAAAACTATATTCTACATTTGGATAGGGGGGCGGCTTATTTGGCAGACGATTTTTATTCGACAAATTCGTGGGAAGACTTGGACTATCTAGAAAGCAAGTTGCCTGGGAAAACGTGATTGAATAGATTAATAATAGTGTTCTTTTGGCCAAGTGTTTTCATTTGGATGCTCTCCAATTCAGGAAAAAAGAAACGAAGTTAGATACTATATTTTTATTAACATATAATTGTAATAATATATGCTTTTTATCCTTATTAGGATGTTAGAACTCTTGGCATTGAGTATTTATTTTTGAATTTCCATAAATATTATAATGTATTATTTATTTATTGACTAATTTGGCCATGCAAGCTTTCTTGATATTTACATTTTAATAATAATTTTTTTATTTAATTTTTTGAGTAATTTTATCTCGTGTCTCGTTAAAAGAAACATTCGAGTATTTATACATATTATTATGGTTCATGATTTGATTGTATTGTTCATGGACTTAACCTCACTATTCATAGGACTGACATTTTGAGCGGACTTCGGACATGCTGGACATGTATACCGTTTTGAGTCATCTGCCAAACCTCGCGGTCCCCCCCCCCCATATGCGAGCTCCTTGGATATACATGTGAGATGATGCTGCGAGCTCCCCTTACTATCCTTTCACTATACGTCTTGCACATATCCAACTGGTGAGGTCTGATCAAGTCGCGGGTAGATTTTAAGTTGATAATCATTAATGTATAACAATTTTTATATCCTATATAAAAATCATTATTGATGGAAATTTTGTTTATTTTTTTTTCTAGCTTAGAAAAGTTTAGTCTTTTAGAAATGTCGTAACAGTATATGTGAAAAATCGAGATGGAATAATCATGACAAATTTTAGTGATGAAAATGTAATAGTTTAACGGAATTTTTATAACAAAAAAAAATTGAAATGTGACAAAATTTAGTGACGCAAATAATGACAGAAAACACGTTGCAATGGCTGCCCGAATGGAAAACGCAAACAATTGTGACGAAAAGTCCTACCGAATTTAATGACGAAATCAATCAACGTTGTGAAAATCCTTACAAATATTAGATTATTAAATTAAACATTAATAATATTGCTAACCTTTTTAGACTAAAATTATTCATTCAGATGTTATTGATAATTAACAATTAGTTAAAAATATTGACAATAAATTTTGTAAATTTAAAGATTAATAGTTCTTGAATGATAATTTATCCTGAGTAATAGTTGTTGAAACCATTTTTTTACGTTAGCTTCGAGAATTATCTAAAAATTAGAAAATGAGAGTCGTCATCAATATTTTAATTTGATGTGATTATATCATCTAAAATGTTTGTTTTGTTAAAAAGTACGGTCTTAAAAATCCAAAAGAATAAGTTCGGGAGTCTGTTACGTGTAAGGAAGGGTTAGCACCCTCACACGCCAAAAATTGGTACCTAGTCGATCATTTAGTGTCTTAATTGTAGAAAATCGAAAATTCGAGTAGAAATTCAAAGTGTCATTTATAGATTAGAGGTTAAAACGAGACATTTAATTATTTAGGTTCAAAATAAAATTGCACCCAACACGTTAGGGCACAATTTTTTTTAAATCCCCTAAATCAATAGAATATCGAATAATTATCGACTTTCATGCTCAATTATTCGAGTTCAAGGAAAGATCACACCCGACACGTTAGGGCGCAATCCCTCAATTTCCCTTGGATAAAAGAGCATTGTTTTTTTTTTTTGAAATAATTTACAAGTCTTAAAAGATGATATGTTTCATCTCTTTTTATTAAATCAAGATTTTGCAAAAGTATGGATAAAAACATACGAATTTACAAATAGAATAATCATCATCGATTTTGATAGGTCATTCGATGTTTTGAGTTCCAAAGAAAATAACACCCAACTCGTTGTAACACCCTTATACCCGGTTCACACGTATAAACTCGGTATAGAAGTATTACATACAGTATCGGAGATTTTAACACGAGTATAATAATAATTTTTTTTTCAAACGATGTGTTTTAAATTATTTTATTCAAAATACATCATTTCAATTCATCAACTCGTAGTAATCCAAAACAACATTTATATCCACCCATTGGAGACACATAATAATATCATTTGTACAAGCCATTTTTACCAAAATAATGTACCTAAACAGAAGTCTTCCAATAGTGATGTGATGTAATGAAAGGTCCCTTAGCTTGACTTCAACTTCTCGTAGCTTTTGTACCTATGTGTTAAAATAAACGCGTTAAGCCGGTGAAGGCTTAGTAAGCACTACAAAAGTAATGAATGATCATTTAAGTACTCGTGCATATAAACTTCTTGCCTTACATGCAACCTGTAACTTACCACAATGGAACAATTTACGCTTTTATCCACTTTCTGTAGCTTAGCCCATAGTAGACTTTCATAGAACCGTCAGGATATACGAAACAAACAGAGAGTACCAAAGTACTAACAGAGAGAACATAAGTGCTGGACAACAGAGAGTACACACAGTGCTAAACAGAGAGTACACACAGTGCTAAACAGAGAGTACACAAAGTACTAATCAGAGAACACATAAAGTGCTAATCAGAAAGCACACACAGTGCTAATAACAGAGAGCACGAGACGTGCTAAACAGAGAGCACGCTAGTGTTCCTTAATGGCATGCCACTACTATCACAATGGTTCTAATTTGTCTACTTGGGCACAATCTCAATTAGCATCATTTCTCATAAATGATATATCTTACATAAATACATCATCAAATACTTCACATTTATATTTTCAAAGCTGTTCACTTGCGTCACAGTCACTAAATTATTTATATCTTGAGTTACAGAATTCGAAATTATAATCCGCTTGATGTTTCTGAAACTAGACTCAATCATATTTTTACCATAAAATTTTCAGAATTTTTACTTTAGCCAATTTGTACAGTAAATGCTTTCAATTTACCCATCGCTGATGCCTGACAGTTTCGACCTTTCTTCACTAAAAATTATCTATATTTTAGTACAGAGAACAAATGATGTTCCCGTCTATTTCCATTGAAAATAGACTCATTAATTATTCAGCCATATAAATTTCAGTCTCTAATAATTTTTCTATATTTTTCTATGATATTTCAAAGTCAGAACAGGGGAACTCGAATCTACTCTGACCTTGTTATACAAAAACTAGTATATCTCGAAATATACAATTCCTTTTCTTTCACTATTTCTTTCATATGAAACTACACTCAATAAGCTTTAATTACATATATATTTTGACCCTTAAATCTTTATATACAATTTTTGGTGAATTTTTGAAGTTAATCCTCTATTCTGTCCAAACTGTTTTACTAAATCACATATTAATCCCTTCATTTTATCATTGCAAACATTCAAATTATGTACCTATATAACAATTTTTATGCTAATAATTCACATACCATTAGAGAAATTAAACTATAATTCAAAATTCTTGTAGTACTTACAACAAAAAGGCTGATTTCCTTCTCTTTTCACTCTTAGCTTTTCTCTTTTCCTTTCTCTTCAATTTGATCCTTGCCTCTCTTCTCTTTCTCTTCAATTTCACATAAACACATATAAGCTATAAGCTATAATTCAATAATTTTCATGCTAAATAACAGTAAAGTACATGTATGTCATGAGAATTTAATCATTTCTTACCTTAACCCCTGAATTCAAAATTTCTCAATTTAGTCCCTATGCTCTCTAGCACCTCAAAATGAATTCTATAAGAAGTTTGAGGTGTCTACTAACCCCCTTCTATACTTTTCTTTCAGAAATTTTAAAGAAAATAGGAGATTTTGGAGCTTGGAGGGCTTAAAAATTATGGAAGGACCTATTTGAAATAAAATCAAAAGTTGGATAGAAGAGAAAATGACAAGAACGGTTGAACTAAGAAAAAAGTTGATATTTTTGCCTTTTAATTGATTTTTTAACCTTTTTCAAATTCTCTAGAAATCTCACTTAAAATATCTCACTTAATAAAAATGGTAAAATTGTCTTTTAGTCCCTAGACCTTCCAACTTTACACTTTGGCACAAAACTTTGCCTCCAAAAATATCTTCCAAAAAATTACTCTTTTGCCCCTCCTCAATCAATCTAATTCCCATGATGACTCAAAATTCAGTTTGGATAATTCACTATTTAGTCCCCCATATTTTCTCTCCTTTACTATTTAATCCTTAAAATTTTCTAACCTTCCTTACTTCAACTAAACATTTCTATTCTCAATTCTATTTTATCACTTAAATCCGGTTCAAGAACGCAAATGTTACAATTCTCCCCCTAAAATAAATTTCGTACTCGAAATTTACCTGCACCAAACAACTGTGGATATTGTCGTCTCATTGTTTCTTCTCTTTCCCATGTGGCTTCCTCTAAGTTATGATGTCTCCATAAAACTTTTACTAAAGGAACCCTTTTATTTCTCAACTCCTTTACTTCTCGAGCTAAAATCTTTATCGGTTCCTTTTCATAAGTTAAATCCGGTTGTATTTTTATAACCTCCGAAGTAATCACATGAGATGGATCACACCGATATCTTCGTAACATAGACACATGAAAGACATTATGAATCTTGTCTAATTCTGGAGGGAGAGCTAATCGATAAGCCACAGGACCAACTCGTTCAAATATCTCATATGGCCCGATAAATCTTAGACTTAATTTTCCCTTTTTACCAAACCGGAGAACTTTCTTTCATGGAGACACTTTCAAGAAAACTTTTTCACCCACATCGTACTCTATATCTTTTCTTTTCAGATCAACATATAATTTCTGTCTATCTAAAGCAGCTTTTAATCGGTCTCATATTAACTTTACTTTCTCTTCAGTTTCTTGAATCAGATCAGGACCCACTAACTTACGTTCACTCAGTTCTGTCCAACACACAGAAGTCCTACACTTTCTTCCATATAATGCTTCATACGGTGCCATATGAATACTTGACTGATAACTGTTATTATAGGTGAATTCAATCAACGACAAATATTTTTCCCAATTACCTTCAAACTCAATAATACAGCTTCTCAACATGTCTTCTTGAATCTGAATCACCCGTTCTGATTGCCCATCTGTCTGAGGATGATGTGCTGTACTAAAATTCAATTGAGTACCCAAAGCTTCATGTAATTTTTCCCAAAACTTTGAAGTAAATCTAGGATCCCGATCAGAAATAATAGATACAGGCACACCATGAAGTCTAATTATTTCATCTATATACAATTGTGCATACTTATCCATTGAGAAGTCAGTTCCTACGGGAAGAAAATGAGCACACTTGGTTAATCGATCAACTATCACCCAAATAGCATCTTTCTTCTTTGGTGAAAGTGGCAATCCTGTGACAAAATCCATTATAATTCTTTCCCATTTCCACTCTGGAATGGTTATCGTTTGAAGCAACCCTGATGGCACTTGATGCTCTGCTTTTACCTTCTGACATATCAAGCACTTGGAAACATACTCAACTATATTCTATTTCATCCCTTTCTACCAATAAAATGGCTTTAAGTCATGATACATCTTGTTACTTCCCGAATGTCCAGCAAACGAACTATGATGAGCTTCATCCAAAATTCTTCGTTTCAAATCTTCTTGATTAGGCACACATAACCGATTATGAAATCTTAAACTTCCTTCACTATCAATTTCAAATTCATTACCTTTGTCTTCTTCAAGTTGTTTCTTTATCTTCATCAACTCTTCATCATCTTTTTGTGCCTTTTTCACTTCTTGCAATAGAGTCGGTTTTACTCTGAATTCAACTAATAACTCACCCTCTTGTTGCATTTCCAAATGTGCATTCATTGCCTTTAGGGCTGTCATTAACTTTCTGCTCAAAGCATCAGCTACTACATTCGCTTTCCCGGGATGATAGTCAATGATACAATCATAATCCTTAATCAACTCAATCCACCTCCTTTATCTCAAATTCAACTCTTTTTGAGTTAGCAAATATTTCAAACTTTTGTGATCTGTATAAATATAATACTTTTCTCCATATAAATAATGTCTCCAAATTTTCAATGTAAACACCACCACAGCCAATTCAAGATCATGTGTCGGATAATTCTTCTCATGTGGCTTCAATTGCCTTGACGCATATGCAACTACCTTTCCATCTTGCATTAATACACAACCCAAACCATTATAAGATGCATCACTGTAAATCACAAATTCTTTACCAGATTCTGGTTATATCAACACCGGAGCTTCAGTTAATGTTATCTTTAATCTATCAAAGCTTTGTTGGCATCTTTCATCCCACTCAAACTTCACATCTTTTTGTAACAGTCTCGTTAAAGGCAATGCAATCATAGAGAATCCCTAAACAAATCTTCTGTAATAACCAGCTAAACCAAGGAAACTCCTTACCTCTGTCACATTCTTCGGTGGCTTCCATTCAAGTATAGCTTTAACCTTTTTCGGATCAACACGTATACCATCAGCCGACACAATATGACCCAGAAAAGTAACTTTTTTTAGCCAAAATTCACATTTGCTCAACTTGGCAAACAATTCTTTTTCTCTCAAAATCTGCAATACAACTCGGAGATGTTTCTCATGTTCTTCTTGTCCTTTCGAGTACACCAAAATATCATCAATGAATACCACCACGAACTGATCTAGATACGACTGAAAAATTCTATTCATAAGATCCATAATTGCAGCTGAAACATTAGTCAATCAAAATGGCATGACCAAGAACTCATAATGTCCATATCGAGTCCTAAAAGCAGTCTTTGGTACATCAGAATCTTTCACCTTAAACTGATAGTATCCCGATCTAAGATCAATCTTTGAAAACATACTTCCTCCCTTCAATTGATCAAATAAATCATCAATCCTGCGTAATGGATATTTGTTCTTTTTCGTCACTTTATTCAATTGACGATAGTCTATACAAAGCCTTAAAGACCCGTCTTTCTTTTTTACAAATAAAATCGGGGCTCCCCACGGTGACACATTGGGATGTATAAAACCTTTATCTAATAACTCTTGCAACTGAGTCTTCAATTCTTTTAACTCTGCCGGTGCCATCCGATAAGGTGCAATTGAGATCGGTGTAGTACCTGATACTAAATCAATTCCAAATTCAACTTCTCTTTTAGGAGGTAAACAAGGTAACTCTTTAGGAAACACATCAGGAAACTCTCGTACCACCGATATCTTCTCAATCTCATTATCTTCTACCCGAGTATCCAAAACATAAACAATGAAAGCATTATACCCTTTTTTAATCATCTTGAAAGCCTTAATTGCAGAGACTACATTCTATAAAGCACTGAATTTCTCACCAATTACCACTACTTCTTTTCCATCTGAAGTTCTCAAAGAAATTCTTTTTTCTTTTACAATCAACCATGACTCCATGTTCAGATAACCAATCCATTCCCAATATTACATCAAATTCATGAAATGTAAGAGCCATGAGATCTATTGGAAATTCACAACTTTGAATCTTTAAGGGACATCTCCTACACACTTTATTGACTTTTTCACTTTGCCCAAAAGGATTTGTATCAATTACTTCATGTTCAGTGGGTTCTACTACTAATTCTCTCTCTTTCACTAATGAGATGCATATGTATGAATGTGTAGAACCATGACCAATTAATGCAATTACAGAAAAGTCAAATAAAGAAAATTTGCCAGTGATTATATCGGGAGCATCTTCTTCTTCTCTCATTCTTATTGCATATGTACTTGGTCTCCGAGACTCTGATCTAACAGCCCCATCTTTTTCCGATCTCATACCCACATTACCAGAATTTTCGAGCAATCTGCTTCTTTGTGGAGCTGAACTACCTTTTACAGACTGCTCGGTAGTATTCTCCATCATTCTTGGACAATCTCTTATAAAATGATCTTGAGACCCACATCTAAAATAGACTCGAGTATTCAGTTGACACTCTCCCCAATGAAATCTTTCACAATGTTTACACGATGATTGCATTTGTGATGACCTTCTTCTAGTACCACCTGTACTAACTATGGAAGTTCCCTATTAAGTTTGTCGTGTTTGGCTTCTAGAACTAGGCATATCACATGAAATGATATTTAAAAACACAAGTAAAACAATGGCATATACCATGACAACATAATATATAATAAAAGATAAGTGAAAATCATACTAAGCAAAACAATTAGCAAAATAATTAAAACCTAGAATTTAACAAGTTGAGGTTGAAAATACTTAATTTTAGCAAAAGGAAATGTACATGATCTATTCGAAAGAAAAATAAGAGATAAAAAAATATTAATTTAAAGCAAAACAAGATTTAAAATAAATGAAAGGAACTAAGGCTTAAGTTTGAAGTTTTTGATTTTTAAAATGAAGTTATTGGTGCTTAGGAGGAATTTAAAGATTAAATTAAAAAGGTTAGGGTTAGAATTTAAATAATAAAAAGATGAGGGGTCTAAAATGAATTTTTAGAAAATTTAAGTGTCAAAATATAATTCAAAATAAATTAAAAATATGGACAGACAAAACTGTGAATTTCAGAAAAAGGAGGGGGACCAAACACAAAATAGACCATCAATGGAAAAACACGCGGATCTACTCCAGGGTCGGGTCAGGATCTGGGTCAAAACGTCAAAACGACGTCGTTCTAGGGCTACTGACCTAGGTCCTAAACGGCGTCGTTTCATTAAGCTTTATAAACCAAGATTTAAAAAAAAAAATTCATTTTAACCTTTATTTCTTAAAAAAACTTTAGACCCCCACCCTTTTTTTCTGTTTTTTAACCTAGGTCCTATTAATATCAGGTCTGTTCGTAATTTAAGTCATTATGGCTCAAATTTGCCCCTCTTTTTAGGGTATGAGATTTTCCATTGCGGTTGCAATGTTTTTGTGGTACTAGATTCGCCATTGCGGCTTAAATCTTTCATGCTTTTGAGGTACAAGGTTCGTCGTTGCGCCTTAAACCTTTCCCTTTGCATCTTCGTGGTATTGGATTCGCCGTCATGGCTTATATTTTTCCCTTCATTTTTTGAGGTATAAGGTTCACCGTTGCGGCTTAAATCGTTCCCTTCATGCTTCTGAGGTACAAGGTTCACTGTTGCGACTTAAACCTTCCTCTCCATTATCTTCGTAGTACTGGATTCACCGTTGCGGCTTAAATCTTTCCCTTCATGTTTTCATGGTAATGAAACCTGTAGAATATGCTCAAGTGGGCTTTCAAGTAGGCCAGATTGTTTAGGATGCCATGCTCGCGATGAGTCAAATGCTCCTAAATAGATGAATGTGCATGATTAACGTTAATTTCATAAATTAATTCCTTTTGTTTGGGATTATCTCCTTATGCCTTCTCAAATTTACTACGAGATTTGGCAGAATATCCTTAATTTGAACCATTCATTTCAGGTTTGATTCTTCTTACTAGTGGTCTTGTTTTAGGAAATTTCTAAATAACACTAGCAGATCCTTGCATACCTTATGATATTAGTCTTTTATCCATTATCTTGGTATAATAATACTTGGGCAGTGTGGCGAAAGAAATATTAGAGTCAAAGCTTGAAGAATTATTGGTCATAGAAAAATTGTCGAATATTTACAAGGAACGAAATAATTACAAGGAACAATATTAGATTCCTAGATACCAAATATGAGTTTCTTTGGTCTGAGAGTCATTTTCAGCTTAACATGTGCCTAGAAAAACCCGGAGTACTTTGTTGATGCCCCAAGATGTAAAGTTTCTCCGTCTTGTCACATTTGAAGGAACAATTGACCACTTTTCATGTTTGAGCTGCCCTTTTCAGGTTCTCAACTCAAAACCCCTTTGGTTTCAAGATGCCTTTTTATGGGTTTTTACCTTGGCCTCTCCATTTTTTTTAGGTAAAATATTTCTTCACCGAGTCTGAATTTACTAGGTCGTATAGCTCTTTGCCATCCATTTTAGTCAAAATGAGAGCTCCTCCAAAGAAAGCTTTCTTCACTACATATGACCCTTCCCAATTAGGCGTCCATTTTCCTCGAGAGTCTTTATGTATGGGGAGTATTTTCTTCAAGACCAAATCTCCCTCGTGGAATTCTCTAAGGCAGACCTTTTTGTTGTAAGATCGCATCATTCGCTTTTGGTACATCTGACCATGATAGATAGGTCTTAATCTCTTTTCTTCGATCAAGTTCAACTGATCATATTTGGCTTGGATCCATTCTGCTTCGTCCAAATTTAGCTCGGACAAGACTTGGAGAGAGGGAATCTCCACCTCAATAGGTAAAATGGCTTTCATCCCATATACAAGCGACAACGGTGTTGCCCTAGTAGAAGTTCTGATTGAAGTTTTATAAGCAAGAAGGGCAAATGGTAATTTTTCATCTCAGTTTTGTAAGTTTCCATCATTTTTGCCATGATTTTCTTGATGTTTTTATTTGCTACCTCCACTGCTCCATTCATTTTTGGGCGATATGGAGATGAATTATGATGTTTGATCTTGAATTGCTCGCAAACCTTCGATATCGTGCTGTTATTCAAGTTCAATGCATTGTCCGATATAATCCTTTCCAGCATCCCATATCAGCATATGATTTCCTTTTCTAGGAAATTGCTAATAGCAGACTTTGTAACATTGGCATAAGAGGCAGCTTCCACCTAATTGGTGAAATAATCAATAACTACAAAGATGAATCTATGCCTGTTAGAAGCCTTTGGAGAAATCGGCCCGATAACATCCATGCCCCACATAGAAAAAGGCCATGGAGAAGTCATGACATGCAAATGTGATGGACGTACGTGAATTTTATCTCCATAGATTTGGCATTTGTAACATTTCTTCGCATAATTGATGCAATCAGTCTCCATAGTGGACCAGTAGTATCCAAATCTCATAATCTACCTAGCCATTTTGAATCCATTGGCGTGTGTTCCGCAAATACCTTCATGGACTTCTTCTAAGATTTTCCTTGCCTCTATAGCATCAACACATCTTAACAGCACCTGATCCTTTCTTCTTTTATACAAAATTTCTCTATCTAGGACGTACTCATTTACGAGTCTCCTCAATGTCCTTTTATCATTTTCAGAAGCTTTTTTGGGGCATTTACGATTTTTCACATATTGAAGGATGTCTTGATACCAAGGGTGGTCGTCCTTTTCTTCCTCCTCAATCTCATAGCAATGGGCTGGAGCCTCGAAAATGCTCATTTGGATGGGCTTCATATCCTCTAGCCTGTTTACTTTTATCATTGAGGTTAGAGTAGCCAAAGCGTCAGCCATTTGGTTTTCCTCATGTAGAAGGTATTGGAATGTAACCTCGTTAAATTCCTTGATCAATTACAGGACCACCTTCCGATAATCAAGTAACTTGAAATCTCTTGTCTCCCATTCTCCCCTAATTTGGTAGATCAACAATGTTGAGTCTCCGTATATCTCTAAGACCTTGATTCCTCGTTCTATGACTGCTTGAATGCCCATAATGCATGCCTCGTACTCTGCCATGTTATTTGTGCAATCGAAGTCGAGTTTACTAGTGAAGGGATAATGGTTTCCTTCTGGTGATACTAGGACTGCCCCGATTCCATTGCCCGTGGCATTTGAGGCACCATCGAAATTCAATCGCCAAGGATTCTCTGACGCGATACTCTCTTTAGTAGTTGCAATATACATTAGGTCCTCATTCGAAAAGTCAAAATTTATTGGCTCATAATCCTCTAGAGCTTTACTGGCTAGGAAATCTGCTATGCACTCCCTTTTACTGCCTTCTAGTTTACATAGACTATGTCGAACTCTGAAAGTAGGATTTTCCACCTAGCCATTCTTCCATTCAATGCAGTCGACTCCATCATGTATTTAAGAGGATCTAATTTCAAGATTAACCAAGTTGTGTGGTATAGCATTTCTCTGTTAATTATGAGATAAACTGGGCGATATAATTCAATCTTCCGAGGAAACCTCAAACTTCTTTTTGCGTACAGGGTGGTGGTAGTTCTTGTATAGCCTTAACCTTGTCTGGATCGATTTCAATTCCTCTTTGGCTGACCACAAAGCCTAACAACTTGCCCGAAGTAGCTCTAAAAGTGCATTTGGTCGGATTTAACTCTAACTAAAACTTTCTTAACCTCAAGAACAACTTCGTCGAGACCTTTACATGTTCTTCCCTAGTTCGAGACTTTGTAATGATATCATCAACGTAAACCTCGATCTCCTTATACATCATATCATGAAATAACGTCACCATGGCTCTTTGATATGTTGCCCTTGTGTTCTTAAGTCCGAATGGCATCACCTTATACTAGAATGTCCCCCATATTGTGACGAATGTAGTTTTCGCCATATCTTCAGGGTCTATTTTTATTTGGTTATACATAGAGAAACTGTCCATGAAAGAGAATAGTGAATGACCAACCGTGTTGTCTACCAGGGTATCAATGTGAGGTAGTGAGAAGTTGTCTTTTGGGCTGGCTTTGTTCAAGTCTCGATAATCCACACACAAGCGTACTTTTGCTACTTGGAGAAAACCCGTGTCAAACTGCTTTTGAACCTCTTCTTTTATTTAAGCAACACATCTGGTTGCATCCTTCGAAACTTTTGCTGGACAGGCTTGCATTCCTTTTTTATTGGGAGCTTATGGACTACAATGTCGGTGTTTAACCTAGACATGTCTTGGTAAGACCATGCGAAGACATCCTTGAATTATCAGAGCAACTCAATAAGATCTTTTCATGTTTTTGCCGAAATACTAGTTCCAATTTTCACCTCTTTATTTTCATCTTCATCTCCTATGCTCACAGTTTCGACTAACTCTTTATGGGGAAAGATCTGTTTTTCCTCTTGTTCTATCATTCACAGCAAATCGAGGGATAAGTTACTAGCTTGGTCATCCTCAAAGTCCTGAGGCTCTTCGGGACACATATCTTGCTCAAAATGAGGCTTAGAACCAGTGGCAACGTTGCTCATATAATTGATATCCAAAGATCTGTCGAAAGAATGGGAGAGGTCCAATGAACAAAGTAAATTTAGGAATGATTGTATGGTATGAGTATGAGTATATATATATACAAAATTCAAGAATGATTATTTGCATGGATTAAGTGTGAATAAATTGTCTGAATGGAACGAAGAAATATGAAGAGATATTCGTTGAAATGGATTAAATGCATTTTCATTAAAGTAATGGATAATAGCCAAATGCCCTTTACAAAAGATCTCCATCGCTCTCGGGCATAGAGCGATAGATATGCGTCGAATATTACTTTGAAAAGATCCTAAAGGCTACAGGGAGCTCCTCCTCAGTCCGGTTGCCTAAAATGCTTCCTGGTGTGTATGGGCAAATTCGTGATAAGCTTCTTCCTTCGTTTTCTTCAGAGATGGCATTAACGTTTATGTTTGTCGCAACTCTTCCAATCTTCTTCTCTTCTTCAATCCTCATTCCACTGGAAACGAAAGTCTTTGATATGTGGGGAAAGATCATTGGCTCCCACTTGATCTCCCCTCCAACCAGTTGTGCTTTTCTCGTTTACTGTTTCTCGCTTCCTTTCAATCTCTTTCTTCTTTTTCTTTCATATCTGGTTTGTACCCCAGACCAAAATGATCCTATTTTCCTAGTGGTGCTGGTACATTGATTGCCCCTTGCAGATGTTTTCCAAGTCCTTTTCCTAGTAGTTCCCCTTTTCCAATTATTAATCGTAGACCCATTTTCGTAATCCGTGACAACTTTGGTTTGGGAATTTTGCTTCCTTCTGTAATGAACGTTGCATTAACGAATTCCAGTGATTGAAAGGAGCGTTCTACAGCCTCTTCATTTCTCTCTACATATGGTGCGTCACTTGTCACGGACGCGATAATATCCTCCTCTGCATTTATTGTAACCAATCTTCCTTCGGTTACCAGTTTAAACTTTTGATGAAGTGAGGATGGTACCGCGTCCGCTGAATGGATCCAAGGTCTTCCCAATAAACAATTGTATGAGGGCTTAATGTCCATTACCAAGAAGTCTACCTCATAGGTATTCGGGCCGATCTGCAATGGTATTTCAATTCGGCCCGTCACTTTTCTTTCCATTCCGTTGAAAGCTCTTACTATATTGTGGCATGTTTTCATGTAGGAGCTGTCGACTGGTAATCGTTCCAAGGTGGCTAGTGGTAATACATTTAAAGTTGAGCCATTATCAATGAGCACTCTAGGCAAAGTATTTCCCTTGTAGCTAGTAGTGATGTGCAAAGCCTTTGTCGATCCTATTCCCCCAGATGGGATCTCGTCGTCACTAAAGAAAATAAAATTATCAGCGTTGACGTTATTAATTAGGCGATCCAGCTTGCATATGAATATATCGTTAACTACGTACGTTTCATTGAGTACCCTCATCAGTGCATTGCGATGGGCTTCTGAACTTAGTAACAAGGCTAAGATCGATATACGTACCGATTGTTTGTGTAACTGCTCAACCACGCTATACTCGCTGTATTTTAAGAACTTTAAGAATTATTTCGCTTCTTTTCTTGCTACAGGCTCATTTACTGGCTCAAGCTTGTTGGTCTCTTTCTCTTCTGGTTTGAAGGCCAAGGCCTTTCCTTTTGCAGCTTCTTTCTTTTCTACTTTCAGATCGTAGAATTTTCCACTACAGGTAACAAGGCTTATGTCTTCTTTGGATTGTTCTTCTTTAGGCGTTATTATGTTACACCCATAGTTCTAATGGACTCTCCTACTATCCTTATAAAGAAACGGTGTAGGTTTTTGTATGATGACACAGGGTGTCATTTGTTTTCTTGTTTCGGTAACCTTGCGTGCAGAGATAATTATTACAGGGCGATCAGGCTCGTTCGTCCCTTTCTCTTCTGAGGCACATATGTCTTTCACCTCTTCTTCTTTTTCAAAGAACTCCAGTTCTTTACGGTCCATCAAGTCTTGAACCAAAGCCTTGAACTTCGTGCAGTGTTGAATCACGAGTCCCTCAATATTGTGAAAATTATAATAATTCTTGGCTATTATCATCGTATCTCCACTATTCCGCGTGATTACTCCTCTGTCTATCATTTAACGCCATACCCATTTGAAAGATGATTTAACCTCTCTAATATTGATCTTAACGCTTTTATCTTCAACTCCTGCGATTGCATTTATCTCCTGATCGGGATGAGCAGGTAAAGGGTTCCCAGTCACGTTAGGTCTAGATGGCTTATCAAATCTTATACGTTTCGTCTTAATTAGTCTTTCCACTATCTTTTTGATGGTGAAACAGTTTTCGATGGAGTGTCCGACTACTCCTCCATGGTATTCGCATTGGACATTGGCGTCATACCATTTTGGAAAAGGTGGTTGTATTGGATCCGTGTAGTATAGGGCCACTGCATGTTGATCATATAACTGCTGATAAAGCTCTTTATATGTCTCCGGAATAGGGGTGAATTGAATTCTTTCGGTGTTTTTTCTTGAGCTTGGTTCTTACTTCGGAGGATTTTGGTAATTGCTTTCAGGGGTTTTAGATTGCATCATCATGATTGACTTCGCATAGTTTGGCCTGTACATGCCTGCATTGTTTATCTCGGCTTCTTTCCTTCTGGGGGCTGCTCTCTTTCCACTTTCCCCAGCGTTAATCTTACTGCTCTTGACTACGTGTCAATCATTTCTCCAGACATAACCATGTCTGAGAAACTTCTCGTAGCATTTCCCAACAAGTGGTTGAGATATGGTGCCTTCAGCGTGTGGATGAAAAGCATAGTTATCTCTTTCTCGGTTAATGGTGGCTGCACTTGAGTGGCCATATCTCTCTGTCGTTGAGACTATTGCCTGAAACTCTCACTCAGCCTTTTTTCCATATTTTGCAAGGTGATCCTATCAGGAGCTATGTCAGTGACATGACCGTATTGTTTCATGAAGGCCTAGGCCAAGTCCTTCCATAAACTGATCCTTGCACGGCTTAACTGATTGTACCATTTTTTCGCGGATCCTACCAAACTGTCATAGAAACAGTGGATCAATAATTGGTCATGATGGACATATCCTATCATTTTTCGGCAGAACATAGTGATGTGAGCTTCTGGGCAACTTGTCCCATTGTACTTCTCGAACTCTGAAGCTTTGAATTTTAGGGGCAGTACTTAGTCTGGGACTAGACTCAGTTCTTTAGCATCCATCCCACAGCAGATGTCAGCCCCTTCAATTGCTTTGACCTTATCTTCCAGCCAGTTGTAACGCTCTTCTATTTGTTTGGAAACTTCCAGTTTTATTCTCTCTGTCTCCATGATTTCGTCAAAATCAGGGTTGATGGGATTGACGGCATTTTCCCCTGGGTTAGAAGCTGATCTAGTTGGATAATTGGCCTGGCCTGAGGTACCAACGAGATGTTACTGTGCTCTGATGAACATGAGAGCTCCTCGTGAGATTGTTTTCGATAGAACTTGATTGTGTACGGGGGTAAAGCTAAGAGGGTATCGGGGGTCTTCATTCTCCTCTCTTGGGCTTACTGTAAGGTTTTTTCCTTTTTCTGCTTCTTGCAACAGTTGGGTCAGTTGGTTGATTATGTTCCCTTGAGACTCAATAATCTGGTCTTTCATATCTTGCTGGACCCTCGCCAACTAGTCTTACAACTGTGCTTACATTTGTTCTTGCATCTCTTTTTGTAACTGCTCCAAGCTTTCTATTCTTTAGTCCATTGCTCTCCGAGTACCGTAAGGATGTGAGTTCTCTATGTTTCCAGATTTAACTATCTTGAATTTTTATTTAGTTAGAATCGTTGTGTAAAAATGTGAAAACGTAATGCGAATGAATGCATGTATGCAATGTAAGAGAAGGCGTTGATTCTGAATTCAATTCTATTAGATAAACTTCACTAGAAGAAAAATTTCCTTACATAGAACAAGTTACATAAATGACTTTGCCTTAGTGCCTAAAGCCCTAATTTTCCTAAGAAGTTCGGCCAATTTTTGTCCTCGTGTTGACTTCAACTCATACTATAGCCTTAACTCCTCAGCTTCCATGGCTAGCATCTGTACGTGATCAGTCGCTTCTCACATCCATGTAACTGCTTCACCTATGACATAATCTCTCTCTCCGACTTGCGTCTGGGCCTGCTAGGTGTACCATTCGCTAGCTTCTAAATTCCTTTCTAGAATTGCGACCCTTATTTCGTTGTTTTGGAGTGAAGCTTTGAGCTCTTGTACTCTTTTCCTCAGTTCTTTATTTTTGGCTTGACTTGCCTTGAATTCTACTACAGAATTTTGACTGCGGTGTCTATGCAGAGATTCCTCCAATTCAACGATTTTAGCCTCCATCTCGGTTATTTGGGCTTTTAATTTAGCTTTTTCAACTTGGCTTTCTAACAATTCTCCTTTTATGGCATTTTCCCGGGCTTGACCATCTTGAAAATTCCTTTTCCATTGCTCTGCTCGGTCCTATTGTTCTTGAATCTCTCGTCTTCATTGCTCAAAGATCTTACCAAGCCCAGCATTATTCATGGATTGACGAAGTTTCTTATAGTGTTTCTTTAAATCTTCCAAGTCTTCCTCGGCTTTATTCTTCCATTTTCTCAACTTTTCAGCCTCTAACTTGTGAATATCCACGTCCAGCCCTAACTTCATGTTATCCTCTTCCAAGACTTCTATCCTTTTTCCAAATTTCATGCTCTTCCTTTCAAAGTCCTGCTTTTTGATGTCCAACACTGATGGAATTACTTGTAAGCATTCCTCTAGCGATTTGGCATCATCAAGGTCCGATGCCGAAATATTATCATTAACCCTTTTACTCCTCCACCAATCATACTCCGAAGTCATCATCGGGTTTATAGCGAATACCTTCATCCTATGCGCTTGCCTCCATGCATTTGTTATCTCCCTGACCCTCTTCTTGTAGTTATCCCCTTTGTAGGTGAACTCTCATTGGGCTAAACCATGTGTTACTGGTATGAATTTCCTTGACTTATATTACCTCAACACGAGTAGAGGGGCATATCTTACGACTCCCTATACTCCAAGTAAGGGAACCCAGTCAAAACTACCACAACGATAAAGGATCTCATTGATGATAAGCCACGATGCCTTCCATTCTATGTCCTCTACTCAGAGATTTTGAAGAACTGCCATCCAGTTTTCTCCAGATATATTCAGCTCTTTTTGCATCGCTACAAATTCCTTCAAAGGCGAGTAGTCTACTAAGTATGCCTTATATGAAATCTTTTTCTTCTTCCAAAAATGGCTATGAAACCAGACTATCAGAAGTGGTGCACAGCCAATGAGCCTTCCCTCGCCTTCTCTTCGACAAGCACTCAACGATCTGAAGGTCTTAGCAAGGATTACCGGGACAGGTGTAACGCTCCTACTAAGGCGGTCGAAGAGATCCACAACTGCATCCTCTATGTGCCCTAATGCTTTCGGGAAGATAATTAGCCTATAAATACTCAAAGCGAAAAGGTTAACACGTTTCTTCATATCCGGGTTGGCTAATATCAGATCCTTCAGACTCTTCCAAGTGATGCATTTAGTGTCCCCTTTTACTTTTATTCTAGACGCCACCCACTGTTCACTCATCCCAGTTATATTTATCAACCTCTTCAGAAGGATCGGGACACTCGCAGCTCTTGAATAAACCTTGTCAACTTGAATCTTCAGGCAATAGATTACCGCGGTGTATTCCTCTACAGTGGGCGTCATGTCGAAACTCCCAAAGGAAAAACAACTATAAGCGGGATTCCAATGTTGAGTGAGAGTCCAAAAAAGGTGCTTATCTATTTTCACCTTGAGCAGATAAGGTAAATCTCCATATTCTCTATAAAACACCCGCTTCATTTCATCATTCCATTAACCTCAAATATCCCTTAGCTCTTGCACACTGTTTTGGGTCACATTTCCTCGAATGTGATCCAAAAATTTTGATAAATGACCTTCTGTCAAATTGTCTCCATTCTCGTGTTGTCTCTCTTCCGACCATAATCGGATGGTCATATTGTCTTCTACTCTATCACGAAACCCGTTTTCCATGTCGAAGCTCTCTTCTTGGTAATCGAGTATGAACCAACACGTTTTCTTGTAATGGAAATGCAAAAGCACAAGATAAAGCCAAGACAAAATAAGACATGTCAGTACATTAATCACAAAGGTAAAATATAATCATGAAACTAAGAACGGGAATAATAGCACATCTCACCTATTTAGGTGATTGTTAAGGTTTGTCGCGATATTTGGTAGTCTCTTAAGGTCAATTACATGCATTTTGAGTTCTAAAGTATGGGTACCTGAACCAGCCGATTCCTCTATCCTCACCCATTATAGGCTCATGCGGATGAGTTCGGTTCAGGGGGGATACATTTCCCGTATGTTTGCACGGAAGTCAAAACTTCACGAAAACATAGGTACGGATGTATTCTCGAAAACGATCCACTATCCTGCACGGAGGTGAAGACCTCACGAAGGCATAGTTTCACACTTTCACTTAAGGGGTAAAGTAACCGATCAATGCAAATCCATGAAATCCTCACTTCGATAGTGACCAAATTAGACTCAGAAATCAAACATATGAACATAAAATACAAGGATTACAAATTAAATTTAACTCGGATTTTGACTTTCAATCAAAAGACCAAAAATAATCGACTCACGGCTTGACTCTCTTATTAGTCCGCAGAGGAGTCGCCAAGCTGTCGAAACCATTTTTTTGTATGTTAGTTTTGAGAATTATTTAAAAATTGGAAAATTGGAGTCGCCAAGCTGTCGAAACCATTTTTTGTACGTTAGTTTCGAGAATTATCTAAAAATTGGAAAATGGGAGTCGCCACCAATCTTTTAATTTGATGTGATTGGATCATCTAAAATGTTTGTTTTGTTAAAAAGCACGATCTTAAAAATCCAGAAGAATAAGTTCGGGAGTCGGTTACGTGTAAGAAAGGGTTAGCACCCTCACACGCCCAAAATTGGTACCTAGTCGATCATTTAGTGTCTTAATTGTGGAAAATCAAAAATTCGAGTAAAAATTCAAAGTGCCATTTATAGATTAGAGGTTAAAACGAGACATTTAATTATTTAGGTTCAAAATAAAATTGCACCCAACACGTTAGGGCACAAATTTTTTTAAATCCCCTAAATCAATAGAATATCGAATAATTATCGACTTTCATGCTCAATTATTCGAGTTCAAGGAAAGATCACACTCGATACGTTAGGGCGCGTTCCCTCAATTTCCCTTGGATAAAAGAGCATTGTTTTTTTTTTTTTTAAATAATTTACAAGTCTTAAAAGATGATATGTTTCATCTCTTTTTATTAAATCAAGATTTTGCAAAAGTATGGATAAAAACATACGAATTTAAAAATAGAATAACCATCATTGATTTTGATAGGCCATTCGATGTTTTGAGTTCCAAAGAAAATAACACCCAACTCATTAGGGCGCTATCTTCAAATTCCCAAAAATGAACGAATTTTAACCAAAACATTTTACTAAAAGTACTGAAATAGGCATGCATTTCTTTTATTGAAGGGTCAAAAGCATGAACCAGGCATATAAGATGAAATGACATTTAAAAACACAAGTAAAACAATGGCATATACCATGACAACATAATATAATAAATAATAAAAGATAAGTGGAAATCATGCTAAGCAAAACAATTAGCAAAATAATTAAAACCTAGAATTTAACAACTTGAGGTTGAAAATACTTAATTTTAGCAAAAGGAAATGGACATGATCTATTCGAAAGAAAAATAAGAGATAAAAAAAAATATTAATTTAAAGCAAAACAAGATTTAAAATAAATGAAAGGAACTAAGGCTTAAGTTTGAACTTTTTGATTTTTAAAATGAAGTTCTGGGTGTTTAGGAGGAATTTAAAGATTAAATTAAAAAGGTTAGGGTTAGAATTTAAATAATAAAAAGATGGGGGGTCTAAAATAAATTTTTAGAAAATTTAAGTGTCAAAATATAATTTTTGAAAAGTCTAGGGGTAAAAATATAACTTTTGGAAAGTTTAGGGGATTAAGATACAATTTTTCAACGGAACAGAGACTAAATAGGCAAAAATCCTAAGACGTTGACACGTGGCACGATCCCAAGCACCTAAAGTACTTAAGGACTAAATCAGAAGAAGGATACAAGTTAAGCGATAAATTCAAAATAAATTAAAAATAAGGACGGATGATACTGTGAATTTCAGAAAAAGCTGGGGGACCAAACACAAAATAAACCATAAATGGAAAAACACGCGGATCTGCTCCAGGGTCGGGTCAGGATCTGGGTCAAAACGTCAAAACGACGTCGTTCTAAGGCCACTGACCTAGGTCCTAAACGGCGTCGTTTCATTAAGCTTTATAAACCAATATTTTATAAAAAAATTCATTTTAACCTTCATTTCTTAAAAAAACTTTAGACGCCCTCTCCTCTTTTCTCTTTTTTCTCTGAACCTTCCTCTCTCCGATCGAAGGGTTCGTAGTCGGCCCACCATGACTCCATCTTCCCTCTGCCGTTCGAAACGCCACACGCGCCATCCAGGTAGATGAAACAACACCCCTTTTAAATATTTCTTTCTTAAAACGTAGATCTAGGTTCGAATCCTTTAAGATTGAACTTGGATCTTTTTCAAAAGACCCCAAAATTTTTTTTCCTAGAAACCTTAGATCTATCTTTTATTATTCGTTTTTATTTTGCCCTTTGTTTTTTTAAAAAAAAAATATTAGTAGATCTATTTTAGGTTCTTTGACCGATTTATTTTTTCAAACTAGGGTTATTTTTAGTTTTTATTTTGTTTCAAATTCTGTTTTCGAACAAATAAAATATGTATATGCTTTGTTTTCGAAGTAAAGAAAAATACAAATGTGTATGTATATGAGATGATAGACCTTACTAGATTGATGGATTTTTGTGATTGTCTTCAAACCTTCCTATTTGTAATCTCTGATTTTCTATTAATTTTTTTTTTGTATATATATATATTTGTGTATTTCAAAGAACAGTGAGGTGCTGCTAGATATAATATCTTTGTCTTTCTCTTTGCCAATCTCTGCTTGAATCTGATTCTTTGTAATTTGAATCTGTATTCGTTTTTTGTATTCAATTTTTCGTATCTTTTTTCTCTTTTTTTTATTTACAATTTTGAAATCGGGCTTTTATAGCCGGAAAAAATTACATGGATACTGTTCTTTTTGCCTATCTTCTCTGTTGCTTCTGTTTTGTTCCTTTCCTTCCTTTTTTGCAGGTATCGCCAGAGTGGTAAGGTTTTGGGACAACACCGATGGTGGGGAAGAGTACCCTTACCACTTTGGTGCAAAGGGTAGCAGAAGGGACATCAGGGAAAGGAGGGATCTTGGGTAGAGGAGGGATCTCGGGGAGAGGAGCAGTCTCGGGCAGAGGAGTGATCAATGGTCAACCACTGAAGGGTCACATGGCTGATGTGGTGCTGATGTGGCGATGACGTTGCACTGATGTGGCGAAGCTGACGCGACTACGACGGTTAGGGTAGTCTTTTAGGGTTTTTGATTTTTTTAAAGTTTTTGGGCTTGTTGGGCTTGTATGGGTATTGGGTGTATTTGGGCCTATTAATATCAGGTCTGTTTGTAATTTTTGGATTTGTAAATGGACTTTCAAAATTAATTTAATTTCAAATTTTGGATTTTTTTTGTTGGGTTTTTATTAATTTAGCCCAGTTAAAACTGGGCCTATACAATAGTAGTATAAATAATTTAATTTTCTTGAATGAGATTCAATTTCTCCACTGAACTATCAAATGATCAATTTAAATTTTAAAATTAAAGATACTGATTTTTTTATGCTAAAGTACTAAAGCCCCTAAAAATATTTAAAAGTAAATTAAGCCCCTAATTGAGATGTGTAATCAATTGAGCTCACATTATCATCACTTTTATTCACATGGATTTAATGTAAAGACATGATTTTATAAAATAAAAGTAAATAATTAATTGAAAGTAGAATATATCAGTAAAACTTATAATTACTTTAACAACCTCCGTTGATTTATGTTGGACTTGATTTTCAGACAATATGTTTAGATAGATATTTGAACACAAGTTCAAACAAAAATACCAACAGTAAGCAAATAAGAGAATGAGAGAAATAAACTAAAAAATTTTGTTAGTGTAGCTCGGGTTTTCCTCCTTTCACCATACTAAGATCTTCAAGAGATGACACTTTAAAGAGTGCACAATCATTACACAAAAGGCATGTTTAATACAACAAGAATTCCTCAACAGAGGGCATCAACAATAACAGTAGCAACAAGATCATAACAACAACAAAAATAAAGATCTTCATTGTAGCAACAATAAGAAACCTTCATAGCTTAGAAATATCTCAACTCATCCCTCTAATTACAACAACAAGAGAAACCAAAAATAACAACTTATCAAGCTCAAACTCTCCATGTCATCAGCACATCCATAATATCCCCCTTTTTGTCAAAAAGCTCAAAGCAACTTCCCCTACCACAGCGTTCTCTCAAATAAGCCCAACCAATCTTGCAAATAATCCTTTCTCAACATTACTCTTCTGAAGATAGCAATACAAAACAAAAGACTTACCACACGAACTGATTTCATAGATGAGTAGCATCAAGAAATTGTATCATGTCATACTTCTCAAACTATTCTTTCATCAGTTTGTTCAGTTGTTTGATCTCCTATTCAAATAGGAGTCCGGCCAAATTTAATCTCAAATTATTTTTCATATGAAACCTTACCAATTTGTTTGGTAAGGGATTTGATCAAATGATCAATCTGCTTATCTTGTGCATCTTGATCAATTGGAGGGAGGTTTAATAAGTAACTTCCCGTACATAATGTTAAACTGCATGATCAATAGAATCAATAGAATAAAAAAGTATTTCATCTTGCTCATTCAAAACTTGCATAACACTATGTTTTTTAAGAGTAACCTCTTCATCACCTATCCTCAGTGCAAGTTTACCATTACCAACATAAAAAATAGCTCTAGTAGTGGCTAAAAAGGGTCGACCTAAAATCAAAAGTACCTTAACATCCTCGTCCATGTCAAGTATCACAAAATCAACAAGGAATATAAATTTATCTACTTTAACAAACATATCCTCAATAATACCCCTAGGATACTTAATTGATCTGTTAACTAGTTGAATATTCACCCTAATAGGTTTTGGTTCCTCTAGACCATGTTGCTTAAACATTTTATAAGGTATTAAACTAATGTTAGCACCTAAATAAGCTAAAGTTTTCTCAATGGATAAACTACCAATAAAACAAGAGATAATAAAACTCCCTGGATCCTTAAGCTTGGCAGGTAGTTTGTTAAGGAGAATGACTGAACATTCCTGATTAAGCTCCACAATGGACAACTCCTTTAACTTCCTTTTATTTGTCAAAAGCTCCTTTAAGAATTTGCACACTTGGACATCTGCAAAAGATAAGTTAATACGCAATAGTTTAAAAAGTTCAAGAAATTTATCAAATTGTTCATTCATGTGGTCTTTCTTCAACTTTGTTGGGTATGGTATCAGTGGTTTGTATTCTCTAATCGCATCATCTACTTGCTATCCTTAACCCCATCATCTTTCTTAACAACTTATTGTTTTAGCTTCTCTTCAAGTTCCTCAGTGAGGTCCACATGACAATATACCGTGGAGTAGTTAAATTGTCATGCCATCACAAGAGATCATTGATGGAGGTCATAGGCCTTTGTTATGGACCTTTTCCCATTCAATATTTTAAAAAACATGCAAGGTTTCTAATTTATGGTTTCAATCATGAATGATCAATATATGCACGACAAGTACATGTGACATTATTCCCTAATCTATATGGCATGCTTATCTTATATATGCATGAACATATATTCACAGTCATATAATTATCATCATGCATATCTCATAAATATAAAGCATAAAATTAAATGATCATGACCAGCCAAAGTTTCCATGATTCCATCTTAGAAAAATAAAATTTCAAAATTACAAAATTCTCCCCAAAGCATACTTTGGGTATTCAATTTTGCCACCACAAACTTTTGTTGCGGTATCGGTTTACATTTCTGTCGTCATCTTTCCACCACCGTTTTCGTGTCGTTGTCGTTGCTGCTGCCGATCACCTCCATCGAATCACCACCAACCATCACCACCGGACCATTGTTGGCTTAGCTGGGTTGAGTTTGTGTCATCTCGGTTTTTCGGTTTCACCTGGAAAATTTGAGTTACAAAGTTTTTATGTCTGTTTCTAGCCCATATATTTTATTCTGAATAAATAATAAAATAAAACCTTGCATGGAGATAATAGTCCACGATCTAAAATATACATGCTTGATAAATTAATAAATTACAATTAAATTTATAGGAATCACAATTTTGATAAAATTACTTTATCATCCATAACAATAAAATAATAACATATACTCATTTGCATACCCTAAACATGCATACAATTACAAGAATGTCACATCTTATCAAATATAATCATACATGAAGAAGATGGGGAATTTTGCTCGGTTTACAATATAAACATAGCACAACCGTAAGTCGACCTATATGATAAATTATTTTGAGCTTCAACAAAGTTGATCTTTCTAATACTTTTGAGCTTACTATCACCTTCGAGCTCAACACTCTTAATTGCATGAGGGGAAACCTTAGGGTAAACCTTGACACCTTCAAGAATGAATGCCTTGAAAAGCTTAGTTGGTGTGACTTGGAGGTTACATCAAAACACATAAGTGGCAACACTCATTATTCTAAAATCAATTAGACTTTTCAAGTCATTTCTTTGTGTTGAAAGAAGAGAAGAATAAATTAATGATTGATTGAGTGTTTGGATGTGTAGGAAGATAGAGAATTAAGATAGTATTTATAGAGAGAACTAAGACAATATTTATAAATTTGAACTTAGCTAATGATTTCTTTTCGCTTTTGGTTAACAAGATGTAAGGTCAAAATTTAGTTAATGAGATTTTGGTTATGTTAGCAACAGTTAATATTTTATGATTTTGAATATTTAAGTTTGAAAGTTCTTAAACTAAACTTGCAAGTGAATTCAAGCAGTGTTGAAGTTCAATTTTCAGACATTGACTTTGAACAAGCTAAAATAATAAACAACACAAAATATATCTACGCGGTTCGGTTTCATTACATCTACGAGGTCTTGCTCATAGATATAATCAACTACCTTAGCAATACGTACAACATGTGATTTCAACCTCTAACAATTCCCAAATTTGACTCCTCACTTTGGTAACTAAGATCTAAACAACTCTCCTACAAGTTTTTCCCTGAAAACTTAAGACATTAATCAAGTAACACACTTTGATTTTTCACTCAATGCATTCACAAGAAATGTTCCTTAATGAACAAGAATAAGTGCCCTCAGTTCAATTTAACAGCAATACAAGTCTCATTAATTTATAAAGAAACGAGACTTGCCAACATACTATATCAATCATAATCAATCTTCCACAAAACCAGCAAGACAATTAAGCACAAAGAATATATTCAATAAGTTCATGTAAGTGTTGAATCTTCAAGATACACCTCCAAGTTTAACCTGATTTAATCTGGTCTTGCCAAAGTTGGAAAGTTGATATCCTTAATTCAAATCCAAACCAATCTCCAAGATATGTGACTATATGCACATTGGATACAAAGATGGGCTTGCGATCGTCCAAATTATTAGCTAGAACCAAAGCCCTAATATTTTTTGCCAAGATTTTTACAAAAAATTATCTATATTTCTTATATTGGGTTTTTCTAATTTCATTTCTCAAATGTTTATCTTAATTTCTTTATTTGTTTCAAAAATACATATAAGGAATTGCCAACTTTCGAAAGAGTAAATTCCAGATTCAACTTGTTAATAATTAACTTCATGTTAATACTCATGTACAACTATATTTATTGGGAGAGAATGGAAAGGAAGCGTAAAAGTAGAATGAAAACCACATAAAACAATTCTGAATTGACTATTGCAATTGTGTAACCTCCACTTGTAATGTAAATATTATACCTAGTGACGTAATTAATTCTCTTTGTAGATTGTGGGGTATAAGTCCAAATTGAAAACATATGGTTTAATCAGATTTTGCTAACGCAAAGGATATATGAAACAAATTTTGTAGTCTTTGCAAACTATATACGATGTAAAACCCAATTATTTTTGTAAGTTTATATGTTTATTTTATTTCATTACATTTATCAAAGATAATACAACTCAAACACTTTGACTAAAATAAAAATAAAGATGATCAAATCCTGAAGACCACCGCTCTTATTAATACAACAATAGAAAGATAAATTAACATTTTAGTTGCAAGCATCGGGATTAGCCAAGAGGTAAGCTTCAATGGCCTTGTAAACTGTCTCACTCCTTTGAATGAGAGCCTTGATTTCATCTTCAGTGATTACATAGTCGCCAATGGTGTAAAATTTGATCGAGCTCTTGCAAACACTTCCCCCACTTGCAGCAGCCACAAATTGATTCTCATAGCTAATTTTCTCAAGCTTGTCCCCTAAAGGTCCGCCTTCGATCAAACTGTAACTGTATGACAAATTGTTTTCATCATGTCCTCCAATCATGTGCTTTATATATTGAAATGGAAGACCTGAGGAAATAAAATACTTGTTATCCGACATACTCGTGTCAAACACGTACAGAAGAAAAAAAAAATGAAAGAAGGTGAAAATTAAAGAACTAACCTTCAACAAAGGTGATTTTTACAATACTTCCAGGCTTACCATCACCTTGGAGCTCAACACTCTTAATTGCATGAGGGGCAGCCTTGGGGTAAACCTTGGCACCTTCAAGAACAAACGCCTTGAAAAGCCTGACCGGGGCGATTGGGGAGGTTACCTCGAACTCATAAGTTACAACACCCATTATTCTAAAACAATTTCAAGTATTTTCTTTGAGCTGAAAGAAGAGAAGAAGAAATGGATGAGTGAGTGAGTGTTTTGATGTGTGGGAAGCTACAAAACTAATACATTATTTATAGACTGAACTTGAAGATTAGGAACTTGATTATTTCAATTTTTTATTGGATTTATATCCAATATTGTTATTAATTTTTATTAGTCGAAAAAAGCATCCTAGATATGTCCAAGTAAATTTCCAATTTATGACTTCAAATATATATATATATATATATATATATATAAAGGAAAATGGTGATATAAGTATTAAGTGTTACAGGAAGTGATGAAAAGTAGTAAGTTGAAGGTCAAAGAAATCAACTGATCCGAGATGCTGAACATGAAGCATCCACTACTCCTATAATTCTATCCATATTTAATATTAATAATTTACTTCATATCGAGAAATAATAATTCAAATTCACTACTCTAGAACGTCAAAAACATTTCAGTATATAAATGTCGATCCAATTTCTTGTTTGGAAATATAATGATTTGGTATTATTCCTATTTTTAAATTAATTTCATTATCATTTTCACAAAATCGAACCCATAAAATATCTGAATACAAATATGAACAAAACAATATATAATAGATCGTCTATTTAGTATTATTCTTTTTCTAGAAAGAAACTGAAGGTATTGTATGGAACAAAATATTAGAAATTTATATTTGAATATTCAATTGGGAAAAAAAACATTTCTAGATAAGTCCAAGTCTTCCTAAGGGTGCTCATTAAAGGTTGCAGCCGCACTAGCGAGAGTACATAGATTAGAGTTTAGGACTTTCTCCATCTTTTTCAAGTGAATTAAGAGACTTGTCGAGACTATAATTTTTTGAATATATTGGTGTGATTATATGGTAGTATTTGTTTATACTTTTTTAATCTTTTGACAAGGCACATATACCTTATCACACACAATTGTTCGAATTCGGGTCTTTTAAGATTAATATCATCCTCTTTACTATTGGAGTCACTCATTGGGTTCGATTTTTATTTTTTTTAAGTATACTTATCCTCATAGTCAATGGTGGAGCCTAGAAAAGGCCCAGGGAGGTCATGAACACCCAAAAGTTTAAAAGTTTTATAATTTAGTCATTTGTAGATATATTATAGCCTTCCCAAAAATATAAGTAGTCTTCCCTCAAAATTTAAGATTTTTGTAATTTCCCAAAAATATTGTTTCTTTTGGATTGATTGTTTTAATGTTTAAATCAATTGTCATGTTGAAATACTGTTTCTTTTAAATCGACTGTTATAGTGAAATATTGCTTCTTCTTCTTTTGAATCGATTGTTTATATGTTTAAATCGATTGTTATGTAACACATTTAATTTTAGTTTACCCTCCAAGACTAACATCCCAACTCCGTCACTGCTCACGGTATGCCATGTGTCATCTTTACATTACTCTCGTCAACCACACCAGCATCCGTTAACAATCAAATCGACTAATGTTTGTTTTTATAATTCAAATTCAACACATAATTTTAGTCCTTATACATATCATTTAATAAAATGTTATCTTCTCCTTTCTATATCGTTGTGTTGCGCTTTATGACTATGCATTCTCTTTTCATTTCCAAACCGTTGGCTAATCGAAAATAATGTTCCACTGATTAACTGGTGGTACTCTTCAACTTTGTCGTGACCTCTGTTCTTTTTTTCTTATGCAAATCTCTTGTTTTCAAAATCTAGTTAATTGATAACCACCCTTCTTTTGTGGATATTCTGTGTGCGGACTCACTTCTTGTGTTTATGCCTCGTCTGGATCACTCACTTCGCTGTCTAGCTGTCTGCAGCATTTAGAAAAGAGTGTGTGAGCTCTTTCCAGCTCAGTAAATGTACAGAGAAAAAGAAACCATATAGCACGCACATAAACATGCATTAAAACAAGAGCTTTATCAAGGTTACTGTTCTGCGAACTTGGGTTCGCCGTATTTACGCGAAACCTGGTTCGCTAATACCTCTGTCAGTCAAATAAACAGTAAAACATTATATTTTGGAAAACATACATTCACCTGTTTGCGAATTGGGTTCGCCAAATTTACGCGAAGTCTAGCTCGCGGTAGCACACTGTCTGTTAATATAAAACAGAAAAACATAATATTCTGGAAAACACAATCTTAAATTCTTTTTTGTTGGATAGACGGATCTCCTTATAGCTTTTCACTTTGACTCAAACAGTCTAAAACATTCCATAAGTGTAGCATTAAGCTAACACTCTACATCACATCAGTATATCTCATTGAATAGAGCTTAGCTCATCATTCCCTTATTTCTCTTAACCTGTCACAGGGTCTCTCGCCCAAATCACAGAACACAAAAGTGAGTATTCACAATCTTATGGCATGCCATTATATCCAATGGCTATAAAAGATTATAGTGTCAAAAACATTTACTTGAACGTAAAGCATGCAATTCTTGAGGAGCTCGCAAAACACTGTTCATGTCCAGCTTGCAGTATAGAGCTCGTAAATTATTGTTCATATGATCAAACTTTTAAGCATAATCACAAATCAGATATTTAGAGAAGGCTTACTCTCGAAACTTAAGATAAATCCCTAAGCTCCTGGTTAACAGTACGGTTCGTACATACAAGCAACGATCCCTGAACACTCACCAGTTCACTGAAAGCTTTAAACAAGCAGGTTCGCAACTTCAAATATACACAAGTCACTAACAGTCGAAGCAAATTAAAACACATTCATAAACACAAGCGAGCCCAGGTTCTTACATAGCGAACCTAGTTTTCTATGTTGCGAACTTCTAAAACTACTTCTAGTTATCTAATGCAATCTAAAAACGGAGGCTTAACTTGAATCTTGTAAGGAAAACAGACTTGGTTTCTGATTTGCAAGAAGTCGACAGAAAACAGAGAGAAAGAATTCAATGAAGGTTTGGCTAATAAAGGGGCTTTGGTATTTTATCATATGTAACATGAATCTTTACGTCTTATCTTGGGTTCTTATGTTATTCTAGTTTATTTTATCAAATATTTTTCTTTATTTATTTCAAAAATACATATATAGAATCGCATAATTTCAAAAATAGTAAATTCCTGATTGAGCTTGTTGATAATTAACTTCCTATTATTTTAGTCATGTACAACTGGGAGAGAAATGAAAGGAAGCATAAAACTAGAGGGAAGACCCCATAAAATGATTTGCAATTGATAGTTGCAGTTGTGTGACTTCGATTCGTAATTGAAATATTATACAGTGTCGTACGTAATTCTCTTTGTAGATTGTGGCTATAATTCAAAGCTGAAAACATATGGCTACTTAATTGTATTATTTCTATTCGATTTTAAATACAAATTCAATTACCAAAAACAAATTTGTTAACCTCGAGATTTCGTTAACACAGTGGATGTATGAAAGAAAATTTGTAGAATCTTTGCAAATTATGTACCGGGTAAAACCCAGTTATTTTTGCAAGTTTTTATGTTTATTTTATTTCATTATATATATAAGAAAATAATATAACTCAAATTCTTTGAGTCTAATAAAGATAAAGATGATCAAATCCTGAAGATCATCGCTCTTATTAATATAACAATGGAAAGAAAAATTAATATCTTAGTTGCAAGCATCGGGATTAGCCAAGAGGTAAGCTTCAATGGCCTTGCAAACTATCTCACTCCTTTGAATGAGAGCCTTGATTTCATTTTCAGTGATGGAGGTTACCTAAAACTCATAAGTGACATTATTCAAGTCTTTTCTTTGTGTTGAAAGAAGTGAAGAAGAAATTGATGATTGAGTGAGTGTGTTGATGTGTGGGAAGACAGAGAACTAAGTATTTATGAAGTTGAACTTAGCTCTCTCATTTTGATGATTTTATGTATGTTATAGCTTGCTTTAATATCTGTTAATCTCTATGATAATATGATGTTTTGAATTCCATGATTGTAAATAGTTTGCATTGTGCTTTTCATAGATGAAATATGTGTGAATTGGTATGATATAGTAATGGTTTAAGTTAGGTATGATTTGAGGAAATTCACATTTAAAATGTCGCATTATAGTTGAAATAGGCCATTGTTTTTGAGATATCCAGAATAAAAAGACCAAATTTAGTTAATGATTTGTTGTTGCTTTGTCTTAAGAAGATGTAAGGTCGTCATTTATTTAACGAGGTTTTGGTTATGTCAGCAAAACTTAATATTTTACGATCTTGTATATTTTAAGTTCGAAAGTTCTTAAACTATACTTGCAAGCAAATTCAAGTCGTGCTGAAGTTCAATGCCAACTATTTTAGGGATTAAGTATGAACAAGGTAAAAAACAAAGAATCCACAATATGTTAATGCAGTTCGGTTTCACTGTGTCTGTGGAGTCTTGCCCAGAGATTTAATCAACTACCTTAGCAATATGTATAACATGTGATTTCAACCTCTAATATTCCCTAGATTAGACTCCCCACTTTAGTAACTAAGATCTAGACAACTCTCCTCTAAGTTTTTCCCCTGAAAACTTAGGACATTAATCAAGTAACACATTTTGATTTTTCACTCAGTGCACTCACAAGAAATATTCTTTAATGAACAAGAATAATTGCCCTCAGTTCAGTACATCACCTATACAAGTCTCACTAATTTATAACGAATCGGGACTTGCTAACATACTATACCAATCACAATCAATCTTCCATAAAACCAACAAGACAATAAGCACAAAGAAAATATTCAATAAGCTCATCTTCAAGATACACCTCCAAGTTTAACTTGATCCAATCTAGTCTTGTCAAAGTTGGGAACTTGATATCCTTGATCCAAATCCAAATCAATCTCCAAGATATGTTGCTATATGCACTTTAGATACCAAAGATGGACTTGCAGTCGTACAAATTATTAATTAGAATCAAAGCCCAAAGATTGTTTTTGCCAAAATTTTTATCTATATTTCTTATCTTGGGTTCTTATGTTTTTCTAGTTTCTTCATCAAATATTTATCTTTTTTTTGGTGAATTATAATAACAGGACAAAGGCATGACTTGAATCTAGATCGCATCTGAGACGATGAACACCTTTAACCATCAAGCCATCACATGGGATTCATCAAATATTTATCTTTATTTCTTTATTTGTTTCAAAAATACATATAAAGAATTGCAAACTTTGGAAAGAGTAAATTCCAGATTCAACTGGTTGATAATTAACTTCATGTTATTGGGAGAGAAAGGAAAGGGATCGTAAAAGTAGAGGGAAAGCCCCATAAAACTAATTGATAATTGACTATTGCAATTGTGTAACCTCCACTTGTAATGTAAATATTATACATAGCCCCATAAATATTAAGCCTCATAAGTTACAACACCCATTATTCTAAAACTATTTCAAGTCTTTTCTTTGAGCTGAAAAAAGAAGAGAAGAAGAAATGGATGAGTGAGTGAGTGTTTTGATGTGTGGGAAGCTACAAAACTAGTATAGTATTTATAGACTGAACTTGAAGATTAGGAACTTGATTATTTCAATTTGTTATTGGATTTATATCCAATATTGTTATTAATTTTCTCAAGCTTGTCCCCTAAAGGTCCGCCTTCGATCAAACTGTAACTGTATGACAAATTGTTTTCATCATGTCCTCCAATCATGTGCTTTATATATTGAAATGGAAGACCTGAGGAAATAAAATACTTGTTATCCGACATACTCATGTCAAACACGTACAGAAGAAAAAAAAAATGAAAGAAGGTGAAAATTAAAGAACTAACCTTCAACAAAGGTGATTTTTACAATACTTCCAGGCTTACTATCACCTTGGAGCTCAACACTCTTAATTGCATGAGGGGCAGCCTTGGGGTAAACCTTGGCACCTTCAAGAACAAATGCCTTGAAAAGCCTGACCGGGGCGATTGGGGAGGTTACCTCGAATTCATAAGTTACAACACCCATTATTCTAAAACAATTTCAAGTATTTTCTTTGAGCTGAAAGAAGAGAAGAAGAAATGGATGAGTGAGTCAGTGTTTTGATGTGTGGGAAGCTACAAAACTAGTACATTATTTATAGACTGAACTTGAAGATTAGGAACTTGATTATTTCAATTTTTTATTGGATTTATATCCAATATTGTTATTAATTTTTATTAGTCGAAAAAAGCATCCTAGATATGTCCAAGTAAATTTCCAATTTATGACTTCAAATATATATAAAGAGTAAAATGGTGATATAAGTATCAAGTGTTACAGGAAGTGATGAAAAGTAGTAAGTTGAAGGTCAAAGAAATCAACTGATCCGAGATGCTGAACATGAAGCATCCACTACTCCTATAATTCTATCCATATTTAATATTAATAATTAAAAAGTTAAAACTACAACCTTTAAGTGCCAAAATATATAATTTTTGTAAAAATAAGTACCATTATACCAAAAATAAAAACACAAATATCACATTAGAAAAAGTGTCTTAAGGTATGCTTTAAGTTAGGGGTGATCATTCGATCGAATCGAGTCGATCGAAATTTTTTTGAGTTAATCGAGTTAATGAGTTCTATTTTATCATCCTAACTCGAGTTAAATTTTTTTCGAACTGAGTCGAGTAAAATGAAATTCGAATCAAATTGAATTGCGTAACCTCCAATTAAAATCTTGTTACAATATAATAATTTTTTTTAAATTACTATAATTCTTTTAAAATATAAAATTTGGAATTTTTATAAATATTAAGAAATTTAAAAATTAACTAAATTAATTAACTAATGAATACGACAAAGAACAAAATATGAAAATAATCGAGTAAAAACTAAGAAGCGAAACAATACCCATTAAATAATTCACCTAGATTTTATCTGTCACTATCAATCTAAATTACACAATTTCTTTATTTAGTATTTTGATCCGTAAAAATCCCTAAATTATGCTAATATCTCTTCCGAGAATAAGAGCAACTGACTCTATATTGATTAATTGAAAAAATTTCTAAATAAAATATCTATTATCGCATTAACTCGATATATGGAATCCCCTATTAGATTTTACTCTTGTCCGATAGATTTATGCCGTCCTATTTCTAAAATTGTATGCAACTCCACTTAATTACGTAATATCTACTCTTAAACAAGGTTTATTCATTCTTTGATTAAAGCACATCAAACACGGATCAATAATCTAGAAATATCAAACCAAGAATTAAACACATATATTTGAGAATAAGATCTAATTGTTTATTGCGTAAAATAAAAATCAAAAGATAAAATTTATTATAGAGTTCATCTTTCCTAAATGTTTAGAAAATTAGTTCATGCTTGAAAATAAAAACATCCAAAACACAATATAACCAAAATAAATAAAGAAACTCATGATAATCTCCTAAGAAATCAACTGAGAACATTCAATTTTGATTGAAATCTGCTTCAAAATCGATTTCAATGGTGTTTTTTGAATCATTTTATTGAGTATTCTATGACAACTCACTCCTATCTTCTTATTTTTGTCATAAATATGTTTTAAAAAACCTCAAAAACATATAATAAAGATTTGAACACAAGTTAATCCTGAGATAAACACTTAATCACCAAATCATGACTTAAATTTTGAAAAAAAAAAACGTAGCTGAATATAATAATAGTATTGTTAAAATAGAATAATAATAATAATAATAGTAGAGTAATTTATTGTAATTATCAGTGATACAAGTTCTATTTTATCATATTAATTCAATTTGAAATTTTTTCGAATTGAGTAAAATCAATTCGAGTGAAATTATCTAAGTTAAAAAAATTAAACATGTCAAATAAAAATTAGCTCCTATCTGGTGCTTCATATATTAGAATGGAAGACCTAAACAAATAAATACTTGTTATCCAACATACTCATGTTCAATTTCTAAAGGTCAAACCTTGTTGTTTTCATCTCCGTATGGGTTGATCTGCGAAAACCGAACTAGCTCCGATACTACTTATTGGGGTTTGACTCAATTAAGTAACCAACAAGAAAAATAGCGGAAGAAATTGAGAAATTGAACACACAAATTTAACGTGAAAAACTCCCTCCAAAGAGTATAAAAAATCATGGACAAATATAATTTTACTATAATGACAAAAGAATAAAGAATACAAAATATGGATATAAAAACTAAACCCTAAAATACAAAAACAAAGAACCCTCAAGATTAAACACAAAATTCTCTAAAAGTGTTATGAGTTCTAATCTTTCATAGTTGTATTTTCTAAGATTGTAAAAGAACCTATTTATAGGCTAAATTCGTAGATCTAAATATAATAAAATAATCTAAACTAATCAAAGTTTGATTAAAAACAAATAAATAGAATTTAACTAGGAGATTATCACTCAAATTTGACTGAAATACATGACATACTCAACAGATATGATTTATGTTCCCCAATGTACACTAAATTATACACACTTAAGAAAGGGAGAAATTGGAATGATTGAAAACAAAGGCTAAAAGCCTTTTTATAGCAAAAAAAAAAAAAGAAAAAGGAATTTTTGGATTGGTGGTGTTAGGCTAAGTTAAAAAAGAAGAAGCAAAAATCGATAAACTAAATCTAATCGATATGAATAAATCTAGTTCGGTTGTTTCAATTTTACCTTTAAATTCGATTATATTGATTTTACATTTAAATTTGGTTCGATTATTTCTCTTATAGTAAAATTTCCAATTTATTCGGTTTTACCTATTGGCTAATCTTGAAACCTACATCTAGGATATAGGTTGCTTTGAATTCTCATGCTTGATTTTAAAGAGTGGTCATTGCTTTTTAATGGTGTGTCTTTGATATTTTTTTTTTCCCTCTTAAAACCTAAATTGTCTTATGATTATTTTAATAAGAGTGGTGGTGGTAATTGAGCTTTGGTCATCTTTATTTTCATTACAGTCAAACAATTTGGGTTGTATCATATTTGACATTTACTGAAATACAATAAACATATAAACTCACAAACAAAAAGAGTTCTACCATTGATGAGTGAAAATTTACAATGCAAGTTAAGGGTATGCATTTAGTCGGTTTGGTCGATTTAATTATTTTATGACAATAATTGAATAAATCGAAAATTTATTGCAAGTGAATTTATTAAACCAAACTTAAAGGTAAATCTGAAACAACTGAACTGAATTTAGTTGGTTTGAAAGTGGAACAAACACACCGACATAAACAATTAGGAATATTTGGATTGGTGGTGTTCAACTATGTTAAAAAAAGCAAAAATCGATAAATCAAGTTTAATCGAACTGACTAAATTCATTTCGGTTGTTTCAGTTTTACTTGTAAGTTTGATTATTTTGATTTTACCTTTAAGTTTGGTTCAATTAATTCACTTACAGTAAATTTTTTGATTTATTCGATTATTGTCATAAAATAATCAAATCGACCAAATCGATCAAATGCACACCCCTAATTTGCATTGTGAATTTTCACACCTTTTTTGTTTGTGAGTTTATATGTTTATTTTATTTCAGCATATGTTGAAGATGATACAACCCAAATTATTTGACTGTAATGAAAATAAAGATGATTAAAGCTGATCACCACCACCACTCTTGTTAAAATAATCATAAGACAGTTTAGGTTTTAAGAGGAAAAAGAAAATATCAAAGACACACAATTAAAAGCAATGACCACTCTTTAAAAGCAAGCATGAGAATTCAAAACAACTTATATCCTAGTTGCAGGCTTCAGGATTAGCCAAGAGGTAAGCTTCGACAGGCTTGTAAACTCCCTCACTTCCCTTAATAAGAGCCTTGATTTCATCTTCAGTGATTACATTGTCGCCAACAGTGTAAAATTTCATCGAGCTCTTGCAAATGCTTCCTCCACCTGCAGCTGCCTCAAACTTGTTGTCATAGCTAATTTTTTCAAGCTTGTCCCCCACAGGTCCACCTTCGATTAAATCGTAACTGTATGAAAAGTTATTTTCATCATGTGCTCCTATCTGGTGCTTCATATATTGGAATGGAAGACCTGAACAAATAAATACTTGTTATCCAACATACTCATGTACAACACGTTAAAAAATGCTAATGAAAGTGAAAACGAAATATCTGACCTTCAACAAAGTTGATCTTTACGATGCTTCCAGAGCTAGGATTAGCTTCAACCTCGATACTCTTGACTGCATTGGGGGCAGCCGTGGGCCAAACCTTTGGAGATTCAATAGTAAAGGCCTTAAAAAGCCTGGCAGGAGCGACTGGGGAGGTAGACTCATAGTCATAAGTGACAATACCCATGATTCTAATATTAGTTGAGACTTTGAGCTCAAAGAGGAGAAGAAGTGGATGATTGAGTGAGTGAGGTGAGAGATGATAGAGAATTAAGATGCTATTTATATACTGAACTTGAAGAGTAAGAGTTTATAATTCTCATATTTTAATTGGATTTATATCCAAATATTCATTGAATTGGAAGTAGTCAAAAGAGGCAGCCACAACTTCTTATTAAATCGCCAATTGTTGACTTCAAATATTGTGTCAGTTTGTCTTCTACTTTATTTATTTGCTTGTTTTCAATAATGCTTACTTAAATATTTAGAGGTGATAATGAAATGTGCTGACAGAGATTTATGGTTCAATTAATTTGATGTGTTGACGGTTTTTATAAGCACTGATTAAAAATTGTTTAATTATTATCTTAAGAACTAATTTTTATTACATTCAAAATAAACTGTGTTAGTTGCAATTTTTTTCTAAAATATAGCGTTAATCGGTACCACTAAATGTGAAAACAGACAGTGAATTTTCAATATAATAAAACGAACGCAATTTCAATTAACTAGTTTATTATCTTAACAAAAGAAAAAAAAATACTAGTTTGTCATCGTTGTGAGGAAAACTAAACAAAATAGAATGAAATTATTGTCAAATTCGTGGGAAGACTTGGACCATCTAGAAAGCAAGCTGCCTGGGAAAAACGTATTTTTTTTTTTATAATAAAGATTTGAACACAAGTTAAAATAAAAATATTCGACCAAATCATGATTTAAATTCTGAAAAAAAAGAACGTAGCTGAATATAATAATAGTGTTGTTAAAATAGAATAATAATAATAATAATAGTAGAGTAATTTATTGTAATTATTAGTGATACAAGTTCTATTTTATCATATTAATTCAATTTGAAATTTTTTCGATTTGAGTCAAATCAATTCGAATGAAATTATTCGAGTTAAGTTAAAAAAATTAAACGTTTCAAATAAAAATATTGTTACAATATAACTAAAACCATGTTAGAGCATATACATTTGAAACTATATATATTTGAAAATATTTTCAAAGAAAAATAATAAAAATAATACTTGAATATAATTATTTTGAGTCATTAATTAGGTCTCTACAATTATTGTTTTAGAAATTTTTTTAAAATTTTAATTTTTTTTATATATATTTTAGAATTTTTATATTTTTTTAAAAAATATAAATTTTGAAATTTTTTTATAAATATTTTGAATTTTAAATATTATTCTGAATTTTTTAAAATTATTTTGAATTGTGTTTGGAATTTTTGTTGAGAGATTAATTTGGTTATTTTCAAAGTTGATGGGGATCAAAAAAGTGTTTACACTAATCTATTATTCGAATTATTTGAGTTATTTGAATTGTGAAATTCAACTGTAATCGAACTCGAAACTCAAATTGAGTTATTCGAGTTGACTCGAATAATTCGAATAACTCGATTTGACTGACCTTTCTAAAATAAAAAATTTTCAATTTAGGCATTTTAAAATTCTAAAAATTTAAATTAATAAAAATAAAATTGCACTTTGCCCACCCTAAAAATGATAAAATTTGATTTAATACTTTAAAAATTATAAAGATATAGACTAATAAAATGATGAAATTGTATTTTTATTATCGTAAAAATTATAATTTAATTACATCCTTCTTAAAAAAGAATTCTGATTTTACTCTTACTATGAATTGAAGTAATTCATGTTCATTTTATTATTTTTTTAGAGGTAATTCGCTATGATAAAGAAAATATAATAATATAATATAATTACTATCAAATTATTGTACTAAGGATAATAATTAAGATCAATCTCTACGTCAACCTCACTACTCAGTTTGTCTATTCCCATCGTGGTAGGTATGAAACGCACAATTCTTTTAGAATTTAGAATATCTTACACCTTAACATCTTATATTGATAAAGGAGGTGAACGAACATTTAATTTTTCCGTTAGGATTTAACATATAAATTTTCTTTGTTTTAGTTTAATAAAATCTTCTTAGTTATCTTAGTTTAATTTTAATGGTAATTAAATTTTATTTTATTGATTTGGATTGAATAACAATTGAATTGATGTTACTAAGCAACTTAGGATTTAACAATATATGTTGATCAATACGTGTACCAAACGTTAAGAATTTTCACTCATCAATATATTAAGTAAAACCTTTATATATATATTTTGTTTCATTATATGTCAAGGATGATACAATCCAAATTCTTTAACTGTAATGAAAATAAAGATGATCAAAGCTTGATCACGACCACGACTCTTATTAAAATAATCATAAGACAATTTAAGTTTTAAAAGAAAAACGAAAATATCACAAACACACCATTGAAAGCAATGACCACTGCTTAAAAGCAAGCACGAGAACTCAAAGCGATCTATATCTTAGTTGCAGGTTTCGGGATTAGCTAAGAGATAAGCTTCAATAGGCTTGTAAACTCCCTCACTCCCTTTAATGAGAGCCTTGATTTCATCTTCGGTGATTACATTGTCGCCAACAGTGTAAATTTTCATCGAGCTCTTGCAAATGCTTCCTCCACCCGCAGCTGCCTCAAACTTGTTCTCATAGCTGATTTTTTCGAGCCTATCCCCCAAGGGCCCACCTTCAATTAAACTGTAGCTGTATGAAAAATTATTTGCATCATGTCCTCCTATCTGGTGCTTCATATATTGGAATGGAAGGCCTAAACAAACAAATACTTGTTATCCAACAGATTCATGTAAAACACGTTAAAAAATGCAAATGCAAATGCAAATGAAATATCTAACCTTCAACAAAGTTGATCTTTACGATGCTTCCAGAGCTAGGATTAGCTTCAACCTCAACACTCTTGACTGCATTAGGGGCAGCTGTGGGCCAAACTTTGGCAGCTTCAATAGTGAAGGCCTTGAATAGCCTGGCAGGGGCGACTGGAGAGGTAGACTCATAGTCATAAGTTACAACACCCATGATTCTAATATTGCTTTGAGTTGAAAGGAGAGAAGAAACGGATGATGGAGTGTTTGAGGTGTGGGATGATAGAGCTCTAACATGCTATTTATAGACAGAACTTGAAGCCTATGAAATTCATTATTCTCATTTTTTAATTGGATTTATATCCAACATTGTTATTAAATTTCATTGGATTGGTACTAGTCAAAATGGATAAAAGCCTTCTGCCCTGAAATGTGCCCCACCTTATACTTTATTAAGGCGTAAATATTCATATAAAAGTCTTTAAATAATGATATAAGAGAGAACATGAATACAAATAATTTCTCTAAATTAAATTTATCTATGTGAAAAACAAAAACACAAATATATGATTCGTCCTACCCCTTAAATAATATAGACTAATCCCATGAAATAAAAAATAGAAAACTGTAGATGAACCTGTAAATTATTTTTTTCATATTTATATTATAATTTTTAATCTTATTTTTCTCCTATTATGCATCAATTTATCACATTTTTTTATATTCAGCTGGTCATTCTGATTCTATTTTTTTTAAAAGCATTTTGGTTGTGTTTATTTTGTGTCTGTGATTCATACTAAAACTTTTATCGTACATATATGTGTGATCAATTTATAAATATATTAACCATATGTTTGATTTTGTATATGTTAATTTTAGATATTTTATTTAAATATTATATAAAAGTATGAAAAACAAAACATGCCACAAAAATAATGATGGCAATCATTTAATAAAAAAGGTATGTAATTTTTTTTCTAATTGAGTAACTACTCGATTAATCCGTGACACTAATTCAATTAGGGATTTAAATAATAACGTAAATACATAATGTGAGTGGGAGAAAATATTTTACGTGAAAAAACTTTTTTAAAAAAAAGTATTTAATAATGATATAAATTTATTCAATAATAATAGTATAAATACACCAACTCAATAAATCTTGAGGAATTAAATATTAAAAATTTAAGATATAAAATCTATTATTTAAATTAATTGCAGAATATAATTAAATTATTTAATAAATATATTTTAAATTATAAAAAACTATATTCTACATTTGGATAGGGGGGCGGCTTATTTGGCAGACGATTTTTATTCGACAAATTCGTGGGAAGACTTGGACTATCTAGAAAGCAAGTTGCCTGGGAAAACGTGATTGAATAGATTAATAATAGTGTTCTTTTGGCCAAGTGTTTTCATTTGGATGCTCTCCAATTCAGGAAAAAAGAAACGAAGTTAGATACTATATTTTTATTAACATATAATTGTAATAATATATGCTTTTTATCCTTATTAGGATGTTAGAACTCTTGGCATTGAGTATTTATTTTTGAATTTCCATAAATATTATAATGTATTATTTATTTATTGACTAATTTGGCCATGCAAGCTTTCTTGATATTTGCATTTTAATAATAATTTTTTTATTTAATTTTTTGAGTAATTTTATCTCGTGTCTCGTTAAAAGAAACATTCGAGTATTTATACATATTATTATGGTTCATGATTTGATTGTATTGTTCATGGACTTAACCTCACTATTCATAGGACTGACATTTTGAGCGGACTTCGGACATGCTGGACATGTATACCGTTTTGGGTCATCTGCCAAACCTCGCGGTCCCCCCCCCCCAAATGCGAGCTCCTTTGGTATACATGTGAGATGATGCTGCGAGCTCCCCTTACTATCCTTTCACTATACGTCTTGCACATATCCAACTGGTGAGGTCTGATCAAGTCGCGGGTTGATTTTAAGTTGATAATCATTAATGTATAACAATTTTTATATCCTATATAAAAATCATTATTGATGGAAATTTTGTTTATTTTTTTTTCTAGCTTAGAAAAGTTTAGTCTTTTAGAAATGTCGTAACAGTATATGTGAAAAATCGAGATGGAATAATCATGACAAATTTTAGTGATGAAAATGTAATAGTTTAACGGAATTTTTATAACAAAAAAAAATTGAAATGTGACAAAATTTAGTGACGCAAATAATGACAGAAAACACGTTGCAATGGCTGCCCGAATGGAAAACGCAAACAATTGTGACGAAAAGTCGTACCGAATTTAATGACGAAATCAATCAACGTTGTGAAAATCCTTACAAATATTAGATTATTAAATTAAACATTAATAATATTGCTAACCTTTTTAGACTAAAATTATTCATTCAGTTGTTATTGATAATTAACAATTAGTTGAAAATATTGACAATAAATTTTGTAAATTTAAAGATTAATAGTTCTTGAATGATAATTTATCCTGAGTAATAGTTGTTGAAACCATTTTTTTACGTTAGCTTCGAGAATTATCTAAAAATTAGAAAATGAGAGTCGTCATCAATATTTTAATTTGATGTGATTATATCATCTAAAATGTTTGTTTTGTTAAAAAGTACGGTCTTAAAAATCCAAAAGAATAAGTTCGGGAGTCGGTTACGTGTAAGGAAGGGTTAGCACCCTCACACGCCAAAAATTGGTACCTAGTCGATCATTTAGTGTCTTAATTGTAGAAAATCGAAAATTCGAGTAGAAATTCAAAGTGTCATTTATAGATTAGAGGTTAAAACGAGACATTTAATTATTTAGGTTCAAAATAAAATTGCACCCAACACGTTAGGGCACAATTTTTTTTAAATCCCCTAAATCAATAGAATATCGAATAATTATCGACTTTCATGCTCAATTATTCGAGTTCAAGGAAAGATCACACCCGACACGTTAGGGTGCAATCCCTCAATTTCCCTTGGATAAAAGAGCATTGTTTTTTTTTTTTTTGAAATAATTTACAAGTCTTAAAAGATGATATGTTTCATCTCTTTTTATTAAATCAAGATTTTGCAAAAGTATGGATAAAAACATACGAATTTACAAATAGAATAATCATCATCGATTTTGATAGGTCATTCGATGTTTTGAGTTCCAAAGAAAATAACACCCAACTCGTTGTAACACCCTTATACCCGGTTCACACGTATAAACTCGGTATAGAAGTATTACATACAGTATCGGAGATTTTAACACGAGTATAATAATAATTTTTTTTTCAAACGATGTGTTTTAAGTTATTTTATTCAAAATACATCATTTCAATTCATCAACTCGTAGTAATCCAAAACAACATTTATATCCACCCATTGGAGACACATAATAATATCATTTGTACAAGCCATTTTTACCAAAAATAATGTACCTAAACTGAAGTCTTCCAATAGTGATGTGATGTAATGAAAGGTCCCTTAGCTTGACTTAAACTTCTCGTAGCTTTTGTACCTATGTGTTAAAATAAACGCGTTAAGCCGGTGAAGGCTTAGTAAGCACTACAAAAGTAATGAATGATCATTTAAGTACTCGTGCATATAAACTTCTTGCCTTACTTACATGCAACTTGTAACTTACCACAATGGAACAATTTACGCTTTTATCCACTTTCTGTAGCTTAGCCCATAGTAGACTTTCATAGAACCGTCAGGATATACGAAACAAACAGAGAGTACCAAAGTACTAACAGAGAGAACATAAGTGCTGGGCAACAGAGAGTACACACAGTGCTAAACAGAGAGTACACACAGTGCTAAACAGAGAGTACACAAAGTACTAATCAGAGAACACATAAAGTGCTAATTAGAAAGCACACACAGTGCTAATAACAGAGAGCACGAGACGTGCTAAACAGAGAGCACGCTAGTGTTCCTTAATGGCATGCCACTACTATCACAATGATTCTAATTTGTCTATTTGGGTACAATCTCAATTAGCATCATTTCTCATAAATGATATATCTTACATAAATACATCATCAAATACTTCACATTTATATTTTCAAAGCTGTTCACTTGCGTTACAGTCACTAAATTATTTATATCTTGAGTTACAGAATTCGAAATTATAATCCGCTTGATGTTTCTGAAACTAGACTCAATCATATTTTTACCATAAAATTTTCAGAATTTTTACTTTAGCCAATTTGTACAGTAAATTCTTTCAATTTACCCATCGCTGCTGCCTGACAGTTTCGATCTTTCTTCACTAAAAATTATCTATATTTTAGTACAGAGAACAAATGATGTTCCCGTCTATTTCCATTGAAAATAGACTCATTAATTATTCAGCCATATAAATTTCAGTCTCTAATAATTTTTCTATATTTTTCTATGATATTTCAAAGTCAGAACAGGGGAACTCGAATATACTCTGACCTTGTTATACAAAAACTAGTATATCTCGAAATATACAATTCCTTTTCTTTCACTATTTCTTTCATATGAAACTACACTCAATAAGCTTTAATTACATATATATTTTGACCCTTAACTCTTTACATACAATTTTTGGTGAATTTTTGAAGTTAATCCTCTATTCTGTCCAAACTGTTTTACTAAATCACATATTAATCCCTTCATTTTGTCATTGCAAACATTCAAATTATGTACCTATATAACAATTTTTATGCTAATAATTCACATACCATTAGAGAAATTAAACTATAATTCAAAATTCTTGTAGTACTTATAACAAAAAGGCTGATTTCCTTCTCTTTTCACTCTTAGCTTTTCTCTTTTCCTTTCTCTTCAATTTGATCCTTGCCTCTCTTCTCTTTCTCTTCAATTTCACATAAACACATATAAGCTATAAGCTATAATTCAATAATTTTCATGCTAAATAACAGTAAAGTACATGTATGTCATGAGAATTTAACCATTTCTTACCTTAACCCTTGAATTCAAAATTCCTCAATTTAGTCCCTATGCTCTCTAACACCTCAAAATGAATTCTATAAGAAGTTTGAGGTGTCTACTAACCCCCTTCTATACTTTTCTTTCAGAAATTTTAAAGAAAATAGAAGATTTTGGAGCTTGGAGGGCTTAAAAATGATGGAAGGACCTATTTGAAATAAAATCAAAAGTTGGATAGAAGAGAGAATGACAAGAACGGTTGAACTAAGAAAAAATTTGATATTTTTGCCTTTTAATTGATTTTTTAACCTTTTTCAAATTCTCTAGAAATCTCACTTAAAATATCTCACTTAATAAAAATGGTAAAATTGTCTTTTAGTCCCTAGACCTTCCAACTTTACACTTTGGCACAAAACTTTGCCTCCAAAAATATCTTCCAAAAAATTACTCTTTTGCCCCTCCTCAATCAATCTAATTCCCATGATGACTCAAAATTCAATTTGGATAATTCACTATTTAGTCCCCCATATTTTCTCTCCTTTACTATTTAATCCTTAAAATTTTCTAACCTTCCTTACTTCAACTAAACATTTCTATTCTCAATTCTATTTTATCACTTAAATCCGGTTCAAGAACGCAAATGTTACAATTCTCCCCCAAAAATAAATTTCGTACTCGAAATTTACTTGCACCAAACAACTGTGGATATTGTCGTCTCATTGTTTCTTCTCTTTCCCATGTGGCTTCCTCTAAGTTATGATGTCTCCATAAAACTTTTACTAAAGGAACCCTTTTATTTCTCAACTCCTTTACTTCTCGAGCTAAAATCTTTATCGGTTCCTTTTCATAAGTTAAATCCGGTTGTATTTTTATAACCTCCTAAGTAATCACATGAGATGGATCACACCGATATCTTCGTAACATAGACACATGAAAGACATTATGAATCTTGTCTAATTCTGGAGGGAGAGCTAATCGATAAGCCACAGGACCAACTCGTTCAAATATCTCATATGGCCCGATAAATCTTAGACTTAATTTTCCTTTTTTACCAAACCGGAGAACTTTCTTTCATGGAGACACTTTCAAGAAAACTTTTTCACCCACATCGTACTCTATATCTTTTCTTTTCAGATCAACATATAATTTCTGTCTATCTAAAGCTGCTTTTAATCGGTCTCATATTAACTTTACTTTCTCTTCAGTTTCTTGAATCAGATCAGGACCCACTAACTTACGTTCACTCAGTTCTGTGCAACACACAGAAGTCCTACACTTTCTTCCATATAATGCTTCATACGGTGCCATATGAATACTTGACTGATAACTGTTATTATAGGTGAATTCAATCAACGACAAATATTTTTCCCAATTACCTTTAAACTCAATAATACAGCTTCTCAACATGTCTTCTTGAATCTGAATCACCCGTTCTGATTGCCCATCTGTCTGAGGATGATGTGCTGTACTAAAATTCAATTGAGTACCCAAAGCTTCATGTAATTTTTCCCAAAACTTTGAAGTAAATCTAGGATCCCGATCAGAAATAATAGATACAGGCACACCATGAAGTATAATTATTTCATCTATATACAATTGTGCATACTTATCCATTGAGAAGTCAGTTCCTACAGGAAGAAAATGAGCACACTTGGTTAATCGATCAACTATCACCCAAATAGCATCTTTCTTCTTTGGTGAAAGTGGCAATCCTGTGACAAAATCCATTATAATTCTTTCCCATTTCCACTCTGGAATGGTTATCGTTTGAAGCAACCCTGATGGCACTTGATGCTCTGCTTTTACCTTCTGACATATCAAGCACTTGGAAACATACTCAACTATTTTATGTTTCATCCCTTTCTACCAATAAAATGGCTTTAAGTCATGATACATCTTGTTACTTCCCGAATGTACAGCAAACGAACTATGATGAGCTTCATCCAAAATTCTTCGTTTCAAATCTTCTTGATTAGGCACACATAACCGATTATGAAATCTTAAACTTCCTTCACTATCAATTTCAAATTCATTACCTTTGTCTTCTTCAAGTTGTTTCTTTATCTTCATCAACTCTTCATCATCTTTTTGTGCCTTTTTCACTTCTTGCAATAGAGTCGGTTTTACTCTAAATTCAACTAATAACTCACCCTCTTGTTGCATTTCCAAATGTGCATTCATTGCCTTTAGGGCTGTCATTGACTTTCTGCTCAAAGCATCAGCTACTACATTCGCTTTCCCGGGATGATAGCCAATGATACAGTCATAATCCTTAATCAACTCAATCCACCTCCTTTATCTCAAATTCAACTCTTTTTGAGTTAGCAAATATTTCAAACTTTTGTGATCTGTATAAATATAATACTTTTCTCCATATAAATAATGTCTCCAAATTTTCAATGTAAACACCACCACAGGAAATTCAAGATCATGTGTCGGATAATTCTTCTCATGTGGCTTCAATTGCCTTGACGCATATGCAACTACCTTTCCATCTTGCATTAATACACAACCCAAACCATTATAAGATGCATCACTGTAAATCACAAATTCTTTACCAGATTCTGGTTATTTCAACACCGGAGCTTCAGTTAATGTTATCTTTAATCTATCAAAGCTTTGTTGGCATCTTTCATCCCACTCAAACTTCACATCTTTTTGTAACAGTCTCGTTAAAGGCAATGCAATCATAGAGAATCCCTAAACAAATCTTCTGTAATAACCAGCTAAACCAAGGAAACTCCTTACCTCTGTCACATTCTTCGGTGGCTTCCATTCAAGTATAGCTTTAACCTTTTTCGGATCAACACGTATACCATCAGCCGACACAATATAACCCAGAAAAGTAACTTTTTTTAGCCAAAATTCACATTTGCTCAACTTGGCAAACAATTCTTTTTCTCTCAAAATCTGCAATACAACTCGGAGATGTTTCTCATGTTCTTCTTGTCCTTTCGAGTACACCAAAATATCATCAATGAATACCACCACGAACTGATCTAGATACGACTGAAAAATTCTATTCATAAGATCCATAATTGCAGCTGAAACATTAGTCAATCAAAATGGCATGACCAAGAACTCATAATGTCCATATCGAGTCCTAAAAGCAGTCTTTGGTACATCAAAATCTTTCACCTTAAACTGATAGTATCCCGATCTAAGATCAATCTTTGAAAACATACTTCCTCCCTTCAATTGATCAAATAAATCATCAATCCTGCGTAGTGGATATTTGTTCTTTATCGTCACTTTATTCAATTGACGATAGTCTATACAAAGCCTTAAAGACCCGTCTTTCTTTTTCACAAATAAAATCGGGGCTCCCCACGGTGACACATTGGGATGTATAAATCCTTTATCTAATAACTCTTGCAACTGAGTCTTCAATTCTTTTAACTCTGCCGGTGCCATCCGATAAGGTGCAATTGAGATCGGTGTAGTACCTGATACTAAATCAATTCCAAATTCAACTTCTCTTTTAGGAGGTAAACAAGGTAACTCTTTAGGAAACACATCAGGAAACACATCAGGAAACTCTCGTACCACCGATATCTTCTCAATCTCATTATCTTCTACCCGAGTATCCAAAACATAAACAATGAAAGCATTATACCCTTTTTTAATCATCTTGAAAGCCTTAATTGCAGAGACTACATTCTATAAAGCACTGAATTTCTCACCAATTACCACTACTTCTTTTCCATCTGAAGTTCTCAAAGAAATTCTTTTTTCTTCTGCAATCAACCATGACTCCATGTTCAGATAACCAATCCATTCCCAATATTACATCAAATTCATGAAATGTAAGAGCCATGAGATCTATTGGAAATTCACAACTTTGAATCTTTAAGGGACATCTCCTACACACTTTATTGACTTTTTCACTTTGCCCAAAAGGATTTGTATCAATTACTTCATGTTCAGTGGGTTCTACTACTAATTCTCTTTCTTTCACTAATGAGATGCATATGTATGAATGTGTAGAACCATGACCAATTAATGCAATTACAGAAAAGTCAAATAAAGAAAATTTGCCAGTGATTATATCGGGAGCATCTTCTTCTTCTCTCATTCTTATTGCATATGTACTTGGCCTCCGAGACTCTGATCTAACAGCCCCATCTTTTGCCGATCTCATACCCACATTACCAGAATTTTCGAGCAATCTGCTTCTTTGTGGAGCTGAACTACCTTTTACAGACTGCTCGGTAGTATTCTCAATCATTCTTGGACAATCTCTTATAAAATGATCTTGAGACCCACATCTAAAATAGACTCGAGTATTCAGTCGACACTCTCCCCAATGAAATCTTTCACAATGTTTACACGATGATTGCATTTGTGATGACCTTCTTCTAGTACCACCTGTACTAACTATGGAAGTTCCCTATTGAGTTTGTCGTGTTTGGCTTCTAGAACTAGGCATATCACATGAAATGATATTTAAAAACACAAGTAAAACAATGGCATATACCATGACAACATAATATATAATAAAAGATAAGTGAAAATCATACTAAGCAAAACAATTAGCAAAATAATTAAAACCTAGAATTTAACAAGTTGAGGTTGAAAATACTTAATTTTAGCAAAAGAAAATGTACATGATCTATTCGAAAGAAAAATAAGAGATAAAAAAATATTAATTTAAAGCAAAACAAGATTTAAAATAAATGAAAGGAACTAAGGCTTAAGTTTGAAGTTTTTGATTTTTAAAATGAAGTTATTGGTGCTTAGGAGGAATTTAAAGATTAAATTAAAAAGGTTAGGGTTAGAATTTAAATAATAAAAAGATGAGGGGTCTAAAATGAATTTTTAGAAAATTTAAGTGTCAAAATATAATTCAAAATAAATTAAAAATATGGACAGACGAAACTGTGAATTTCAGAAAAAGTAGGGGGACCAAACACAAAATAGACCATCAATGGAAAAACACGCGGATCTACTCCAGGGTCGGGTCAGGATCTGGGTCAAAACGTCAAAACGACGTCGTTCTAGGGCTACTGACCTAGGTCCTAAACGGCGTCGTTTCATTAAGCTTTATAAACCAAGATTTAAAAAAAAAAATTCATTTTAACCTTTATTTCTTAAAAAAACTTTAGACCCCCACCCCTTTTTTCTATTTTTTCTCTGAACCTTCCTCTCTCCGATCAAAGGGTTTGTAGTTGGCCCACCGTGACTCCATCTTCCCTCCGCCGTTCAAAACACCACACATGCCGTCCAGGTAGATGAAACAACACCCTTTTTAAAATTTTCTTTCTTAAAATGTAGATCTAGGTTTGAATCCCTTAAGATCGAACTTGGATCTTTCTCAAAAGACCCCAAATTTTTTTTTACTAGAAACCTTAGATCTATCTTTTATTATTCGTTTTTATTTTGCCCTTTGTTTTTTTTTTTAAATATTACTAGATCTGTTTTAGGTTCTTTTACCGATTTAACGAAAAACTAGAGTTATTTTTAGTTTTTATTTTGTTTCAAATTCTGTTTTCGAACAGAAAAAATATGTATATGCTTTATTTTCGAAGTAAAGAAAAATACATATGTCTATGTATATGAGATGATAGACCTTACTAGATTGATGGATTCTTGGTGATTGTCTTCGGACCTGCCTCTTTGTAATCTCTGATTTTCTATTGAATTTTTTTTTGTATATATATGTGCATTTCGAAGAACAGTGAGGTGGTGCTAGATATAATACCTTTGTCTTTCTCTTTGCCAATCTCTGCTTGAATATGATTCTTTGTAATTTGAATCTGTATTCATTTTTTGTATTTAATTTTTCGTATCTTTTTTCTCTTTTTTATTTACAAATTTGAAATCGGGCTTTTATAGCCGAAAAAAATTACATGGATACTGTTCTTTTTGCCTATCTTCTCTGTGGTAAGTCTTCGGGTCAACACTGGTGGTGGGGAAGAGTGCCCTTACCACTTTGGTGCAAAGGGCAGCAGAAGGGACACCGAAGAAAGGAGGGATCTTGGGCAGAGGAGCGGTCTCGGGGAGAGAAGCAGTCTTGGGCAGAGGAGCGGTCAATAGTCAACCACTAAAGGGTCACATGGCTGACGTGGCGCTGATGTAGCGATGAAGTGGCGCTGATGTGGCGAAGCTGATGTGGCAACGGTGGTTATGGTAGTCTTTTAGGGTTTCTGATTTTTTTAAAGTTTCTGGGCTTGTTAAGCTTGTATGGGTATTAAGTGTATTTGGGTATTTGGGCCTATTAATATCAGGTCTGTTTGTAATTTAAGTCATTATGGCTCAAATTTGCCCTTCTTTTTAGGGTATGAGATTTTCCATTGTGGTTACAATGTTTTTGTGGTACTAGATTCGCCATTGCGGCTTAAATCTTTCATGCTTTTGAGGTACAAGGTTCGTCGTTGCGCCTTAAACCTTTCCCTTTGCATCTTCGTGGTATTGGATTCGTCGTCATGACTTATATTTTTCCCTTCATTTTCTGAGGTATAAGGTTCACCGTTGCGGCTTAAATCGTTCCCTTCATGCTTCTGAGGTACAAGGTTCACTGTTGCGACTTAAACCTTCCTCTCCATTATCTTCGTGGTACTGGATTCACCGTTGCGGCTTAAATCTTTCCCTTCATGTTTTCATGGTAATGAAACCTGTAGAATATGCTCAAGTGGGCTTTCAAGTAGGCCAGATTGTTTAGGATGCCATGCTCGCGATGAGTCAAATGCTCCTAACTAGATGAATGTGCATGATTAACGTTAATTTCATAAATTAATTCCTTTTGTTTTGGGATTATCTCCTTATGCCTTCTCAAATTTACGACGAGATTTGGCAGAATATCCTTAATTTGAACCATTCATTTCAGGTTTGATTCTTCTTACTAGTGGTCTTGTTTTAGAAAATTTCTAAATAACACTAGCAGATCCTTGCATACCTTATGATATTAGTCTTTTATCCATTATCTTGGTATAATAATACTTGGGCAGTGTGGCGAAAGAAATATTAGAGTCAAAGCTTGAAGAATTATTGGTCATAGAAAAATTGTCGAATATTTACAAGGAACGAAATAATTACAAGGAACAATATTAGATTCCTAGATACCAAATATGAGTTTCTTTGGTCTGAGAGTCATTTTCAGCTTGACATGTGCCTAGAAAAACCCGGAGTACTTTGTTGATGCCCCAAGATGTAAAGTTTCTCCGTCTTGTCACATTTGAAGGAACAATTGACCACTTTTCATGTTTGAGCTGCCCTTTTCAGGTTCTCAACTCAAAACCCCTTTGGTTTCAAGATGCCTTTTTATGGGTTTTTACCTTGGCCTCTCCATTTTTTTTAGGTAAAATATTTCTTCACCGAGTCTGAATTTACTGGGTCGTATAGCTCTTTGCCATCCATTTTAGTCAAAATGAGAGCTCCTCCAAAGAAAGCTTTCTTCACTACATATGACCCTTCCCAATTAGGCGTCCATTTTCCTCGAGAGTCTTTTTGTATGGGGAGTATTTTCTTCAAGACCAGATCTCCCTCGTGGAATTCTCTAAGGCAGACCTTTTTGTTGTAAGATCGCATCATTCGCTTTTGGTACATCTGACCATGATAGATAGGTCTTAATCTCTTTTCTTCTATCAAGTTCAACTGATCATATTTGGCTTGGATCCATTCTGCTTCGTCCAAATTTAGCTCGGACAAGACTTGGAGAGAGGGAATCTCCACCTCAATAGGTAAAATGGCTTTCATCCCATATACAAGCGACAACGGTGTTGCCCTAGTAGAAGTTCTGACTGAAGTTTTATAAGCAAGAAGGGCAAATGGTAATTTTTCATCTCAGTTTTGTAAGTTTCCATCATTTTTGCCATGATTTTCTTGATGTTTTTATTTGCTACCTCCACTGCTCCATTCATTTTTGGGCGATATGGAGATGAATTATGATGTTTGATCTTGAATTGCTCGCAAACCTTCGATATCGTGCTGTTATTCAAGTTCAATGCATTGTCCGATATAATCCTTTCCAACATCCCATATCAGCATATGATTTCCTTTTCTAGGAAATTGCTAATAGCAGACTTTGTAACATTGGCATAAGAGGCAGCTTCCACCTAATTGGTGAAATAATCAATAACTACAAAGATGAATCTATGCCCGTTAGAAGCCTTTGGAGAAATCGGCCCGATAACATCCATGCCCCACATAGAAAAAGGCCATGGAGAAGTCATGACATGCAAATGTGATGGACGTACGTGAATTTTATCTCCATAGATTTGACATTTGTAACATTTCTTCGCATAATTGATGCAATCAGTCTCCATAGTGGACCAGTAGTATCCAAATCTCATAATCTACCTAGCCATTTTGAATCCATTGGCGTGTGTTCCGCAAATACCTTCATGGACTTCTTCTAAGATTTTCCTTGCCTCTATAGCATCAACACATCTTAACAGCACCTGATCCTTTCTTCTTTTATACAAAATTTCTCTATCTAGGACGTACTCATTTACGAGTCTCCTCAATGTCCTTTAATCATTTTCAAAAGCTTTTTTAGGGTATTTACGATTTTTCACATATTGGAGGATGTCTTGATACCAAGGGTGGTCATCCTTTTCTTCCTCCTCAATCTCATAGCAATGGGCTGGAGCCTCGAAAATGCTCATTTGGATGAGCTTCATATCCTCTAGCCTGTTTACTTTTATCATTGAGGTTAGAGTAGCCAAAGCGTCAGCCATTTGGTTTTCCTCACGTAGAAGGTATTGGAATGTAACCTCGTTAAATTCCTTGATCAATTACAGGACCACCTTCCGATAATCAAGTAACTTGAAATCTCTTGTCTCCCATTCTCCCCTAATTTGGTAGATCACCAATGTTGAATCTCCGTATATCTCTAAGACCTTGATTCCTCGTTCTATGACTGCTTGAATGCCCATAATGCATGCCTCGTACTCTGCCATGTTATTTGTGCAATCGAAGTCGAGTTTACTAGTGAAGGGATAATGGTTTCCTTCTGGTGATACTAGGACTGCCCCGATTCCATTGCCCGTGGCATTTGAGGCACCATCGAAATTCAATCGCCAAGGATTCTCTGACGCGATACTCTCTTTAGTAGTTGCAATATACATTAGGTCCTCATTCGAAAAGTCAAAATTTATTGGCTCATAATCCTCTAGAGCTTTACTGGCTAGGAAATCTGCTATGCACTCCCTTTTACTGCCTTCTGGTTTACATAGACTATGTCGAACTCTGAAAGTAGGATTTGCCACCTAGCCATTCTTCCATTCAATGCAGTCGACTCCATCATGTATTTAAGAGGATCTAATTTCAAGATTAACCAAGTTGTGTGGTATAGCATTTCTCTGTTAATTATGAGATAAACTGGGCGATATAATTCAATCTTCCGAGGAAACCTCAAACTTCTTTTTGCGTGCAGGGTGGTGGTAGTTCTTGTATAGCCTTAACCTTGTCTGGATCGATTTCAATTCCTCTTTGGCTGACCACAAAGCCTAACAACTTGCCCGAAGTAGCTCTAAAAGTGCATTTGGTCGGGTTTAACTCTAACTGAAACTTTCTTAACCTCAAGAACAACTTCGTCGAGACCTTTACATGTTCTTCCCTAGTTCGAGACTTTGTAATGATATCATCAACGTAGACCTCGATCTCCTTATACATCATATCATGAAATAACGTCACCATGGCTCTTTGATATGTTGCCCTTGTGTTCTTAAGTCCGAATGGCATCACCTTATACTAGAATGTCCCCCATATTGTGACGAATGTAGTTTTCGCCATATCTTCAAGGTCTATTTTTATTTGGTTATACATAGAGAAACTGTCCATGAAAGAGAATAGTGAATGACCAACCGTGTTGTCTACCAGGGTATCAATGTGAGGTAGTGAGAAGTTGTCTTTTGGGCTGGCTTTGTTCAAGTCTCGATAATCCACACACAAGCGTACTTTTGCTACTTGGAGAAAACCCGTGTCAAACTGCTTTTGAACCTCTTCTTTTATTTAAGCAACACATCTGGTTGCATCCTTCGAAGCTTTTGCTGGACAGGCTTGCATTCCTCTTTTATTGGGAGCTTATTGACTACAATGTCGGTGTTTAACCTAGACATGTCTTGGTAAGACCATGCGAAGACATCCTTGAATTATCAGAGCAACTCAATAAGATCTTTTCATGTTTTTGCCGAAATACTAGTTCCAATTTTCACCTATTTATTTTCATCTTCATCTCCTATGCTCACAGTTTCGACTAACTCTTTATGGGGAAAAATCTGTTTTTCCTCTTGTTCTATCATTCACAGCAAATCGAGGGATAAGTTACTAGCTTGGTCATCCTCAAAGTCCTGAGGCTCTTCGGGACACATATCTTGCTCAAAATGAGGCTTAGAACCAGTGACAACGTTGCTCATATAATTGATATCCAAAGATCTGTCGAAAGAATGAGAGAGGTCCAATGAACAAAGTAAATTTAGGAATGATTGTATGGTATGAGTATGGGTATATATATATACAAAATTCAAGAATGATTATTTGCATGGATTAAGTGTGAATAAATTGTCTGAATGGAACGAAGAAATATGAAGAGATATTCGTTGAAATGGATTAAATGCATTTTCATTAAAGTAATGGATAATAGCCAAATGCCCTTTACAAAAGATCTCCATCGCTCTCGGGCATAGAGCGATAGATATGCGTCGAATATTACTTTGAAAAGATCTTAAAGGCTACAGGGAGCTCCTCCTCAGTCCGGTTGCCTAAAATGCTTCCTGGTGTGTATGGGCAAATTCGTGATAAGCTTCTTCCTTCGTTTTCTTCAGAGATGGAATTAACGTTTAGGTTTGTCGCAACTCTTCCAGTCTTCTTCTCTTCTTCAATCCTCATTCCACTGGAAACGAAAGTCTTTGATATGTGGGGAAAGATCATTGGCTCCCACTTGATCTCCCCTCCAACCAGTTGTGCTTTTCTCGTTTACTGTTTCTCGCTTCCTTTCAATCTCTTTCTTCTTTTTCTTTCATATCTGGTTTGTACCCCAGACCAAAATGATCCTATTTTCCTAGTGGTGCTGGTACATTGATTGCCCCTTGCAGATGTTTTCCAAGTCCTTTTCCTAGTAGTTCCCCTTTTCCAATTATTAATCGTAGACCCATTTTCGTAATCCGTGACAACTTTGGTTTGGGAATTTTGCTTCCTTCTGTAATGAACGTTGCATTAACGAATTCCAGTGATTGAAAGGAGCGTTCTACAGCCTCTTCATTTCTCTCCACATATGGTGCGTCACTTGTCACGGACGCGATAATATCCTCCTCTGCATTTATTGTAACCAATCTTCCTTCGGTTACCAGTTTAAACTTTTGATGAAGTGAGGATGGTACCGCGTCCGCTGAATGGATCCAAGGTCTTCCCAATAAACAATTGTATGAGGGCTTAATGTCCATTACCAAGAAGTCTACCTCATAGGTATTCGGGCCGATCTGCAATGGTATTTCAATTCGGCCCGTCACTTTTCTTTCCATTCCGTCGAAAGCTCTTACTATATTGTGGCATGTTTTCATGTAGGAGCTGTCGACTAGTAATCGTTCCAAGGTGGCTAGTGGTAATACATTTAAAGTTGAGCCATTATCAATGAGCACTCTAGGCAAAGTATTTCCCTTGTAGCTAGTAGTGATGTGCAAAGCCTTTGTCGATCCTATTCCCCCAGATGGGATCTCGTCGTCACTAAAGAAAATAAAATTATCAGCGTTGACGTTATTAATTAGGCGATCCAGCTTGCATATGAATATATCGTTAACTACGTACGTTTCATTGAGTACCCTCATCAGTGCATTGCGATGGGCTTCTGAACTTAGTAACAAGGCTAAGATCGATATACGTACTGATTGTTTGTGTAACTGCTCAACCACGCTATACTCGCTGTATTTTAAGAACTTTAAGAATTATTTCGCTTCTTTTTTTGCTACAGGCTCATTTACTGGCTCAAGCTTGTTGGTCTCTTTCTCTTCTGGTTTGAAGGCCAAGGCCTTTCCTTTTGCAGCTTCTTTCTCTTCTACTTTCAGATCGTAGATTTCCACTCACGGTAACAAGGCTTATGTCTTCTTTGGATTGTTCTTCTTTAGGCGTTATTATGTTACACCCATAGTTCTAATGGATTCTCCTACTATCCTTATAAAGAAACGGTGTAGGTTTTTGTATGATGACACAGGGTGTCATTTGCTTTCTTGTTTCGGTAACCTTGCGTGCAGAGATAATTATTACAGGGCGATCAGGCTCGTTCGTCCCTTTCTTCTCTGAGGCACATATGTCTTTCACCTCTTCTTCTTCTTCAAAGAACTCCAGTTCTTTACGGTCATCAAGTCTTGAACCAAAGCCTTGAACTTCGTGCAGTGTTGAATCTCGAGTCCCTCAATGTTATGAAAATTATAATAATTCTTGGCTATTATCGTCGTATCTCCACCATTCCGCGTGATTACTCCTCTGTCCATCATTTAACGCCATACCCATTTGAAAGATGATTTAACCTCTCTAATATTGATCTTAACGCTTTTATTATTCCACTCCTGCGATTGCATTTATCTCCTGATCGGGATGAGCAGGTAAAGGATTCCAGTCACGTTAGGTCTAGATGGCTTATCAAATCTTATACGTTTCGTCTTAATTAGTCTTTCCACTATCTTTTTGATGGTGAAACAGTTTTTGATGGAGTGTCCGACTACTCCTCCATGGTATTCGCATTGGACATTGGCGTCATACCATTTTGGAAAAGGTGGTTGTATTGGATCCGTGTAGTATAGGGCCACTGCATGTTGATCATATAACTGCTGATAAAGCTCTTTATATGTCTCCGGAATAGGGGTGAACTGAATTCTTTCGGTGTTTTTTCTTGAGCTTGGTTCTTACTTCGGAGGATTTTGGTAATTGCTTTCAGGGGTTTTAGATTGCATCATCATGATTGACTTCGCATAGTTTGGCCTGTACATGCCTGCATTGTTTATCTCGGCTTCTTTCCTTCTGGGGGCTGCTCTCTTTCCACTTTCCCCAGCGTTAATCTTACTGCTCTTGATTACGTGTCAATCATTTCTCCAAACATAACCATGTCTGAGAAACTTCTCATAGCATTTCCCAACAAGTGGTTGAGATATGGTGCCTTCAGCGTGTGGATGAAAATCATAGTTATCTCTTTCTCGGTTAATGGTGGCTGCACTTGAGTGGCCATATCTCTCTGTCGTTGAGACTATTGCCTGAAACTCTCACTCAGCCTTTTTTCCATATTTTGCAAGGTGATCCTATCAGGAGCTATGTCAGTGACATGACCGTATTGTTTCATGATGGCCTAGGCCAAGTCCTTCCATAAACTGATCCTTGCACGGCTTAACTGATTGTACCATTTTTTCGCGGATCCTACCAAACTGTCATAGAAACAGTGGATCAATAATTGGTCATGATGGACATATATTATCATTTTTCGGCAGAACATAGTGATGTGAGCTTCTGGGCAACTTGTCCCATTGTACTTCTCGAACTCTGAAGCTTTGAATTTTAGGGGCAGTACTTAGTCTGGGACTAGACTCAGTTCTTTAGCATCCATCCCACAGCAGATGTCAGCCCCTTCAATTGCTTTGACCTTATCTTCTAGCCACTTGTAACGCTCTTCTATTTGTTTGGAAACTTCCAGTTTTATTCTCTCTATCTCCATGATTTCGTAAAAATCAGGGTTGATGGGATTGACGGCATTTTCCCCTGGGTTAGACGCTGATCTAGTTGGATAATTGGCCTGGCCTGAGGTACCAACGAGATGTTACTGTGCTCAGATGAACATGAGAGCTCCTCGTGAGTTTGTTTTCGATAGAACTTGATTGTGTACGGGGGTAAAGCTAAGAGGGTATCGGGGGTCTTCATTCTCCTTTATTGGGCTTACTGTAAGGTTTTTTCCTTTTTCTGCTTCTTGCAATAGTTGGGTCAGTTGGTTGATTATGTTCCCTTGAGACTCAATAATCTGGTCTTTCATATCTTGCTGGACCCTCGCCAACTAGTCTTGCAACTGTGCTTACATTTGTTCTTGCATCTATTTTTGTAACTGCTCCAAGCTTTCTATTCTTTAGTCCATTGCTCTCCGAGTACCGTAAGGATGTGAGTTCTCTATGTTTCCAGATTTAACTATCTTGAATTTTTATTTAGTTAGAATCGTTGTGTAAAAATGTGAGAACGTAATGCGAATGAATGCATGTATGCAATGTAAGAGAAGGCGTTGATTCTGAATTCAATTCTATTAGATAAACTTCACTAGAAGACAAATTTCCTTACATAGAACAAGTTACATAAATGACTTTGCCTTAGTGCCTAAAGCCCTAATTTTCCTAAGAAGTTCGGCCAATTTTTGTCCTCGTGTTGACTTCAACTCATACTATAGCCTTAACTCCTCAGCTTCCATGGCTAGCATCTGTACGTGATCAGTCGCTTCTCACATCCATGTAACTGCTTCACCTATGACATAATCTCTCTCTCCGACTTGCGTCTGGGCCTGCTAGGTGTACCATTCGCTAGCTTCTAAATTCCTTTCTAGAATTGCGACCCTTATTTCGTTGTTTTGGAGTGAAGCTTTGAGCTCTTGTACTCTTTTCCTCAGTTCTTTATTTTTGGCTTGACTTGCCTTGAATTCTACTACAGAATTTTGACTACGGTGTCTATGTAGAGATTCCTCCAATTCAACGATTTTAGCCTCCATCTCGGTTATTTGGGCTTTTAATTTAGCTTTTTCAACTTGGCTTTCTAACAATTCTCCTTTTATGGCATTTTCCCGAGCTTGACCATCTTGAAAATTCCTTTTCCATTGCTCTGCTCGGTCCTATTGTTCTTGAATCTCTCGTCGTCATTGCTCAAAGGTCTTACCAAGCCCAGCATTGTTCATGGATTGACGAAGTTTCTTATAGTGTTTCTTTAAATCTTCCAAGTCTTCCTCGGCTTTATTCTTCCATTTTCTCAACTTTTCAGCCTCTAACTTGTGAATATCCACGTCCAGCCCTAACTTCATGTTATCCTCTTCCAAGACTTCTATCCTTTTTCCAAATTCCAAGCTCTTCCTTTCAAAGTCCTGCTTTTTGATGTCCAACACTGATGGAATTACTTGTAAGCATTCCTCTAGCGATTTGGCATCATCAAGGTCCGATGCCGAAATATTATCATTAACCCTTTTACTCCTCCACCAATCATACTCCGAAGTCATCATCGGGTTTGTAGCGAATACCTTCATCCTATGCGCTTGCCTCCATGCATTTGTTATCTCCCTGACCCTCTTCTTGTAGTTATCCCCTTTGTAGGTGAACTCTCATTGGGCTAAACCATGTGTTACTGGTATGAATGTCCTTGACTTATATTACCTCAACACGAGTAGAGGGGCATATCTTACAACTCCCTATACTCCAAGTAAGGGAACCCAGTCAAAACTACCACAACGATAAAGGATCTCATTGATGATAAGCCACGATGCCTTCCATTCTATGTCCTCTACTCGGAGATTTTGAAGAACTGCCATCCAGTTTTCTCCAGATATATTCAGCTCTTTTTGCATCGCTACAAATTCCTTCAAAGGCGAGTAGTCTACTAAGTATGCCTTATATGAAATCTTTTTCTTCTTCAAAAAATGGCTATGAAACCAGACTATCAGAAGTGGTGCACAGCCAATGAGCCTTCCCTCGCCTTCTCTTCGACAAGCACTCAACGATCTGAAGGTCTTAGCAAGGATTACCGGGACAGGTGTAACGCTCCTACTAAGGCGGTCGAAGAGATCCACAACTGCATCCTCTATGTGCCCTAATGCTTTTGGGAAGATAATCAGCCTATAAATACTCAAAGCGAAAAGGTTAACACGTTTCTTCATATCCGGGTGGGCTAATATCAGATCCTTCAGACTCTTCCAAGTGATGCATTTAGTGTCCCTTTTTACTTTGATTCTAGACGCCACCCACTGTTCACTCATCCCAGTTATATTTATCAACCTCTTCAGAAGGATCGGGACACTCACAGCTCTTGAATAAACCTTGTCAACTTGAATCTTCAGGCAATAGATTAGCGCGGTGTATTCCTCTACAGTGGGCGTCATGTCGAAACTCCCAAAGGAAAAGCAACTATAAGCGGGATTCCAAAGTTGAGTGAGAGTCCGAAAAAGGTGCTTATCTATTTTCACCTTGAGCAAATAGGGTAAATCTCCATATTCTCTATAAAACACCCGCTTCATTTCATCATTCCATTAACCCCAAATATCCTTTAGCGCTTGCACACTGTTTTGGGTCACATTTCCTCGAATGTGATCCAAAAATTTTGATAAATGACCTTCTGTCAAATTGTCTCCATTCTCGTGTTGTCTCTCTTCCGACCATAATCGGATGGTCATATTGTCTTCTACTCTATCACGAAACCCGTTTTCCATGTCGAAGCTCTCTTCTTGGTAATCGAGTATGAACCAACACGTTTTCTTGTAATGGAAATGCAAATGCACAAGATAAATCCAAGACAAAATAAGACATGTCAGTACATTAATCACAAAGGTAAAATATAATCATGAAACTAAGAACGGGAATAATAGCACATCTCACCTATTTAGGTGACTGCTAAGGTTTGTCGCGATATTTGGTAGTCTCTTAAGGTCAACTACATGCATTTTGAGTTCTAAAGTATGGGTACCTGAACCAGCCGATTCCTCTATCCTCACCCATTATAGGCTCATGCGGATGAGTTCGGTTCAGGGGGGATACATTTCCCGTATGTTTGCACGGAAGTCAAAACTTCACGAAAACATAGGTACGGATGTATTCTCGAAAACGATCCACTATCCTGCACGGAGGTGAAGACCTCACGAAGGCATAGTTTCACACTTCCACTTAAGGGGTAAAGTAACCGATCAATGCAAATCCATGAAATCCTCACTTCGATAGTGACCAAATTAGACTCAGAAATCAAACATATGAACATAAAATACAAGGATTACAAATTAAATTTAACTCGGATTTTGACTTTCAATCAAAAGACCAAAAATAATCGACTCACGACTTGACTCTCTTATTAGTCCGCAGAGGAGTCGCCAAGCTGTCGAAACCATTTTTTTGTATGTTAGTTTTGAGAATTATTTAAAAATTGGAAAATTGGAGTCGCCAAGCTGTCGAAACCATTTTTTGTACGTTAGTTTCGAGAATTATCTAAAAATTGGAAAATGGGAGTCGCCACCAATCTTTTAATTTGATGTGATTGGATCATCTAAAATGTTTGTTTTGTTAAAAAACACGGTCTTAAAAATCCAGAAGAATAAGTTCGGGAGTCGATTACGTGTAAGAAAGGGTTAGCACCCTCACACGCCCAAAATTGGTATCTAGTCGATCATTTAGTGTCTTAATTGTGGAAAATCGAAAATTTGAGTAAAAATTCAAAGTGCCATTTATAGATTAGAGGTTAAAACGAGACATTTAATTATTTAGGTTCAAAATAAAATTGCACCCAACACGTTAGGGCACAATTTTTTTTAAATCCCCTAAATCAATAGAATATCGAATAATTATCGACTTTCATGCTCAATTATTCGAGTTCAAGGAAAGATCACACTCGACACGTTAGGGCGCGTTCCCTCAATTTCCCTTCGATAAAAGAGCATTGTTTTTTTTTTTTTTGAAATAATTTACAAGTCTTAAAAGATGATATGTTTCATCTCTTTTTATTAAATCAAGATTTTGCAAAAGTATGGATAAAAACATACGAATTTACAAATAGAATAACCATCATTGATTTTGATAGGCCATTCGATGTTTTGAGTTCCAAAGAAAATAACACCCAACTCATTAGGGCGCTATCTTCAAATTCCCAAAAATGAACGAATTTTAACCAAAACATTTTACTAAAAGTACTGAAATAGGCATGCATTTCTTTTATTGAAGGGTCAAAAGCATGAACCAGGCATATAAGATGAAATGACATTTAAAAACACAAGTAAAACAATGACATATACCATGACAACATAATATAATAAATAATAAAAGATAAGTGGAAATCATGCTAAGCAAAACAATTAGCAAAATAATTAAAACCTAGAATTTAACAACTTGAGGTTGAAAATACTTAATTTTAGCAAAAGGAAATGGACATGATCTATTCGAAAGAAAAATAAGAGATAAAAAAAATATTAATTTAAAGCAAAACAAGATTTAAAATAAATGAAAGGAACTAAGGCTTAAGTTTGAACTTTTTGATTTTTAAAATGAAGTTCTGGGTGTTTAGGAGGAATTTAAAGATTAAATTAAAAAGGTTAGGGTTAGAATTTAAATAATAAAAAGATGGGGGGTCTAAAATAAATTTTTAGAAAATTTAAGTGTCAAAATATAATTTTTGAAAAGTCTAGGGGTAAAAATATAACTTTTGGAAAGTTTAGGGGATTAAGATACAATTTTTCAACGGAACAGGGACTAAATAGGCAAAAATCCTAAGACGTTGACACGTGGCACGATCCCAAGCACCTAAAGTACTTAAGGACTAAATCAGAAGAAGGATACAAGTTAAGCGATAAATTCAAAATAAATTAAAAATAAGGACGGATGAAACTGTGAATTTTAGAAAAAGATGGGGGACCAAACACAAAATAAACCATCAATGGAAAAACACGCGGATCTGCTCCAGGGTCGGGTCAGGATCATGGTCAAAACATCAAAACGACGTCGTTCTAGGGCCACTGACCTAGGTCCTAAACGGCGTCGTTTCATTAAGCTTTATAAACCAATATTTTATAAAAAAATTCATTTTAACCTTCATTTCTTAAAAAAACTTTAGACGCCCTCTCCCCTTTTCTCTTTTTTCTCTGAACCTTCCTCTCTCCGATCGAAGGGTTCGTAGTCGGCCCACCATGACTCCATCTTCCCTCTGCCGTTCGAAACGCCACATGCGCCATCCAGGTAGATGAAACAACACCCCTTTTAAATATTTCTTTCTTAAAACGTAGATCTAGGTTCGAATCCTTTAAGATTGAACTTGGATCTTTTTCAAAAGACCCCAAAATTTTTTTTCCTAGAAACCTTAGATCTGTCTTTTATTATTCTTTTTTATTTTGCCCTTTGTTTTTTTAAAAAAAAAATATTAGTAGATCTATTTTAGGTTCTTTTACCGATTTATTTTTTCAAACTAGGGTTATTTTTAGTTTTTATTTTGTTTCAAATTCTGTTTTCGAAGAAATAAAATATGTATATGCTTTGTTTTCGAAGTAAAGAAAAATACAAATGTGTATGTATATGAGATGATAGACCTTACTAGATTGATGGATTCTTGGTGATTGTCTTCAAACCTTCCTATTTGTAATCTCTGATTTTCTATTAATTTTTTTTTTGTATATATATATATTTGTGTATTTCAAAGAACTGTGAGGTGCTGCTAGATATAATACCTTTGTCTTTCTCTTTGCCAATCTCTGCTTGAATCTGATTCTTTGTAATTTGAATCTGTATTGGTTTTTTGTATTCAATTTTTCGTATCTTTTTTCTCTTTTTTTTATTTACAACTTTGAAATCGGGCTTTTATAGCCGGAAAAAATTACATGGATACTGTTCTTTTTGCCTATCTTCTCTGTTGCTTCTGTTTTGTTCCTTTCCTTCCTTTTTTGCAGGTATCGCCAGAGTGGTAAGGTTTTGGGACAACACCGATGGTGGGGAAGAGTACCCTTACCACTTTGGTGCAAAGGGTAGCAGAAGGGACATCAGGGAAAGGAGGGATCTTGGGTAGAGGAGGGATCTCGGGGAGAGGAGCAGTCTCGGGCAGAGGAGCGATCAATGGTCAACCACTGAAGGGTCACATGGCTGATGTGGTGCTGATGTGGCGATGACGTTGCACTGATGTGGCGAAGCTGACGCGACTACGACGGTTAGGGTAGTCTTTTAGGGTTTTTGATTTTTTTAAAGTTTTTGGGCTTGTTGGGCTTGTATGGGTATTGGGTGTATTTGGGCCTATTAATATCAGGTCTGTTTGTAATTTTTGGATTTGTAAATGGACTTTCAAAATTAATTTAATTTCAAATTTTGGATTTTTTTTGTTGGGTTTTTATTAATTTAGCCCAGTTAAAACTGGGCCTATACAATAGTAGTATAAATAATTTAATTTTCTTGAATGAGATTCAATTTCTCCATTGAACTATCAAATGATCAATTTAAATATTAAAATTAATGATACTGATTTTTTTATGCTAAAGTACTAAAACCCCTAAAAATATTTAAAAGTAAATTAAGCCCCTAATTGAGATGTGCAATCAATTGAGCTCACATTATCATCACTTTTATTCACATGGATTTAATGTAAAGACATGGTTTTATAAAATAAAAGTAAATAATTAATTGAAAGTAGAATATATCAGTAAAACTTATAATTACTTTAACAACCTCCGTTGATTTATGTTGGACTTGATTTTCAAACAATATGTTTAGATAGATATTTGAACAGAAGTTCAAACAAAAATACCAACAGTAAGCAAATAAGAGAATGAGAGAAATAAACTAAAAAATTTTGTTAGTGTAGCTCGGGTTTTCCTCCTTTCACCATACTAAGATCTTCAAGAGATGACACTTTAAAGAGTGCACAATCATTACACAAAAGGCATGTTTAATACAACAAGAATTCCTCAACAGAGGGCATCAACAATAACAGTAGCAACAAGATCATAACAACAACAAAAATAAAGATCTTCATTGTAGCAACAATAAGAAACCTTCATAGCTTAGAAATATCTCAACTCATCCCTCTAATTACAACAACAAGAGAAACCAAAAATAACAACTTATCAAGCTCAAACTCTCCATGTCATCAGCACATCCATAATATCCCCCTTTTTGTCAAAAAGCTCAAAGCAACTTCCCCTACCACAGCGTTCTCTCAAATAAGCCCAACCAATCTTGCAAATAATCCTTTCTCAACATTACTCTTCTGAAGATAGCAATACAAAACAAAAGACTTACCACACGAACTGATTTCATAGATGAGTAGCATCAAGAAATTGTATCATGTCATACTTCTCAAACTATTCTTTCATCAGTTTGTTCAGTTGTTTGATCTCCTATTCAAACAGGAGTCCGGCTAAATTTAATCTCAAATTATTTTTCATATGAAACCTTACCAATTTGTTTGGTAAGGGATTTGATCAAATGATCAATCTGCTTATCTTGTGCATCTTGATCAATTGGAGGGAGGTTTAATAAGTAACTTCCCGTACAGAATGTTAAACTGCATGATCAATAGAATAAAAAAGTATTTCATCTTGCTCATTCAAAACTTGCATAACACTATGTTTTTTAAGAGTAACCTCTTCATCACCTATCCTCAGTGCAAGTTTACCATTACCAACATAAAAAATAGCTCTAGTAGTGGCTAAAAAGGGTCGACCTAAAATCAAAAGTACCTTAACATCCTCGTCCATGTCAAGTATCACAAAATCAACAAGGAATATAAATTTATCTACTTTAACAAACATATCCTCAATAATACCCCTAGGATACTTAATTGATCTGTTAACTAGTTGAATATTCACCCTAATAGGTTTTGGTTCCTCTAGACCATGTTGCTTAAACATTTTATAAGGTATTAAACTAATGTTAGCACCTAAATAAGCTAAAGTTTTCTCAATGGATAAACTACCAATAAAACAAGAGATAATAAAACTCCCTGGATCCTTAAGCTTGGCAGGTAGTTTGTTAAGGAGAATGACTGAACATTCCTGATTAAACTCCACAATGGAAAACTCCTTTAACTTCCTTTTATTTGTCAAAAGCTCCTTTAAGAATTTGCACACTTGGACATCTGCAAAAGATAAGTTAATACGCAATAGTTTAAAAAGTTCAAGAAATTTATCAAATTGTTCATTCATGTGGTCTTTCTTCAACTTTGTTGGGTATGGTATCAGTGGTTTGTATTCTCTAATCGCATCATCTACTTGCTATCCTTAACCCCATCATCTTTCTTAACAACTTATTGTTTTAGCTTCTCTTCAAGTTCCTCAGTGAGGTCCACATGACAATATACCGTGGAGTAGTTAAATTGTCATGCCATCACAAGAGATCATTGATGGAGGTCATAGGCCTTTGTTATGGACCTTTTCCCATTCAATATTTTAAAAAACATGCAAGGTTTCTAATTTCTGGTTTCAATCATGAATGATCAATATATGCATGACAAGTACATGTGACATTATTCCCTAATCTATATGGCATGCTTATCTTATATATGCATGAACATATATTCACAGTCATATAATTATCATCATGCATATCTCATAAATATAAAGCATAAAATTAAATGATCATGACCAGCCAAAGTTTCCATGATTCCATCTTAGAAAAATAAAATTTCAAAATTACAAAATTCTCCCCAAAGCATACTTTGGGTATTCAATTTTGCCACCACGAACTTTTGTTGCGGTATCGGTTTACATTTCTGTCGTCATCTTTCCACCACCGTTTTCGTGTCGTTGTCGTTGCTGCTGCCGATCACCTCCATCGAATCACCACCAACCATCACCACCGGACCATTGTTGGCTTAGCTGGGTTGAAATTTGTGTCGTCTCGGTTTTTCGGTTTCACCTGGAAAATTTGAGTTACAAAGTTTTTATGTCTGTTTCTAGCCCATATATTTTATTCTGAATAAATAATAAAATAAAACCTTGCATGGAGATAATAGTCCACGATCTAAAATATACATGCTTGATAAATTAATAAATTACAATTAAATTTATAGGAATCACAATTTTGATAAAATTACTTTATCATCCATAACAATAAAATAATAACATATACTCATTCGCATGCCCTAAACATGCATACAATTACAAGAATGTCACATCTTATCAAATATAATCATACATGAAGAAGAGAGGGAATTTTGCTCGGTTTACAATATAAACATAGCACAACCGTAAGTCGACCTATATGATAAATTATTTTCATCATGTCCGCTAATCATGTGCTTCATATATTGAAATGGGAGACCTCAAAAAATAAAACACTTGTTATTTGACATACACATGTCAAACACATGAAAAAAAAAAAACTCACTAACCTTCAACAAAGTTGATCTTTCTAATACTTTTGAGCTTACTATCACCTTCGAGCTCAACACTCTTAATTGCATGAGGGACAACCTTAGGGTAAACCTTGACACCTTCAAGAATGAATGCCTTGAAAAGCTTAGTTGGTGTGACTTGGAGGTTACATCAAAACACATAAGTGGCAACACTCATTATTCTAAAATCAATTGAGACTTTTCAAGTCATTTATTTGTGTTGAAAGAAGAGAAGAATAAATTAATGATTGAGTGAGTGTTTTGATGTGTAGGAAGATAGAGAATTAAGATAGTATTTATAGAGAGAACTAAGACAATATTTATAAATTTGAACTTCGCTAATGATTTCTTTTCGCTTTTGGTTAACAAGATGTAAGGTCAAAATTTAGTTAATGAGATTTTGGTTATGTTAGCAACAGTTAATATTTTATGATTTTGAATATTTAAGTTTGAAAGTTCTTAAACTATACTTGCTAGTGAATTCAAGCAGTGTTGAAGTTCAATTTTCAGACATTGACTTTGAATAAGCTAAAATAATAAACAACACAAAATATATCTACGCGGTTTGGTTTCATTACATCTACGAGGTCTTGCTCATAGATATAATCAACTACCTTAGCAATACGTACAACATGTGATTTCAACCTCTAACAATTCCCAAATTTGACTCCTCACTTTGGTAACTAAGATCTAAACAACTCTCCTATAAGTTTTTCCCTGAAAACTTAAGACATTAATCAAGTAACACACTTTGATTTTTCACTCAATGCATTCACAAGAAATGTTCCTTAATGAACAAGAATAAGTGCCCTCAGTTCAATTTAACAGCAATACAAGTCTCATTAATTTATAAAGAAACGAGACTTGCCAACATACTATATCAATCATAATCAATCTTCCACAAAACCAGCAAGACAATAAGCACAAAGAATATATTCAATAAGTTCATGTAAGTGTTGAATCTTCAAGATACACCTCCAAGTTTAACCTGATTTAATCTAGTCTTGCCAAAGTTGGAAAGTTGATATCCTTAATTCAAATCCAAACCAATCTCCAAGATATGTGACTATATGCACATTGGATACAAAGATGGGCTTGCGATCGTCCAAATTATTAGCTAGAACCAAAGCCCTAATATTTTTTGCCAAAATTTTTACAAAAAATTATCTATATTTCTTATATTGGGTTTTTCTAATTTCATTTCTCAAATGTTTATCTTAATTTCTTTATTTGTTTCAAAAATACATATAAGGAATTGCCAGCTTTCGAAAGTGTAAATTCCAGATTCAACTTGTTAATAATTAACTTCATGTTAATACTCATGTACAACTATATTTATTGGGAGAGAATGGAAAGGAAGCGTAAAAGTAGAATGAAAACCACATAAAACAATTCTGAATTGACTATTGCAATTGTGTAACCTCCACTTGTAATGTAAATATTATACCTAGTGACGTAATTAATTCTCTTTGTAGATTGTGGGGTATAAGTCCAAATTGAAAACATATGGTTTAATCAGATTTTGCTAACACAAAGGATATATGAAACAAAATTTGTAGTCTTTGCAAACTATATACGATGTAAAACCCAATTATTTTTGTAAGTTTATATGTTTATTTTATTTCATTACATTTATCAAAGATAATACAACTCAAACACTTTGAGTAAAATAAAAATAAAGATGATCAAATCCTGAAGACCACCGCTCTTATTAATACAACAATAGAAAGATAAATTAACATTTTAGTTGCAAGCATCGGGATTAGCCAAGAGGTAAGCTTCAATGGCCTTGTAAACTGTCTCACTCCTTTGAATGAGAGCCTTGATTTCATCTTCAGTGATTACATAGTCGCCAATGGTGTAAAATTTGATCGAGCTCTTGCAAACACTTCCCCCACTTGCAGCAGCCACAAATTGATTCTCATGGCTAATTTTCTCAAGCTTGTCCCCTAAAGGTCCGCCTTCGATCAAACTGTAACTGTATGACAAATTGTTTTCATCATGTCCTCCAATCATGTGCTTTATATATTGAAATGGAAGACCTGAGGAAATAAAATACTTGTTATCCGACATACTCATGTCAAACATGTACAGAAGAAAAAAAAAATGAAAGAAGGTGAAAATTAAAGAACTAACCTTCAACAAAGGTGATTTTTACAATACTTCCAGGCTTACCATCACCTTGGAGCTCAACACTCTTAATTGCATGAGGGGCAGCCTTGGGGTAAACCTTGGCACCTTCAAGAACAAACGCCTTGAAAAGCCTGATCGGGGCGATTGGGGAGGTTACCTCGAACTCATAAGTTACAACACCCATTATTCTAAAACAATTTCAAGTATTTTCTTTGAGCTGAAAGAAGAGAAGAAGAAATGGATGAGTGAGTGAGTGTTTTGATGTGTGGGAAGCTACAAAACTAGTATAGTATTTATAGACTGAACTTGAAGATTAGGAACTTGATTATTTCAATTTGTTATTGGATTTATATCCAATATTGTTATTAATTTTTATTAGTCGAAAAAAGCATCCTAGATATGTCCAAGTAAATTTCCAATTTATGACTTCAAATATATATAAAGAGTAAAATGGTGATATAAGTATCAAGTGTTACAGGAAGTGATGAAAAGTAGTAAGTTGAAGGTCAAAGAAATCAACTGATCCGAGATGCTGAACATGAAGCATCCACTACTCCTATAATTCTATCCATATTTAATATTAATAATTAAAAAGTTAAAACTACAACCTTTAAGTGCCAAAATATATAATTTTTGTAAAAATAAGTACCATTATACCAAAAATAAAAACACAAATATCACATTAGAAAAAGTGTCTTAAGGTATGCTTTAAGTTAGGGGTGATCATTCGATCGAATCGAGTCGATCGAAATTTTTTTGAGTTAATCGAGTTAATGAGTTCTATTTTATCATCCTAACTCGAGTTAAAATTTTTTCGAACTGAGTCGAGTAAAATGAAATTCGAATCAAATTGAATTGCGAAACCTCCAATTAAAATCTTGTTACAATATAATAAATTTTTTTAAATTACTATAATTCTTTTAAAATATAAAATTTGGAATTTTTATAAATATTAAGAAATTTAAAAATTAACTAAATTAATTAACTAATGAATACGACAAAGAACAAAATATGAAAATAATAGAGTAAAAACTAAGAAGCGAAATAATACCCATGAAATAATTCACCTAGATTTTATCTGTCACTATCAATCTAAATTACACAATTTCTTTATTTAGTATTTTGATCCGTAAAAATCCCTAAATTATGCTAATATCTCTTCCGAGAATAAGAGCAACTGACTCTATATTGATTAATTGAAAAAATTTCTAAATAAAACATCTATTATCGCATTAACTTGATATATGGAATCCCCTATTAGATTTTACTCTTGTTCGATAGATTTATGCCGTCCTATTTCTAAAATTGTATGCAACTCCACTTAATTACGTAATATCTACTCTTAAACAAGGTTTATTCATTCTTTGATTAAAGCACATCAAACACGGATCAATAATCTAGAAATATCAAACCAATAATTAAACACATATATTTGAGAATAAGATCTAATTGTTTATTGCGTAAAATAAAAATCAAAAGATAAAATTCATTATAGGGTTCATCTTTCCTAAATATTTAGAAAATTAGTTCATGCTTGAAAATAAAAACATCCAAAACACAATATAACCAAAATAAATAAAGAAACTCATGATAATCTACTAAGAAATCAACTGAGAACATTCAATTTTGATTGAAATCTACTTCAAAATCGATTTCAATAGTGTTTTTCGAATCATTTTATTGAGTATTCTATGACAACCCACTCCTATTTTCTTATTTTTGTCATAAATATGTCTTAAAAAACCTCAAAAGCATATAATAAAGATTTGAACACAAGTTAATCATGAGATAAACACTTAATCACCAAATCATGACTTAAATTCTGAAAAAAAAAAAGGTATTTGAATATAATAATAGTATTGTTAAAATAGAAGAATAATAATAATAATAATAGTAGAGTAATTTATTGTAATTATCAGTGATACAAGTTCTATTTTATCATATTAAATCAATTTGAAATTTTTTTTGAATTGAGTAAAATCAATTTGAGTGAAATTGTTTAAGTTAAAAAAATTAAACATGTCAAATAAAAATTAGCTCCTATCTGGTGCTTCATATATTGGAATGGAAGACCGCTTGTTATCCAACATACTCATGTTCAATTTCTCAATGTCAAACCTTGTTGTTTTCATCTCTGTATGGGTTGATCTGCTAAAACCAAACTAGCTCCGATACTGCTTGTTGGGGTTTGACTCAATTAAGTAACCAACAAGTAAAAATAGCAGAAGAAATTGAGCACACAAACTTAATGTGAAAAACCCCCTCCAAAGAGTGTAAAAAACTATGGACAAATATAATTTTACTATAATGAAAAAAGAACAAAGAGTACAAAATATGGATATAAAAACTAAACCCTGAAATACGAAAACAAAGAACCCTCAAGATTAAACACAAAATTCTCTAAAAGTGTTATGAGTTCTAATCTTTCATAGTTGTATTTTCTAAGATTGTAAAAGAACCTATTTATAGGCTAAATTCGTAGATCTAAATATAATAAAATAATCTAAACTAATCAAAGTTTGATTAAAAACAAATAAATAGAATTTAACTAGGAGATTATCACTCAAATTTGACTGAAATACATGACATACTCAACAGATATGATTTATGTTCCCCAATGTACACTAAATTATACACACTTAAGAAAGGGAGAAATTGGAATGATTGAAAACAAAGGCTAAAAGCCTTTTTATAGGGGAAAAAAAAAAAAAAGGAAATTTTTGGATTGGTGGTGTTAGGCTAAGTTAAAAAAGAAGAAGCAAAAATCGATAAACTAAATCTAATCGATATGAATAAATCTAGTTCGGTTGTTTCAATTTTACCTTTAAATTCGATTATATTGATTTTACATTTAAATTTGGTTCGATTATTTCTCTTATAGTAAAATTTCCAATTTATTCGGTTTTACCTATTGGCTAATCTTGAAACCTACATCTAGGATATAGGTTGCTTTGAATTCTCATGCTTGATTTTAAAGAGTGGTCATTGCTTTTTAATGGTGTGTCTTTGATATTTTTTTTTTCCCTCTTAAAACCTAAATTGTCTTATGATTATTTTAATAAGAGTGGTGGTGGTAATTGAGCTTTGGTCATCTTTATTTTCATTACAGTCAAACAATTTGGGTTGTATCATATTTGACATTTACTGAAATACAATAAACATATAAACTCACAAACAAAAAGAGTTCTACCATTGATGAGTGAAAATTTACAATGCAAGTTAAGGGTATGCATTTAGTCGGTTTGGTCGATTTAATTATTTTATGACAATAATTGAATAAATCGAAAATTTATTGCAAGTGAATTTATTAAACCAAACTTAAAGGTAAATCTGAAACAACTGAACTGAATTTAGTTGGTTTGAAAGTGGAACAAACACACCGACATAAACAATTAGGAATATTTGGATTGGTGGTGTTCAACTATGTTAAAAAAAGCAAAAATCGATAAATCAAGTTTAATCGAACTGACTAAATTCATTTCGGTTGTTTCAGTTTTACTTGTAAGTTTGATTATTTTGATTTTACCTTTAAGTTTGGTTCAATTAATTCACTTACAGTAAATTTTTTGATTTATTCGATTATTGTCATAAAATAATCAAATCGACCAAATCGATCAAATGCACACCCCTAATTTGCATTGTGAATTTTCACACCTTTTTTGTTTGTGAGTTTATATGTTTATTTTATTTCAGCATATGTTGAAGATGATACAACCCAAATTATTTGACTGTAATGAAAATAAAGATGATTAAAGCTGATCACCACCACCACTCTTGTTAAAATAATCATAAGACAGTTTAGGTTTTAAGAGGAAAAAGAAAATATCAAAGACACACAATTAAAAGCAATGACCACTCTTTAAAAGCAAGCATGAGAATTCAAAACAACTTATATCCTAGTTGCAGGCTTCAGGATTAGCCAAGAGGTAAGCTTCGACAGGCTTGTAAACTCCCTCACTTCCCTTAATAAGAGCCTTGATTTCATCTTCAGTGATTACATTGTCGCCAACAGTGTAAAATTTCATCGAGCTCTTGCAAATGCTTCCTCCACCTGCAGCTGCCTCAAACTTGTTGTCATAGCTAATTTTTTCAAGCTTGTCCCCCACAGGTCCACCTTCGATTAAATCGTAACTGTATGAAAAGTTATTTTCATCATGTGCTCCTATCTGGTGCTTCATATATTGGAATGGAAGACCTGAACAAATAAATACTTGTTATCCAACATACTCATGTACAACACGTTAAAAAATGCTAATGAAAGTGAAAACGAAATATCTGACCTTCAACAAAGTTGATCTTTACGATGCTTCCAGAGCTAGGATTAGCTTCAACCTCGATACTCTTGACTGCATTGGGGGCAGCCGTGGGCCAAACCTTTGGAGATTCAATAGTAAAGGCCTTAAAAAGCCTGGCAGGAGCGACTGGGGAGGTAGACTCATAGTCATAAGTGACAATACCCATGATTCTAATATTAGTTGAGACTTTGAGCTCAAAGAGGAGAAGAAGTGGATGATTGAGTGAGTGAGGTGAGAGATGATAGAGAATTAAGATGCTATTTATATACTGAACTTGAAGAGTAAGAGTTTATAATTCTCATATTTTAATTGGATTTATATCCAAATATTCATTGAATTGGAAGTAGTCAAAAGAGGCAGCCACAACTTCTTATTAAATCGCCAATTGTTGACTTCAAATATTGTGTCAGTTTGTCTTTCACTTTATTTATTTGCTTGTTTTCAATAATGCTTACTTAAATATTTAGAGGTGATAATGAAATGTGCTGGCAGAGATTTATGGTTCAATTAATTTGATGTGTTGACGGTTTTTATAAGCACTGATTAAAAATTGTTTAATTATTATCTTAAGAACTAATTTTTATTAAATTCAAAATAAACTGTGTTAGTTGCAATTTTTTTTCTAAAATATAGCGTTAATCGGTACCACTAAATGTGAAAACAGACAGTGAATTTTCAATATAATAAAACGAACGCAATTTCAATTAACTAGTTTATTATCTTAACAAAAGAAAAAAAAATACTAGTTTGTCATCGTTGTGAGGAAAACTAAACAAAATAGAATAAAATTATTGTCAAATTCGTGGGAAGACTTGGACCATCTAGAAAGCAAGCTGCCTGGGAAAAACGTATTTTTTTTTTTATAATAAAGATTTGAACACAAGTTAAAATAAAAATATTCGACCAAATCATGATTTAAATTCTGAAAAAAAAGAACGTAGCTGAATATAATAATAGTGTTGTTAAAATAGAATAATAATAATAATAATAGTAGAGTAATTTATTGTAATTATTAGTGATACAAGTTCTATTTTATCATATTAATTCAATTTGAAATTTTTTCGATTTGAGTCAAATCAATTCGAATGAAATTATTCGAGTTAAGTTAAAAAAATTAAACGTTTCAAATAAAAATATTGTTACAATATAACTAAAACCATGTTAGAGCATATACATTTGAAACTATATATATTTGAAAATATTTTCAAAGAAAAATAATAAAAATAATACTTGAATATAATTATTTTGAGTCATTAATTAGGTCTCTACAATTATTGTTTTAGAAATTTTTTTACTCTTACTATGAATTGAAGTAATTCATGTTCATTTTATTATTTTTTTAGAGGTAATTCGCTATGATAAAGAAAATATAATAATATAATATAATTACTGTCAAATTATTGTACCAAGGATAATAATTAAGATCAATCTCTACGTCAACCTCACTACTCAGTTTGTCTATTCCCATCGTGGTAGGTATGAAACGCACAATTCTTTTAGAATTTAGAATATCTTACACCTTAACATCTTATATTGATAAAGGAGGTGAACGAACATTTAATTTTTCCGTTAGGATTTAACATATAAATTTTCTTTGTTTTAGTTTAATAAAATCTTCTTAGTTATCTTAGTTTAATTTTAATGGTAATTAAATTTTATTTTATTGATTTGGATTGAATAACAATTGAATAGATGTTACTAAGCAACTTAGGATTTAACAATATATGTTGATCAATACGTGTACCAAACGTTAAGAATTTTCACTCATCAATATATTAAGTAAAACCTTTATATATATATTTTGTTTCATTATATGTCAAGGATGATACAATCCAAATTCTTTAACTGTAATGAAAATAAAGATGATCAAAGCTTGATCACGACCACGACTCTTATTAAAATAATCATAAGACAATTTAAGTTTTAAAAGAAAAACGAAAATATCACAAACACACCATTGAAAGCAATGACCACTGCTTAAAAGCAAGCACGAGAACTCAAAGCGATCTATATCTTAGTTGCAGGTTTCGGGATTAGCTAAGAGATAAGCTTCAATAGGCTTGTAAACTCCCTCACTCCCTTTAATGAGAGCCTTGATTTCATCTTCGGTGATTACATTGTCGCCAACAGTGTAAATTTTCATCGAGCTCTTGCAAATGCTTCCTCCACCCGCAGCTGCCTCAAACTTGTTCTCATAGCTGATTTTTTCGAGCCTATCCCCCAAGGGCCCACCTTCAATTAAACTGTAGCTGTATGAAAAATTATTTGCATCATGTCCTCCTATCTGGTGCTTCATATATTGGAATGGAAGGCCTAAACAAACAAATACTTGTTATCCAACAGATTCATGTAAAACACGTTAAAAAATGCAAATGCAAATGCAAATGAAATATCTAACCTTCAACAAAGTTGATCTTTACGATGCTTCCAGAGCTAGGATTAGCTTCAACCTCAACACTCTTGACTGCATTAGGGGCAGCTGTGGGCCAAACTTTGGCAGCTTCAATAGTGAAGGCCTTGAATAGCCTGGCAGGGGCGACTGGAGAGGTAGACTCATAGTCATAAGTTACAACACCCATGATTCTAATATTGCTTTGAGTTGAAAGGAGAGAAGAAACGGATGATGGAGTGTTTGAGGTGTGGGATGATAGAGCTCTAACATGCTATTTATAGACAGAACTTGAAGCCTATGAAATTCATTATTCTCATTTTTTAATTGGATTTATATCCAACATTGTTATTAAATTTCATTGGATTGGTACTAGTCAAAATGGATAAAAGCCTTCTGCCCTGAAATGTGCCCCACCTTATACTTTATTAAGGCGTAAATATTCATATAAAAGTCTTTAAATAATGATATAAGAGAGAACATGAATACAAATAATTTCTCTAAATTAAATTTATCTATGTGAAAAACAAAAACACAAATATATGATTCGTCCTACCCCTTAAATAATATAGACTAATCCCATGAAATAAAAAATAGAAAACTGTAGATGAACCTGTAAATTATTTTTTTCATATTTATATTATAATTTTTAATCTTATTTTTCTCCTATTATGCATCAATTTATCACATTTTTTTATATTCAGCTGGTCATTCTGATTCTATTTTTTTTAAAAGCATTTTGGTTGTGTTTATTTTGTGTCTGTGATTCATACTAAAACTTTTATCGTACATATATGTGTGATCAATTTATAAATATATTAACCATATGTTTGATTTTGTATATGTTAATTTTAGATATTTTATTTAAATATTATATAAAAGTATGAAAAACAAAACATGCCACAAAAATAATGATGGCAATCATTTAATAAAAAAGGTATGTAATTTTTTTTCTAATTGAGTAACTACTCGATTAATCCGTGACACTAATTCAATTAGGGATTTAAATAATAACGTAAATACATAATGTGAGTGGGAGAAAATATTTTACGTGAAAAAACTTTTTTAAAAAAAAGTATTTAATAATGATATAAATTTATTCAATAATAATAGTATAAATACACCAACTCAATAAATCTTGAGGAATTAAATATTAAAAATTTAAGATATAAAATCTATTATTTAAATTAATTGCAGAATATAATTAAATTATTTAATAAATATATTTTAAATTATAAAAAACTATATTCTACATTTGGATAGGGGGGCGGCTTATTTGGCAGACGATTTTTATTCGACAAATTCGTGGGAAGACTTGGACTATCTAGAAAGCAAGTTGCCTGGGAAAACGTGATTGAATAGATTAATAATAGTGTTCTTTTGGCCAAGTGTTTTCATTTGGATGCTCTCCAATTCAGGAAAAAAGAAACGAAGTTAGATACTATATTTTTATTAACATATAATTGTAATAATATATGCTTTTTATCCTTATTAGGATGTTAGAACTCTTGGCATTGAGTATTTATTTTTGAATTTCCATAAATATTATAATGTATTATTTATTTATTGACTAATTTGGCCATGCAAGCTTTCTTGATATTTGCATTTTAATAATAATTTTTTTATTTAATTTTTTGAGTAATTTTATCTCGTGTCTCGTTAAAAGAAACATTCGAGTATTTATACATATTATTATGGTTCATGATTTGATTGTATTGTTCATGGACTTAACCTCACTATTCATAGGACTGACATTTTGAGCGGACTTCGGACATGCTGGACATGTATACCGTTTTGGGTCATCTGCCAAACCTCGCGGTCCCCCCCCCCCCAAATGCGAGCTCCTTTGGTATACATGTGAGATGATGCTGCGAGCTCCCCTTACTATCCTTTCACTATACGTCTTGCACATATCCAACTGGTGAGGTCTGATCAAGTCGCGGGTTGATTTTAAGTTGATAATCATTAATGTATAACAATTTTTATATCCTATATAAAAATCATTATTGATGGAAATTTTGTTTATTTTTTTTTCTAGCTTAGAAAAGTTTAGTCTTTTAGAAATGTCGTAACAGTATATGTGAAAAATCGAGATGGAATAATCATGACAAATTTTAGTGATGAAAATGTAATAGTTTAACGGAATTTTTATAACAAAAAAAAATTGAAATGTGACAAAATTTAGTGACGCAAATAATGACAGAAAACACGTTGCAATGGCTGCCCGAATGGAAAACGCAAACAATTGTGACGAAAAGTCGTACCGAATTTAATGACGAAATCAATCAACGTTGTGAAAATCCTTACAAATATTAGATTATTAAATTAAACATTAATAATATTGCTAACCTTTTTAGACTAAAATTATTCATTCAGTTGTTATTGATAATTAACAATTAGTTGAAAATATTGACAATAAATTTTGTAAATTTAAAGATTAATAGTTCTTGAATGATAATTTATCCTGAGTAATAGTTGTTGAAACCATTTTTTTACGTTAGCTTCGAGAATTATCTAAAAATTAGAAAATGTGAGTCGTCATCAATATTTTAATTTGATGTGATTATATCATCTAAAATGTTTGTTTTGTTAAAAAGTACGGTCTTAAAAATCCAAAAGAATAAGTTCGGGAGTCTGTTACGTGTAAGGAAGGGTTAGCACCCTCACACGCCAAAAATTGGTACCTAGTCGATCATTTAGTGTCTTAATTGTAGAAAATCGAAAATTCGAGTAGAAATTCAAAGTGTCATTTATAGATTAGAGGTTAAAACGAGACATTTAATTATTTAGGTTCAAAATAAAATTGCACCCAACACGTTAGCGCACAATTTTTTTTAAATCCCCTAAATCAATAGAATATCGAATAATTATCGACTTTCATGCTCAATTATTCGAGTTCAAGGAAAGATCACACCCGACACGTTAGGGCGCAATCCCTCAATTTCCCTTGGATAAAAGAGCATTGTTTTTTTTTTTTTGAAATAATTTACAAGTCTTAAAAGATGATATGTTTCATCTCTTTTTATTAAATCAAGATTTTGCAAAAGTATGGATAAAAACATACGAATTTACAAATAGAATAATCATCATCGATTTTGACAGGTCATTCAATGTTTTGAGTTCCAAAGAAAATAACACCCAACTCGTTGTAACACCCTTATACCCGGTTCACACGTATAAACTCGGTATAGAAGTATTACATACAGTATCGGAGATTTTAACACGAGTATAATAATAATTTTTTTTTCAAACGATGTGTTTTAAGTTATTTTATTCAAAATACATCATTTCAATTCATCAACTCGTAGTAATCCAAAACAACATTTATATCCACCCATTGGAGACACATAATAATATCATTTGTACAAGCCATTTTTACCAAAAATAATGTACCTAAACTGAAGTCTTCCAATAGTGATGTGATGTAATGAAAGGTCCCTTAGCTTGACTTCAACTTCTCGTAGCTTTTGTACCTATGTGTTAAAATAAACGCGTTAAGCCGGTGAAGGCTTAGTAAGCACTACAAAAGTAATGAATGATCATTTAAGTACTCGTGCATATAAACTTCTTGCCTTACTTACATGCAACTTGTAACTTACCACAATGAAACAATTTACGCTTTTATCCACTTTCTGTAGCTTAGCCCATAGTAGACTTTCATAGAACCGTCAGGATATACGAAACAAACAGAGAGTACCAAAGTACTAACAGAGAGAACATAAGTGCTGGGCAACAGAGAGTACACACAGTGCTAAACAGAGAGTACACACAGTGCTAAACAGAGAGTACACAAAGTACTAATCAGAGAACACATAAAGTGCTAATCAGAAAGCACACACAGTGCTAATAACAGAGAGCACGAGACGTGCTAAACAGAGAGCACGCTAGTGTTCCTTAATGGCATGCCACTACTATCACAATGATTCTAATTTGTCTACTTGGGCACAATCTCAATTAGCATCATTTCTCATAAATGATATATCTTACATAAATACATCATCAAATACTTCACATTTATATTTTCAAAGCTGTTCACTTACGTCACAGTCACTAAATTATTTATATCTTGAGTTACAGAATTCGAAATTATAATCCGCTTGATGTTTCTGAAACTAGACTCAATCATATTTTTACCATAAAATTTTCAGAATTTTTACTTTAGCCAATTTGTACAGTAAATGCTTTCAATTTACCCATCGCTGCTGCCTGACAGTTTCGATCTTTCTTCACTAAAAATTATCTATATTTTAGTACAGAGAACAAATGATGTTCCCGTCTATTTCCATTGAAAATAGACTCATTAATTATTCAGCCATATAAATTTCAGTCTCTAATAATTTTTCTATATTTTTCTATGATATTTCAAAGTCAGAACAGGGGAACTCGAATCTACTCTGACCTTGTTATACAAAAACTAGTATATCTCGAAATATACAATTCCTTTTCTTTCACTATTTCTTTCATATGAAACTACACTCAATAAGCTTTAATTACATATATATTTTGACCCTTAACTCTTTACATACAATTTTTGGTGAATTTTTGAAGTTAATCCTCTATTCTGTCCAAACTGTTTTACTAAATCACATATTAATCCCTTCATTTTGTCATTGCAAACATTCAAATTATGTACCTATATAACAATTTTTATGCTAATAATTCACATACCATTAGAGAAATTAAACTATAATTCAAAATTCTTGTAGTACTTATAACAAAAAGGCTGATTTCCTTCTCTTTTCACTCTTAGCTTTTCTCTTTTCCTTTCTCTTCAATTTGATCCTTGCCTCTCTTCTCTTTCTCTTCAATTTCACATAAACACATATAAGCTATAAGCTATAATTCAATAATTTTCATGCTAAATAACAGTAAAGTACATGTATGTCATGAGAATTTAACCATTTCTTACCTTAACCCTTGAATTCAAAATTTCTCAATTTAGTCCCTATGCTCTCTAACACCTCAAAATGAATTCTATAAGAAGTTTGAGGTGTCTACTAACCCCCTTCTATACTTTTCTTTCAGAAATTTTAAAGAAAATAGGAGATTTTGGAGCTTGGAGGGCTTAAAAATTATGGAAGGACCTATTTGAAATAAAATCAAAAGTTGGATAGAAGAGAGAATGACAAGAACGGTTGAACTAAGAAAAAAGTTGATATTTTTGCCTTTTAATTGATTTTTTAACCTTTTTCAAATTCTATAGAAATCTCACTTAAAATATCTCACTTAATAAAAATGGTAAAATTGTCTTTTAGTCCCTAGACCTTCCAACTTTACACTTTGGCACAAAACTTTACCTCCAAAAATATCTTCCAAAAAATTACTCTTTTGCCCCTCCTCAATCAATCTAATTCCCATGATGACTCAAAATTCAATTTGGATAATTCACTATTTAGTCCCCCATATTTCCTCTCCTTTACTATTTAATCCTTAAAAGTTTCTAACCTTCCTTACTTCAACTAAACATTTCTATTCTCAATTCTATTTTATCACTTAAATCCGGTTCAAGAACGCAAATGTTACAATTCTCCCCCAAAAATAAATTTCGTACTCGAAATTTACTTGCACCAAACAACTGTGGATATTGTCGTCTCATTGTTTCTTCTCTTTCCCATGTGGCTTCCTCTAAGTTATGATGTCTCCATAAAACTTTTACTAAAGGAACCCTTTTATTTCTCAACTCCTTTACTTCTCGAGCTAAAATCTTTATCGGTTCCTTTTCATAAGTTAAATCCAGTTGTATTTTTATAACCTCCTAAGTAATCACATGAGATGGATCACACCGATATCTTCGTAACATAGACACATGAAAGACATTATGAATCTTGTCTAATTCTGGAGGGAGAGCTAATCGATAAGCCACAGGACCAACTCGTTCAAATATCTCATATGGCCCGATAAATCTTAGACTTAATTTTCCCTTTTTACCAAACCGGAGAACTTTCTTTCATGGAGACACTTTCAAGAAAACTTTTTCACCCACATTGTACTCTATATCTTTTCTTTTCAGATCAACATATAATTTCTGTCTATCTAAAGCAGCTTTTAATCGGTCTCATATTAACTTTACTTTCTCTTCAGTTTCTTGAATCAGATCAGGACCCACTAACTTACGTTCACTCAGTTCTGTGCAACACACAGAAGTCCTACACTTTCTTCCATATAATGCTTCATACGGTGCCATATGAATACTTGACTGATAACTGTTATTATAGGTGAATTCAATCAACGACAAATATTTTTCCCAAATACCTTCAAACTCAATAATACAGCTTCTCAACATGTCTTCTTGAATCTGAATCACCCGTTCTGATTGCCCATCTGTCTGAGGATGATGTGCTGTACTAAAATTCAATTGAGTACCCAAAGCTTCATGTAATTTTTCCCAAAACTTTGAAGTAAATCTAGGATCCCGATCAGAAATAATAGATACAGGCACACCATGAAGTCTAATTATTTCATCTATATACAATTGTGCATACTTATCCATTGAGAAGTCAGTTCCTACAGGAAGAAAATGAGCACACTTGGTTAATCGATCAACTATCACCCAAATAGCATCTTTCTTCTTTGGTGAAAGTGGCAATCCTGTGACAAAATCCATTATAATTCTTTCCCATTTCCACTCTGGAATGATTATCGTTTGAAGCAACCCTGATGGCACTTGATGCTCTGCTTTTACCTTCTGACATATCAAGCACTTGGAAACATACTCAACTATATTATGTTTCATCCCTTTCTACCAATAAAATGGCTTTAAGTCATGATACATCTTGTTACTTCTCGAATGTACAGCAAACGAACTATGATGAGCTTCATCCAAAATTCTTCGTTTCAAATCTTCTTGATTAGGCACACATAACCGATTATGAAATCTTAAACTTCCTTCACTATCAATTTCAAATTCATTACCTTTGTCTTCTTCAAGTTGTTTCTTTATCTTCATCAACTCTTCATCATCTTTTTGTGCCTTTTTCACTTCTTGCAATAGAGTCGGTTTTACTCTGAATTCAACTAATAACTCACCCTCTTGTTGCATTTCCAAATGTGCATTCATTGCCTTTAGGGCTGTCATTGACTTTCTGCTCAAAGCATCAGCTACTACATTCGCTTTCCCGGGATGATAGCCAATGATACAGTCATAATCCTTAATCAACTCAATCCACCTCCTTTATCTCAAATTCAACTCTTTTTGAGTTAGCAAATATTTCAAACTTTTGTGATCTGTATAAATATAATACTTTTCTCCATATAAATAATGTCTCCAAATTTTCAATGTAAACACCACCACAGGAAATTCAAGATCATGTGTCGGATAATTCTTCTCATGTGGCTTCAATTGCCTTGACGCATATGCAACTACCTTTCCATCTTGCATTAATACACAACCCAAACCATTATAAGATGCATCACTGTAAATCACAAATTCTTTACCAGATTCTGGTTATTTCAACACCGGAGCTTCAGTTAATGTTATCTTTAATCTATCAAAGCTTTGTTGGCATCTTTCATCCCACTCAAACTTCACATCTTTTTGTAACAGTCTCGTTAAAGGCAATGCAATCATAGAGAATCCCTAAACAAATCTTCTGTAATAACCAGCTAAACCAAGGAAACTCCTTACCTCTATCACATTCTTCGGTGGCTTCCATTCAAGTATAGCTTTAACCTTTTTCGGATCAACACGTATACCATCAGCCGACACAATATGACCCAGAAAAGTAAATTTTTTTAGCCAAAATTCACATTTGCTCAACTTGGCAAACAATTCTTTTTCTCTCAAAATCTGCAATACAACTCGGAGATGTTTCTCATGTTCTTCTTGTCCTTTCGAGTACACCAAAATATCATCAATGAATACCACCACGAACTGATCTAGATACGACTGAAAAATTCTATTCATAAGATCCATAATTGCAGCTGAAACATTAGTCAATCAAAATGGCATGACCAAGAACTCATAATGTCCATATCGAGTCCTAAAAGCAGTCTTTAGTACATCAGAATCTTTCACCTTAAACTGATAGTATCCCGATCTAAGATCAATCTTTGAAAACATACTTCCTCCCTTCAATTGATCAAATAAATCATCAATCCTGCGTAGTGGATATTTGTTCTTTATCGTCACTTTATTCAATTGACGATAGTCTATACAAAGCCTTAAAGACCCGTCTTTCTTTTTCACAAATAAAATCGGGGCTCCCCACGGTGACACATTGGGATGTATAAATCCTTTATCTAATAACTCTTGCAACTGAGTCTTCAATTCTTTTAACTCTGCCGGTGCCATCCGATAAGGTGCAATTGAGATCGGTGTAGTACCTGATACTAAATCAATTCCAAATTCAACTTCTCTTTTAGGAGGTAAACAAGGTAACTCTTTAGGAAACACATCAGGAAACTCTCGTACCACCGATATCTTCTCAATCTCATTATCTTCTACCCGAGTATCCAAAACATAAACAATGAAAGCATTATACCCTTTTTTAATCATCTTGAAAGCCTTAATTGCAGAGACTACATTCTATAAAGCACTGAATTTCTCACCAATTACCACTACTTCTTTTCCATCTGAAGTTCTCAAAGAAATTCTTTTTTCTTCTACAATCAACCATGACTCCATGTTCAGATAACCAATCCATTCCCAATATTACATCAAATTCATGAAATGTAAGAGCCATGAGATCTATTGGAAATTCACAACTTTGAATCTTTAAGGGACATCTCTTACACACTTTATTGACTTTTTCACTTTGCCCAAAAGGATTTGTATCAATTACTTCATGTTCAGTGGGTTCTACTACTAATTCTCTCTCTTTCACTAATGAGATGCATATGTATGAATGTGTAGAACCATGACCAATTAATGCAATTACAGAAAAGTCAAATAAAGAAAATTTGCCAGTGATTATATTGGGAGCATCTTCTTCTTCTCTCATTCTTATTGCATATGTACTTGGTCTCCGAGACTCTGATCTAACAGCCCCATCTTTTGCCGATCTCATACCCACATTACCAGAATTTTCGAGCAATCTGCTTCTTTGTGAAGCTGAACTACCTTTTACAGACTGCTCGGTAGTATTCTCCATCATTCTTGGACAATCTCTTATAAAATGATCTTGAGACCCACATCTAAAATAGACTCGAGTATTCAGTCGACACTCTCCCCAATGAAATCTTTCACAATGTTTACACGATGATTGCATTTGTGATGACCTTCTTCTAGTACCACCTGTACTAACTATGGAAGTTCCTTATTGAGTTTGTCGTGTTTGGCTTCTAGAACTAGGCATATCACATGAAATGATATTTAAAAACACAAGTAAAACAATGGCATATACCATGACAACATAATATATAATAAAAGATAAGTGAAAATCATACTAAGCAAAACAATTAGCAAAATAATTAAAACCTAGAATTTAACAAGTTGAGGTTGAAAATACTTAATTTTAGCAAAAGAAAATGTACATGATCTATTCGAAAGAAAAATAAGAGATAAAAAAATATTAATTTAAAGCAAAACAAGATTTAAAATAAATGAAAGGAACTAAGGCTTATGTTTTAAGTTTTTGATTTTTAAAATGAAGTTATTGGTGCTTAGGAGGAATTTCAAGATTAAATTAAAAAGGTTAGGGTTAGAATTTAAATAATAAAAAGATGAGGGGTCTAAAATGAATTTTTAGAAAATTTAAGTGTCAAAATATTATTCAAAATAAATTAAAAATATGGACAGACGAAACTGTGAATTTCAGAAAAAGTAGGGGGACCAAACACAAAATAGACCATCAATGGAAAAACACGCGGATCTACTCCAGGGTCGGGTCAGGATCTGGGTCAAAACGTCAAAACGACGTCGTTCTAGGGCTACTGACCTAGGTCCTAAACGGCGTCGTTTCATTAAGCTTTATAAACCAAGATTTAAAAAAAAAATTCATTTTAACCTTTATTTCTTAAAAAAACTTTAGACCCCCACCCCTTTTTTTTGTTTTTTCTCTGAACCTTCCTCTCTCCGATCAAAGGGTTTGTAGTTGGCCCACCGTGACTCCATCTTCCCTCCGCCGTTCAAAACACCACACATGCCGTCCAGGTAGATGAAACAACACCCTTTTTAAAATTTTCTTTCTTAAAATGTAGATCTAGGTTTGAATCCCTTAAGATCGAACTTGGATCTTTCTCAAAAGACCCAAATTTTTTTTTTACTAGAAACCTTAGATCTATCTTTTATTATTCGTTTTTATTTTGCCCTTTGTTTTTTTTTTAAAATATTACTAGATCTGTTTTAGGTTCTTTTACCGATTTAACGAAAAACTAGAGTTATTTTTAGTTTTTATTTTGTTTCAAATTCTGTTTTCGAACAGAAAAAATATGTATATGCTTTATTTTCGAAGTAAAGAAAAATACATATGTCTATGTACATGAGATGATAGACCTTACTAGATTGATGGATTCTTGGTGATTGTCTTCGGACCTGCCTCTTTGTAATCTCTGATTTTCTATTGAATTTTTTTTGTATATATATGTGCATTTCGAAGAACAGTGAGGTGGTGCTAGATATAATACCTTTTTCTTTCTCTTTGCCAATCTCTGCTTGAATATGATTCTTTGTAATTTGAATCTGTATTCATTTTTTGTATTCAATTTTTCGTATCTTTTTTCTCTTTTTTATTTACAAATTTGAAATCGGGCTTTTATAGCCGGAAAAAATTACATGGATACTGTTCTTTTTGCCTATCTTCTCTGTGGTAAGTCTTCGGGTCAACACTGGTGGTGGGGAAGAGTACCCTTACCACTTTGGTGCAAAGGGCAGCAGAAGGGACACCGGAGAAAGGAGGGATCTTGGGCAGAGGAGCGGTCTCGGGGAGAGAAGCAGTCTTGGGCAGAGGAGCGGTCAATAGTCAACCACTAAAGGGTCACATGGCTGACGTGGCGCTGACGTAGCGATGAAGTGGCGCTGATGTGGTGAAGCTGATGTGGCAACGGTGGTTAGGGTAGTCTTTTAGGGTTTTTGATTTTTTTAAAGTTTCTGGGCTTGTTAAGCTTGTATGGGTATTAAGTGTATTTGGGTATTTGGGCTTATTAATATCAGGTCTGTTCGTAATTTAAGTCATTATGGCTCAAATTTGCCCCTCTTTTTAGGGTATGAGATTTTCCATTGTGGTTACAATGTTTTTGTGGTACTAGATTCGCCATTGCGGCTTAAATCTTTCATTCTTTTGAGGTACAAGGTTCGTCGTTGCGCCTTAAACCTTTCCCTTTGCATCTTCGTGGTATTGGATTCGCCGTCATGGCTTATATTTTTCCCTTCATTTTCTGAGGTATAAGGTTCACCGTTGCGGCTTAAATCGTTCCCTTCATGCTTCTGAGGTACAAGGTTCACTGTTGCGACTTAAACCTTCCTCTCCATTATCTTCGTGGTACTGGATTCACCGTTGCGGCTTAAATCTTTCCCTTCATGTTTTCATGGTAATGAAACCTGTAGAATATGCTCAAGTGGGCTTTCAAGTAGGCCAGATTGTTTAGGATGCCATGCTCGCGATGAGTCAAATGCTCCTAACTAGATGAATGTGCATGATTAACGTTAATTTCATAAATTAATTCCTTTTGTTTTGGGATTATCTCCTTATGCCTTCTCAAATTTACGACGAGATTTGGCAGAATATCCTTAATTTGAACCATTCATTTCAGGTTTGATTCTTCTTACTAGTGGTCTTGTTTTAGGAAATTTCTAAATAACACTAGCAGATCCTTGCATACCTTATGATATTAGTCTTTTATCCATTATCTTGGTATAATAATACTTGGGCAGTGTGGCGAAAGAAATATTAGAGTCAAAGCTTGAAGAATTATTGGTCATAGAAAAATTGTCGAATATTTACAAGGAACGAAATAATTACAAGGAACAATATTAGATTCCTAGATACCAAATATGAGTTTCTTTGGTCTGAGAGTCATTTTCAGCTTGACATGTGCCTAGAAAAACCCGGAGTACTTTGTTGATGCCCCAAGATGTAAAGTTTCTCCGTCTTGTCACATTTGAAGGAACAATTGACCACTTTTCATGTTTGAGCTGCCCTTTTCAGGTTCTCAACTCAAAACCCCTTTGGTTTCAAGATGCCTTTTTATTGGTTTTTACCTTGGCCTCTCCATTTTTTTTAGGTAAAATATTTCTTCACCGAGTCTCAATTTACTGGGTCGTATAGCTCTTTGCCATCCATTTTAGTCAAAATGAGAGCTCCTCCAAAGAAAGCTTTCTTCACTACATATGACCCTTCCCAATTAGGCGTCCATTTTCCTCGAGAGTCTTTTTGTATGGGGAGTATTTTCTTCAAGACCAGATCTCCCTCGTGGAATTCTCTAAGGCAGACCTTTTTGTTGTAAGATCGCATCATTCGCTTTTGGTACATCTGACCATGATAGATAGGTCTTAATCTCTTTTCTTCGATCAAGTTCAACTGATCATATTTGGCTTGGATCCATTCTGCTTCGTCCAAATTTAGCTCGGACAAGACTTGGAGAGAGGGAATCTCCACCTCAATAGGTAAAATGGCTTTCATCCCATATACAAGCGACAACGGTGTTGCCCTAGTAGAAGTTCTGACTGAAGTTTTATAAGCAAGAAGGGCAAATGGTAATTTTTCATCTCAGTTTTGTAAGTTTCCATCATTTTTGCCATGATTTTCTTGATGTTTTTATTTGCTACCTCCACTGCTCCATTCATTTTTGGGCGATATGGAGATGAATTATGATGTTTGATCTTGAATTGCTCGCAAACCTTCGATATCGTGCTGTTATTCAAGTTCAATGCATTGTCCGATATAATCCTTTCCAACATCCCATATCAGCATATGATTTCCTTTTCTAGGAAATTGCTAATAGCAGACTTTGTAACATTGGCATAAGAGGCAGCTTCCACCTAATTGGTGAAATAATCAATAACTACAAAGATGATTCTATGCCCGTTAGAAGCCTTTGGAGAAATCGGCCCGATAACATCCATGCCCCACATAGAAAAAGGCCATGGAGAAGTCATGACATGCAAATGTGATGGACGTACGTGAATTTTATCTCCATAGATTTGACATTTGTAACATTTCTTCGCATAATTGATGCAATCAGTCTCCATAGTGGACCAGTAGTATCCAAATCTCATAATCTACCTAGCCATTTTGAATCCATTGGCGTGTGTTCCGCAAATACCTTCATGGACTTCTTCTAAGATTTTCCTTGCCTCTATAGCATCAACACATCTTAACAGCACCTGATCCTTTCTTCTTTTATACAAAATTTCTCTATCTAGGACGTACTCATTTACGAGTCTCCTCAATGTCCTTTTATCATTTTCAGAAGCTTTTTTGGGGTATTTACGATTTTTCACATATTGGAGGATGTCTTGATACCAAGGGTGGTCGTCCTTTTCTTCCTCCTCAATCTCATAGCAATGGGCTGGAGCCTCGAAAATGCTCATTTGGATGGGCTTCATATCCTCTAGCCTGTTTACTTTTATCATTGAGGTTAGAGTAGCCAAAGCATCAACCATTTGGTTTTCCTCACGTAGAAGGTATTGGAATGTAACCTCGTTAAATTCCTTGATCAATTACAGGACCACCTTCCGATAATTAATATAATCAAGTAACTTGAAATCTCTTGTCTCCCATTCTCCCCTAATTTGGTAGATCACCAATGTTGAATCTCCGTATATCTCTAAGACCTTGATTCCTCGTTCTATGACTGCTTGAATGCCCATAATGCATGCCTCGTACTCTGCCATGTTATTTGTGCAATCGAAGTCGAGTTTACTAGTGAAGGGATAATGGTTTCCTTCTGGTGATACTAGGACTGCCCCGATTCCATTGCCCGTGGCATTTGAGACACCATCGAAATTCAATCGCCAAGGATTCTCTGACGCGATACTCTCTTTAGTAGTTGCAATATACATTAGGTCCTCATTCGAAAAGTCAAAATTTATTGGCTCATAATCCTCTAGAGCTTTACTGGCTAGGAAATCTGCTATGCACTCCCTTTTACTGCCTTCTGGTTTACATAGACTATGTCGAACTCTGAAAGTAGGATTTGCCACCTAGCCATTCTTCCATTCAATGCAGTCGACTCCATCATGTATTTAAGAGGATCTAATTTCAAGATTAACCAAGTTGTGTGGTATAGCATTTCTCTGTTAATTATGAGATAAACTGGGCGATATAATTCAATCTTCCGAGGAAACCTCAAACTTCTTTTTGCGTGCAGGGTGGTGGTAGTTCTTGTATAGCCTTAACCTTGTCTAGATCGATTTCAATTCCTCTTTGGCTGACCACAAAGCCTAACAACTTGCCCGAAGTAGCTCTAAAAGTGCATTTGATCGGGTTTAACTCTAACTGAAACTTTCTTAACCTCAAGAACAACTTCGTCGAGACCTTTACATGTTCTTCCCTAGTTCGAGACTTTGTAATGATATCATCAACGTAGACCTCGATCTCCTTATACATCATATCATGAAATAACGTCAAAATGGCTCTTTGATATGTTGCCCTTGTGTTCTTAAGTCCGAATGGCATCACCTTATACTAGAATGTCCCCCATATTGTGACGAATGTAGTTTTCGCCATATCTTCAAGGTCTATTTTTATTTGGTTATACATAGAGAAACTGTCCATGAAAGAGAATAGTGAATGACCAACCGTGTTGTCTACCAGGGTATCAATGTGAGGTAGTGAGAAGTTGTCTTTTGGGCTGGCTTTGTTCAAGTCTCGATAATCCACACACAAGCGTACTTTTGCTACTTGGAGAAAACCCGTGTCAAACTGCTTTTGAACCTCTTCTTTTATTTAAGCAACACATCTGGTTGCATCCTTCGAAGCTTTTGCTGGACAGGCTTGCATTCCTCTTTTATTGGGAGCTTATGGACTACAATGTCGGTGTTTAACCTAGACATGTCTTGGTAAGACCATGCGAAGACATCCTTGAATTATCAGAGCAACTCAATAAGATCTTTTCATGTTTTTGCCGAAATACTAGTTCCAATTTTCACCTATTTATTTTCATCTTCATCTCCTATGCTCACAGTTTTGACTAACTCTTTATGGGGAAAGATATGTTTTTCCTCTTGTTCTATCATTCACAGCAAATCGAGGGATAAGTTACTAGCTTGGTCATCCTCAAAGTCCTGAGGCTCTTCGGGACACATATCTTGCTCAAAATGAGGCTTAGAACCAGTGACAACGTTGCTCATATAATTGATATCCAAAGATCTGTCGAAAGAATGAGAGAGGTCCAATGAACAAAGTAAATTTAGGAATGATTGTATGGTATGAGTATGGGTATATATATATACAAAATTCAAGAATGATTATTTGCATGGATTAAGTGTGAATAAATTGTCTGAATGGAACGAAGAAATATGAAGAGATATTCGTTGAAATGGATTAAATGCATTTTCATTAAAGTAATGGATAATAGCCAAATGCCCTTTACAAAAGATCTCCATCGCTCTCGGGCATAGAGCGATAGATATGCGTCGAATATTACTTTGAAAAGATCCTAAAGGCTACAGGGAGCTCCTCCTCAGTCCGGTTGCCTAAAATGCTTCCTGGTGTGTATGGGCAAATTCGTGATAAGCTTCTTCCTTCGTTTTCTTCAGAGATGGCATTAACGTTTAGGTTTGTCGCAACTCTTCCAGTCTTCTTCTCTTCTTCAATCCTCATTCCACTGGAAACGAAAGTCTTTGATATGTGGGGAAAGATCATTGGCTCCCACTTGATCTCCCCTCCAACCAGTTGTGCTTTTCTCGTTTACTGTTTCTCGCTTCCTTTCAATCTCTTTCTTCTTTTTCTTTCATATCTGGTTTGTACCCCAGACCAAAATGATCCTATTTTCCTAGTGGTGCTGGTACATTGATTGCCCCTTGCAGATGTTTTCCAAGTCCTTTTCCTAGTAGTTCCCCTTTTCCAATTATTAATCGTAGACCCATTTTCGTAATCCGTGACAACTTTGGTTTGGGATTTTTTCTTCCTTCTGTAATGAACGTTGCATTAACGAATTCCAGTGATTGAAAGGAGCGTTCTGCAACCTCTTCATTTCTCTCCACATATGGTGCGTCACTTGTCACGGACGCGATAATATCCTCCTCTGCATTTATTGTAACCAATCTTCCTTCGGTTACCAGTTTAAACTTTTGATGAAGTGAGGATGGTACCGCGTCCGCTGAATGGATCCAAGGTCTTCCTAATAAACAATTGTATGAGGGCTTAATGTCCATTACCAAGAAGTCTACCTCATAGGTATTCGGGCCGATCTGCAATGGTATTTCAATTCGGCCCGTCACTTTTCTTTCCATTCCGTCGAAAGCTCTTACTATATTGTGGCATGTTTTCATGTAGGAGCTGTCGACTGGTAATCGTTCCAAGGTGGCTAGTGGTAATACATTTAAAGTTGAGCCATTATCAATGAGCACTCTAGGCAAAGTATTTCCCTTGTAGCTAGTAGTGATGTGCAAAGCCTTTGTCGATCCTATTCCCCCAGATGGGATCTCGTCGTCACTAAAGAAAATAAAATTATCAGCGTTGACGTTATTAATTAGGCGATCCAGCTTGCATATGAATATATCGTTAACTACGTACGTTTCATTGAGTACCGTCATCAGTGCATTGCGATGGGCTTCTGAACTTAGTAACAAGGCTAAGATCGATATACGTACTGATTGTTTGTGTAACTGCTCAACCACGCTATACTCGCTGTATTTTAAGAACTTTAAGAATTATTTCGCTTCTTTTTTTGCTACAGGCTCATTTACTGGCTCAAGCTTGTTGGTCTCTTTCTCTTCTGGTTTGAAGGCCAAGGCCTTTCCTTTTGCAGCTTCTTTCTTTTCTACTTTCAGATCGTAGAATTTTCCACTACAGGTAACAAGGCTTATGTCTTCTTTGGATTGTTCTTCTTTAGGCGTTATTATGTTACACCCATAGTTCTAATGGACTCTCCTACTATCCTTATAAAGAAACGGTGTAGGTTTTTGTATGATGACACAGGGTGTCATTTGCTTTCTTGTTTCGGTAACCTTGCGTGCAGAGATAATTATTACAGGGCGATCAGGCTCGTTCGTCCCTTTCTCTTCTGAGGCACATATGTCTTTCACCTCTTCTTCTTCTTCAAAGAACTCCAGTTCTTTACGGTCCATCAAGTCTTGAACCAAAGCCTTGAACTTCGTGCAGTGTTGAATCTCGAGTCCCTCAATGTTATGAAAATTATAATAATTCTTGGCTATTATCGTCGTATCTCCACCATTCCGCGTGATTACTCCTCTGTCCATCATTTAACGCCATACCCATTTGAAAGATGATTTAACCTCTCTAATATTGATCTTAACGCTTTTATCTTCCACTCCTGCGATTGCATTTATCTCCTGATCGGGATGAGCAGGTAAAGGGTTCCCAGTCACGTTAGGTCTAGATGGCTTATCAAATCTTATACGTTTCGTCTTAATTAGTCTTTCCACTATCTTTTTGATGGTGAAACAGTTTTTGATGGAGTGTCCGACTACTCCTCCATGGTATTCGCATTGGACATTGGCGTCATACCATTTTGGAAAAGGTGGTTGTATTGGATCCGTGTAGTATAGGGCCACTGCATGTTGATCATATAACTGCTGATAAAGCTCTTTATATGTCTCCGGAATAGGGGTGAACTGAATTCTTTCGGTGTTTTTTCTTGAGCTTGGTTCTTACTTCGGAGGATTTTGGTAATTGCTTTCAGGGGTTTTAGATTGCATCATCATGATTGACTTCGCATAGTTTGGCCTGTACATGCCTGCATTGTTTATCTCGGCTTCTTTCCTTCTGGGGGCTGCTCTCTTTCCATTTTCCCCAGCGTTAATCTTACTGCTCTTGATTACGTGTCAATCATTTCTCCAAACATAACCATGTCTGAGAAACTTCTCATAGCATTTCCCAACAAGTGGTTGAGATATGGTGCCTTCAGCGTGTGGATGAAAAGCATAGTTATCTCTTTCTCGGTTAATGGTGGCTGCACTTGAGTGGCCATATCTCTCTGTCGTTGAGACTATTGCCTGAAACTCTCACTCAGCCTTTTTTCCATATTTTGCAAGGTGATCCTATCAGGAGCTATGTCAGTGACATGACCGTATTGTTTCATGAAGGCCTAGGCCAAGTCCTTCCATAAACTGATCCTTGCACGGCTTAACTGATTGTACCATTTTTTCGCGGATCCTACCAAACTGTTATAGAAACAGTGGATCAATAATTGGTCATGATGGACATATCTTATCATTTTTCGGCAGAACATAGTGATGTGAGCTTCTGGGCAACTTGTCCAATTGTACTTCTCGAACTCTGAAGCTTTGAATTTTAGGGGCAGTACTTAGTCTGGGACTAGACTCAGTTCTTTAGCATCCATCCCACAGCAGATGTCAGCCCCTTCAATTGCTTTGACCTTATCTTCTAGCCACTTGTAACGCTCTTCTATTTGTTTGGAAACTTCCAGTTTTATTCTCTCTGTCTCCATGATTTCGTAAAAATCAGGGTTGATGGGATTGACGGCATTTTCCCCTGGGTTAGACGCTGATCTAGTTGGATAATTGGCCTGGCCTGAGGTACCAACGAGATGTTACTGTGCTCTGATGAACATGAGAGCTCCTCGTGAGTTTGTTTTCGATAGAACTTGATTGTGTACGGGGGTAAAGCTAAGAGGGTATCGGGGGTCTTCATTCTCCTCTCTTGGGCTTACTGTAAGGTTTTTTCCTTTTTCTGCTTCTTGCAACAGTTGGGTCAGTTGGTTGATTATGTTCCCTTGAGACTCAATAATCTGGTCTTTCATATCTTGCTGGACCCTCGCCAACTAGTCTTGCAACTGTGCTTACATTTGTTCTTGCATCTCTTTTTGTAACTGCTCCAAGCTTTCTATTCTTTAGTCCATTGCTCTCCGAGTACCGTAAGGATGTGAGTTCTCTATGTTTCCAGATTTAACTATCTTGAATTTTTATTTAGTTAGAATCGTTTTGTAAAAATGTGAAAACGTAATGCGAATGAATGCATGTATGCAATGTAAGAGAAGGCGTTGAATTCAATTCTATTAGATAAACTTCACTAGAAGACAGATTTCCTTACATAAAACAAGTTACATAAATGACTTTGCCTTAGTGCCTAAAGCCCTAATTTTCCTAAGAAGTTCGGCCAATTTTTGTCCTCGTGTTGACTTCAACTCATACTATAGCCTTAACTCCTCAGCTTCCGTGGCTAGCATATGTACGTGATCAGTCGCTTCTCACATCCATGTAACTGCTTCACCTATGACATAATCTCTCTCTCCGACTTGCGTCTGGGCCTGCTAGGTGTACCATTCACTAGCTTCTAAATTCCTTTCTAGAATTGCGACCCTTATTTCGTTGTTTTGGAGTGAAGCTTTGAGCTCTTGTACTCTTTTCCTCAGTTCTTTATTTTTGGCTTGACTTGCCTTGAATTCTACTACAGAATTTTGACTGCGGTGTCTATGCAGAGATTCCTCCAATTCAATGATTTTAGCCTCCATCTCGGTTATTTGGGCTTTTAATTTAGCTTTTTCAACTTGGCTTTCTAACAATTCTCCTTTTATGGCATTTTCCCGGGCTTGACCATCTTGAAAATTCCTTTTCCATTGCTCTGCTCGGTCCTATTGTTCTTGAATCTCTCGTCGTCATTGCTCAAAGGTCTTACCAAGCCCAGCATTGTTCATGGATTGACGAAGTTTCTTATAGTGTTTCTTTAATTCTTCCAAGTCTTCCTCGGCTTTATTCTTCCATTTTCTCAACTTTTCAGCCTCTAACTTGTGAATATCCACGTCCAGCCCTAACTTCATGTTATCCTCTTCCAAGACTTCTATCCTTTTTCCAAATTCCAAGCTCTTCCTTTCAAAGTCCTGCTTTTTGATGTCCAACACTGATGGAATTACTTGTAAGCATTCCTCTAGTGATTTGGCATCATCAAGGTCCGATGCCGAAATATTATCATTAACCCTTTTACTCCTCCACCAATCATACTCCGAAGTCATCATCGGGTTTGTAGCGAATACCTTCATCCTATGCGCTTGCCTCCATGCATTTGTTATCTCCCTGACCCTCTTCTTGTAGTTATCCCCTTTGTAGGTGAACTCTCATTGGGCTAAACCATGTGTTACTGGTATGAATTTCCTTGACTTATATTACCTCAACACGAGTAGAGGGGCATATCTTACGACTCCCTATACTCCAAGTAAGGGAACCCAGTCAAAACTACCACAACGATAAAGAATCTCATTGATGATAAGTCACGATGCCTTCCATTCTATGTCCTCTACTCGGAGATTTTGAAGAACTGCCATCCAGTTTTCTCCAGATATATTCAGCTCTTTTTGCATCGCTACAAATTCCTTCAAAGGCGAGTAGTCTACTAAGTATGCCTTATATGAAATCTTTTTCTTCTTCCAAAAATGGCTATGAAACCAGACTATCAGAAGTGGTGCACAGCCAATGAGCCTTCCCTCGCCTTCTCTTCGACAAGCACTCAACGATCTGAAGGTCTTAGCAAGGATTATCGGGACAGGTGTAACGCTCCTACTAAGGCGGTCGAAGAGATCCACAACTGCATCCTCTATGTGCACTAATGCTTTTGGGAAGATAATCAGCCTATAAATACTCAAAGCGAAAAGGTTAACACGTTTCTTCATATCCGGGTGGGCTAATATCAGATCCTTCAGACTCTTCCAAGTGATGCATTTAGTGTCCCTTTTTACTTTGATTCTAGACGCCACCCACTGTTCACTCATCCCAGTTATATTTATCAACCTCTTCAGAAGGATCGGGACACTCGCAGCTCTTGAATAAACCTTGTCAACTTGAATCTTCAGGCAATAGATTAGCGCGGTGTATTCCTCTACAGTGGGCGTCATGTCGAAACTCCCAAAGGAAAAGCAACTATAAGCGGGTTTACAAAGTTGAGTGAGAGTCCGAAAAAGGTGCTTATCTATTTTCCCCTTGAGCAGATAGGGTAAATCTCCATATTCTCTATAAAACACCCGCTTCATTTCATCATTCCATTAACCCCAAATATCCCTTAGCGCTTGCACACTGTTTTGGGTCACATTTCCTCGAATGTGATCCAAAAATTTTGATAAATGACCTTCTGTCAAATTGTCTCCAATCTCGTGTTGTCTCTCTTTCGACCATAATCGGATGGTCATATTGTCTTCTACTCTATCACGAAACCCGTTTTCCATGTCGAAGCTCTCTTCTTGGTAATCGAGTATGAACCAACACGTTTTCTTGTAATGGAAATGCAAATGCACAAGATAAATCCAAGAAAAAATAAGACATGTCAGTACATTAATCACAAAGGTAAAATATAATCATGAAACTAAGAACGGGAATAATAGCACATCTCACCTATTTAGGTGACTGCTAAGGTTTGTTGCGATATTTGGTAGTCTCTTAAGGTCAACTACATGCATTTTGAGTTCTAAAGTATGGGTACCTGAACCAGCCGATTCCTCTATCCTCACCCATTATAGGCTCATGCGGATGAGTTCGGTTTAGGGGGGATACATTTCCCGTATGTTTGCACGGAAGTCAAAACTTCACGAAAACATAGGTACGGATGTATTCTCGAAAACGATCCACTATCCTGCACGGAGGTGAAGACCTCACGAAGGCATAGTTTCACACTTCCACTTAAGGGGTAAAGTAACCGATCAATGCAAATCCATGAAATCCTCACTTCGATAGTGACCAAATTAGACTCAGAAATCAAACATATGAACATAAAATACAAGGATTACAAATTAAATTTAACTCGGATTTTGACTTTCAATCAAAAGACCAAAAATAATCGACTCACGACTTGACTCTCTTATTAGTCCGCAGAGGTGTCGCCAAGCTGTCGAAACCATTTTTTTGTATGTTAGTTTTGAGAATTATTTAAAAATTGGAAAATTGGAGTCGCCAAGCTGTCGAAACCATTTTTTGTACGTTAGTTTCGAGAATTATCTAAAAATTGGAAAATGGGAGTCGCCACCAATCTTTTAATTTGATGTGATTGGATCATCTAAAATGTTTGTTTTGTTAAAAAGCACGGTCTTAAAAATCCAGAAGAATAAGTTCGGGAGTCGGTTACGTGTAAGAAAGGGTTAGCACCCTCACACGCCCAAAATTGGTACCTAGTCGATCATTTAGTGTCTTAATTGTGAAAAATCGAAAATTTGAGTAAAAATTCAAAGTGCCATTTATAGATTAGAGGTTAAAACGAGACATTTAATTATTTAGGTTCAAAATAAAATTGCACCCAACACGTTAGGGCACAATTTTTTTTAAATCCCCTAAATCAATAGAATATCGAATAATTATCGACTTTCATGCTCAATTATTCGAGTTCAAGGAAAGATCACACTCGACACGTTAGGGCGCGTTCCCTCAATTTCCCTTGGATAAAAGAGCATTGTTTTTTTTTTTTTTTGAAATAATTTACAAGTCTTAAAAGATGATATGTTTCATCTCTTTTTATTAAATCAAGATTTTGCAAAAGTATGGATAAAAACATACGAATTTACAAATAGAATAACCATCATTGATTTTGATAGGCCATTCGATGTTTTGAGTTCCAAAGAAAATAACACCCAACTCATTAGGGCGGTATCTTCAAATTCCCAAAAATGAACGAATTTTAACCAAAACATTTTAGTAAAAGTACTGAAATAGGCATGCATTTCTTTTATTGAAGGGTCAAAAGCATGAACCAGGCATATAAGATGAAATGACATTTAAAAACACAAGTAAAACAATGACATATACCATGACAACATAATATAATAAATAATAAAAGATAAGTGGAAATCATGCTAAGCAAAATAATTAGCAAAATAATTAAAACCTAGAATTTAACAACTTGAGGTTGAAAATACTTAATTTTAGCAAAAGGAAATGGACATGATCTATTCGAAAGAAAAATAAGAGATAAAAAAAATATTAATTTAAAGCAAAACAAGATTTAAAATAAATGAAAGGAACTAAGGCTTAAGTTTGAACTTTTTGATTTTTAAAATGAAGTTCTGGGTGTTTAGGAGGAATTTAAAGATTAAATTAAAAAGGTTAGGGTTAGAATTTAAATAATAAAAAGATGGGGGGTCTAAAATAAATTTTTAGAAAATTTAAGTGTCAAAATATAATTTTTGAAAAGTCTAGGGGTAAAAATATAACTTTTGGAAAGTTTAGGGGATTAAGATACAATTTTTCAACGGAACAGGGACTAAATAGGCAAAAATCCTAAGACGTTGACACGTGGCACGATCCCAAGCACCTAAAGTACTTAAGGACTAAATCAGAAGAAGGATACAAGTTAAGCGATAAATTCAAAATAAATTAAAAATAAGGACGGATGAAACTGTGAATTTTAGAAAAAGATGGGGGACCAAACACAAAATAAACCATCAATGGAAAAACACGCGGATCTGCTCCAGGGTCGGGTCAGGATCTGGGTCAAAACATCAAAACGACGTCGTTCTAGGGCCACTGACCTAGGTCCTAAACGGCGTCGTTTCATTAAGCTTTATAAACCAATATTTTATAAAAAAATTCATTTTAACCTTCATTTCTTAAAAAAACTTTAGACGCCCTCTCCCCTTTTCTCTTTTTTCTCTGAACCTTCCTCTCTCCGATCGAAGGGTTCGTAGTCGGCCCACCATGACTCCATCTTCCCTCTGCCGTTCGAAACGCCACATGCGCCATCCAGGTAGATGAAACAACACCCCTTTTAAATATTTCTTTCTTAAAACGTAGATCTAGGTTCGAATCCTTTAAGATTGAACTTGGATCTTTTTCAAAAGACCCCAAAATTTTTTTTCCTAGAAACCTTAGATCTGTCTTTTATTATTCGTTTTTATTTTGCCCTTTGTTTTTTTAAAAAAAAAATATTAGTAGATCTATTTTAGGTTCTTTTACCGATTTATTTTTTCAAACTAGGGTTATTTTTAGTTTTTATTTTGTTTCAAATTCTGTTTTCGAACAAATAAAATATGTATATGCTTTGTTTTCGAAGTAAAGAAAAATACAAATGTGTATGTATATGAGATGATAGACCTTACTAGATTGATGGATTCTTGGTGATTGTCTTCAAACCTTCCTATTTGTAATCTCTGATTTTCTATTAATTTTTTTTTTGTATATATATATATTTGTGTATTTCAAAGAATTGTGAGGTGCTGCTAGATATAATACCTTTGTCTTTCTCTTTGCCAATCTCTGCTTGAATCTGATTCTTTGTAATTTGAATCTGTATTGGTTTTTTGTATTCAATTTTTCGTATCTTTTTTCTCTTTTCTTTATTTACAATTTTGAAATCGGGCTTTTAGAGCCGGAAAAAATTACATGGATACTGTTCTTTTTGCCTATCTTCTCTGTTGCTTCTGTTTTGTTCCTTTCCTTCCTTTTTTGCAGGTATCGCCAGAGTGGTAAGGTTTTGGGACAACACCGATGGTGGGGAAGAGTACCCTTACCACTTTGGTGCAAAGGGTAGCAAAAGGGACATCAGGGAAAGGAGGGATCTTGGGGAGAGGAGCAGTCTCGGGCAGAGGAGCGATCAATGGTCAACCACTGAAGGGTCACATGGCTGATGTGGTGCTGATGTGGCGATGACGTTGCACTGATGTGGCGAAGCTGACGCGACTACGACGGTTAGGGTAGTCTTTTAGGGTTTTTGATTTTTTTAAAGTTTTTGGGCTTGTTGGGCTTGTATGGGTATTGGGTGTATTTGGGCCTATTAATATCAGGTCTGTTTGTAATTTTTGGATTTGTAAATGGACTTTCAAAATTAATTTAATTTCAAATTTTGGATTTTTTTTGTTGGGTTTTTATTAATTTAGCGCAGTTAAAACTGGGCCTATACAATAGTAGTATAAATAATTTAATTTTCTTGAATGAGATTCAATTTCTCCATTGAACTATCAAATGATCAATTTAAATATTAAAATTAAAGATACTGATTTTTTTATGCTAAAGTACTAAAACCCCTAAAAATATTTAAAAGTAAATTAAGCCCCTAATTGAGATGTGTAATCAATTGAGCTCACATTATCATCACTTTTATTCACATGGATTTAATGTAAAGACATGGTTTTATAAAATAAAAGTAAATAATTAATTGAAAGTAGAATATATCAGTAAAACTTATAATTACTTTAACAACCTCCGTTGATTTATGTTGGACTTGATTTTCAGACAATATGTTTAGATAGATATTTGAACACAAGTTCAAACAAAAATACCAACAGTAAGCAAATAAGAGAATGAGAGAAATAAACTAAAAAATTTTGTTAGTGTAGCTCGGGTTTTCCTCCTTTCACCATACTAAGATCTTCAAGAGATGACACTTTAAAGAGTGCACAATCATTACACAAAAGGCATGTTTAATACAACAAGAATTCCTCAACAGAGGGCATCAACAATAACAGTAGCAACAAGATCATAACAACAACAAAAATAAAGATCTTCATTGTAGCAACAATAAGAAACCTTCATAGCTTAGAAATATCTCAACTCATCCCTCTAATTACAACAACAAGAGAAACCAAAAATAACAACTTATCAAGCTCAAACTCTCCATGTCATCAGCACATCCATAATATCCCCCTTTTTGTCAAAAAGCTCAAAGCAACTTCCCCTACCACAGCGTTCTCTCAAATAAGCCCAACCAATCTTGCAAATAATCCTTTCTCAACATTACTCTTCTGAAGATAGCAATACAAAACAAAAGACTTACCACACGAACTGATTTCATAGATGAGTAGCATAAAGAAATTGTATCATGTCATACTTCTCAAACTATTCTTTCATCAGTTTGTTCAGTTGTTTGATCTCCTATTCAAACAGGAGTCCGGCCAAATTTAATCTCAAATTATTTTTCATATGAAACCTTACCAATTTGTTTGGTAAGGGATTTGATCAAATGATCAATCTGCTTATCTTGTGCATCTTGATCAATTGGAGGGAGGTTTAATAAGTAACTTCCCGTACAGAATGTTAAACTGCATGATCAATAGAATCAATAGAATAAAAAAGTATTTCATCTTGCTCATTCAAAACTTGCATAACACTATGTTTTTTAAGAGTAACCTCTTCATCACCTATCCTCAGTGCAAGTTTACCATTACCAACATAAAAAATAGCTCTAGCAGTGGCTAAAAAGGGTCGACCTAAAATCAAAAATACCTTAACATCCTCGTCCATGTCAAGTATCATAAAATCAACAAGGAATATAAATTTATCTACTTTAACAAACATATCCTCAATAATACCCCTAGGATACTTAATTGATCTGTTAACTAGTTGAATATTCACCCTAATAGGTTTTGGTTCCTCTAGACCATGTTGCTTAAACATTTTATAAGGTATTAAACTAATGTTAGCACCTAAATAAGCTAAAGTTTTCTCAATGGATAAACTACCAATAAAACAAGAGATAATAAAACTCCCTGGATCCTTAAGCTTGGCAGGTAGTTTGTTAAGGAGAATGACTGAACATTCCTGATTAAGCTCCACAATGGACAACTCCTTTAACTTCCTTTTATTTGTCAAAAGCTCCTTTAAGAATTTGCACACTTGGACATCTGCAAAAGATAAGTTAATACGCAATAGTTTAAAAAGTTCAAGAAATTTATCAAATTGTTCATTCATGTGGTCTTTCTTCAACTATGTTGGGTATGGTATCAGTGGTTTGTATTCTCTAATCGCATCATCTACTTGCTATCCTTAACCCCATCATCTTTCTTAACAACTTATTGTTTTAGCTTCTCTTCAAGTTCCTCAGTGAGGTCCACATGACAATATACCGTGGAGTAGTTAAATTGTCATGCCATCACAAGAGATCATTGATGGAGGTCATAGGCCTTTGTTATGGACCTTTTCCCATTCAATATTTTAAAAAACATGAAGGTTTCTAATTTCTGGTTTCAATCATGAATGATCAATATATGCATGACAAGTACATGTGACATTATTCCCTAATCTATATGGCATGCTTATCTTATATATGCATGAACATATATTCACAGTCATATAATTATCATCATGCATATCTCATAAATATAAAGCATAAAATTAAATGATCATGACCAGCCAAAGTTTCCATGATTCCATCTTAGAAAAATAAAATTTCAAAATTACAAAATTCTCCCCAAAGCATACTTTGGGTATTCAATTTTGCCACCACGAACTTTTGTTGCGGTATCGGTTTACATTTCTATCGTCATCTTTCCACCACCGTTTTCGTGTCGTTGTCGTTGCTGCTACCGATCACCTCCATCGAATCACCACCGGACCATTGTTGGCTTAGCTGGGTTGAGTTTGTGTCGTCTCGGTTTTTCGGTTTCACCTGGAAAATTTGAGTTACAAAGTTTTTATGTCTGTTTCTAGCCCATATATTTTATTCTGAATAAATAATAAAATAAAACCTTGCATGGAGATAATAGTCCACGATCTAAAATATACATGCTTGATAAATTAATAAATTACAATTAAATTTATAGGAATCACAATTTTGATAAAATTACTTTATCATCCATAACAATAAAATAATAACATATACTCATTCGCATGCCCTAAACATGCATACAATTACAAGAATGTCACATCTTATCAAATATAATCATACATGAAGAAGAGAGGGAATTTTGCTCGGTTTACAATATAAACATAGCACAACCGTAAGTCGACCTATATGATAAATTATTTTCATCATGTCCGCTAATCATGTGCTTCATATATTGAAATGGGAGACCTCAAAAAATAAAACACTTGTTATTTGACATACACATGTCAAACACATGAAAAAAAAAAACTCACTAACCTTCAACAAAGTTGATCTTTCTAATACTTTTGAGCTTAATATCACCTTCGAGCTCAACACTCTTAATTGCATGAGGGGCAACCTTAGGGTAAACCTTGACACCTTCAAGAATGAATGCCTTGAAAAGCTTAGTTGGTGTGACTTGGAGGTTACATCAAAACACATAAGTGGCAACACTCATTATTCTAAAATCAATTGAGACTTTTCAAGTCATTTCTTTGTGTTGAAAGAAGAGAAGAATAAATTAATGATTGAGTGAGTGTTTTGATGTGTAGGAAGATAGAGAATTAAGATAGTATTTATAGAGAGAACTAAGACAATATTTATAAATTTGAACTTAGCTAATGATTTCTTTTCGCTTTTGGTTAACAAGATGTAAGGTCAAAATTTAGTTAATGAGATTTTGGTTATGTTAGCAACAGTTAATATTTTATGATTTTGAATATTTAAGTTTGAAAGTTCTTAAACTATACTTGCTAGTGAATTCAAGCAGTGTTGAAGTTCAATTTTCAGACATTGACTTTGAATAAGCTAAAATAATAAACAACACAAAATATATCTACGCGGTTTGGTTTCATTACATCTACGAGGTCTTGCTCATAGATATAATCAACTACCTTAGCAATACGTACAACATGTGATTTCAACCTCTAACAATTCCCAAATTTGACTCCTCACTTTGGTAACTAAGATCTAAACAACTCTCCTACAAGTTTTTCCCTGAAAACTTAAGACATTAATCAAGTAACACACTTTGATTTTTCACTCAATGCATTCACAAGAAATGTTCCTTAATGAACAAGAATAAGTGCCCTCAGTTCAATTTAACAGCAATACAAATCTCATTAATTTATAAAGAAACGAGACTTGCCAACATACTATATCAATCATAATCAATCTTCCACAAAACCAGCAAGACAATTAAGCACAAAGAATATATTCAATAAGTTCATGTAAGTGTTGAATCTTCAAGATACACCTCCAAGTTTAACCTGATTTAATCTAGTCTTGCCAAAGTTGGAAAGTTGATATCCTTAATTCAAATCCAAACCAATCTCCAAGATATGTGACTATATGCACATTGGATACAAAGATGGGCTTGCGATCGTCCAAATTATTAGCTAGAACCAAAGCCCTAATATTTTTTGCCAAGATTTTTACAAAAAATTATCTATATTTCTTATATTGGGTTTTTCTAATTTCATTTCTCAAATGTTTATCTTAATTTCTTTATTTGTTTCAAAAATACATATAAGGAATTGCCAACTTTCGAAAGAGTAAATTCCAGATTCAACTTGTTAATAATTAACTTCATGTTAATACTCATGTACAACTATATTTATTGGGAGAGAATGGAAAGGAAGCGTAAAAGTAGAATGAAAACCACATAAAACAATTCTGAATTGACTATTGCAATTGTGTAACCTCCACTTGTAATGTAAATATTATACCTAGTGACGTAATTAATTCTCTTTGTAGATTGTGGGGTATAAGTCCAAATTGAAAACATATGGTTTAATCAGATTTTGCTAACGCAAAGGATATATGAAACAAATTTTGTAGTCTTTGCAAACTATATACGATGTAAAACCCAATTATTTTTGTAAGTTTATATGTTTATTTTATTTCATTACATTTATCAAAGATAATACAACTCAAACACTTTGAGTAAAATAAAAATAAAGATGATCAAATCCTGAAGACCACCGCTCTTATTAATACAACAATAGAAAGATAAATTAACATTTTAGTTGCAAGCATCGGGATTAGCCAAGAGGTAAGCTTCAATGGCCTTGTAAACTGTCTCACTCCTTTGAATGAGAGCCTTGATTTCATCTTCAGTGATTACATAGTCGCCAATGGTGTAAAATTTGATCGAGCTCTTGCAAACACTTCCCCCACTTGCAGCAGCCACAAATTGATTCTCATAGCTAATTTTCTCAAGCTTGTCCCCTAAAGGTCCGCCTTCGATCAAACTGTAACTGTATGACAAATTGTTTTCATCATGTCCTCCAATCATGTGCTTTATATATTGAAATGGAAGACCTGAGGAAATAAAATACTTGTTATCCGACATACTCATGTCAAACACGTACAGAAGAAAAAAAAAATGAAAGAAGGTGAAAATTAAAGAACTAACCTTCAACAAAGGTGATTTTTACAATACTTCCAGGCTTACCATCACCTTGGAGCTCAACACTCTTAATTGCATGAGGGGCAGCCTTGGGGTAAACCTTGGCACCTTCAAGAACAAACGCCTTGAAAAGCCTGACCGGGGCGATTGGCGAGGTTACCTCGAACTCATAAGTTACAACACCCATTATTCTAAAACAATTTCAAGTATTTTCTTTGAGCTGAAAGAAGAGAAGAAGAAATGGATGAGTGAGTCAGTGTTTTGATGTGTGGGAAGCTACAAAACTAGTACATTATTTATAGACTGAACTTGAAGATTAGGAACTTGATTATTTCAATTTTTTATTGGATTTATATCCAATATTGTTATTAATTTTTATTAGTCGAAAAAAGCATCCTAGATATGTCCAAGTAAATTTCCAATTTATGACTTCAAATATATATATATATATATATATATATATATATATAAAGGAAAATGGTGATATAAGTATTAAGTGTTACAGGAAGTGATGAAAAGTAGTAAGTTGAAGGTCAAAGAAATCAACTGATCCGAGATGCTGAACATGAAGCATCCACTACTCCTATAATTCTATCCATATTTAATATTAATAATATTTATTAATGCCATTTATTACTATTCTTAATTATATCTATTATTATATTTATTAAATAGTTGTTATTATTAATATTATTTATTATTGATTCGTTTAATGCATTTAGTAAAATCGAAAATAATGATAAATGGTAGCAGGCTGTCATTGAACGTGTATTAATGTATGGAATAAATATAAAACATTTAAGACTTAATTATAATAATGAACGTATATTGAGATTTACCTGAACGATTTAAAAGCCCAGAACTTTGAATTTGCTTTTGCTGCCTTGTGAATCTGTTTTCAAGTATGTTGTATATTGCCTTCGAATGTTCAACAGTCAACTCCTTTGTGTATTGCACTTTTGGTGAACTTCTCTTGTATTGATTTCTCAAACGGGTTCGTCACCCATTACAAATTTTGAAACTGGTTTTTATAACCAGTGTTTCAATGATGATTATTTGTTGTTTTACAATTTAATGTCTATCTTCTTTTCCTTTTGCAGGTTCGGCGGTGGAGGCTTGTAGCAGTGGCGGTGACAGTCCCAGCTGCCACTGGTTGCAAGTTGAGTCTGGTGGCACTGTCGATGCTGACGTGGCAGGCCCTGGTTGGCTGGGATGGAAGGTGGCTGGTAGCAACTTGTTGCCATGCTTTGACTTGTGAATTTGGGTTAGAGATTTGGGGTGTAATTGGTTTATTTGGGCTTAGGTTTTGTGTCTGTATTTGATTGGGCCAAATTGGGTCCAAGGTTTGTAATTTGGACTTTATTTTAGACTTTTAATTAAGTTTTAAATCCATTTAAATTTTAATTAAATTTAAATTTAAAGCAAATTTAAATTTAAAAGATAAATTTAAAATTAAAATAAATTTGAATCAATTTAAACCCAATAAAAGGCTCAACCCAACCCCCAGGCCTTGGTTAAAAATTAAAAAGTTAAAGCTACTACCTGCCAAAATATATAATTGTTGTAAAAATAAGTACCATTATACCAAAAAAAAAACACAAATATCACATTAGAAAAAGTGTCATAAGGTATGCTTTAAGTTAGGGAAGAGCATTCGATCGAATTGAGTCGATTGAAATTTTTTTGAGTTAATCGAGTTGATGAGTCCTATTTTATCATCTTAACTCGAGTGAAAAAATTTTCAAACTGAGTCGAGTAAAATGAAATTCGAATCAAATTGAATTGCGTAACCTCCAATTAAAATCTTGTTACAATATAATAAATTCCATGTTGGAGCACATAAATTTGAAACCATACCTATTTGAAAACTTTTTCAAATCAAAATAATAAAAAAACTAAGATATTTTAGTATGATAAACTTGAATCACTAATTAACTTATTTATGTCCCACAATTATTATTTTACAAAATTTTTAACTTTCTTTATATATTCTCTAGATTTTTTTAAATTACTATAATTCTTTTAAAATATAAAATTTGGAATTTTTATAAATATTTAGAAATTTAAAAATTAACTAAATTAATTAACTAATGAATACGACAAAGAACAAAATACGAAAATAATCGAGTAAAAACTAAGAAGCGAAACAATACTTGTTATCCAACATGCTCATGTTCAATTTCTCAGTGTCAAACCTTGTTGTTTTCATCTCCGTATGGGTTGATCTGCGAAAACTGAACTAGTTCCGATACTGCTTGTTGGGGTTTGACTCAATTAAGTAACTAACAAGTAAAAATAGTGGAAGAAATTGAGAAATTGAACACACAAGTTTAACGTGAAAACCCCCCTCCAAAGAGTATAAAAAACCATGGACAAATATAATTTTACTATAATGACAAAAGAACAAAGAGTACAAAATATGGATATAAAAACTAAACCCTGAAATACGAAAACAAAGAACCCTCAAGATTAAACACAAAATTCTCTAAAAGTATTATGAGTTCTAATCTTTAATGAGTGTATTTTCTAAGGTTGTAAAAGAATCTATTTATAGGCTAAATTCGTAGATCTAAATATAATACAACTCACACTTTTTAAATATAATAAAAATAAAGATGATCAAATCCTGAAGACCACTGCTCTTATTAATGTAACAATGGAAAGATAGATTAATATCTTAGTTGCAAGCATTGGGGTTAGCCAAGAGGTAAGCTTCAATGGCCTTGTAAACTATCTCACTCCTTTGAATGAGAGCCTTGATTTCATCTTCAGTGATTACATAGTCACCAATGGTGCAAAATTTGATCGAGCTCTTGCAAACACTTCCCCCACTTGCAGCAGCCACAAATTGATTCTCATAGCTAATTTCTTATATTGGGTTTTTCTAATTTCATTTCTCAAATGTTTATCTTAATTTCTTTATTTGTTTCAAAAATACATATAAGGAATTGCCAGCTTTCGAAAGTGTAAATTCCAGATTCAACTTGTTAATAATTAACTTCATGTTAATACTCATGTACAACTATATTTATTGGGAGAGAATGGAAAGGAAGCGTAAAAGTAGAATGAAAACCACATAAAACAATTCTGAATTGACTATTGCAATTGTGTAACCTCCACTTGTAATGTAAATATTATACCTAGTGACGTAATTAATTCTCTTTGTAGATTGTGGGGTATAAGTCCAAATTGAAAACATATGGTTTAATCAGATTTTGCTAACGCAAAGGATATATGAAACAAATTTTGTAGTCTTTGCAAACTATATACGATGTAAAACCCAATTATTTTTGTAAGTTTATATGTTTATTTTATTTCATTACATTTATCAAAGATAATACAACTCAAACACTTTGAGTAAAATAAAAATAAAGATGATCAAATCCTGAAGACCACCGCTCTTATTAATACAACAATAGAAAGATAAATTAACATTTTAGTTGCAAGCATCGGGATTAGCCAAGAGGTAAGCTTCAATGGCCTTGTAAACTGTCTCACTCCTTTGAATGAGAGCCTTGATTTCATCTTCAGTGATTACATAGTCGCCAATGGTGTAAAATTTGATCGAGCTCTTGCAAACACTTCCCTCACTTGCAGCAGCCACAAATTGATTCTCATGGCTAATTTTCTCAAGCTTGTCCCCTAAAGGTCCGCCTTCGATCAAACTGTAACTGTATGACAAATTGTTTTCATCATGTCCTCCAATCATGTGCTTTATATATTGAAATGGAAGACCTGAGGAAATAAAATACTTGTTATCCGACATACTCATGTCAAACATGTACAGAAGAAAAAAAAAATGAAAGAAGGTGAAAATTAAAGAACTAACCTTCAACAAAGGTGATTTTTACAATACTTCCAGGCTTACCATCACCTTGGAGCTCAACACTCTTAATTGCATGAGGGGCAGCCTTGGGGTAAACCTTGGCACCTTCAAGAACAAACGCCTTGAAAAGCCTGACCGGGGCGATTGGGGAGGTTACCTCGAACTCATAAGTTACAACACCCATTATTCTAAAACAATTTCAAGTATTTTCTTTGAGCTGAAAGAAGAGAAGAAGAAATGGATGAGTGAGTGAGTGTTTTGATGTGTGGGAAGCTACAAAACTAGTATAGTATTTATAGTGTTTTGATCGAATCGAGTCGATCAAAATTTTTTTGAGTTAATCGAGTTAATGAGTTCTATTTTATCATCCTAACTCGAGTTAAAATTTTTTCGAACTGAGTCGAGTAAAATGAAATTCGAATCAAATTGAATTGCGAAACCTCCAATTAAAATCTTGTTACAATATAATAATTTTTTTTAAATTACTATAATTCTTTTAAAATATAAAATTTGGAATTTTTATAAATATTAAGAAATTTAAAAATTAACTAAATTAATTAACTAATGAATACGACAAATAACAAAATATGAAAATAATAGAGTAAAAACTAAGAAGCGAAATAATACCCATGAAATAATTCACCTAGATTTTATCTGTCACTATCAATCTAAATTACACAATTTCTTTATTTAGTATTTTGATCCGTAAAAATCCCTAAATTATGCTAATATCTCTTCCGAGAATAAGAGCAACTGACTCTATATTGATTAATTGAAAAAATTTCTAAATAAAACATCTATTATCGCATTAACTTGATATATGGAATCCCCTATTAGATTTTACTCTTGTTCGATAGATTTATGCCGTCCTATTTCTAAAATTGTATGCAACTCCACTTAATTACGTAATATCTACTCTTAAACAAGGTTTATTCATTCTTTGATTAAAGCACATCAAACACGGATCAATAATCTAGAAATATCAAACCAATAATTAAACACATATATTTGAGAATAAGATCTAATTGTTTATTGCGTAAAATAAAAATCAAAAGATAAAATTTATTATAGAGTTCATCTTTCCTAAATGTTTAGAAAATTAGTTCATGCTTGAAAATAAAAACATCCAAAACACAATATAACCAAAATAAATAAAGAAACTCATGATAATCTCCTAAGAAATCAACTGAGAACATTCAATTTTGATTGAAATCTGCTTCAAAATCGATTTCAATGGTGTTTTTTGAATCATTTTATTGAGTATTCTATGACAACTCACTCCTATCTTCTTATTTTTGTCATAAATATGTTTTAAAAAACCTCAAAAACATATAATAAAGATTTGAACACAAGTTAATCCTGAGATAAACACTTAATCACCAAATCATGACTTAAATTTTGAAAAAAAAAAACGTAGCTGAATATAATAATAGTATTGTTAAAATAGAATAATAATAATAATAATAGTAGAGTAATTTATTGTAATTATCAGTGATACAAGTTCTATTTTATCATATTAATTCAATTTGAAATTTTTTCGAATTGAGTAAAATCAATTCGAGTGAAATTATTTAAGTTAAAAAAATTAAACATGTCAAATAAAAATTAGCTCCTATCTGGTGCTTCATATATTGGAATGGAAGACCTAAACAAATAAATACTTGTTATCCAACATACTCATGTTCAATTTCTAAAGGTCAAACCTTGTTGTTTTCATCTCCGTATGGGTTGATCTGCGAAAACCGAACTAGCTCCGATACTACTTATTGGGGTTTGACTCAATTAAGTAACCAGCAAGTAAAAATAGCGGAAGAAATTGAGAAATTGAACACACAAATTTAACGTGAAAAACTCCCTCCAAAGAGTATAAAAAACCATGGACAAATATAATTTTACTATAATGACAAAAGAATAAAGAATACAAAATATGGATATAAAAACTAAACCCTAAAATACAAAAACAAAGAACCCTCAAGATTAAACACAAAATTCTCTAAAAGTGTTATGAGTTCTAATCTTTAATGATTGTATTTTCAAGGTTGTAAAAGAACCTATTTATAGGCTAAATTCATAGATCTAAATATAATAAAATAATCTAGACTAATCAAAGTTTGATTAAAAACAAATAAATAGAATTTAACTAGGAGATTATCACTCAAATTTGACTGAAATACATGACATACTCAACAGATATGATTTATGTTCCCCAATGTACACTAAATTATACACACTTAAGAAAGGGAGAAATTGGAATGATTGAAAACAAAGGCTAAAAGCCTTTTTATAGCAAAAAAAAAAAAAAAAGGAATTTTTGGATTGGTGGTGTTAGGCTAAGTTAAAAAAGAAGAAGCAAAAATCGATAAACTAAATCTAATCGATATGAATAAATCTAGTTCGGTTGTTTCAATTTTACCTTTAAATTCGATTATATTGATTTTACATTTAAATTTGGTTCGATTATTTCTCTTATAGTAAAATTTCCAATTTATTCGGTTTTACCTATTGGCTAATCTTGAAACCTACATCTAGGATATAGGTTGCTTTGAATTCTCATGCTTGATTTTAAAGAGTGGTCATTGCTTTTTAATGGTGTGTCTTTGATATTTTTTTTTTCCCTCTTAAAACCTAAATTGTCTTATGATTATTTTAATAAGAGTGGTGGTGGTAATTGAGCTTTGGTCATCTTTATTTTCATTACAGTCAAACAATTTGGGTTGTATCATATTTGACATTTACTGAAATACAATAAACATATAAACTCACAAACAAAAAGAGTTCTACCATTGATGAGTGAAAATTTACAATGCAAGTTAAGGGTATGCATTTAGTCGGTTTGGTCGATTTAATTATTTTATGACAATAATTGAATAAATCGAAAATTTATTGCAAGTGAATTTATTAAACCAAACTTAAAGGTAAATCTGAAACAACTGAACTGAATTTAGTTGGTTTGAAAGTGGAACAAACACACCGACATAAACAATTAGGAATATTTGGATTGGTGGTGTTCAACTATGTTAAAAAAAGCAAAAATCGATAAATCAAGTTTAATCGAACTGACTAAATTCATTTCGGTTGTTTCAGTTTTACTTGTAAGTTTGATTATTTTGATTTTACCTTTAAGTTTGGTTCAATTAATTCACTTACAGTAAATTTTTTGATTTATTCGATTATTGTCATAAAATAATCAAATCGACCAAATCGATCAAATGCACACCCCTAATTTGCATTGTGAATTTTCACACCTTTTTTGTTTGTGAGTTTATATGTTTATTTTATTTCAGCATATGTTGAAGATGATACAACCCAAATTATTTGACTGTAATGAAAATAAAGATGATTAAAGCTGATCACCACCACCACTCTTGTTAAAATAATCATAAGACAGTTTAGGTTTTAAGAGGAAAAAGAAAATATCAAAGACACACAATTAAAAGCAATGACCACTCTTTAAAAGCAAGCATGAGAATTCAAAACAACTTATATCCTAGTTGCAGGCTTCAGGATTAGCCAAGAGGTAAGCTTCGACAGGCTTGTAAACTCCCTCACTTCCCTTAATAAGAGCCTTGATTTCATCTTCAGTGATTACATTGTCGCCAACAGTGTAAAATTTCATCGAGCTCTTGCAAATGCTTCCTCCACCTGCAGCTGCCTCAAACTTGTTGTCATAGCTAATTTTTTCAAGCTTGTCCCCCACAGGTCCACCTTCGATTAAATCGTAACTGTATGAAAAGTTATTTTCATCATGTGCTCCTATCTGGTGCTTCATATATTGGAATGGAAGACCTGAACAAATAAATACTTGTTATCCAACATACTCATGTACAACACGTTAAAAAATGCTAATGAAAGTGAAAACGAAATATCTGACCTTCAACAAAGTTGATCTTTACGATGCTTCCAGAGCTAGGATTAGCTTCAACCTCGATACTCTTGACTGCATTGGGGGCAGCCGTGGGCCAAACCTTTGGAGATTCAATAGTAAAGGCCTTAAAAAGCCTGGCAGGAGCGACTGGGGAGGTAGACTCATAGTCATAAGTGACAATACCCATGATTCTAATATTAGTTGAGACTTTGAGCTCAAAGAGGAGAAGAAGTGGATGATTGAGTGAGTGAGGTGAGAGATGATAGAGAATTAAGATGCTATTTATATACTGAACTTGAAGAGTAAGAGTTTATAATTCTCATATTTTAATTGGATTTATATCCAAATATTCATTGAATTGGAAGTAGTCAAAAGAGGCAGCCACAACTTCTTATTAAATCGCCAATTGTTGACTTCAAATATTGTGTCAGTTTGTCTTCTACTTTATTTATTTGCTTGTTTTCAATAATGCTTACTTAAATATTTAGAGGTGATAATGAAATGTGCTGACAGAGATTTATGGTTCAATTAATTTGATGTGTTGACGGTTTTTATAAGCACTGATTAAAAATTGTTTAATTATTATCTTAAGAACTAATTTTTATTAAATTCAAAATAAACTGTGTTAGTTGCAATTTTTTTTCTAAAATATAGCGTTAATCGGTACCACTAAATGTGAAAACAGACAGTGAATTTTCAATATAATAAAACGAACGCAATTTCAATTAACTAGTTTATTATCTTAACAAAAGAAAAAAAAAATACTAGTTTGTCATCGTTGTGAGGAAAACTAAACAAAATAGAATAAAATTATTGTCAAATTCGTGGGAAGACTTGGACCATCTAGAAAGCAAGCTGCCTGCGAAAAACGTATTTTTTTTTTTATAATAAAGATTTGAACACAAGTTAAAATAAAAATATTCGACCAAATCATGATTTAAATTCTGAAAAAAAAGAACGTAGCTGAATATAATAATAGTGTTGTTAAAATAGAATAATAATAATAATAATAGTAGAGTAATTTATTGTAATTATTAGTGATACAAGTTCTATTTTATCATATTAATTCAATTTGAAATTTTTTCGATTTGAGTCAAATCAATTCGAATGAAATTATTCGAGTTAAGTTAAAAAAATTAAACGTTTCAAATAAAATATTGTTACAATATAACTAAAACCATGTTAGAGCATATACATTTGAAACTATATATATTTGAAAATATTTTCAAAGAAAAATAATAAAAATAATACTTGAATATAATTATTTTGAGTCATTAATTAGGTCTCTACAATTATTGTTTTAGAAATTTTTTTACTCTTACTATGAATTGAAGTAATTCATGTTCATTTTATTATTTTTTTAGAGGTAATTCGCTATGATAAAGAAAATATAATAATATAATATAATTACTGTCAAATTATTGTACCAAGGATAATAATTAAGATCAATCTCTACGTCAACCTCACTACTTAGTTTGTCTATTCCCATCGTGGTAGGTATGAAACGCACAATTCTTTTAGAATTTAGAATATCTTACACCTTAACATCTTATATTGATAAAGGAGGTGAATGAACATTTAATTTTTCCATTAGGATTTAACATATAAATTTTCTTTGTTTTAGTTTAATAAAATCTTCTTAGTTATCTTAGTTTAATTTTAATGATAATTAAATTTTATTTTATTGATTTGGATTGAATAACAATTGAATTGATGTTACTAAGCAACTTAGGATTTAACAATATATGTTGATCAATACGTGTACCAAACGTTAAGAATTTTCACTCATCAATATATTAAGTAAAACCTTTATATATATATTTTGTTTCATTATATGTCAAGGATGATACAATCCAAATTCTTTAACTGTAATGAAAATAAAGATGATCAAAGCTTGATCACGACCTCGACTCTTATTAAAATAATCATAAGACAATTTAAGTTTTAAAAGAAAAACGAAAATATCACAAACACACCATTGAAAGCAATGACCACTGCTTAAAAGCAAGCACGAGAACTCAAAGCGATCTATATCTTAGTTGCAGGTTTCGGGATTAGCTAAGAGATAAGCTTCAATAGGCTTGTAAACTCCCTCACTCCCTTTAATGAGAGCCTTGATTTCATCTTCGGTGATTACATTGTCGCCAACAGTGTAAATTTTCATCGAGCTCTTGCAAATGCTTCCTCCACCCGCAGCTGCCTCAAACTTGTTCTCATAGCTGATTTTTTCGAGCCTATCCCCCAAGGGCCCACCTTCAATTAAACTGTAGCTGTATGAAAAATTATTTGCATCATGTCCTCCTATCTGGTGCTTCATATATTGGAATGGAAGGCCTAAACAAACAAATACTTGTTATCCAACAGATTCATGTAAAACACGTTAAAAAATGCAAATGCAAATGCAAATGAAATATCTAACCTTCAACAAAGTTGATCTTTACGATGCTTCCAGAGCTAGGATTAGCTTCAACCTCAACACTCTTGACTGCATTAGGGGCAGCTGTGGGCCAAACTTTGGCAGCTTCAATAGTGAAGGCCTTGAATAGCCTGGCAGGGGCGACTGGAGAGGTAGACTCATAGTCATAAGTTACAACACCCATGATTCTAATATTGCTTTGAGTTGAAAGGAGAGAAGAAACGGATGATGGAGTGTTTGAGGTGTGGGATGATAGAGCTCTAACATGCTATTTATAGACAGAACTTGAAGCCTATGAAATTCATTATTCTCATTTTTTAATTGGATTTATATCCAACATTGTTATTAAATTTCATTGGATTGGTACTAGTCAAAATGGATAAAAGCCTTCTGCCCTGAAATGTGCCCCACCTTATACTTTATTAAGGCGTAAATATTCATATAAAAGTCTTTAAATAATGATATAAGAGAGAACATGAATACAAATAATTTCTCTAAATTAAATTTATCTATGTGAAAAACAAAAACACAAATATATGATTCGTCCTACCCCTTAAATAATATAGACTAATCCCATGAAATAAAAAATAGAAAACTGTAGATGAACCTGTAAATTATTTTTTTCATATTTATATTATAATTTTTAATCTTATTTTTCTCCTATTATGCATCAATTTATCACATTTTTTTATATTCAGCTGGTCATTCTGATTCTATTTTTTTTAAAAGCATTTTGGTTGTGTTTATTTTGTGTCTGTGATTCATACTAAAACTTTTATCGTACATATATGTGTGATCAATTTATAAATATATTAACCATATGTTTGATTTTGTATATGTTAATTTTAGATATTTTATTTAAATATTATATAAAAGTATGAAAAACAAAACATGCCACAAAAATAATGATGGCAATCATTTAATAAAAAAGGTATGTAATTTTTTTTCTAATTGAGTAACTACTCGATTAATCCGTGACACTAATTCAATTAGGGATTTAAATAATAACGTAAATACATAATGTGAGTGGGAGAAAATATTTTACGTGAAAAAACTTTTTTAAAAAAAAGTATTTAATAATGATATAAATTTATTCAATAATAATAGTATAAATACACCAACTCAATAAATCTTGAGGAATTAAATATTAAAAATTTAAGATATAAAATCTATTATTTAAATTAATTGCAGAATATAATTAAATTATTTAATAAATATATTTTAAATTATAAAAAACTATATTCTACATTTGGATAGGGGGGCGGCTTATTTGGCAGACGATTTTTATTCGACAAATTCGTGGGAAGACTTGGACTATCTAGAAAGCAAGTTGCCTGGGAAAACGTGATTGAATAGATTAATAATAGTGTTCTTTTGGCCAAGTGTTTTCATTTGGATGCTCTCCAATTCAGGAAAAAAGAAACGAAGTTAGATACTATATTTTTATTAACATATAATTGTAATAATATATGCTTTTTATCCTTATTAGGATGTTAGAACTCTTGGCATTGAGTATTTATTTTTGAATTTCCATAAATATTATAATGTATTATTTATTTATTGACTAATTTGGCCATGCAAGCTTTCTTGATATTTGCATTTTAATAATAATTTTTTTATTTAATTTTTTGAGTAATTTTATCTCGTGTCTCGTTAAAAGAAACATTCGAGTATTTATACATATTATTATGGTTCATGATTTGATTGTATTGTTCATGGACTTAACCTCACTATTCATAGGACTGACATTTTGAGCGGACTTCGGACATGCTGGACATGTATACCGTTTTGGGTCATCTGCCAAACCTCGCGGTCCCCCCCCCCCCCAAATGCGAGCTCCTTTGGTATACATGTGAGATGATGCTGCGAGCTCCCCTTACTATCCTTTCACTATACGTCTTGCACATATCCAACTGGTGAGGTCTGATCAAGTCGCGGGTTGATTTTAAGTTGATAATCATTAATGTATAACAATTTTTATATCCTATATAAAAATCATTATTGATGGAAATTTTGTTTATTTTTTTTTCTAGCTTAGAAAAGTTTAGTCTTTTAGAAATGTCGTAACAGTATATGTGAAAAATCGAGATGGAATAATCATGACAAATTTTAGTGATGAAAATGTAATAGTTTAACGGAATTTTTATAACAAAAAAAAATTGAAATGTGACAAAATTTAGTGACGCAAATAATGACAGAAAACACGTTGCAATGGCTGCCCGAATGGAAAACGCAAACAATTGTGACGAAAAGTCGTACCGAATTTAATGACGAAATCAATCAACGTTGTGAAAATCCTTACAAATATTAGATTATTAAATTAAACATTAATAATATTGCTAACCTTTTTAGACTAAAATTATTCATTCAGTTGTTATTGATAATTAACAATTAGTTGAAAATATTGACAATAAATTTTGTAAATTTAAAGATTAATAGTTCTTGAATGATAATTTATCCTGAGTAATAGTTGTTGAAACCATTTTTTTACGTTAGCTTCGAGAATTATCTAAAAATTAGAAAATGAGAGTCGTCATCAATATTTTAATTTGATGTGATTATATCATCTAAAATGTTTGTTTTGTTAAAAAGTACGGTCTTAAAAATCCAAAAGAATAAGTTCGGGAGTCGGTTACGTGTAAGGAAGGGTTAGCACCCTCACACGCCAAAAATTGGTACCTAGTCGATCATTTAGTGTCTTAATTGTAGAAAATCGAAAATTCGAGTAGAAATTCAAAGTGTCATTTATAGATTAGAGGTTAAAACGAGACATTTAATTATTTAGGTTCAAAATAAAATTGCACCCAACACGTTAGGGCACAATTTTTTTTAAATCCCCTAAATCAATAGAATATCGAATAATTATCGACTTTCATGCTCAATTATTCGAGTTCAAGGAAAGATCACACCCGACACGTTAGGGCGCAATCCCTCAATTTCCCTTGGATAAAAGAGCATTGTTTTTTTTTTTTTTGAAATAATTTACAAGTCTTAAAAGATGATATGTTTCATCTCTTTTTATTAAATCAAGATTTTGCAAAAGTATGGATAAAAACATACGAATTTACAAATAGAATAATCATCATCGATTTTGATAGGTCATTCGATGTTTTGAGTTCCAAAGAAAATAACACCCAACTCGTTGTAACACCCTTATACCCGGTTCACACGTATAAACTCGGTATAGAAGTATTACATACAGTATCGGAGATTTTAACACGAGTATAATAATAATTTTTTTTTCAAACGATGTGTTTTAAGTTATTTTATTCAAAATACATCATTTCAATTCATCAACTCGTAGTAATCCAAAACAACATTTATATCCACCCATTGGAGACACATAATAATATCATTTGTACAAGCCATTTTTACCAAAAATAATGTACCTAAACTGAAGTCTTCCAATAGTGATGTGATGTAATGAAAGGTCCCTTAGCTTGACTTAAACTTCTCGTAGCTTTTGTACCTATGTGTTAAAATAAACGCGTTAAGCCGGTGAAGGCTTAGTAAGCACTACAAAAGTAATGAATGATCATTTAAGTACTCGTGCATATAAACTTCTTGCCTTACTTACATGCAACTTGTAACTTACCACAATGGAACAATTTACGCTTTTATCCACTTTCTGTAGCTTAGCCCATAGTAGACTTTCATAGAACCGTCAGGATATACGAAACAAACAGAGAGTACCAAAGTACTAACAGAGAGAACATAAGTGCTGGGCAACAGAGAGTACACACAGTGCTAAACAGAGAGTACACACAGTGCTAAACAGAGAGTACACAAAGTACTAATCAGAGAACACATAAAGTGCTAATCAGAAAGCACACACAGTGCTAATAACAGAGAGCACGAGACGTGCTAAACAGAGAGCACGCTAGTGTTCCTTAATGGCATGCCACTACTATCACAATGATTCTAATTTGTCTACTTGGACACAATCTCAATTAGCATCATTTCTCATAAATGATATATCTTACATAAATACATCATCAAATACTTCACATTTATATTTTCAAAGCTGTTCACTTGCGTTACAGTCACTAAATTATTTATATCTTGAGTTACAGAATTCGAAATTATAATCCGCTTGATGTTTCTGAAACTAGACTCAATCATATTTTTACCATAAAATTTTCAGAATTTTTACTTTAGCCAATTTGTACAGTAAATTCTTTCAATTTACCCATCGCTGCTGCCTGACAGTTTCGATCTTTCTTCACTAAAAATTATCTATATTTTAGTACAGAGAACAAATGATGTTCCCGTCTATTTCCATTGAAAATAGACTCATTAATTATTCAGCCATATAAATTTCAGTCTCTAATAATTTTTCTATATTTTTCTATGATATTTCAAAGTCAGAACAGGGGAACTCGAATATACTCTGACCTTGTTATACAAAAACTAGTATATCTCGAAATATACAATTCCTTTTCTTTCACTATTTCTTTCATATGAAACTACACTCAATAAGCTTTAATTACATATATATTTTGACCCTTAACTCTTTACATACAATTTTTGGTGAATTTTTGAAGTTAATCCTCTATTCTGTCCAAACTGTTTTACTAAATCACATATTAATCCCTTCATTTTGTCATTGCAAACATTCAAATTATGTACCTATATAACAATTTTTATGCTAATAATTCACATACCATTAGAGAAATTAAACTATAATTCAAAATTCTTGTAGTACTTATAACAAAAAGGCTGATTTCCTTCTCTTTTCACTCTTAGCTTTTCTCTTTTCCTTTCTCTTCAATTTGATCCTTGCCTCTCTTCTCTTTCTCTTCAATTTCACATAAACACATATAAGCTATAAGCTATAATTCAATAATTTTCATGCTAAATAACAGTAAAGTACATGTATGTCATGAGAATTTAACCATTTCTTACCTTAACCCTTGAATTCAAAATTCCTCAATTTAGTCCCTATGCTCTCTAACACCTCAAAATGAATTCTATAAGAAGTTTGAGGTGTCTACTAACCCCCTTCTATACTTTTCTTTCAGAAATTTTAAAGAAAATAGAAGATTTTGGAGCTTGGAGGGCTTAAAAATGATGGAAGGACCTATTTGAAATAAAATCAAAAGTTGGATAGAAGAGAGAATGACAAGAACGGTTGAACTAAGAAAAAATTTGATATTTTTGCCTTTTAATTGATTTTTTAACCTTTTTCAAATTCTCTAGAAATCTCACTTAAAATATCTCACTTAATAAAAATGGTAAAATTGTCTTTTAGTCCCTAGACCTTCCAACTTTACACTTTGGCACAAAACTTTGCCTCCAAAAATATCTTCCAAAAAATTACTCTTTTGCCCCTCCTCAATCAATCTAATTCCCATGATGACTCAAAATTCAATTTGGATAATTCACTATTTAGTCCCCCATATTTTCTCTCCTTTACTATTTAATCCTTAAAATTTTCTAACCTTCCTTACTTCAACTAAACATTTCTATTCTCAATTCTATTTTATCACTTAAATCCGGTTCAAGAACGCAAATGTTACAATTCTCCCCCAAAAATAAATTTCGTACTCGAAATTTACTTGCACCAAACAACTGTGGATATTGTCGTCTCATTGTTTCTTCTCTTTCCCATGTGGCTTCCTCTAAGTTATGATGTCTCCATAAAACTTTTACTAAAGGAACCCTTTTATTTCTCAACTCCTTTACTTCTCGAGCTAAAATCTTTATCGGTTCCTTTTCATAAGTTAAATCCGGTTGTATTTTTATAACCTCCTAAGTAATCACATGAGATGGATCACACCGATATCTTCGTAACATAGACACATGAAAGACATTATGAATCTTGTCTAATTCTGGAGGGAGAGCTAATCGATAAGCCACAGGACCAACTCGTTCAAATATCTCATATGGCCCGATAAATCTTAGACTTAATTTTCCCTTTTTACCAAACCGGAGAACTTTCTTTCATGGAGACACTTTCAAGAAAACTTTTTCACCCACATCGTACTCTATATCTTTTCTTTTCAGATCAACATATAATTTCTGTCTATCTAAAGCTGCTTTTAATCGGTCTCATATTAACTTTACTTTCTCTTCAGTTTCTTGAATCAGATCAGGACCCACTAACTTACGTTCACTCAGTTCTGTGCAACACACAGAAGTCCTACACTTTCTTCCATATAATGCTTCATACGGTGCCATATGAATACTTGACTGATAACTGTTATTATAGGTGAATTCAATCAATGACAAATATTTTTCCCAATTACCTTCAAACTCAATAATACAGCTTCTCAACATGTCTTCTTGAATCTGAATCACCCGTTCTGATTGCCCATCTGTCTGAGGATGATGTGCTGTACTAAAATTCAATTGAGTACCCAAAGCTTCATGTAATTTTTCCCAAAACTTTGAAGTAAATCTAGGATCCCGATCAGAAATAATAGATACAGGCACACCATGAAGTATAATTATTTCATCTATATAAAATTGTGCATACTTATCCATTGAGAAGTCAGTTCCTACAGGAAGAAAATGAGCACACTTGGTTAATCGATCAACTATCACCCAAATAGCATCTTTCTTCTTTGGTGAAAGTGGCAATCCTGTGACAAAATCCATTATAATTCTTTCCCATTTCCACTCTGGAATGGTTATCGTTTGAAGCAACCTTGATGGCACTTGATGCTCTGCTTTTACCTTCTGACATATCAAGCACTTGGAAACATACTCAACTATATTATGTTTCATCCCTTTCTACCAATAAAATGACTTTAAGTCATGATACATCTTGTTACTTCCCGAATGTACAGCAAACGAACTATGATGAGCTTCATCCAAAATTCTTCGTTTCAAATCTTCTTGATTAGGCACACATAACCGATTATGAAATCTTAAACTTCCTTCACTATCAATTTCAAATTCATTACCTTTGTCTTCTTCAAGTTGTTTCTTTATCTTCATCAACTCTTCATCATCTTTTTGTGCCTTTTTCACTTCTTGCAATAGAGTCGGTTTTACTCTGAATTCAACTAATAACTCACCCTCTTGTTGCATTTCCAAATGTGCATTCATTGCCTTTAGGGCTGTCATTGACTTTCTGCTCAAAGCATCAGCTACTACATTCGCTTTCCCGGGATGATAGCCAATGATACAGTCATAATCCTTAATCAACTCAATCCACCTCCTTTATCTCAAATTCAACTCTTTTTGAGTTAGCAAATATTTCAAACTTTTGTGATCTGTATAAATATAATACTTTTCTCCATATAAATAATGTCTCCAAATTTTCAATGTAAACACCACCACAGGAAATTCAAGATCATGTGTCGGATAATTCTTCTCATGTGGCTTCAATTGCCTTGACGCATATGCAACTACCTTTCCATCTTGCATTAATACACAACCCAAACCATTATAAGATGCATCACTGTAAATCACAAATTCTTTACCAGATTCTGGTTATTTCAACACCGGAGCTTCAGTTAATGTTATCTTTAATCTATCAAAGCTTTGTTGGCATCTTTCATCCCACTCAAACTTCACATCTTTTTGTAACAGTCTCGTTAAAGGCAATGCAATCATAGAGAATCCCTAAACAAATCTTCTGTAATAACCAGCTAAACCAAGGAAACTCCTTACCTCTGTCACATTCTTCGGTGGCTTCCATTCAAGTATAGCTTTAACCTTTTTCGGATCAACACGTATACCATCAGCGGACACAATATAACCCAGAAAAGTAACTTTTTTTAGCCAAAATTCACATTTGCTCAACTTGGCAAACAATTCTTTTTCTCTCAAAATCTGCAATACAACTCGGAGATGTTTCTCATGTTCTTCTTGTCCTTTCGAGTACACCAAAATATCATCAATGAATACCACCACGAACTGATCTAGATACGACTGAAAAATTCTATTCATAAGATCCATAATTGCAGCTGAAACATTAGTCAATCAAAATGGCATGACCAAGAACTCATAATGTCCATATCGAGTCCTAAAAGCAGTCTTTGGTACATCAGAATCTTTCACCTTAAACTGATAGTATCCCGATCTAAGATCAATCTTTGAAAACATACTTCCTCCCTTCAATTGATCAAATAAATCATCAATCCTGCGTAGTGGATATTTGTTCTTTATCGTCACTTTATTCAATTGACGATAGTCTATACAAAGCCTTAAAGACCCGTCTTTCTTTTTCACAAATAAAATCGGGGCTCCCCACGGTGACACATTGGGATGTATAAATCCTTTATCTAATAACTCTTGCAACTGAGTCTTCAATTCTTTTAACTCTGCCGGTGCCATCCGATAAGGTGCAATTGAGATCGGTGTAGTACCTGATACTAAATCAATTCCAAATTCAACTTCTCTTTTAGGAGGTAAACAAGGTAACTCTTTAGGAAACACATCAGGAAACTCTCGTACCACCGATATCTTCTCAATCTCATTATCTTCTACCCGAGTATCCAAAACATAAACAATGAAAGCATTATACCCTTTTTTAATCATCTTGAAAGCCTTAATTGCAGAGACTACATTCTATAAAGCACTGAATTTCTCACCAATTACCACTACTTCTTTTCCATCTGAAGTTCTCAAAGAAATTCTTTTTTCTTCTGCAATCAACCATGACTCCATGTTCAGATAACCAATCCATTCCCAATATTACATCAAATTCATGAAATGTAAGAGCCATGAGATCTATTGGAAATTCACAACTTTGAATCTTTAAGGGACATCTCCTACACACTTTATTGACTTTTTCACTTTGCCCAAAAGGATTTGTATCAATTACTTCATGTTCAGTGGGTTCTACTACTAATTCTCTTTCTTTCACTAATGAGATGCATATGTATGAATGTGTAGAACCATGACCAATTAATGCAATTACAGAAAAGTCAAATAAAGAAAATTTGCCAGTGATTATATCGGGAGCATCTTCTTCTTCTCTCATTCTTATTGCAAATGTACTTGGCCTCCGAGACTCTGATCTAACAGCCCCATCTTTTGCCGATCTCATACCCACATTACCAGAATTTTCGAGCAATCTGCTTCTTTGTGGAGCTGAACTACCTTTTACAGACTGCTCGGTAGTATTCTCCATCATTCTTGGACAATCTCTTATAAAATGATCTTGAGACCCACATCTAAAATAGACTCGAGTATTCAGTCGACACTCTCCCCAATGAAATCTTTCACAATGTTTACACGATGATTGCATTTGTGATGACCTTCTTCTAGTACCACCTGTACTAACTATGGAAGTTCCCTATTGAGTTTGTCGTGTTTGGCTTCTAGAACTAGGCATATCACATGAAATGATATTTAAAAACACAAGTAAAACAATGGCATATACCATGACAACATAATATATAATAAAAGATAAGTGAAAATCATACTAAGCAAAACAATTAGCAAAATAATTAAAACCTAGAATTTAACAAGTTGAGGTTGAAAATACTTAATTTTAGCAAAAGAAAATGTACATGATCTATTCGAAAGAAAAATAAGAGATAAAAAAATATTAATTTAAAGCAAAACAAGATTTAAAATAAATGAAAGGAACTAAGGCTTAAGTTTGAAGTTTTTGATTTTTAAAATGAAGTTATTGGTGCTTAGGAGGAATTTAAAGATTAAATTAAAAAGGTTAGGGTTAGAATTTAAATAATAAAAAGATGAGGGGTCTAAAATGAATTTTTAGAAAATTTAAGTGTCAAAATATAATTCAAAATAAATTAAAAATATGGACAGACGAAACTGTGAATTTCAGAAAAAGTAGGGGGACCAAACACAAAATAGACCATCAATGGAAAAACACGCGGATCTACTCCAGGGTCGGGTCAGGATCTGGGTCAAAACGTCAAAACGACGTCGTTCTAGGGCTACTGACCTAGGTCCTAAATGGCGTCGTTTCATTAAGCTTTATAAACCAAGATTTAAAAAAAAAAATTCATTTTAACCTTTATTTCTTAAAAAAACTTTAGACCCCCACCCCTTTTTTCTGTTTTTTCTCTGAACCTTCCTCTCTCCGATCAAAGGGTTTGTAGTTGGCCCACCGTGACTCCATCTTCCCTCCGCCGTTCAAAACACCACACATGCCGTCCAGGTAGATGAAACAACACCCTTTTTAAAATTTTCTTTCTTAAAATGTAGATCTAGGTTTGAATCCCTTAAGATCGAACTTGGATCTTTCTCAAAAGACCCCAAAATTTTTTTTACTAGAAACCTTAGATCTATCTTTTATTATTCGTTTTTATTTTGCCCTTTGTTTTTTTTTTTAAATATTACTAGATCTGTTTTAGGTTCTTTTACCGATTTAACGAAAAACTAGAGTTATTTTTAGTTTTTATTTTGTTTCAAATTCTGTTTTCGAACAGAAAAAATATGTATATGCTTTATTTTCGAAGTAAAGAAAAATACATATGTCTATGTATATGAGATGATAGACCTTACTAGATTGATGGATTCTTGGTGATTGTCTTCGGACCTGCCTCTTTGTAATCTCTGATTTTCTATTGAATTTTTTTTTGTATATATATGTGCATTTCGAAGAACAGTGAGGTGGTGCTAGATATAATACCTTTGTCTTTCTCTTTGCCAATCTCTGCTTGAATATGATTCTTTGTAATTTGAATCTGTATTCATTTTTTGTATTCAATTTTTCGTATCTTTTTTCTCTTTTTTATTTACAAATTTGAAATCGGGCTTTTATAGCCGAAAAAAATTACATGGATACTGTTCTTTTTGCCTATCTTCTCTGTGGTAAGTCTTCGGGTCAACACTGGTGGTGGGGAAGAGTGCCCTTACCACTTTGGTGCAAAGGGCAGCAGAAGGGACACCGAAGAAAGGAGGGATCTTGGGCAGAGGAGCGGTCTCGGGGAGAGAAGCAGTCTTGGGCAGAGGAGCGGTCAATAGTCAACCACTAAAGGGTCACATGGCTGACGTGGCGCTGATGTAGCGATGAAGTGGCGCTGATGTGGCGAAGCTGATGTGGCAACGGTGGTTATGGTAGTCTTTTAGGGTTTCTGATTTTTTTAAAGTTTCTGGGCTTGTTAAGCTTGTATGGGTATTAAGTGTATTTGGGTATTTGGGCCTATTAATATCAGGTCTGTTCGTAATTTAAGTCATTATGGCTCAAATTTGCCCTTCTTTTTAGGGTATGAGATTTTCCATTGTGGTTACAATGTTTTTGTGGTACTAGATTCGCCATTGCGGCTTAAATCTTTCATGCTTTTGAGGTACAAGGTTCGTCGTTGCGCCTTAAACCTTTCCCTTTGCATCTTCGTGGTATTGGATTCGCCGTCATGACTTATATTTTTCCCTTCATTTTCTGAGGTATAAGGTTCACCGTTGCGGCTTAAATCGTTCCCTTCATGCTTCTGAGGTACAAGGTTCACTGTTGCGACTTAAACCTTCCTCTCCATTATCTTCGTGGTACTGGATTCACCGTTGCGGCTTAAATCTTTCCCTTCATGTTTTCATGGTAATGAAACCTGTAGAATATGCTCAAGTGGGCTTTCAAGTAGGCCAGATTGTTTAGGATGCCATGCTCGCGATGAGTCAAATGCTCCTAACTAGATGAATGTGCATGATTAACGTTAATTTCATAAATTAATTCCTTTTGTTTTGGGATTATCTCCTTATGCCTTCTCAAATTTACGACGAGATTTGGCAGAATATCCTTAATTTGAACCATTCATTTCAGGTTTGATTCTTCTTACTAGTGGTCTTGTTTTAGAAAATTTCTAAATAACACTAGCAGATCCTTGCATACCTTATGATATTAGTCTTTTATCCATTATCTTGGTATAATAATACTTGGGCAGTGTGGCGAAAGAAATATTAGAGTCAAAGCTTGAAGAATTATTGGTCATAGAAAAATTGTCGAATATTTACAAGGAACGAAATAATTACAAGGAACAATATTAGATTCCTAGATACCAAATATGAGTTTCTTTGGTCTGAGAGTCATTTTCAGCTTGACATGTGCCTAGAAAAACCCGGAGTACTTTGTTGATGCCCCAAGATGTAAAGTTTCTCCGTCTTGTCACATTTGAAGGAACAATTGACCACTTTTCATGTTTGAGCTGCCCTTTTCAGGTTCTCAACTCAAAACCCCTTTGGTTTCAAGATGCCTTTTTATGGGTTTTTACCTTGGCCTCTCCATTTTTTTTAGGTAAAATATTTCTTCACCGAGTCTGAATTTACTGGGTCGTATAGCTCTTTGCCATCCATTTTAGTCAAAATGAGAGCTCCTCCAAAGAAAGCTTTCTTCACTACATATGACCCTTCCCAATTAGGCGTCCATTTTCCTCGAGAGTCTTTTTGTATGGGGAGTATTTTCTTCAAGACCAGATCTCCCTCGTGGAATTCTCTAAGGCAGACCTTTTTGTTGTAAGATCGCATCATTCGCTTTTGGTACATCTGACCATGATAGATAGGTCTTAATCTCTTTTCTTCTATCAAGTTCAACTGATCATATTTGGCTTGGATCCATTCTGCTTCGTCCAAATTTAGCTCGGACAAGACTTGGAGAGAGGGAATCTCCACCTCAATAGGTAAAATGGCTTTCATCCCATATACAAGCGACAACGGTGTTGCCCTAGTAGAAGTTCTGACTGAAGTTTTATAAGCAAGAAGGGCAAATGGTAATTTTTCATCTCAGTTTTGTAAGTTTCCATCATTTTTGCCATGATTTTCTTGATGTTTTTATTTGCTACCTCCACTGCTCCATTCATTTTTGGGCGATATGGAGATGAATTATGATGTTTGATCTTGAATTGCTCGCAAACCTTCGATATCGTGCTGTTATTCAAGTTCAATGCATTGTCCGATATAATCCTTTCCAACATCCCATATCAGCATATGATTTCCTTTTCTAGGAAATTGCTAATAGCAGACTTTGTAACATTGGCATAAGAGGCAGCTTCCACCTAATTGGTGAAATAATCAATAACTACAAAGATGAATCTATGCCCGTTAGAAGCCTTTGGAGAAATCGGCCCGATAACATCCATGCCCCACATAGAAAAAGGCCATGGAGAAGTCATGACATGCAAATGTGATGGACGTACGTGAATTTTATCTCCATAGATTTGACATTTGTAACATTTCTTCGCATAATTGATGCAATCAGTCTCCATAGTGGACCAGTAGTATCCAAATCTCATAATCTACCTAGCCATTTTGAATCCATTGGCGTGTGTTCCGCAAATACCTTCATGGACTTCTTCTAAGATTTTCCTTGCCTCTATAGCATCAACACATCTTAACAGCACCTGATCCTTTCTTCTTTTATACAAAATTTCTCTATCTAGGACGTACTCATTTACGAGTCTCCTCAATGTCCTTTAATCATTTTCAAAAGCTTTTTTAGGGTATTTACGATTTTTCACATATTGGAGGATGTCTTGATACCAAGGGTGGTCATCCTTTTCTTCCTCCTCAATCTCATAGCAATGGGCTGGAGCCTCGAAAATGCTCATTTGGATGAGCTTCATATCCTCTAGCCTGTTTACTTTTATCATTGAGGTTAGAGTAGCCAAAGCGTCAGCCATTTGGTTTTCCTCACGTAGAAGGTATTGGAATGTAACCTCGTTAAATTCCTTGATCAATTACAGGACCACCTTCCGATAATCAAGTAACTTGAAATCTCTTGTCTCCCATTCTCCCCTAATTTGGTAGATCACCAATGTTGAATCTCCGTATATCTCTAAGACCTTGATTCCTCGTTCTATGACTGCTTGAATGCCCATAATGCATGCCTCGTACTCTGCCATGTTATTTGTGCAATCGAAGTCGAGTTTACTAGTGAAGGGATAATGGTTTCCTTCTGGTGATACTAGGACTGCCCCGATTCCATTGCCCGTGGCATTTGAGGCACCATCGAAATTCAATCGCCAAGGATTCTCTGACGCGATACTCTCTTTAGTAGTTGCAATATACATTAGGTCCTCATTCGAAAAGTCAAAATTTATTGGCTCATAATCCTCTAGAGCTTTACTGGCTAGGAAATCTGCTATGCACTCCCTTTTACTGCCTTCTGGTTTACATAGACTATGTCGAACTCTGAAAGTAGGATTTGCCACCTAGCCATTCTTCCATTCAATGCAGTCGACTCCATCATGTATTTAAGAGGATCTAATTTCAAGATTAACCAAGTTGTGTGGTATAGCATTTCTCTGTTAATTATGAGATAAACTGGGCGATATAATTCAATCTTCCGAGGAAACCTCAAACTTCTTTTTGCGTGCAGGGTGGTGGTAGTTCTTGTATAGCCTTAACCTTGTCTGGATCGATTTCAATTCCTCTTTGGCTGACCACAAAGCCTAACAACTTGCCCGAAGTAGCTCTAAAAGTGCATTTGGTCGGGTTTAACTCTAACTGAAACTTTCTTAACCTCAAGAACAACTTCGTCGAGACCTTTACATGTTCTTCCCTAGTTCGAGACTTTGTAATGATATCATCAACGTAGACCTCGATCTCCTTATACATCATATCATGAAATAACGTCACCATGGCTCTTTGATATGTTGCCCTTGTGTTCTTAAGTCCGAATGGCATCACCTTATACTAGAATGTCCCCCATATTGTGACGAATGTAGTTTTCGCCATATCTTCAAGGTCTATTTTTATTTGGTTATACATAGAGAAACTGTCCATGAAAGAGAATAGTGAATGACCAACCGTGTTGTCTACCAGGGTATCAATGTGAGGTAGTGAGAAGTTGTCTTTTGGGCTGGCTTTGTTCAAGTCTCGATAATCCACACACAAGCGTACTTTTGCTACTTGGAGAAAACCCGTGTCAAACTGCTTTTGAACCTCTTCTTTTATTTAAGCAACACATCTGGTTGCATCCTTCGAAGCTTTTGCTGGACAGGCTTGCATTCCTCTTTTATTGGGAGCTTATTGACTACAATGTCGGTGTTTAACCTAGACATGTCTTGGTAAGACCATGCGAAGACATCCTTGAATTATCAGAGAAACTCAATAAGATCTTTTCATGTTTTTGCCGAAATACTAGTTCCAATTTTCACCTATTTATTTTCATCTTCATCTCCTATGCTCACAGTTTCGACTAACTCTTTATGGGGAAAAATCTGTTTTTCCTCTTGTTCTATCATTCACAGCAAATCGAGGGATAAGTTACTAGCTTGGTCATCCTCAAAGTCCTGAGGCTCTTCGGGACACATATCTTGCTCAAAATGAGGCTTAGAACCAGTGACAACGTTGCTCATATAATTGATATCCAAAGATCTGTCGAAAGAATGAGAGAGGTCCAATGAACAAAGTAAATTTAGGAATGATTGTATGGTATGAGTATGGGTATATATATATACAAAATTCAAGAATGATTATTTGCATGGATTAAGTGTGAATAAATTGTCTGAATGGAACGAAGAAATATGAAGAGATATTCGTTGAAATGGATTAAATGCATTTTCATTAAAGTAATGGATAATAGCCAAATGCCCTTTACAAAAGATCTCCATCGCTCTCGGGCATAGAGCGATAGATATGCGTCGAATATTACTTTGAAAAGATCCTAAAGGCTACAGGGAGCTCCTCCTCAGTCCGGTTGCCTAAAATGCTTCCTGGTGTGTATGGGCAAATTCGTGATAAGCTTCTTCCTTCGTTTTCTTCAGAGATGGAATTAACGTTTAGGTTTGTCGCAACTCTTCCAGTCTTCTTCTCTTCTTCAATCCTCATTCCACTGGAAACGAAAGTCTTTGATATGTGGGGAAAGATCATTGGCTCCCACTTGATCTCCCCTCCAACCAGTTGTGCTTTTCTCGTTTACTGTTTCTCGCTTCCTTTCAATCTCTTTCTTCTTTTTCTTTCATATCTGGTTTGTACCCCAGACCAAAATGATCCTATTTTCCTAGTGGTGCTGGTACATTGATTGCCCCTTGCAGATGTTTTCCAAGTCCTTTTCCTAGTAGTTCCCCTTTTCCAATTATTAATCGTAGACCCATTTTCGTAATCCGTGACAACTTTGGTTTGGGAATTTTGCTTCCTTCTGTAATGAACGTTGCATTAACGAATTCCAGTGATTGAAAGGAGCGTTCTACAGCCTCTTCATTTCTCTCCACATATGGTGCGTCACTTGTCACGGACGCGATAATATCCTCCTCTGCATTTATTGTAACCAATCTTCCTTCGGTTACCAGTTTAAACTTTTGATGAAGTGAGGATGGTACCGCGTCCGCTGAATGGATCCAAGGTCTTCCCAATAAACAATTGTATGAGGGCTTAATGTCCATTACCAAGAAGTCTACCTCATAGGTATTCGGGCCGATCTGCAATGGTATTTCAATTCGGCCCGTCACTTTTCTTTCCATTCCGTCGAAAGCTCTTACTATATTGTGGCATGTTTTCATGTAGGAGCTGTCGACTGGTAATCGTTCCAAGGTGGCTAGTGGTAATACATTTAAAGTTGAGCCATTATCAATGAGCACTCTAGGCAAAGTATTTCCCTTGTAGCTAGTAGTGATGTGCAAAGCCTTTGTCGATCCTATTCCCCCAGATGGGATCTCGTCGTCACTAAAGAAAATAAAATTATCAGCGTTGACGTTATTAATTAGGCGATCCAGCTTGCATATGAATATATCGTTAACTACGTACGTTTCATTGAGTACCGTCATCAGTGCATTGCGATGGGCTTCTGAACTTAGTAACAAGGCTAAGATCGATATACGTACTGATTGTTTGTGTAACTGCTCAACCACGCTATACTCGCTGTATTTTAAGAACTTTAAGAATTATTTCGCTTCTTTTTTTGCTACAGGCTCATTTACTGGCTCAAGCTTGTTGGTCTCTTTCTCTTCTGGTTTGAAGGCCAAGGCCTTTCCTTTTGCAGCTTCTTTCTTTTCTACTTTCAGATCGTAGAATTTTCCACTACAGGTAACAAGGCTTATGTCTTCTTTGGATTGTTCTTCTTTAGGCGTTATTATGTTACACCCATAGTTCTAATGAACTCTCCTACTATCCTTATAAAGAAACGGTGTAGGTTTTTGTATGATGACACAGGTGTCATTTGCTTTCTTGTTTCGGTAACCTTGCGTGCAGAGATAATTATTACAGGGCGATCAGGCTCGTTCGTCCCTTTCTCTTCTGAGGCACATATGTCTTTCACCTCTTCTTCTTCTTCAAAGAACTCCAGTTCTTTACGGTCCATCAAGTCTTGAACCAAAGCCTTGAACTTCGTGCAGTGTTGAATCTCGAGTCCCTCAATGTTATGAAAATTATAATAATTCTTGGCTATTATCGTCGTATCTCCACCATTCCGCGTGATTACTCCTCTGTCCATCATTTAACGCCATACCCATTTGAAAGATGATTTAACCTCTCTAATATTGATCTTAACGCTTTTATCTTCCACTCCTGCGATTGCATTTATCTCCTGATCGGGATGAGCAGGTAAAGGGTTCCCAGTCACGTTAGGTCTAGATGGCTTATCAAATCTTATACGTTTCGTCTTAATTAGTCTTTCCACTATCTTTTTGATGGTGAAACAGTTTTTGATGGAGTGTCCGACTACTCCTCAATGGTATTCGTATTGGACATTGGCGTCATACCATTTTGGAAAAGGTGGTTGTATTGGATCCGTGTAGTATAGGGCCACTGCATGTTGATCATATAACTGCTGATAAAGCTCTTTATATGTCTCCGGAATAGGGGTGAACTGAATTCTTTCGGTGTTTTTTCTTGAGCTTGGTTCTTACTTCGGAGGATTTTGGTAATTGCTTTCAGGGGTTTTAGATTGCATCATCATGATTGACTTCGCATAGTTTGGCCTGTACATGCCTGCATTGTTTATCTCGGCTTCTTTCCTTCTGGGGGCTGCTCTCTTTCCACTTTCCCCAGCGTTAATCTTACTGCTCTTGATTACGTGTCAATCATTTCTCCAAACATAACCATGTCTGAGAAACTTCTCATAGCATTTCCCAACAAGTGGTTGAGATATGGTGCCTTCAGCGTGTGGATGAAAATCATAGTTATCTCTTTCTCGGTTAATGGTGGCTGCACTTGAGTGGCCATATCTCTCTGTCGTTGAGACTATTGCCTGAAACTCTCACTCAGCCTTTTTTCCATATTTTGCAAGGTGATCCTATCAGGAGCTATGTCAGTGACATGACCGTATTGTTTCATGATGGCCTAGGCCAAGTCCTTCCATAAACTGATCCTTGCACGGCTTAACTGATTGTACCATTTTTTCGCGGATCCTACCAAACTGTCATAGAAACAGTGGATCAATAATTGGTCATGATGGACATATATTATCATTTTTCGGCAGAACATAGTGATGTGAGCTTCTGGGCAACTTGTCCCATTGTACTTCTCGAACTCTGAAGCTTTGAATTTTAGGGGCAGTACTTAGTCTGGGACTAGACTCAGTTCTTTAGCATCCATCCCACAGCAGATGTCAGCCCCTTCAATTGCTTTAACCTTATCTTCTAGCCACTTGTAACGCTCTTCTATTTGTTTGGAAACTTCCAGTTTTATTCTCTCTGTCTCCATGATTTCGTAAAAATCAGGGTTGATGGGATTGACGGCATTTTCCCCTGGGTTAGACGCTGATCTAGTTGGATAATTGGCCTGGCCTGAGGTACCAACGAGATGTTACTGTGCTCAGATGAACATGAGAGCTCCTCGTGAGTTTGTTTTCGATAGAACTTGATTGTGTACGGGGGTAAAGCTAAGAGGGTATCGGGGGTCTTCATTCTCCTTTATTGGGCTTACTGTAAGGTTTTTTCCTTTTTCTGCTTCTTGCAATAGTTGGGTCAGTTGGTTGATTATGTTCCCTTGAGACTCAATAATCTGGTCTTTCATATCTTGCTGGACCCTCGCCAACTAGTCTTGCAACTGTGCTTACATTTGTTCTTGCATCTATTTTTGTAACTGCTCCAAGCTTTCTATTCTTTAGTCCATTGCTCTCCGAGTACCGTAAGGATGTGAGTTCTCTATGTTTCCAGATTTAACTATCTTGAATTTTTATTTAGTTAGAATCGTTGTGTAAAAATGTGAGAACGTAATGCGAATGAATGCATGTATGCAATGTAAGAGAAGGCGTTGATTCTGAATTCAATTCTATTAGATAAACTTCACTAGAAGACAAATTTCCTTACATAGAACAAGTTACATAAATGACTTTGCCTTAGTGCCTAAAGCCCTAATTTTCCTAAGAAGTTCGGCCAATTTTTGTCCTCGTGTTGACTTCAACTCATACTATAGCCTTAACTCCTCAGCTTCCATGGCTAGCATCTGTACGTGATCAGTCGCTTCTCACATCCATGTAACTGCTTCACCTATGACATAATCTCTCTCTCCGACTTGCGTCTGGGCCTGCTAGGTGTACCATTCGCTAGCTTCTAAATTCCTTTCTAGAATTGCGACCCTTATTTCGTTGTTTTGGAGTGAAGCTTTGAGCTCTTGTACTCTTTTCCTCAGTTCTTTATTTTTGGCTTGACTTGCCTTGAATTCTACTACAGAATTTTGACTGCGGTGTCTATGTAGAGATTCCTCCAATTCAACGATTTTAGCCTCCATCTCGGTTATTTGGGCTTTTAATTTAGCTTTTTCAACTTGGCTTTCTAACAATTCTCCTTTTATGGCATTTTCCCGAGCTTGACCATCTTGAAAATTCCTTTTCCATTGCTCTGCTCGGTCCTATTGTTCTTGAATCTCTCGTCGTCATTGCTCAAAGGTCTTACCAAGCCCAGCATTGTTCATGGATTGACGAAGTTTCTTATAGTGTTTCTTTAAATCTTCCAAGTCTTCCTCGGCTTTATTCTTCCATTTTCTCAACTTTTCAGCCTCTAACTTGTGAATATCCACGTCCAGCCCTAACTTCATGTTATCCTCTTCCAAGACTTCTATCCTTTTTCCAAATTCCAAGCTCTTCCTTTCAAAGTCCTGCTTTTTGATGTCCAACACTGATGGAATTACTTGTAAGCATTCCTCTAGCGATTTGGCATCATCAAGGTCCGATGCCGAAATATTATCATTAACCCTTTTACTCCTCCACCAATCATACTCCGAAGTCATCATCGGGTTTGTAGCGAATACCTTCATCCTATGCGCTTGCCTCCATGCATTTGTTATCTCCCTGACCCTCTTCTTGTAGTTATCCCCTTTGTAGGTGAACTCTCATTGGGCTAAACCATGTGTTACTGGTATGAATGTCCTTGACTTATATTACCTCAACACGAGTAGAGGGGCATATCTTACGACTCCCTATACTCCAAGTAAGGGAACCCAGTCAAAACTACCACAACGATAAAGGATCTCATTGATGATAAGCCACGATGCCTTCCATTCTATGTCCTCTACTCGGAGATTTTGAAGAACTGCCATCCAGTTTTCTCCAGATATATTCAGCTCTTTTTGCATCGCTACAAATTCCTTCAAAGGCGAGTAGTCTACTAAGTATGCCTTATATGAAATCTTTTTCTTCTTCAAAAAATGGCTATGAAACCAGACTATCAGAAGTGGTGCACAGCCAATGAGCCTTCCCTCGCCTTCTCTTCGACAAGCACTCAACGATCTGAAGGTCTTAGCAAGGATTACCGGGACAGGTGTAACGCTCCTACTAAGGCGGTCGAAGAGATCCACAACTGCATCCTCTATGTGCCCTAATGCTTTTGGGAAGATAATCAGCCTATAAATACTCAAAGCGAAAAGGTTAACACGTTTCTTCATATCCGGGTGGGCTAATATCAGATCCTTCAGACTCTTCCAAGTGATGCATTTAGTGTCCCTTTTTACTTTGATTCTAGACGCCACCCACTGTTCACTCATCCCAGTTATATTTATCAACCTCTTCAGAAGGATCGGGACACTCACAGCTCTTGAATAAACCTTGTCAACTTGAATCTTCAGGCAATAGATTAGCGCGGTGTATTCCTCTACAGTGGGCGTCATGTCGAAACTCCCAAAGGAAAAACAACTATAAGCGGGATTCCAATGTTGAGTGAGAGTCCGAAAAAGGTGCTTATCTATTTTCACCTTGAGCAGATAGGGTAAATCTCCATATTCTCTATAAAACACCCGCTTCATTTCATCATTCCATTAACCCCAAATATCCTTTAGCGCTTGCACACTGTTTTGGGTCACATTTCCTCGAATGTGATCCAAAAATTTTGATAAATGACCTTCTGTCAAATTGTCTCCATTCTCGTGTTGTCTCTCTTCCGACCATAATCGGATGGTCATATTGTCTTCTACTCTATCACGAAACCCGTTTTCCATGTCGAAGCTCTCTTCTTGGTAATCGAGTATGAACCAACACGTTTTCTTGTAATGGAAATGCAAAAGCACAAGATAAATCCAAGACAAAATAAGACATGTCAGTACATTAATCACAAAGGTAAAATATAATCATGAAACTAAGAACGGGAATAATAGCACATCTCACCTATTTAGGTGACTGCTAAGGTTTGTCGCGATATTTGGTAGTCTCTTAAGGTCAACTACATGCATTTTGAGTTCTAAAGTATGGGTACCTGAACCAGCCGATTCCTCTATCCTCACCCATTATAGGCTCATGCGGATGAGTTCGGTTCAGGGGGGATACATTTCCCGTATGTTTGCACGGAAGTCAAAACTTCACGAAAACATAGGTACAGATGTATTCTCGAAAACGATCCACTATCCTGCACGGAGGTGAAGACCTCACGAAGGCATAGTTTCACACTTCCACTTAAGGGGTAAAGTAACCGATCAATGCAAATCCATGAAATCCTCACTTCGATAGTGACCAAATTAGACTCAGAAATCAAACATATGAACATAAAATACAAGGATTACAAATTAAATTTAACTCGGATTTTGACTTTCAATCAAAAGACCAAAAATAATCGACTCACGACTTGACTCTCTTATTAGTCCGCAGAGGAGTCGCCAAGCTGTCGAAACCATTTTTTTGTATGTTAGTTTTGAGAATTATTTAAAAATTGGAAAATTGGAGTCGCCAAGCTGTCGAAACCATTTTTTGTACGTTAGTTTCGAGAATTATCTAAAAATTGGAAAATGGGAGTCGCCACCAATCTTTTAATTTGATGTGATTGGATCATCTAAAATGTTTGTTTTGTTAAAAAGCACGGTCTTAAAAATCCAGAAGAATAAGTTCGGGAGTCGGTTACGTGTAAGAAAGGGTTAGCACCCTCACACGCCCAAAATTGGTATCTAGTCGATCATTTAGTGTCTTAATTGTGGAAAATCGAAAATTTGAGTAAAAATTCAAAGTGCCATTTATAGATTAGAGGTTAAAACGAGACATTTAATTATTTAGGTTCAAAATAAAATTGCACCCAACACGTTAGGGCACAATTTTTTTTAAATCCCCTAAATCAATAGAATATCGAATATTATCGACTTTCATGCTCAATTATTCGAGTTCAAGGAAAGATCACACTCGACACGTTAGGGCGCGTTCCCTCAATTTCCCTTGGATAAAAGAGCATTGTTTTTTTTTTTTTTGAAATAATTTACAAGTCTTAAAAGATGATATGTTTCATCTCTTTTTATTAAATCAAGATTTTGCAAAAGTATGGATAAAAACATACGAATTTACAAATAGAATAACCATCATTGATTTTGATAGGCCATTCGATGTTTTGAGTTCCAAAGAAAATAACACCCAACTCATTAGGGCGCTATCTTCAAATTCCCAAAAATGAACGAATTTTAACCAAAACATTTTACTAAAAGTACTGAAATAGGCATGCATTTCTTTTATTGAAGGGTCAAAAGCATGAACCAGGCATATAAGATGAAATGACATTTAAAAACACAAGTAAAACAATGACATATACCATGACAACATAATATAATAAATAATAAATAATAAAAGATAAGTGGAAATCATGCTAAGCAAAACAATTAGCAAAATAATTAAAACCTAGAATTTAACAACTTGAGGTTGAAAATACTTAATTTTAGCAAAAGGAAATGGACATGATCTATTCGAAAGAAAAATAAGAGATAAAAAAAATATTAATTTAAAGCAAAACAAGATTTAAAATAAATGAAAGGAACTAAGGCTTAAGTTTGAACTTTTTGATTTTTAAAATGAAGTTCTGGGTGTTTAGGAGGAATTTAAAGATTAAATTAAAAAGGTTAGGGTTAGAATTTAAATAATAAAAAGATGGGGGGTCTAAAATAAATTTTTAGAAAATTTAAGTGTCAAAATATAATTTTTGAAAAGTCTAGGGGTAAAAATATAACTTTTGGAAAGTTTAGGGGATTAAGATACAATTTTTCAACGGAACAGGGACTAAATAGGCAAAAATCCTAAGACGTTGACACGTGGCACGATCCCAAGCACCTAAAGTACTTAAGGACTAAATCAGAAGAAGGATACAAGTTAAGCGATAAATTCAAAATAAATTAAAAATAAGGACGGATGAAACTGTGAATTTCAGAAAAAGCTGGGGGACCAAACACAAAATAAACCATCAATGGAAAAACACGCGGATCTGCTCCAGGGTCGGGTCAGGATCTGGGTCAAAACATCAAAACGACGTCGTTCTAGGGCCACTGACCTAGGTCCTAAACGGCGTCGTTTCATTAAGCTTTATAAACCAATATTTTATAAAAAAATTCATTTTAACCTTCATTTCTTAAAAAAACTTTAGACGCCCTCTCCCCTTTTCTCTTTTTTCTCTGAACCTTCCTCTCTCCGATCGAAGGGTTCGTAGTCGGCCCACCATGACTCCATCTTCCCTCTGCCGTTCGAAACGCCACATGCGCCATCCAGGTAGATGAAACAACACCCCTTTTAAATATTTCTTTCTTAAAACGTAGATCTAGGTTCGAATTCTTTAAGATTGAACTTGGATCTTTTTCAAAAGACCCCAAAATTTTTTTTCCTAGAAACCTTAGATCTGTCTTTTATTATTCTTTTTTATTTTGCCCTTTGTTTTTTTTAAAAAAAAATATTAGTAGATCTATTTTAGGTTCTTTTACCGATTTATTTTTTCAAACTAGGGTTATTTTTAGTTTTTATTTTGTTTCAAATTCTGTTTTCGAAGAAATAAAATATGTATATGCTTTGTTTTCGAAGTAAAGAAAAATACAAATGTGTATGTATATGAGATGATAGACCTTACTAGATTGATGGATTCTTGGTGATTGTCTTCAAACCTTCCTATTTGTAATCTCTGATTTTCTATTAATTTTTTTTTTTGTATATATATATATTTGTGTATTTCAAAGAACTGTGAGGTGCTGCTAGATATAATACCTTTGTCTTTCTCTTTGCCAATCTCTGCTTGAATCTGATTCTTTGTAATTTGAATCTGTATTGGTTTTTTGTATTCAATTTTTCGTATCTTTTTTCTCTTTTTTTTATTTACAATTTTGAAATCGGGCTTTTATAGCCGGAAAAAATTACATGGATACTGTTCTTTTTGCCTATCTTCTCTGTTGCTTCTGTTTTGTTCCTTTCCTTCCTTTTTTGCAGGTATCGCCAGAGTGGTAAGGTTTTGGGACAACACCGATGGTGGGGAAGAGTACCCTTACCACTTTGGTGCAAAGGGTAGCAGAAGGGACATCAGGGAAAGGAGGGATCTTGGGTAGAGGAGGGATCTCGGGGAGAGGAGAAGTCTCGGGCAGAGGAGCGATCAATGGTCAACCACTGAAGGGTCACATGGCTGATGTGGTGCTGATGTGGCGATGACGTTGCACTGATGTGGCGAAGCTGACGCGACTACGACGGTTAGGGTAGTCTTTTAGGGTTTTTGATTTTTTTAAAGTTTTTGGGCTTGTTGGGCTTGTATGGGTATTGGGTGTATTTGGGCCTATTAATATCAGGTCTGTTTGTAATTTTTGGATTTGTAAATGGACTTTCAAAATTAATTTAATTTCAAATTTTGGATTTTTTTTGTTGGGTTTTTATTAATTTAGCCCAGTTAAAACTGGGCCTATACAATAGTAGTATAAATAATTTAATTTTCTTGAATGAGATTCAATTTCTCCATTGAACTATCAAATGATCAATTTAAATATTAAAATTAATGATACTGATTTTTTTATGCTAAAGTACTAAAACCCCTAAAAATATTTAAAAGTAAATTAAGCCCCTAATTGAGATGTGCAATCAATTGAGCTCACATTATCATCACTTTTATTCACATGGATTTAATGTAAAGACATGGTTTTATAAAATAAAAGTAAATAATTAATTGAAAGTAGAATATATCAGTAAAACTTATAATTACTTTAACAACCTCCGTTGATTTATGTTGGACTTGATTTTCAAACAATATGTTTAGATAGATATTTGAACAGAAGTTCAAACAAAAATACCAACAGTAAGCAAATAAGAGAATGAGAGAAATAAACTAAAAAATTTTGTTAGTGTAGCTCGGGTTTTCCTCCTTTCACCATACTAAGATCTTCAAGAGATGACACTTTAAAGAGTGCACAATCATTACACAAAAGGCATGTTTAATACAACAAGAATTCCTCAACAGAGGGCATCAACAATAACAGTAGCAACAAGATCATAACAACAACAAAAATAAAGATCTTCATTGTAGCAACAATAAGAAACCTTCATAGCTTAGAAATATCTCAACTCATCCCTCTAATTACAACAACAAGAGAAACCAAAAATAACAACTTATCAAGCTCAAACTCTCCATGTCATCAGCACATCCATAATATCCCCCTTTTTGTCAAAAAGCTCAAAGCAACTTCCCCTACCACAGCGTTCTCTCAAATAAGCCCAACCAATCTTGCAAATAATCCTTTCTCAACATTACTCTTCTGAAGATAGCAATACAAAACAAAAGACTTACCACACGAACTGATTTCATAGATGAGTAGCATCAAGAAATTGTATCATGTCATACTTCTCAAACTATTCTTTCATCAGTTTGTTCAGTTGTTTGATCTCCTATTCAAACAGGAGTCCGGCTAAATTTAATCTCAAATTATTTTTCATATGAAACCTTACCAATTTGTTTGGTAAGGGATTTGATCAAATGATCAATCTGCTTATCTTGTGCATCTTGATCAATTGGAGGGAGGTTTAATAAGTAACTTCCCGTACAGAATGTTAAACTGCATGATCAATAGAATAAAAAAGTATTTCATCTTGCTCATTCAAAACTTGCATAACACTATGTTTTTTAAGAGTAACCTCTTCATCACCTATCCTCAGTGCAAGTTTACCATTACCAACATAAAAAATAGCTCTAGTAGTGGCTAAAAAGGGTCGACCTAAAATCAAAAGTACCTTAACATCCTCGTCCATGTCAAGTATCACAAAATCAACAAGGAATATAAATTTATCTACTTTAACAAACATATCCTCAATAATACCCCTAGGATACTTAATTGATCTGTTAACTAGTTGAATATTCACCCTAATAGGTTTTGGTTCCTCTAGACCATGTTGCTTAAACATTTTATAAGTTATTAAACTAATGTTAGCACCTAAATAAGCTAAAGTTTTCTCAATGGATAAACTACCAATAAAACAAGAGATAATAAAACTCCCTGGATCCTTAAGCTTGGCAGGTAGTTTGTTAAGGAGAATGACTGAACATTCCTGATTAAACTCCACAATGGAAAACTCCTTTAACTTCCTTTTATTTGTCAAAAGCTCCTTTAAGAATTTGCACACTTGGACATCTGCAAAAGATAAGTTAATACGCAATAGTTTAAAAAGTTCAAGAAATTTATCAAATTGTTCATTCATGTGGTCTTTCTTCAACTTTGTTGGGTATGGTATCAGTGGTTTGTATTCTCTAATCGCATCATCTACTTGCTATCCTTAACCCCATCATCTTTCTTAACAACTTATTGTTTTAGCTTCTCTTCAAGTTCCTCAGTGAGGTCCACATGACAATATACCGTGGAGTAGTTAAATTGTCATGCCATCACAAGAGATCATTGATGGAGGTCATAGGCCTTTGTTATGGACCTTTTCCCATTCAATATTTTAAAAAACATGCAAGGTTTCTAATTTCTGGTTTCAATCATGAATGATCAATATATGCATGACAAGTACATGTGACATTATTCCCTAATCTATATGGCATGCTTATCTTATATATGCATGAACATATATTCACAGTCATATAATTATCATCATGCATATCTCATAAATATAAAGCATAAAATTAAATGATCATGACCAGCCAAAGTTTCCATGATTCCATCTTAGAAAAATAAAATTTCAAAATTACAAAATTCTCCCCAAAGCATACTTTGGGTATTCAATTTTGCCACCACGAACTTTTGTTGCGGTATCGGTTTACATTTCTGTCGTCATCTTTCCACCACCGTTTTCGTGTCGTTGTCGTTGCTGCTGCCGATCACCTCCATCGAATCACCACCAACCATCACCACCGGACCATTGTTGGCTTAGCTGGGTTGAGTTTGTGTCGTCTCGGTTTTTCGGTTTCACCTGGAAAATTTGAGTTACAAAGTTTTTATGTCTGTTTCTAGCCCATATATTTTATTCTGAATAAATAATAAAATAAAACCTTGCATGGAGATAATAGTCCACGATCTAAAATATACATGCTTGATAAATTAATAAATTACAATTAAATTTATAGGAATCACAATTTTGATAAAATTACTTTATCATCCATAACAATAAAATAATAACATATACTCATTCGCATGCCCTAAACATGCATACAATTACAAGAATGTCACATCTTATCAAATATAATCATACATGAAGAAGAGAGGGAATTTTGCTCGGTTTACAATATAAACATAGCACAACCGTAAGTCGACCTATATGATAAATTATTTTCATCATGTCCGCTAATCATGTGCTTCATATATTGAAATGGGAGACCTCAAAAAATAAAACACTTGTTATTTGACATACACATGTCAAACACATGAAAAAAAAAAACTCACTAACCTTCAACAAAGTTGATCTTTCTAATACTTTTGAGCTTACTATCACCTTCGAGCTCAACACTCTTAATTGCATGAGGGGCAACCTTAGGGTAAACCTTGACACCTTCAAGAATGAATGCCTTGAAAAGCTTAGTTGGTGTGACTTGGAGGTTACATCAAAACACATAAGTGGCAACACTCATTATTCTAAAATCAATTGAGACTTTTCAAGTCATTTCTTTGTGTTGAAAGAAGAGAAGAATAAATTAATGATTGAGTGAGTGTTTTGATGTGTAGGAAGATAGAGAATTAAGATAGTATTTATAGAGAGAACTAAGACAATATTTATAAATTTGAACTTAGCTAATGATTTCTTTTCGCTTTTGGTTAACAAGATGTAAGGTCAAAATTTAGTTAATGAGATTTTGGTTATGTTAGCAACAGTTAATATTTTATGATTTTGAATATTTAAGTTTGAAAGTTCTTAAACTATACTTGCTAGTGAATTCAAGCAGTGTTGAAGTTCAATTTTCAGACATTGACTTTGAATAAGCTAAAATAATAAACAACACAAAATATATCTACGCGGTTTGGTTTCATTACATCTACGAGGTCTTGCTCATAGATATAATCAACTACCTTAGCAATACGTACAACATGTGATTTCAACCTCTAACAATTCCCAAATTTGACTCCTCACTTTGGTAACTAAGATCTAAACAACTCTCCTATAAGTTTTTCCCTGAAAACTTAAGACATTAATCAAGTAACACACTTTGATTTTTCACTCAATGCATTCACAAGAAATGTTCCTTAATGAACAAGAATAAGTGCCCTCAGTTCAATTTAACAGCAATACAAGTCTCATTAATTTATAAAGAAACGAGACTTGCCAACATACTATATCAATCATAATCAATCTTCCACAAAACCAGCAAGACAATAAGCACAAAGAATATATTCAATAAGTTCATGTAAGTGTTGAATCTTCAAGATACACCTCCAAGTTTAACCTGATTTAATCTAGTCTTGCCAAAGTTGGAAAGTTGATATCCTTAATTCAAATCCAAACCAATCTCCAAGATATGTGACTATATGCACATTGGATACAAAGATGGGCTTGCGATCGTCCAAATTATTAGCTAGAACCAAAGCCCTAATATTTTTTGCCAAAATTTTTACAAAAAATTATCTATATTTCTTATATTGGGTTTTTCTAATTTCATTTCTCAAATGTTTATCTTAATTTCTTTATTTGTTTCAAAAATACATATAAGGAATTGCCAGCTTTCGAAAGTGTAAATTCCAGATTCAACTTGTTAATAATTAACTTCATGTTAATACTCATGTACAACTATATTTATTGGGAGAGAATGGAAAGGAAGCGTAAAAGTAGAATGAAAACCACATAAAACAATTCTGAATTGACTATTGCAATTGTGTAACCTCCACTTGTAATGTAAATATTATACCTAGTGACGTAATTAATTCTCTTTGTAGATTGTGGGGTATAAGTCCAAATTGAAAACATATGGTTTAATCAGATTTTGCTAACACAAAGGATATATGAAACAAAATTTGTAGTCTTTGCAAACTATATACGATGTAAAACCCAATTATTTTTGTAAGTTTATATGTTTATTTTATTTCATTACATTTATCAAAGATAATACAACTCAAACACGTTGAGTAAAAGAAAAATAAAGATGATCAAATCCTGAAGACCACCGCTCTTATTAATACAACAATAGAAAGATAAATTAACATTTTAGTTGCAAGCATGTCCTCCAATCATGTGCTTTATATATTGAAATGGAAGACCTGAGGAAATAAAATACTTGTTATCTGACATACTCATGTCAAACACGTACAGAAGAAAAAAAAAATGAAAGAAGGTGAAAATTAAAGAACTAACCTTCAACTAAAGGTGATTTTTACGATACTTCCAGGCTTACCATCACCTTGGAGCTCAACACTCTTAATTGCATGAGGGGCAGCCTTGGGGTAAACCTTGGCACCTTCAAGAACAAACGCCTTGAAAAGCCTGACCGGGGCGATTGGGGAGGTTACCTCGAACTCATAAGTTACAACACCCATTATTCTAAAACTATTTCAAGTATTTTCTTTGAGCTGAAAGAAGAGAAGAAGAAATGGATGAGTGAGTGAGTGTTTTGATGTGTGGGAAGCTACAAAACTAGTATAGTATTTATAGACTGAACTTGAAGATTAGGAACTTATATAATAAAAATTGAAATTCAGCACTCTAGAACGTCAAAAACATTTCAATACATAAATGTCGATCCAATTTGTTGTTTGAAAAATAATGATTTGGTGACCCTATTTTTAAATGAATTTCATTACAATTTTCACAAAATCGAACCCTTAAAATGTCTGAATACAAATATGAACAAAACAATATATAATAGATCGCCTATTTGGTGTTATTCCTTTTCTAGAATGAGACTGAAGGTATCATAAGAGACAAAATATTAGAAGTTAAAGAAAAGTTTATCTTTCAACAAACTTGATATTATATTATATTAAAAAACATCACCTTAATTTTAATATTTTCATTCGAGTTTCCTATTTTTAAATATATTGATGTGATTTAATTTGAATTTTAGCGTTAATTTATGAAAGTTAATTAATTGTTAATATATTAATTAATTATAAATTTTCATCAAATTAACTCTAAAACTCGAATTAAAAATTAAAAAGTTAAAACTACAACCTTTAAGTGCCAAAATATATAATTTTTGTAAAAATAAGTACCATTATACCAAAAAAAAAAACACAGATATCACATTAGAAAAAGTGTCTTATGGTATGCTTTAAGTTAGGGGTGATCATTCGATCGAATCGAGTCGATCGAAATTTTTTTGAGTTAATCGAGTTGATGAGTTCTATTTTATCATCCTAACTTGAGTTAAAATTTTTTCGAACTGAGTCGAGTAAAATGAAATTCGAATCAAATTGAATTGCGTAACCTCCAATTAAAATCTTGTTACAATATAATAAATTTTTTTAAATTACTATAATTCTTTTAAAATATAAAATTTGGAATTTTTATAAATATTAAGAAATTTAAAAATTAACTAAATTAATTAACTAATGAATACGACAAAGAACAAAATATGAAAATAATCGAGTAAAAACTAAGAAGCGAAACAATACCCATTAAATAATTCACCTAGATTTTATCTGTCACTATCAATCTAAATTACACAATTTCTTTATTTAGTATTTTGATCCGTAAAAATCCCTAAATTATGCTAATATCTCTTCCGAGAATAAGAGCAACTGACTCTATATTGATTAATTGAAAAAATTTCTAAATAAAATATCTATTATCGCATTAACTTGATATATGGAATCCCCTATTAGATTTTACTCTTGTCCGATAGATTTATGCCGTCCTATTTCTAAAATTGTATGCAACTCCACTTAATTACGTAATATCTACTCTTAAACAAGGTTTATTCATTCTTTGATTAAAGCACATCAAACACGGATCAATAATCTAGAAATATCAAACCAAGAATTAAACACATATATTTGAGAATAAGATCTAATTGTTTATTGCGTAAAATAAAAATCAAAAGATAAAATTTATTATAGAGTTCATCTTTCCTAAATGTTTAGAAAATTAGTTCATGCTTGAAAATAAAAACATCCAAAACACAATATAACCAAAATAAATAAAGAAACTCATGATAATCTCCTAAGAAATCAACTGAGAACATTCAATTTTGATTGAAATCTGCTTCAAAATCGATTTCAATGGTGTTTTTTGAATCATTTTATTGAGTATTCTATGACAACTCACTCCTATCTTCTTATTTTTGTCATAAATATGTTTTAAAAAACCTCAAAAACATATAATAAAGATTTGAACACAAGTTAATCCTGAGATAAACACTTAATCACCAAATCATGACTTAAATTTTGAAAAAAAAAAACGTAGCTGAATATAATAATAGTATTGTTAAAATAGAATAATAATAATAATAATAGTAGAGTAATTTATTGTAATTATCAGTGATACAAGTTCTATTTTATCATATTAATTCAATTTGAAATTTTTTCGAATTGAGTAAAATCAATTCGAGTGAAATTATTTAAGTTAAAAAAATTAAACATGTCAAATAAAAATTAGCTCCTATCTGGTGCTTCATATATTGGAATGGAAGACCTAAACAAATAAATACTTGTTATCCAACATACTCATGTTCAATTTCTAAAGGTCAAACCTTGTTGTTTTCATCTCCGTATGGGTTGATCTGCGAAAACCGAACTAGCTCCGATACTACTTATTGGGGTTTGACTCAATTAAGTAACCAACAAGTAAAAATAGCGGAAGAAATTGAGAAATTGAACACACAAATTTAACGTGAAAAACTCCCTCCAAAGAGTATAAAAAACCATGGACAAATATAATTTTACTATAATGACAAAAGAATAAAGAATACAAAATATGGATATAAAAACTAAACCCTAAAATACAAAAACAAAGAACCCTCAAGATTAAACACAAAATTCTCTAAAAGTGTTATGAGTTCTAATCTTTAATGATTGTATTTTCAAGGTTGTAAAAGAACCTATTTATAGGCTAAATTCATAGATCTAAATATAATAAAATAATCTAGACTAATCAAAGTTTGATTAAAAACAAATAAATAGAATTTAACTAGGAGATTATCACTCAAATTTGACTGAAATACATGACATACTCAACAGATATGATTTATGTTCCCCAATGTACACTAAATTATACACACTTAAGAAAGGGAGAAATTGGAATGATTGAAAACAAAGGCTAAAAGCCTTTTTATAGCAAAAAAAAAAAAAAAAAGGAATTTTTGGATTGGTGGTGTTAGGCTAAGTTAAAAAAGAAGAAGCAAAAATCGATAAACTAAATCTAATCGATATGAATAAATCTAGTTCGGTTGTTTCAATTTTACCTTTAAATTCGATTATATTGATTTTAAATTTAAATTTGGTTCGATTATTTCTCTTATAGTAAAATTTCCAATTTATTCGGTTTTACCTATTGGCTAATCTTGAAACCTACATCTAGGATATAGGTTGCTTTGAATTCTCATGCTTGATTTTAAAGAGTGGTCATTGCTTTTTAATGGTGTGTCTTTGATATTTTTTTTTTCCCTCTTAAAACCTAAATTGTCTTATGATTATTTTAATAAGAGTGGTGGTGGTAATTGAGCTTTGGTCATCTTTATTTTCATTACAGTCAAACAATTTGGGTTGTATCATATTTGACATTTACTGAAATACAATAAACATATAAACTCACAAACAAAAAGAGTTCTACCATTGATGAGTGAAAATTTACAATGCAAGTTAAGGGTATGCATTTAGTCGGTTTGGTCGATTTAATTATTTTATGACAATAATTGAATAAATCGAAAATTTATTGCAAGTGAATTTATTAAACCAAACTTAAAGGTAAATCTGAAACAACTGAACTGAATTTAGTTGGTTTGAAAGTGGAACAAACACACCGACATAAACAATTAGGAATATTTGGATTGGTGGTGTTCAACTATGTTAAAAAAAGCAAAAATCGATAAATCAAGTTTAATCGAACTGACTAAATTCATTTCGGTTGTTTCAGTTTTACTTGTAAGTTTGATTATTTTGATTTTACCTTTAAGTTTGGTTCAATTAATTCACTTACAGTAAATTTTTTGATTTATTCGATTATTGTCATAAAATAATCAAATCGACCAAATCGATCAAATGCACACCCCTAATTTGCATTGTGAATTTTCACACCTTTTTTGTTTGTGAGTTTATATGTTTATTTTATTTCAGCATATGTTGAAGATGATACAACCCAAATTATTTGACTGTAATGAAAATAAAGATGATTAAAGCTGATCACCACCACCACTCTTGTTAAAATAATCATAAGACAGTTTAGGTTTTAAGAGGAAAAAGAAAATATCAAAGACACACAATTAAAAGCAATGACCACTCTTTAAAAGCAAGCATGAGAATTCAAAACAACTTATATCCTAGTTGCAGGCTTCAGGATTAGCCAAGAGGTAAGCTTCGACAGGCTTGTAAACTCCCTCACTTCCCTTAATAAGAGCCTTGATTTCATCTTCAGTGATTACATTGTCGCCAACAGTGTAAAATTTCATCGAGCTCTTGCAAATGCTTCCTCCACCTGCAGCTGCCTCAAACTTGTTGTCATAGCTAATTTTTTCAAGCTTGTCCCCCACAGGTCCACCTTCGATTAAATCGTAACTGTATGAAAAGTTATTTTCATCATGTGCTCCTATCTGGTGCTTCATATATTGGAATGGAAGACCTGAACAAATAAATACTTGTTATCCAACATACTCATGTACAACACGTTAAAAAATGCTAATGAAAGTGAAAACGAAATATCTGACCTTCAACAAAGTTGATCTTTACGATGCTTCCAGAGCTAGGATTAGCTTCAACCTCGATACTCTTGACTGCATTGGGGGCAGCCGTGGGCCAAACCTTTGGAGATTCAATAGTAAAGGCCTTAAAAAGCCTGGCAGGAGCGACTGGGGAGGTAGACTCATAGTCATAAGTGACAATACCCATGATTCTAATATTAGTTGAGACTTTGAGCTCAAAGAGGAGAAGAAGTGGATGATTGAGTGAGTGAGGTGAGAGATGATAGAGAATTAAGATGCTATTTATATACTGAACTTGAAGAGTAAGAGTTTATAATTCTCATATTTTAATTGGATTTATATCCAAATATTCATTGAATTGGAAGTAGTCAAAAGAGGCAGCCACAACTTCTTATTAAATCGCCAATTGTTGACTTCAAATATTGTGTCAGTTTGTCTTCTACTTTATTTATTTGCTTGTTTTCAATAATGCTTACTTAAATATTTAGAGGTGATAATGAAATGTGCTGACAGAGATTTATGGTTCAATTAATTTGATGTGTTGACGGTTTTTATAAGCACTGATTAAAAATTGTTTAATTATTATCTTAAGAACTAATTTTTATTACATTCAAAATAAACTGTGTTAGTTGCAATTTTTTTCTAAAATATAGCGTTAATCGGTACCACTAAATGTGAAAACAGACAGTGAATTTTCAATATAATAAAACGAACGCAATTTCAATTAACTAGTTTATTATCTTAACAAAAGAAAAAAAAAATACTAGTTTGTCATCGTTGTGAGGAAAACTAAACAAAATAGAATAAAATTATTGTCAAATTCGTGGGAAGACTTGGACCATCTAGAAAGCAAGCTGCCTGGGAAAAACGTATTTTTTTTTTTATAATAAAGATTTGAACACAAGTTAAAATAAAAATATTCGACCAAATCATGATTTAAATTCTGAAAAAAAAGAACGTAGCTGAATATAATAATAGTGTTGTTAAAATAGAATAATAATAATAATAATAGTAGAGTAATTTATTGTAATTATTAGTGATACAAGTTCTATTTTATCATATTAATTCAATTTGAAATTTTTTCGATTTGAGTCAAATCAATTCGAATGAAATTATTCGAGTTAAGTTAAAAAAATTAAACGTTTCAAATAAAATATTGTTACAATATAACTAAAACCATGTTAGAGCATATACATTTGAAACTATATATATTTGAAAATATTTTCAAAGAAAAATAATAAAAATAATACTTGAATATAATTATTTTGAGTCATTAATTAGGTCTCTACAATTATTGTTTTAGAAATTTTTTTACTCTTACTATGAATTGAAGTAATTCATGTTCATTTTATTATTTTTTTAGAGGTAATTCGCTATGATAAAGAAAATATAATAATATAATATAATTACTGTCAAATTATTGTACCAAGGATAATAATTAAGATCAATCTCTACGTCAACCTCACTACTTAGTTTGTCTATTCCCATCGTGGTAGGTATGAAACGCACAATTCTTTTAGAATTTAGAATATCTTACACCTTAACATCTTATATTGATAAAGGAGGTGAATGAACATTTAATTTTTCCATTAGGATTTAACATATAAATTTTCTTTGTTTTAGTTTAATAAAATCTTCTTAGTTATCTTAGTTTAATTTTAATGATAATTAAATTTTATTTTATTGATTTGGATTGAATAACAATTGAATTGATGTTACTAAGCAACTTAGGATTTAACAATATATGTTGATCAACACGTGTACCAAACGTTAAGAATTTTCACTCATCAATATATTAAGTAAAACCTTTATATATATATATTTTATTTCATTATATGTCAAGGATGATACAATCCAAATTCTTTAACTGTAATGAAAATAAAGATGATCAAAGCTTGATCACGACCTCGACTCTTATTAAAATAATCATAAGACAATTTAAGTTTTAAAAGAAAAACGAAAATATCACAAACACACCATTGAAAGCAATGACCACTGCTTAAAAGCAAGCACGAGAACTCAAAGCGATCTATATCTTAGTTGCAGGTTTCGGGATTAGCTAAGAGATAAGCTTCAATAGGCTTGTAAACTCCCTCACTCCCTTTAATGAGAGCCTTGATTTCATCTTCGGTGATTACATTGTCGCCAACAGTGTAAATTTTCATCGAGCTCTTGCAAATGCTTCCTCCACCCGCAGCTGCCTCAAACTTGTTCTCATAGCTGATTTTTTCGAGCCTATCCCCCAAGGGCCCACCTTCAATTAAACTGTAGCTGTATGAAAAATTATTTGCATCATGTCCTCCTATCTGGTGCTTCATATATTGGAATGGAAGGCCTAAACAAACAAATACTTGTTATCCAACAGATTCATGTAAAACACGTTAAAAAATGCAAATGCAAATGCAAATGAAATATCTAACCTTCAACAAAGTTAATCTTTACGATGCTTCCAGAGCTAGGATTAGCTTCAACCTCAACACTCTTGACTGCATTAGGGGCAGCTGTGGGCCAAACTTTGGCAGCTTCAATAGTGAAGGCCTTGAATAGCCTGGCAGGGGCGACTGGAGAGGTAGACTCATAGTCATAAGTTACAACACCGATGATTCTAATATTACTTTGAGTTGAAAGGAGAGAAGAAATGGATGATGGAGTGTTTGAGGTGTGGGATGATAGAGCTCTAACATGCTATTTATAGACAGAACTTGAAGCCTATGAAATTCATTATTCTCATTTTTTAATTGGATTTATATCCAACATTGTTATTAAATTTCATTGGATTGGTACTAGTCAAAATGGATAAAAGCCTTCTGCCCTGAAATGTGCCCCACCTTATACTTTATTAAGGCGTAAATATTCATATAAAAGTCTTTAAATAATGATATAAGAGAGAACATGAATACAAATAATTTCTCTAAATTAAATTTATCTATGTGAAAAACAAAAACACAAATATATGATTCGTCCTACCCCTTAAATAATATAGACTAATCCCATGAAATAAAAAATAGAAAACTGTAGATGAACCTGTAAATTATTTTTTTCATATTTATATTATAATTTTTAATCTTATTTTTCTCCTATTATGCATCAATTTATCACATTTTTTATATTCAGCTGGTCATTCTGATTCTATTTTTTTTAAAAGCATTTTGGTTGTGTTTATTTTGTGTCTGTGATTCATACTAAAACTTTTATCGTACATATATGTGTGATCAATTTATAAATATATTAACCATATGTTTGATTTTGTATATGTTAATTTTAGATATTTTATTTAAATATTATATAAAAGTATGAAAAACAAAACATGCCACAAAAATAATGATGGCAATCATTTAATAAAAAAGGTATGTAATTTTTTTTCTAATTGAGTAATTACTCGATTAATCCGTGACACTAATTCAATTAGGGATTTAAATAATAACGTAAATACATAATGTGAGTGGGAGAAAATATTTTATGTGAAAAAACTTTTTTAAAAAAAATTATTTAATAATGATATAAATTTATTCAATAATAATAGTATAAATACACCAACTCAATAAATCTTGAGGAATTAAATATTAAAAATTTAAGATATAAAATCTATTATTTAAATTAATTGCAGAATATAATTAAATTATTTAATAAATATATTTTAAATTATAAAAAACTATATTCTACATTTGGATAGGGGGGCGGCTTATTTGGCAGACGATTTTTATTCGACAAATTCGTGGGAAGACTTGGACTATCTAGAAAGCAAGTTGCCTGGGAAAACGTGATTGAATAGATTAATAATAGTGTTCTTTTGGCCAAGTGTTTTCATTTGGATGCTCTCCAATTCAGGAAAAAAGAAACGAAGTTAGATACTATATTTTTATTAACATATAATTGTAATAATATATGCTTTTTATCCTTATTAGGATGTTAGAACTCTTGGCATTGAGTATTTATTTTTGAATTTCCATAAATATTATAATGTATTATTTATTTATTGACTAATTTGGCCATGCAAGCTTTCTTGATATTTGCATTTTAATAATAATTTTTTTATTTAATTTTTTGAGTAATTTTATCTCGTGTCTCGTTAAAAGAAACATTCGAGTATTTATACATATTATTATGGTTCATGATTTGATTGTATTGTTCATGGACTTAACCTCACTATTCATAAGACTGACATTTTGAGCGGACTTCGGACATGCTGGACATGTATACCGTTTTGGGTCATCTGCCAAACCTCGCGGTCCCCCCCCCATATGCGAGCTCCTTGGGTATACATGTGAGATGATGCTGCGAGCTCCCCTTACTATCCTTTCACTATACGTCTTGCACATATCCAACTGGTGAGGTCTGATCAAGTCGCGGGTAGATTTTAAGTTGATAATCATTAATGTATAACAATTTTTATATCCTATATAAAAATCATTATTGATGGAAATTTTGTTTATTTTTTTTTCTAGCTTAGAAAAGTTTAGTCTTTTAGAAATGTCGTAACAGTATATGTGAAAAATCGAGATGGAATAATCATGACAAATTTTAGTGATGAAAATGTAATAGTTTAACGGAATTTTTATAACAAAAAAAAATTGAAATGTGACAAAATTTAGTGACGCAAATAATGACAGAAAACACGTTGCAATGGCTGCCCGAATGGAAAACGCAAACAATTGTGACGAAAAGTCGTACCGAATTTAATGACGAAATCAATCAACGTTGTGAAAATCCTTACAAATATTAGATTATTAAATTAAACATTAATAATATTGCTAACCTTTTTAGACTAAAATTATTCATTCAGTTGTTATTGATAATTAACAATTAGTTGAAAATATTGACAATAAATTTTGTAAATTTAAAGATTAATAGTTCTTGAATGATAATTTATCCTGAGTAATAGTTGTTGAAACCATTTTTTTACGTTAGCTTCGAGAATTATCTAAAAATTAGAAAATGTGAGTCGTCATCAATATTTTAATTTGATGTGATTATATCATCTAAAATATTTGTTTTGTTAAAAAGTACGGTCTTAAAAATCCAAAAGAATAAGTTCGGGAGTCGGTTACGTGTAAGGAAGGGTTAGCACCCTCACACGCCAAAAATTGGTACCTAGTCGATCATTTAGTGTCTTAATTGTAGAAAATCGAAAATTCGAGTAGAAATTCAAAGTGTCATTTATAGATTAGAGGTTAAAACGAGACATTTAATTATTTAGGTTCAAAATAAAATTGCACCCAACACGTTAGGGCACATATTTTTTTAAATCCCCTAAATCAATAGAATATCGAATAATTATCGACTTTCATGCTCAATTATTCGAGTTCAAGGAAAGATCACACCCGACACGTTAGGGCGCAATCCCTCAATTTCCCTTGGATAAAAGAGCATTGTTTTTTTTTTTTTGAAATAATTTACAAGTCTTAAAAGATGATATGTTTCATCTCTTTTTATTAAATCAGGATTTTGCAAAAGTATGGATAAAAACATACGAATTTACAAATAGAATAATCATCATCGATTTTGACAGGTCATTCAATGTTTTGAGTTCCAAAGAAAATAACACCCAACTCGTTGTAACACCCTTATACCCGGTTCACACGTATAAATTCGGTATAGAAGTATTACATACAGTATCGGAGATTTTAACACGAGTATAATAATAATTTTTTTTTCAAACGATGTGTTTTAAGTTATTTTATTCAAAATACATCATTTCAATTCATCAACTCGTAGTAATCCAAAACAACATTTATATCCACCCATTGGAGACACATAATAATATCATTTGTACAAGCCATTTTTACCAAAAATAATGTACCTAAACTGAAGTCTTCCAATAGTGATGTGATGTAATGAAAGGTCCCTTAGCTTGACTTCAACTTCTCGTAGCTTTTGTACCTATGTGTTAAAATAAACGCGTTAAGCCGGTGAAGGCTTAGTAAGCACTACAAAAGTAATGAATGATCATTTAAGTACTCGTGCATATAAACTTCTTGCCTTACTTACATGCAACCTGTAACTTACCACAATGGAACAATTTACGCTTTTATCCACTTTCTGTAGCTTAGCCCATAATAGACTTTCATAGAACCGTCAGGATATACGAAACAAACAGAGAGTACCAAAGTACTAACAGAGAGAACATAAGTGCTGGGCAACAGAGAGTACACACAGTGCTAAACAGAGAGTACACAAAGTACTAATCAGAGAACACATAAAGTGCTAATCAGAAAGCACACACAGTGCTAATAACAGAGAGCACGAGACGTGCTAAACAGAGAGCACGCTAGTGTTCCTTAATGGCATGCCACTACTATCACAATGGTTCTAATTTGTCTACTTGGGCACAATCTCAATTAGCATCATTTCTCATAAATGATATATCTTACATAAATACATCATCAAATACTTCACATTTATATTTTCAAAGCTGTTCACTTGCGTCACAGTCACTAAATTATTTATATCTTGAGTTACAGAATTCGAAATTATAATCCGCTTGATGTTTCTGAAACTAGACTCAATCATATTTTTACCATAAAATTTTCAGAATTTTTACTTTAGCCAATTTGTACAGTAAATGCTTTCAATTTACCCATCGCTGATGCCTGACAGTTTCGACCTTTCTTCACTAAAAATTATCTATATTTTAGTACAGAGAACAAATGATGTTCCCGTCTATTTCCATTGAAAATAGACTCATTAATTATTCAGCCATAAAAATTTCAGTCTCTAATAATTTTTCTATATTTTTCTATGATATTTCAAAGTCAGAACAGGGGAACTCGAATCTACTCTGACCTTGTTATACAAAAACTAGTATATCTCGAAATATACAATTCCTTTTCTTTCACTATTTCTTTCATATGAAACTACACTCAATAAGCTTTAATTACATATATATTTTGACCCTTAAATCTTTATATACAATTTTTGGTGAATTTTTGAAGTTAATCCTCTATTCTGTCCAAACTGTTTTACTAAATCACATATTAATCCCTTCATTTTATCATTGCAAACATTCAAATTATGTACCTATATAACAATTTTTATGCTAATAATTCACATACCATTAGAGAAATTAAACTATAATTCAAAATTTTTGTAGTACTTACAACAAAAAGGCTGATTTCCTTCTCTTTTCACTCTTAGCTTTTCTCTTTTCCTTTCTCTTCAATTTGATCCTTGCCTCTCTTCTCTTTCTCTTCAATTTCACATAAACACATATAAGCTATAAGCTATAATTCAATAATTTTCATGCTAAATAACAGTAAAGTACATGTATGTCATGAGAATTTAATCATTTCTTACCTTAACCCCTGAATTCAAAATTTCTCAATTTAGTCCCTATGCTCTCTAGCACCTCAAAATGAATTCTATAAGAAGTTTGAGGTGTCTACTAACCCCCTTCTATACTTTTCTTTCAGAAATTTTAAAGAAAATAGGAGATTTTGGAGCTTGGAGGGCTTAAAAATTATGGAAGGACCTATTTGAAATAAAATCAAAAGTTGGATAGAAGAGAGAATGACAAGAACGGTTGAACTAAGAAAAAAGTTGATATTTTTGCCTTTTAATTGATTTTTTAACCTTTTTCAAATTCTCTAGAAATCTCACTTAAAATATCTCACTTAATAAAAATGGTAAAATTGTATTTTAGTCCCTAGACCTTCCAACTTTACACTTTGGCACAAAACTTTGCCTCCAAAAATATCTTCCAAAAAATTACTCTTTTGCCCCTCCTCAATCAATCTAATTCCCATGATGACTCAAAATTCAATTTGGATAATTCACTATTTAGTCCCCCATATTTTCTCTCCTTTACTATTTAATCCTTAAAATTTTCTAACCTTCCTTACTTCAACTAAACATTTCTATTCTCAATTCTATTTTATCACTTAAATCCGGTTCAAGAACGCAAATGTTACAATTCTCCCCCTAAAATAAATTTCGTACTCGAAATTTACCTGCACCAAACAACTGTGGATATTGTCGTCTCATTGTTTCTTCTCTTTCCCATGTGGCTTCCTCTAAGTTATGATGTCTCCATAAAACTTTTACTAAAGGAACCCTTTTATTTCTCAACTCCTTTACTTCTCGAGCTAAAATCTTTATCGGTTCCTTTTCATAAGTTAAATCCGGTTGTATTTTTATAACCTCCGAAGTAATCACATGAGATGGATCACACCGATATCTTCGTAACATAGACACATGAAAGACATTATGAATCTTGTCTAATTCTGGAGGGAGAGCTAATCGATAAGCCACAGGACCAACTCGTTCAAATATCTCATATGGCCCGATAAATCTTAGACTTAATTTTCCCTTTTTACCAAACCGGAGAACTTTCTTTCATGGAGACACTTTCAAGAAAACTTTTTCACCCACATCGTACTCTATATCTTTTCTTTTCAGATCAACATATAATTTCTGTCTATCTAAAGCAGCTTTTAATCGGTCTCATATTAACTTTACTTTCTCTTCAGTTTCTTGAATCAGATCAGGACCCACTAACTTACGTTCACTCAGTTCTGTCCAACACACAGAAGTCCTACACTTTCTTCCATATAATGCTTCATACGGTGCCATATGAATACTTGACTGATAACTGTTATTATAGGTGAATTCAATCAACGACAAATATTTTTCCCAATTACCTTCAAACTCAATAATACAGCTTCTCAACATGTCTTCTTGAATCTGAATCACCCGTTCTGATTGCCCATCTGTCTGAGGATGATGTGCTGTACTAAAATTCAATTGAGTACCCAAAGCTTCATGTAATTTTTCCCAAAACTTTGAAGTAAATCTAGAATCCCGATCAGAAATAATAGATACAGGCACACCATGAAGTCTAATTATTTCATCTGTATATAATTGTGCATACTTATCCATTGGGAAGTCAGTTCCTACGGGAAGAAAATGAGCACACTTGGTTAATCGATCAACTATCACCCAAATAGCATCTTTCTTCCTTGGTGAAAGTGGCAATCCTGTGACAAAATCCATTATAATTCTTTCCCATTTCCACTCTGGAATGGTTATCGTTTGAAGCAACCCTGATGGCACTTGATGCTCTGCTTTTACCTTCTGACATATCAAGCACTTGGAAACATACTCAACTATATTCTATTTCATCCCTTTCTACCAATAAAATGGCTTTAAGTCATGATACATCTTGTTACTTCCCGAATGTACAGCAAACGAACTATGATGAGCTTCATCCAAAATTCTTCGTTTCAAATCTTCTTGATTAGGCACACATAACCGATTATGAAATCTTAAACTTCCTTCACTATCAATTTCAAATTCATTACCTTTGTCTTCTTCAAGTTGTTTCTTTATCTTCATCAACTCTTCATCATCTTTTTGTGCCTTTTTCACTTCTTGCAATAGAGTCGGTTTTACTCTGAATTCAACTAATAACTCACCCTCTTGCTGCATTTCCAAATGTGCATTCATTGCCTTTAGGGCTGTCATTGACTTTCTGCTCAAAGCATCAGCTACTACATTCGCTTTCCCGGGATGATAGCCAATGATACAATCATAATCCTTAATCAACTCAATCCACCTCCTTTATCTCAAATTCAACTCTTTTTGAGTTAGCAAATATTTCAAACTTTTGTGATCTATATAAATATAATACTTTTCTCCATATAAATAATGTCTCCAAATTTTCAATGTAAACACCACCACAGCCAATTCAAGATCATGTGTCGGATAATTCTTCTCATGTGGCTTCAATTGCCTTGACGCATATGCAACTACCTTTCCATCTTGCATTAATACACAACCCAAACCATTATAAGATGCATCACTGTAAATCACAAATTCTTTACCAGATTCTGGTTATATCAACACCGAAGCTTCAGTTAATGTTATCTTTAATCTATCAAAGCTTTGTTGGCATCTTTCATCCCACTCAAACTTCACATCTTTTTGTAACAGTCTCGTTAAAGGCAATGCAATCATAGAGAATCCCTAAACAAATCTTCTGTAATAACCAGCTAAACCAAGGAAACTCCTTACCTCTGTCACATTCTTCGGTGGCTTCCATTCAAGTATAGCTTTAACCTTTTTCGGATCAACACGTATACCATCAGCCGACACAATATGACCCAGAAAAGTAACTTTTTTTAGCCAAAATTCACATTTGCTCAACTTGGCAAACAATTCTTTTTCTCTCAAAATCTGCAATACAACTCGGAGATGTTTCTCATGTTCTTCTTGTCCTTTCGAGTACACCAAAATATCATCAATGAATACCACCACGAACTGATCTAGATACGACTGAAAAATTCTATTCATAAGATCCATAATTGCAGCTGAAACATTAGTCAATCAAAATGGCATGACCAAGAACTCATAATGTCCATATCGAGTCCTAAAAGCAGTCTTTGGTACATCAGAATCTTTCACCTTAAACTGATAGTATCCCGATCTAAGATCAATCTTTGAAAACATACTTCCTCCCTTCAATTGATCAAATAAATCATCAATCCTGCGTAGTGGATATTTGTTCTTTTTCGTCACTTTATTCAATTGACGATAGTCTATACAAAGCCTTAAAGACCCGTCTTTCTTTTTCACAAATAAAATCGGGGCTCCCTACGGTGACACATTGGGATGTATAAAACCTTTATCTAATAACTCTTGCAACTGAGTCTTCAATTCTTTTAACTCTGCCGGTGCCATCCGATAAAGTGCAATTGAGATCGGTGTAGTACCTGATACTAAATCAATTCCAAATTCAACTTCTCTTTTAGGAGGTAAACAAGGTAACTCTTTAGGAAACACATCAGGAAACTCTCGTACCACCGATATCTTCTCAATCTCATTATCTTCTACCCGAGTATCCAAAACATAAACAATGAAAGCATTATACCCTTTTTTAATCATCTTGAAAGCCTTAATTGCAGAGACTACATTCTATAAAGCACTGAATTTCTCACCAATTACCACTACTTCTTTTCCATCTGAAGTTCTCAATGAAATTCTTTTTTCTTTTACAATCAACCATGACTCCATGTTCAGATAACCAATCCATTCCCAATATTACATCAAATTCATGAAATGTAAGAGCCATGAGATCTATTGGAAATTCACAACTTTGAATCTTTAAGGGACATCTCCTACACACTTTATTGACTTTTTCACTTTGCCCAAAAGGATTTGTATCAATTACTTCATGTTCAGTGGGTTCTACTACTAATTCTCTCTCTTTCACTAATGAGATGCATATGTATGAATGTGTAGAACCATGACCAATTAATGCAATTACAGAAAAGTCAAATAAAGAAAATTTGCCAGTGATTATATCGGGAGCATCTTCTTCTTCTCTCATTCTTATTGCATATGTACTTGGTCTCCGAGACTCTGATCTAACAGCCCCATCTTTTTCCGATCTCATACCCACATTACCAGAATTTTCGAGCAATCTGCTTCTTTGTGGAGCTGAACTACCTTTTACAGACTGCTCGGTAGTATTCTCCATCATTCTTGGACAATCTCTTATAAAATGATCTTGAGACCCACATCTAAAATAGACTCGAGTATTCAGTCGACACTCTCCCCAATGAAATCTTTCACAATGTTTACACGATGATTGCATTTGTGATGACCTTCTTCTAGTACCACCTGTACTAACTATGGAAGTTCCCTATTAAGTTTGTCGTGTTTGGCTTCTAGAACTAGGCATATCACATGAAATGATATTTAAAAACACAAGTAAAACAATGGCATATACCATGACAACATAATATATAATAAAAGATAAGTGAAAATCATACTAAGCAAAACAATTAGCAAAATAATTAAAACCTAGAATTTAACAAGTTGAGGTTGAAAATACTTAATTTTAGCAAAAGGAAATGTACATGATCTATTCGAAAGAAAAATAAGAGATAAAAAAATATTAATTTAAAGCAAAACAAGATTTAAAATAAATGAAAGGAACTAAGGCTTAAGTTTGAAGTTTTTGATTTTTAAAATTAAGTTATTGGTGCTTAGGAGGAATTTAAAGATTAAATTAAAAAGGTTAGGGTTAGAATTTAAATAATAAAAAGATGAGGGGTCTAAAATGAATTTTTAGAAAATTTAAGTGTCAAAATATAATTCAAAATAAATTAAAAATATGGACAGACGAAACTGTGAATTTCAGAAAAAGTAGGGGGACCAAACACAAAATAGACCATCAATGGAAAAACACGCGGATCTACTCCAGGGTCGGGTCAGGATCTGGGTCAAAACGTCAAAACGACATCGTTCTAGGGCTACTGACCTAGGTCCTAAACGATGTCGTTCCATTAAGCTTTATAAACCAAGATTTAAAAAAAAAAATTCATTTTAACCTTTATTTCTTAAAAAAACTTTAGACCCCCACCCTTTTTTTTTGTTTTTTAACCTAGGTCCTATTAATATCAGGTCTGTTCGTAATTTAAGTCATTATGGCTCAAATTTGCCCCTCTTTTTAGGGTATGAGATTTTCCATTGCGGTTGCAATGTTTTTGTGGTACTAGATTCGCCATTGCGGCTTAAATCTTTCATGCTTTTGAGGTACAAGGTTCGTCGTTGCGCCTTAAACCTTTCCCTTTGCATCTTCGTGGTATTGGATTCGCCGTCATGGCTTATATTTTTCCCTTCATTTTCTGAGGTATAAGGTTCACCGTTGCGGCTTAAATCGTTCCCTTCATGCTTCTGAGGTACAAGGTTCACTGTTGCGACTTAAACCTTCCTCTCCATTATCTTCGTAGTACTGGATTCACCGTTGCGGCTTAAATCTTTCCCTTCATGTTTTCATGGTAATGAAACCTGTAGAATATGCTCAAGTGGGCTTTCAAGTAGGCCAGATTGTTTAGGATGCCATGCTCGCGATGAGTCAAATGCTCCTAAATAGATGAATGTGCATGATTAACGTTAATTTCATAAATTAATTCCTTTTGTTTTGGGATTATCTCCTTATGCCTTCTCAAATTTACGACGAGATTTGGCAGAATATCCTTAATTTGAACCATTCATTTCAGGTTTGATTCTTCTTACTAGTGGTCTTGTTTTAGGAAATTTCTAAATAACACTAGCAGATCCTTGCATACCTTATGATATTAGTCTTTTATCCATTATCTTGGTATAATAATACTTGGGCAGTGTGGCGAAAGAAATATTAGAGTCAAAGCTTGAAGAATTATTGGTCATAGAAAAATTGTCGAATATTTACAAGGAACGAAATAATTACAAGGAACAATATTAGATTCCTAGATACCAAATATGAGTTTCTTTGGTTTGAGAGTCATTTTCAGCTTGACATGTGCCTAGAAAAACCCGGAGTACTTTGTTGATGCCCCAAGATGTAAAGTTTCTCTGTCTTGTCACATTTGAAGGAACAATTGACCACTTTTCATGTTTGAGCTGCCCTTTTCAGGTTCTCAACTCAAAACCCCTTTGGTTTCAAGATGCCTTTTTATGGGTTTTTACCTTGGCCTCTCCATTTTTTTTAGGTAAAATATTTCTTCACCGAGTCTGAATTTACTAGGTTGTATAGCTCTTTGCCATCCATTTTAGTCAAAATGAGAGCTCCTCCAAAGAAAGCTTTCTTCACTACATATGACCCTTCCCAATTAGGCGTCCATTTTCCTCGAGAGTCTTTATGTATGGGGAGTATTTTCTTCAAGACCAAATCTCCCTCGTAGAATTCTCTAAGGCAGACCTTTTTGTTGTAAGATCGCATCATTCGCTTTTGGTACATCTGACCATGATAGATAGGTCTTAATCTCTTTTCTTCGATCAAGTTCAACTGATCATATTTGGCTTGGATCCATTCTGCTTCGTCCAAATTTAGCTCGGACAAGACTTGGAGAGAGGGAATCTCCACCTCAATAGGTAAAATGGCTTTCATCCCATATACAAGCGACAACGGTGATGCCCTAGTAGAAGTTCTGATTGAAGTTTTATAAGCAAGAAGGACAAATGGTAATTTTTCATCTCAGTTTTGTAAGTTTCCATCATTTTTGCCATGATTTTCTTGATGTTTTTATTTGCTACCTCCACTGCTCCATTCATTTTTGGGCGATATGGAGATGAATTATGATGTTTGATCTTGAATTGCTCGCAAACCTTCGATATCGTGCTGTTATTCAAGTTCAATGCATTGTCCGATATAATCCTTTCCAGCATCCCATATCAGCATATGATTTCCTTTTCTAGGAAATTGCTAATAGCAGACTTTGTAACATTGGCATAAGAGGCAGCTTCCACCTAATTGGTGAAATAATCAATAACTACAAAGATGAATCTATGCCCGTTAGAAGCCTTTGGAGAAATCGGCCCGATAACATCCATGCCCCACATAGAAAAAGGCCATGGAGAAGTCATGACATGCAAATGTGATGGACGTACGTGAATTTTATCTCCATAGATTTGGCATTTGTAACATTTCTTCGCATAATTGATGCAATCAGTCTCCATAGTGGACCAGTAGTATCCAAATCTCATAATCTACCTAGCCATTTTGAATCCATTGGCGTGTGTTCCGCAAATACCTTCATGGACTTCTTCTAAGATTTTCCTTGCCTCTATAGCATCAACACATCTTAACAGCACCTGATCCTTTCTTCTTTTATACAAAATTTCTCTATCTAGGACGTACTCATTTACGAGTCTCCTCAATGTCCTTTTATCATTTTCAGAAGCTTTTTTGGGGCATTTACGATTTTTCACATATTGAAGGATGTCTTGATACCAAGGGTGGTCATCCTTTTCTTCCTCCTCAATCTCATAGCAATGGGCTGGAGCCTCGAAAATGCTCATTTGGATGGGCTTCATATCCTCTAGCCTGTTTACTTTTATCATTGAGGTTAGAGTAGCCAAAGCGTCAGCCATTTGGTTTTCCTCATGTAGAAGGTATTGGAATGTAACCTCGTTAAATTCCTTGATCAATTACAGGACCACCTTCCGATAATCAAGTAACTTGAAATCTCTTGTCTCCCATTCTCCCCTAATTTGGTAGATCACCAATGTTGAGTCTCCGTATATCTCTAAGACCTTGATTCCTCGTTCTATGACTGCTTGAATGCCCATAATGCATGCCTCGTACTCTGCCATGTTATTTGTGCAATCGAAGTCGAGTTTACTAGTGAAGGGATAATGGTTTCCTTCTGGTGATACTAGGACTGCCCCGATTCCATTGCCCGTGGCATTTGAGGCACCATCGAAATTCAATCGCCAAGGATTCTCTGACGCGATACTCTCTTTAGTAGTTGCAATATACATTAGGTCCTCATTCGAAAAGTCAAAATTTATTGGCTCATAATCCTCTAGAGCTTTACTGGCTAGGAAATCTGCTATGCACTCCCTTTTACTGCCTTCTAGTTTACATAGACTATGTCGAACTCTGAAAGTAGGATTTGCCACCTAGCCATTCTTCCATTCAATGCAGTCGACTCCATCATGTATTTAAGAGGATCTAATTTCAAGATTAACCAAGTTGTGTGGTATGGCATTTCTCTGTTAATTATGAGATAAACTGGGCGATATAATTCAATCTTCCGAGGAACCTCAAACTTCTTTTTGCGTACAGGGTGGTGGTAGTTCTTGTATAGCCTTAACCTTGTCTGGATCGATTTCAATTCCTCTTTGGCTGACCACAAAGCCTAACAACTTGCCCGAAGTAGCTCTAAAAGTGCATTTGGTCGGATTTAACTCTAACTGAAACTTTCTTAACCTCAAGAACAACTTCGTCGAGACCTTTACATGTTCTTCCCTAGTTCGAGACTTTGTAATGATATAATCAACGTAAACCTCGATCTCCTTATACATCATATCATGAAATAACGTCACCATGGCTCTTTGATATGTTGCCCTTGTGTTCTTAAGTCCGAATGGCATCACCTTATACTAGAATGTCCCCCATATTGTGACGAATGTAGTTTTCGCCATATCTTCAGGGTCTATTTTTATTTGGTTATACATAGAGAAACTGTCCATGAAAGAGAATAGTGAATGACCAACCGTGTTGTCTACCAGGGTATCAATGTGAGGTAGTGAGAAGTTGTCTTTTGGGCTGGCTTTGTTCAAGTCTCGATAATCCACACACAAGCGTACTTTTGCTACTTGGAGAAAACCCGTGTCAAACTGCTTTTGAACCTCTTCTTTTATTTAAGCAACACATCTGGTTGCATCCTTCGAAACTTTTGCTGGACAGGCTTGCATTCCTTTTTTATTGGGAGCTTATGGACTACAATGTCGGTGTTTAACCTAGACATGTCTTGGTAAGACCATGCGAAGACATCCTTGAATTATCAGAGCAACTCAATAAGATCTTTTCATGTTTTTGCCGAAATACTAGTTCCAATTTTCACCTCTTTATTTTCATCTTCATCTCCTATGCTCACAGTTTCGACTAACTCTTTATGGGGAAAGATCTGTTTTTCCTCTTGTTCTATCATTCACAGCAAATCGAGGGATAAGTTACTAGCTTGGTCATCCTCAAAGTCCTGAGGCTCTTCGGGACACATATCTTGCTCAAAATGAGGCTTAGAACCAGTGGCAACGTTGCTCATATAATTGATATCCAAAGATCTGTCGAAAGAATGAGAGAGGTCCAATGAACAAAGTAAATTTAGGAATGATTGTATGGTATGAGTATGAGTATATATATATACAAAATTCAAGAATGATTATTTGCATGGATTAAGTGTGAATAAATTGTCTGAATGGAACGAAGAAATATGAAGAGATATTCGTTGAAATGGATTAAATGCATTTTCATTAAAGTAATGGATAATAGCCAAATGCCCTTTACAAAAGATCTCCATCGCTCTCGGGCATAGAGCGATAGATATGCGTCGAATATTACTTTGAAAAGACCTAAAGGCTACAGGGAGCTCCTCCTCAGTTCGGTTGCCTAAAATGCTTCCTGGTGTGTATGGGCAAATTCGTGATAAGCTTCTTCCTTCGTTTTCTTCAGAGATGGCATTAACGTTTAGGTTTGTCGCAACTCTTCCAATCTTCTTCTCTTCTTCAATCCTCATTCCACTGGAAACGAAAGCCTTTGATATGTGGGGAAAGATCATTGGCTCCCACTTGATCTCCCCTCCAACCAGTTGTGCTTTTCTCGTTTACTATTTCTCGCTTCCTTTCAATCTCTTTCTTCTTTTTCTTTCATATCTGGTTTGTACCCCAGACCAAAATGATCCTATTTTCCTAGTGGTGCTGGTACATTGATTGCCCCTTGCAGATGTTTTCCAAGTCCTTTTCCTAGTAGTTCCCCTTTTCCAATTATTAATCGTAGACCCATTTTCGTAATCCGTGACAACTTTGGTTTGGGAATTTTGCTTCCTTCTGTAATGAACGTTGCATTAACGAATTCCAGTGATTGAAAGGAGCGTTCTACAGCCTCTTCATTTCTGTCTACATATGGTGCGTCACTTGTCACGGACGCGATAATATCCTCCTCTGCATTTATTGTAACCAATCTTCCTTCGGTTACCAGTTTAAACTTTTGATGAAGTGAGGATGGTACCGCGTCCGCTGAATGGATCCAAGGTCTTCCCAATAAACAATTGTATGAGGGCTTAATGTCCATTACCAAGAAGTCTACCTCATAGGTATTCGGGCCGATCTGCAATGGTATTTCAATTCGGCCCGTCACTTTTCTTTCCATTCCGTTGAAAGCTCTTACTATATTGTGGCATGTTTTCATGTAGGAGCTGTCGACTGGTAATCGTTCCAAGGTGGCTAGTGGTAATACATTTAAAGTTGAGCCATTATCAATGAGCACTCTAGGCAAAGTATTTCCCTTGTAGCTAGTAGTGATGTGCAAAGCCTTTGTCGATCCTATTCCCCCAGATGGGATCTCGTCGTCACTAAAGAAAATAAAATTATCAGCGTTGACGTTATTAATTAGGCGATCCAGCTTGCATATGAATATATCGTTAACTACGTACGTTTCATTGAGTACCCTCATCAGTGCATTGCGATGGGCTTCTGAACTTAGTAACAAGGCTAAGATCGATATACGTACCGATTGTTTGTGTAACTGCTCAACCACGCTATACTCGCTGTATTTTAAGAACTTTAAGAATTATTTCGCTTCTTTTCTTGCTACAGGCTCATTTACTGGCTCAAGCTTGTTGGTCTCTTTCTCTTCTGGTTTGAAGGCCAAGGCCTTTCCTTTTGCAGCTTCTTTCTTTTCTACTTTCAGATCGTAGAATTTTCCACTACAGGTAACAAGGCTTATGTCTTCTTTGGATTGTTCTTCTTTAGGCGTTATTATGTTACACCCATAGTTCTAATGGACTCTCCTACTATCCTTATAAAGAAACGGTGTAGGTTTTTGTATGATGACACAGGGTGTCATTTGTTTTCTTGTTTCGGTAACCTTGCGTGCGGAGATAATTATTACAGGGCGATCAGGCTCGTTCGTCCCTTTCTCTTCTGAGGCACATATGTCTTTCACCTCTTCTTCTTTTTCAAAGAACTCCAGTTCTTTACGGTCCATCAAGTCTTGAACCAAAGCCTTAAACTTCGTGCAGTGTTGAATCACGAGTACCTCAATATTGTGAAAATTATAATAATTCTTGGCTATTATCATCGTATCTCCACTATTCCGCGTGATTACTCCTCTGTCTATCATTTAACGCCATACCCATTTGAAAGATGATTTAACCTCTCTAATATTGATCTTAACGCTTTTATCTTCCACTCCTGCGATTGCATTTATCTCCTGATCGGGATGAGCAGGTAAAGGGTTCCTAGTCACGTTAGGTCTAGATGGCTTATCAAATCTTATACGTTTCGTCTTAATTAGTCTTTCCACTATCTTTTTGATGGTGAAACAGTTTTCGATGGAGTGTCCGACTACTCCTCCATGGTATTCGCATTGGACATTGGCGTCATACCATTTTGGAAAAGGTGGTTGTATTGGATCCGTGTAGTATAGGGCCACTGCATGTTGATCATATAACTGCTGATAAAGCTCTTTATATGTCTCCGGAATAGGGGTGAATTGAATTCTTTCGGTGTTTTTTCTTGAGCTTGGTTCTTACTTCGGAGGATTTTGGTAATTGCTTTCAGGGGTTTTAGATTGCATCATCATGATTGACTTCGCATAGTTTGGCCTGTACATGCCTGCATTGTTTATCTCGGCTTCTTTCCTTCTGGGGGCTGCTCTCTTTCCACTTTCCCCAGCGTTAATCTTACTGCTCTTGACTACGTGTCAATCATTTCTCCAGACATAACCATGTCTGAGAAACTTCTCGTAGCATTTCCCAACAAGTGGTTGAGATATGGTGCCTTCAGCGTGTGGATGAAAAGCATAGTTATCTCTTTCTCGGTTAATGGTGGCTGCACTTGAGTGGCCATATCTCTCTGTCGTTGAGACTATTGCCTGAAACTCTCACTCAGCCTTTTTTCCATATTTTGCAAGGTGATCCTATCAGGAGCTATGTCAGTGACATGACCGTATTGTTTCATGAAGGCCTAGGCCAAGTCCTTCCATAAACTAATCCTTGCACGGCTTAACTGATTGTACCATTTTTTCGCGGATCCTACCAAACTGTCATAGAAACAGTGGATCAATAATTGGTCATGATGGACATATCCTATCATTTTTTGGCAAAACATAGTGATGTGAGCTTCTGGGCAACTTGTCCCATTGTACTTCTCGAACTCTGAAGCTTTGAATTTTAGGGGCAATACTTAGTCTGGGACTAGACTCAGTTCTTTAGCATCCATCCCACAGCAGATGTCAGCCCCTTCAATTGCTTTGACCTTATCTTCCAGCCAGTTGTAACGCTCTTCTATTTGTTTGGAAACTTCCAGTTTTATTCTCTCTGTCTCCATGATTTCGTCAAAATCAGGGTTGATGGGATTGACGGCATTTTCCCCTGGGTTAGACGCTGATCTAGTTGGATAATTGGCCTGGCCTGAGGTACCAACGAGATGTTACTGTGCTCTGATGAACATGAGAGCTCCTCGTGAGTTTGTTTTCGATAGAACTTGATTGTGTACGGGGGTAAAGCTAAGAGGGTATCGGGGGTCTTCATTCTCCTCTCTTGGGCTTACTGTAAGGTTTTTTCCTTTTTCTGCTTCTTGCAACAGTTGGGTCAGTTGGTTGATTATGTTCCCTTGAGACTCAATAATCTGGTCTTTCATATCTTGCTGGACCCTTGCCAACTAGTCTTACAACTGTGCTTACATTTGTTCTTGCATCTCTTTTTGTAACTGCTCCAAGCTTTCTATTCTTTAGTCCATTGCTCTCCGAGTACCGTAAGGATGTGAGTTCTCTATGTTTCCAGATTTAACTATCTTGAATTTTTATTTAGTTAGAATCGTTGTGTAAAAATGTGAAAACGTAATGCGAATGAATGCATGTATGCAATGTAAGAGAAGGCGTTGATTCTGAATTCAATTCTATTAGATAAACTTCACTAGAAGAAAAATTTCCTTACATAGAACAAGTTACATAAATGACTTTGCCTTAGTGCCTAAAGCCCTAATTTTCCTAAGAAGTTCGGCCAATTTTTGTCCTCGTGTTGACTTCAACTCATACTATAGCCTTAACTCCTCAGCTTCCATGGCTAGCATCTGTACGTGATCAGTCGCTTCTCACATCCATGTAACTGCTTCACCTATGACATAATCTCTCTCTCCGACTTGCGTCTGGGCCTGCTAGGTGTACCATTCGCTAGCTTCTAAATTCCTTTCTAGAATTGCGACCCTTATTTTGTTGTTTTGGAGTGAAGCTTTGAGCTCTTGTACTCTTTTCCTCAGTTCTTTATTTTTGGCTTGACTTGCCTTGAATTCTACTACAGAATTTTGACTGCGGTGTCTATGCAGAGATTCCTCCAATTCAACGATTTTAGCCTCCATCTCGGTTATTTGGGCTTTTAATTTAGCTTTTTCAACTTGGCTTTCTAATAATTCTCCTTTTATGGCATTTTCCCGGGCTTGACCATCTTGAAAATTCCTTTTCCATTGCTCTGCTCGGTCCTATTGTTCTTGAATCTCTCGTCGTCATTGCTCAAAGATCTTACCAAGCCCAGCATTGTTCATGGATTGACGAAGTTTCTTATAGTGTTTCTTTAAATCTTCCAAGTCTTCCTCGGCTTTATTCTTCCATTTTCTCAACTTTTCAGCCTCTAACTTGTGAATATCCACGTCCAGCCCTAACTTCATGTTATCCTCTTCCAAGACTTCTATCCTTTTTCCAAATTTCAAGCTCTTCCTTTCAAAGTCCTGCTTTTTGATGTCCAACACTGATGGAATTACTTGTAAGCATTCCTCTAGCGATTTGGCATCATCAAGGTCCGATGCCGAAATATTATCATTAACCCTTTTACTCCTCCACCAATCATACTCCGAAGTCATCATCGGGTTTGTAGCGAATACCTTCATCCTATGCGCTTGCCTCCATGCAATTGTTATCTCCCTGACCCTCTTCTTGTAGTTATCCCCTTTGTAGGTGAACTCTCATTGGGCTAAACCATGTGTTACTGGTATGAATTTCCTTGACTTATATTACCTCAACACGAGTAGAGGGGCATATCTTACGACTCCCTATACTCCAAGTAAGGGAACCCAGTCAAAACTACCACAACGATAAAGGATCTCATTGATGATAAGCCACGATGCCTTCCATTCTATGTCCTCTACTCGGAGATTTTGAAGAACTGCCATCCAGTTTTCTCCAGATATATTCAGCTCTTTTTGCATCGCTACAAATTCCTTCAAAGGCGAGTAGTCTACTAAGTATGCCTTATATGAAATCTTTTTCTTCTTCCAAAAATGGCTATGAAACCAGACTATCAGAAGTGGTGCACAGCCAATGAGCCTTCCCTCGCCTTCTCTTCGACAAGCACTCAACGATCTGAAGGTCTTAGCAAGGATTACCGGGACAGGTGTAACGCTCCTACTAAGGCGGTCGAAGAGATCCACAACCCTAATGCTTTCGGGAAGATAATCAGCCTATAAATACTCAAAGCGAAAAGGTTAACACGTTTCTTCATATCCGGGTTGGCTAATATCAGATCCTTCAGACTCTTCCAAGTGATGCATTTAGTGTCCCCTTTTACTTTTATTCTAGACGCCACCCACTGTTCACTCATCCCAGTTATATTTATCAACCTCTTCAGAAGGATCGGGACACTCGCAGCTCTTGAATAAACCTTGTCAACTTGAATCTTCAGGCAATAGATTAGTGCGGTGTATTCCTCTACAGTGGGCGTCATGTCGAAACTCCCAAAGGAAAAACAACTATAAGCGGGATTCCAATGTTGAGTGAGAGTCCGAAAAAGGTGCTTATCTATTTTCACCTTGAGCAGATAGGGTAAATCTCCATATTCTCTATAAAACACTCGCTTCATTTCATCATTCCATTAACCCCAAATATCCCTTAGCTCTTGCACACTGTTTTGGGTCACATTTCCTCGAATGTGATCCAAAAATTTTGATAAATGACCTTCTGTCAAACTGTCTCCATTCTCGTGTTGTCTCTCTTCCGACCATAATCGGATGGTCATATTGTCTTCTACTCTATCACGAAACCCGTTTTTCATGTCGAAGCTCTCTTCTTGGTAATCGAGTATGAACCAACACGTTTTCTTGTAATGGAAATGCAAAAGCACAAGATAAAGCCAAGACAAAATAAGACATGTCAGTACATTAATCACAAAGGTAAAATATAATCATGAAACTAAGAACGGGAATAATAGCACATCTCACCTATTTAGGTGATTGCTAAGGTTTGTCGCGATATTTGGTAGTCTCTTAAGGTCAACTACATGCATTTTGAGTTCTAAAGTATGGGTACCTGAACCAGCCGATTCCTCTATCCTCACCCATTATAGGCTCATGCGGATGAGTTCGGTTCAGGGGGGATACATTTCCCGTATGTTTGCACGGAAGTCAAAACTTCACGAAAACATAGGTACGGATGTATTCTCGAAAACGATCCACTATCCTGCACGGAGGTGAAGACCTCACGAAGGCATAGTTTCACACTTTCACTTAAGGGGTAAAGTAACCGATCAATGCAAATCCATGAAATCCTCACTTCGATAGTGACCAAATTAGACTCAGAAATCAAACATATGAACATAAAATACAAGGATTACAAATTAAATTTAACTCGGATTTTGACTTTCAATCAAAAGACCAAAAATAATCGACTCACGGCTTGACTCTCTTATTAGTCCGCAGAGGAGTCGCCAAGTTGTCGAAACCATTTTTTTGTATGTTAGTTTTGAGAATTATTTAAAAATTGGAAAATTGGAGTCGCCAAGCTGTCGAAACCATTTTTTGTACGTTAGTTTCGAGAATTATCTAAAAATTAGAAAATGGGAGTCGCCACCAATCTTTTAATTTGATGTGATTGGATCATCTAAAATGTTTGTTTTGTTAAAAAGCACGGTCTTAAAAATCCAGAAGAATAAGTTCGGGAGTCGGTTACGTGTAAGAAAGGGTTAGCACCCTCACACGCCCAAAATTGGTACCTAGTCGATCATTTAGTGTCTTAATTGTGGAAAATCGAAAATTCGAGTAAAAATTCAAAGTGCCATTTATAGATTAGAGGTTAAAACGAGACATTTAATTATTTAGGTTCAAAAAAAAATTGCACCCAACACGTTAGGGCACAATTTTTTTAAATCCCCTAAATCAATAGAATATCGCATAATTATCGACTTTCATGCTCAATTATTCGAGTTCAAGGAAAGATCACACTCGATACGTTAGGGCGCGTTCCCTCAATTTCCCTTGGATAAAAGAGCATTGTTTTTTTTTTTTTTGAAATAATTTACAAGTCTTAAAAGATGATATGTTTCATCTCTTTTTATTAAATCAAGATTTTGCAAAAGTATGGATAAAAACATACGAATTTACAAATAGAATAACCATCATTGATTTTGATAGGCCATTCGATGTTTTGAGTTCCAAAGAAAATAACACCCAACTCATTAGGGCGCTATCTTCAAATTCCCAAAAATGAACGAATTTTAACCAAAACATTTTACTAAAAGTACTGAAATAGGCATGCATTTCTTTTATTGAAGGGTCAAAAGCATGAACCAGGCATATAAGATGAAATGACATTTAAAAACACAAGTAAAACAATGGCATATACCATGACAACATAATATAATAAATAATAAAAGATAAGTGGAAATCATGCTAAGCAAAACAATTAGCAAAATAATTAAAACCTAGAATTTAACAACTTGAGGTTGAAAATACTTAATTTTAGCAAAAGGAAATGGACATGATCTATTCGAAAGAAAAATAAGAGATAAAAAAAAATATTAATTTAAAGCAAAACAAGATTTAAAATAAATGAAAGGAACTAAGGCTTAAGTTTGAACTTTTTGATTTTTAAAATGAAGTTCTGGGTGTTTAGGAGGAATTTAAAGATTAAATTAAAAAGGTTAGGGTTAGAATTTAAATAATAAAAAGATGGGGGGTCTAAAATAAATTTTTAGAAAATTTAAGTGTCAAAATATAATTTTTGAAAAGTCTAGGGGTAAAAATATAACTTTTGGAAAGTTTAGGGGATTAAGATACAATTTTTCAACGGAACAGGGACTAAATAGGCAAAAATCCTAAGACGTTGACACGTGGCACGATCCCAAGCACCTAAAGTACTTAAGGACTAAATCAGAAGAAGGATACAAGTTAAGCGATAAATTCAAAATAAATTAAAAATAAGGACGGATGAAACTGTGAATTTCAGAAAAAGCTGGGGGACCAAACACAAAATAAACCATAAATGGAAAAACACGCGGATCTGCTCCAGGGTCGGGTCAGGATCTGGGTCAAAACGTCAAAACGACGTCGTTCTAAGGCCACTGACCTAGGTCCTAAACGGCGTCGTTTCATTAAGCTTTATAAACCAATATTTTATAAAAAAATTCATTTTAACCTTCATTTCTTAAAAAAACTTTAGACGCCCTCTCCTCTTTTCTCTTTTTTCTCTGAACCTTCCTCTCTCCGATCGAAGGGTTCGTAGTCGGCCCACCATGACTCCATCTTCCCTCTACCGTTCGAAACGCCACACGCGCCATCCAGGTAGATGAAACAACACCCCTTTTAAATATTTCTTTCTTAAAACGTAGATCTAGGTTCGAATCCTTTAAGATTGAACTTGGATCTTTTTCAAAAGACCCCAAAATTTTTTTTCCTAGAAACCTTAGATCTGTCTTTTATTATTCGTTTTTATTTTGCCCTTTGTTTTTTAAAAAAAAAATATTAGTAGATCTATTTTAGGTTCTTTGACCGATTTATTTTTTCAAACTAGGGTTATTTTTAGTTTTTATTTTGTTTCAAATTCTGTTTTCGAACAAATAAAATATGTATATGCTTTGTTTTCGAAGTAAAGAAAAATACAAATGTGTATGTATATGAGATGATAGACCTTACTAGATTGATGGATTCTTTGTGATTGTCTTCAAACCTTCCTATTTGTAATCTCTGATTTTCTATTAATTTTTTTTTTGTATATATATATATTTGTGTATTTCAAAGAACTGTGAGGTGCTGCTAGATATAATACCTTTGTCTTTCTCTTTGCCAATCTATGCTTGAATCTGATTCTTTGTAATTTGAATCTGTATTCGTTTTTTGTATTCAATTTTTCGTATCTTTTTTCTCTTTTTTTTATTTACAATTTTGAAATCGGGCTTTTATAGCCGGAAAAAATTACATGGATACTGTTCTTTTTGCCTATCTTCTCTGTTGCTTCTGTTTTGTTCCTTTCCTTCCTTTTTTGCAGGTATCGCCAGAGTGGTAAGGTTTTGGGACAACACCGATGGTGGGGAAGAGTACCCTTACCACTTTGGTGCAAAGGGTAGCAGAAGGGACATCAGGGAAAGGAGGGATCTTGGGTAGAGGAGGGATCTCGGGGAGAGGAGCAGTCTCGGGCAGAGGAGCGATCAATGGTCAACCACTGAAGGGTCACATGGCTGATGTGGTGCTGATGTGGCGATGACGTTGCACTGATGTGGCGAAGCTGACGCGACTACGACGGTTAGGGTAGTCTTTTAGGGTTTTTGATTTTTTAAAGTTTTTGGGCTTGTTGGGCTTGTATGGGTATTGGGTGTATTTGGGCCTATTAATATCAGGTCTGTTTGTAATTTTTGGATTTGTAAATGGACTTTCAAAATTAATTTAATTTCAAATTTTGGATTTTTTTTGTTGGGTTTTTATTAATTTAGCCCAGTTAAAACTGGGCCTATACAATAGTAGTATAAATAATTTAATTTTCTTGAATGAGATTCAATTTCTCCACTGAACTATCAAATGATCAATTTAAATTTTAAAATTAAAGATACTGATTTTTTTATGCTAAAGTACTAAAGCCCCTAAAAATATTTAAAAGTAAATTAAGCCCCTAATTGAGATGTGTAATCAATTGAGCTCACATTATCATCACTTTTATTCACATGGATTTAATGTAAAGACATGGTTTTATAAAATAAAAGTAAATAATTAATTGAAAGTAGAATATATCAGTAAAACTTATAATTACTTTAACAACCTCCGTTGATTTATGTTGGACTTGATTTTCAGACAATATGTTTAGATAGATATTTGAACACAAGTTCAAACAAAAATACCAACAGTAAGCAAATAAGAGAATGAGAGAAATAAACTAAAAAATTTTGTTAGTGTAGCTCGAGTTTTCCTCCTTTCACCATACTAAGATCTTCAAGAGATGACACTTTAAAGAGTGCACAATCATTACACAAAAGGCATGTTTAATACAACAAGAATTCCTCAACAGAGGGCATCAACAATAACAGTAGCAACAAGATCATAACAACAACAAAAATAAAGATCTTCATTGTAGCAACAATAAGAAACCTTCATAGCTTAGAAATATCTCAACTCATCCCTCTAATTACAACAACAAGAGAAACCAAAAATAACAACTTATCAAGCTCAAACTCTCCATGTCATCAGCACATCCATAATATCCCCCTTTTTGTCAAAAAGCTCAAAGCAACTTCCCCTACCACAGCGTTCTCTCAAATAAGCCCAACCAATCTTGCAAATAATCCTTTCTCAACATTACTCTTCTGAAGATAGCAATACAAAACAAAAGACTTACCACACGAACTGATTTCATAGATGAGTAGCATCAAGAAATTGTATCATGTCATACTTCTCAAACTATTCTTTCATCAGTTTGTTCAGTTGTTTGATCTCCTATTCAAACAGGAGTCCGGCCAAATTTAATCTCAAATTATTTTTCATATGAAACCTTACCAATTTGTTTGGTAAGGGATTTGATCAAATGATCAATCTGCTTATCTTGTGCATCTTGATCAATTGGAGGGAGGTTTAATAAGTAACTTCCCGTACATAATGTTAAACTGCATGATCAATAGAATCAATAGAATAAAAAAGTATTTCATCTTGCTCATTCAAAACTTGCATAACACTATGTTTTTTAAGAGTAACCTCTTCATCACCTATCCTCAGTGCAAGTTTACCATTACCAACATAAAAAATAGCTCTAGTAGTGGCTAAAAAGGGTCGACCTAAAATCAAAAGTACCTTAACATCCTCGTCCATGTCAAGTATCACAAAATCAACAAGGAATATAAATTTATCTACTTTAACAAACATATCCTCAATAATACCCCTAGGATACTTAATTGATCTGTTAACTAGTTGAATATTCACCCTAATAGGTTTTGGTTCCTCTAGACCATGTTGCTTAAACATTTTATAAGGTATTAAACTAATGTTAGCACCTAAATAAGCTAAAGTTTTCTCAATGGATAAACTACCAATAAAACAAGAGATAATAAAACTCCCTGGATCCTTAAGCTTGGCAGGTAGTTTGTTAAGGAGAATGACTGAACATTCCTGATTAAGCTCCACAATGGACAACTCCTTTAACTTCCTTTTATTTTTCAAAAGCTCCTTTAAGAATTTGCACACTTGGACATCTGCAAAAGATAAGTTAATACGCAATAGTTTAAAAAGTTCAAGAAATTTATCAAATTGTTCATTCATGTGGTCTTTCTTCAACTTTGTTGGGTATGGTATTAGTGGTTTGTATTCTCTAATCGCATCATCTACTTGCTATCCTTAACCCCATCATCTTTCTTAACAACTTATTGTTTTAGCTTCTCTTCAAGTTCCTCAGTGAGGTCCACATGACAATATACCGTGGAGTAGTTAAATTGTCATGCCATCACAAGAGATCATTGATGGAGGTCATAGGCCTTTGTTATGGACCTTTTCCCATTCAATATTTTAAAAAACATGCAAGGTTTCTAGTTTCTGGTTTCAATCATGAATGATCAATATATGCATGACAAGTACATGTGACATTATTCCCTAATCTATATGGCATGCTTATCTTATATATGCATGAACATATATTCACAGTCATATAATTATCATCATGCATATCTCATAAATATAAAGCATAAAATTAAATGATCATGACCAGCCAAAGTTTCCATGATTCCATCTTAGAAAAATAAAATTTCAAAATTACAAAATTCTCCCCAAAGCATACTTTGGGTATTCAATTTTGCCACCACGAACTTTTGTTGCGGTATCAGTTTACATTTCTGTCGTCATCTTTCCACCACCATTTTCGTGTCGTTGTCGTTGCTGCTGCCGATCACCTCTATCGAATCACCACCAACCATCACCACCGGACCATTGTTGGCTTAGCTGGGTTGAGTTTGTGTCGTCTCGGTTTTTCGGTTTCACCTGGAAAATTTGAGTTACAAAGTTTTTATGTCTGTTTCTAGCCCATATATTTTATTCTGAATAAATAATAAAATAAAACCTTGCATGGAGATAATAGTCCACGATCTAAAATATACATGCTTGATAAATTAATAAATTACAATTAAATTTATAGGAATCACAATTTTGATAAAATTACTTTATCATCCATAACAATAAAATAATAACATATACTCATTTGCATACCCTAAACATGCATACAATTACAAGAATGTCACATCTTATCAAATATAATCATACATGAAGAAGATGGGGAATTTTGCTCGGTTTACAATATAAACATAGCACAACCGTAAGTCGACCTATATGATAAATTATTTTCATCATGTCCGCTAATCATGTGCTTCATATATTGAAATGGGAGACCTCAGAAAATAAAACACTTGTTATTTGACATACACATGTCAAACACATGAAAAAAAAAAAACCTCACTAACCTTCAACAAAGTTGATCTTTCTAATACTTTTGAGCTTACTATCACCTTCGAGCTCAACACTCTTAATTGCATGAGGGGCAACCTTAGGGTAAACCTTGACACCTTCAAGAATGAATGCCTTGAAAAGCTTAGTTGGTGTGACTTGGAGGTTACATCAAAACACATAAGTGGCAACACTCATTATTCTAAAATCAATTAGACTTTTCAAGTCATTTCTTTGTGTTGAAAGAAGAGAAGAATAAATTAATGATTGAGTGAGTGTTTGGATGTGTAGGAAGATAGAGAATTAAGATAGTATTTATAGAGAGAACTAAGACAATATTTATAAATTTGAACTTAGCTAATGATTTCTTTTCGCTTTTGGTTAACAAGATGTAAGGTCAAAATTTAGTTAATGAGATTTTGGTTATGTTAGCAACAGTTAATATTTTATGATTTTGAATATTTAAGTTTGAAAGTTCTTAAACTATACTTGCAAGTGAATTCAAGCAGTGTTGAAGTTCAATTTTCAGACATTGACTTTGAACAAGCTAAAATAATAAACAACACAAAATATATCTATGCGGTTCGGTTTCATTACATCTACGAGGTCTTGCTCATAGATATAATCAACTACCTTAGCAATACGTACAACATGTGATTTCAACCTCTAACAATTCCCAAATTTGACTCCTCACTTTGGTAACTAAGATCTAAACAACTCTCCTACAAGTTTTTCCCTGAAAACTTAAGACATTAATCAAGTAACACACTTTGATTTTTCACTCAATGCATTCACAAGAAATGTTCCTTAATGAACAAGAATAAGTGCCCTCAGTTCAATTTAACAGCAATACAAGTCTCATTAATTTATAAAGAAACGAGACTTGCCAACATACTATATCAATCATAATCAATCTTCCACAAAACCAGCAAGACAATTAAGCACAAAGAATATATTCAATAAGTTCATGCAAGTGTTGAATCTTCAAGATACACCTCCAAGTTTAACCTGATTTAATCTAGTCTTGCCAAAGTTGGAAAGTTGATATCCTTAATTCAAATCCAAACCAATCTCCAAGATATGTGACTATATGCACATTGGATACAAAGATGGGCTTGCGATCGTCCAAATTATTAGCTAGAACCAAAGCCCTAATATTTTTTGCCAAGATTTTTACAAAAAATTATCTATATTTCTTATATTGGGTTTTTCTAATTTCATTTCTCAAATGTTTATCTTAATTTCTTTATTTGTTTCAAAAATACATATAAGGAATTGCCAACTTTCGAAAGAGTAAATTCCAGATTCAACTTGTTAATAATTAACTTCATGTTAATACTCATGTACAACTATATTTATTGGGAGAGAATGGAAAGGAAGCGTAAAAGTAGAATGAAAACCACATAAAACAATTCTGAATTGACTATTGCAATTGTGTAACCTCCACTTGTAATGTAAATATTATACCTAGTGACGTAATTAATTCTCTTTGTAGATTGTGGGGTATAAGTCCAAATTGAAAACATATGGTTTAATCAGATTTTGCTAACGCAAAGGATATATGAAACAAATTTTGTAGTCTTTGCAAACTATATACGATGTAAAACCCAATTATTTTTGTAAGTTTATATGTTTATTTTATTTCATTACATTTATCAAAGATAATACAACTCAAACACTTTGACTAAAATAAAAATAAAGATGATCAAATCCTGAAGACCACCGCTCTTATTAATACAACAATAGAAAGATAAATTAACATTTTAGTTGCAAGCATCGGGATTAGCCAAGAGGTAAGCTTCAATGGCCTTGTAAACTGTCTCACTCCTTTGAATGAGAGCCTTGATTTCATCTTCAGTGATTACATAGTCGCCAATGGTGTAAAATTTGATCGAGCTCTTGCAAACACTTCCCCCACTTGCAGCAGCCACAAATTGATTCTCATAGCTAATTTTCTCAAGCTTGTCCCCTAAAGGTCCGCCTTCGATCAAACTGTAACTGTATGACAAATTGTTTTCATCATGTCCTCCAATCATGTGCTTTATATATTGAAATGGAAGACCTGAGGAAATAAAATACTTGTTATCCGACATACTCGTGTCAAACACGTACAGAAGAAAAAAAAAATGAAAGAAGGTGAAAATTAAAGAACTAACCTTCAACAAAGGTGATTTTTACAATACTTCCAGGCTTACCATCACCTTGGAGCTCAACACTCTTAATTGCATGAGGGGCAGCCTTGGGGTAAACCTTGGCACCTTCAAGAACAAACGCCTTGAAAAGCCTGACCGGGGCGATTGGGGAGGTTACCTCGAACTCATAAGTTACAACACCCATTATTCTAAAACAATTTCAAGTATTTTCTTTGAGCTGAAAGAAGAGAAGAAGAAATGGATGAGTGAGTCAGTGTTTTGATGTGTGGGAAGCTACAAAACTAATACATTATTTATAGACTGAACTTGAAGATTAGGAACTTGATTATTTCAATTTTTTATTGGATTTATATCCAATATTGTTATTAATTTTTATTAGTCGAAAAAAGCATCCTAGATATGTCCAAGTAAATTTCCAATTTATGACTTCAAATATATATATATAAAGGAAAATGGTGATATAAGTATTAAGTGTTACAGGAAGTGATGAAAAGTAGTAAGTTGAAGGTCAAAGAAATCAACTGATCCGAGATGCTGAACATGAAGCATCCACTACTCCTATAATTCTATCCATATTTAATATTAATAATTTACTTCATATCGAGAAATAATAATTCAAATTCACTACTCTAGAACGTCAAAAACATTTCAGTATATAAATGTCGATCCAATTTCTTGTTTGGAAATATAATGATTTGGTGTTATTCCTATTTTTAAATTAATTTCATTATCATTTTCACAAAATCGAACCCATAAAATATCTGAATACAAATATGAACAAAACAATATATAATAGATCGTCTATTTAGTATTATTCTTTTTCTAGAAAGAAACTGAAGGTATTGTATGGAACAAAATATTAGAAATTTATATTTGAATATTCAATTGGGAAAAAAAACATTTCTAGATAAGTCCAAGTCTTCCTAAGGGTGCTCATTAAAGGTTGCAGCCGCACTAGCGAGAGTACATAGATTAGAGTTTAGGACTTTCTCCATCTTTTTCAAGTGAATTAAGAGACTTGTCGAGACTATAATTTTTTGAATATATTGGTGTGATTATATGGTAGTATTTGTTTATACTTTTTTAATCTTTTGACAAGGCACATATACCTTATCACACACAATTGTTCGAATTCGGGTCTTTTAAGATTAATATCATCCTCTTTACTATTGGAGTCACTCATTGGGTTCGATTTTTATTTTTTTTAAGTATACTTATCCTCATAGTCAATGGTGGAGCCTAGAAGAGGCCCAGGGAGGTCATGAACCCCCAAAAGTTTAAAAGTTTTATAATTTAGTCATTTGTAGATATATTATAGCCTTCCCAAAAATATAAGTAGTCTTCCCTCAAAATTTAAGATTTTTGTAATTTCCCAAAAATATTGTTTCTTTTGGATTGATTGTTTTAATGTTTAAATCAATTGTCATGTTGAAATACTGTTTCTTTTAAATCGACTGTTATAGTGAAATATTGCTTCTTCTTCTTTTGAATCGATTGTTTATATGTTTAAATCGATTGTTATGTAGCACATTTAATTTTAGTTTACCCTCCAAAACTAACATCCCAACTCCGTCACTGCTCACGGTATGCCATGTGTCATCTTTACATTACTCTCGTCAACCACACCAGCATCCGTTAACAATCAAATCGACTAATGTTTGTTTTTATAATTCAAATTCAACACATAATTTTAGTCCTTATACATATCATTTAATAAAATGTTATCTTCTCCTTTCTATATCGTTGTGTTGCGCTTTATGACTATGCATTCTCTTTTCATTTCCAAACCGTTGGCTAATCGAAAATAATGTTCCACTGATTAACTGGTGGTACTCTTCAACTTTGTCGTGACCTCTGTTCTTTTTTTCTTATGCAAATCTCTTGTTTTCAAAATCTAGTTAATTGATAACCACCCTTCTTTTGTGGATATTCTGTGTGCGGACTCACTTCTTGTGTTTATGCCTCGTCTGGATCACTCACTTCGCTGTCTAGCTGTCTGCAGCATTTAGAAAAGAGTGTGTGAGCTCTTTCCAGCTCAGTAAATGTACAGAGAAAAAGAAACCATATAGCACGCACATAAACATGCATTAAAACAAGAGCTTTATCAAGGTTACTGTTCTGCGAACTTGGGTTCGCCGTATTTACGCGAAACCTGGTTCGCTAATACCTCTGTCAGTCAAAATAAACAGTAAAACATTATATTTTGGAAAACATACATTCACCTGTTTGCGAATTGGGTTCGCCAAATTTACGCGAAGTCTAGCTCGCGGTAAATTATTGTTCATATGATCAAACTTTTAAGCATAATCACAAATCAGATATTTAGAGAAGGCTTACTCTCGAAACTTAAGATAAACCCCTAAGCTCCTGGTTAACAGTACGGTTCGTACATACAAGCAACGATCCCTGAACACTCACCAGTTCACTGAAAGCTTTAAACAAGCAGGTTCGCAACTTCAAATATACACAAGTCACTAACAGTCGAAGCAAATTAAAACACATTCATAAACACAAGCGAGCCCAGGTTCTTACATAGCGAACCTAGTTTTCTATGTTGCGAACTTCTAAAACTACTTCTAGTTATCTAATGCAATCTAAAAACGGAGGCTTAACTTGAATCTTGTAAGGAAAACAGACTTGGTTTCTGATTTGCAAGAAGTCGACAGAAAACAGAGAGAAAGAATTCAATGAAGGTTTGGCTAATAAAGGGGCTTTGGTATTTTATCATATGTAACATGAATCTTTACGTCTTATCTTGGGTTCTTATGTTATTCTAGTTTATTTTATCAAATATTTTTCTTTATTTATTTCAAAAATACATATATAGAATCGCATAATTTCAAAAATAGTAAATTCCTGATTGAGCTTGTTGATAATTAACTTCCTATTATTTTAGTCATGTACAACTGGGAGAGAAATGAAAGGAAGCATAAAACTAGAGGGAAGACCCCATAAAATGATTTGCAATTGATAGTTGCAGTTGTGTGACTTCGATTCGTAATTGAAATATTATACAGTGTCGTACGTAATTCTCTTTGTAGATTGTGGCTATAATTCAAAGCTGAAAACATATGGCTACTTAATTGTATTATTTCTATTCGATTTTAAATACAAATTCAATTACCAAAAACAAATTTGTTAACCTCGAGATTTCGTTAACACAGTGGATGTATGAAAGAAAATTTGTAGAATCTTTGCAAACTATGTACCGGGTAAAACCCAGTTATTTTTGCAAGTTTTTATGTTTATTTTATTTCATTATATATATAAGAAAATAATATAACTCAAATTCTTTGAGTCTAATAAAGATAAAGATGATCAAATCCTGAAGATCATCGCTCTTATTAATATAACAATGGAAAGATAAATTAATATCTTAGTTGCAAGCATCGGGATTAGCCAAGAGGTAAGCTTCAATGGCCTTGCAAACTATCTCACTCCTTTGAATGAGAGCCTTGATTTCATTTTCAGTGATGGAGGTTACCTAAAACTCATAAGTGACATTATTCAAGTCTTTTCTTTGTGTTGAAAGAAGTGAAGAAGAAATTGATGATTGAGTGAGTGTGTTGATGTGTGGGAAGACAGAGAACTAAGTATTTATGAAGTTGAACTTAGCTCTCTCATTTTGATGATTTTATGTATGTTATAGCTTGCTTTAATATCTGTTAATCTCTATGATAATATGATGTTTTGAATTCCATGATTGTAAATAGTTTGCATTGTGCTTTTCATAGATGAAATATGTGTGAATTGGTATGATATAGTAATGGTTTAAGTTAGGTATGATTTGAGGAAATTCACATTTAAAATGTCGCATTATAGTTGAAATAGGCCATTGTTTTTGAGATATCCAGAATAAAAAGACCAAATTTAGTTAATGATTTGTTGTTGCTTTGTCTTAAGAAGATGTAAGGTCGTCATTTATTTAACGAGGTTTTGGTTATGTCAGCAAAACTTAATATTTTACGATCTTGTATATTTTAAGTTCGAAAGTTCTTAAACTATACTTGCAAGCAAATTCAAGTCGTGCTGAAGTTCAATGCCAACTATTTTAGGGATTAAGTATGAACAAGGTAAAAAACAAAGAATCCACAATATGTTAATGCAGTTCGGTTTCACTGTGTCTGTGGAGTCTTGCCCAGAGATTTAATCAACTACCTTAGCAATATGTATAACATGTGATTTCAACCTCTAATATTCCCTAGATTAGACTCCCCACTTTAGTAACTAAGATCTAGACAACTCTCCTCTAAGTTTTTCCCCTGAAAACTTAGGACATTAATCAAGTAACACATTTTGATTTTTCACTCAGTGCACTCACAAGAAATATTCTTTAATGAACAAGAATAATTGCCCTCAGTTCAGTACATCACCTATACAAGTCTCACTAATTTATAACGAATCGGGACTTGCTAACATACTATACCAATCACAATCAATCTTCCATAAAACCAACAAGACAATAAGCACAAAGAAAATATTCAATAAGCTCATCTTCAAGATACACCTCCAAGTTTAACTTGATCCAATCTAGTCTTGTCAAAGTTGGGAACTTGATATCCTTGATCCAAATCCAAATCAATCTCCAAGATATGTTGCTATATGCACTTTAGATACCAAAGATGGACTTGCAGTCGTACAAATTATTAATTAGAATCAAAGCCCAAAGATTGTTTTTGCCAAAATTTTTATCTATATTTCTTATCTTGGGTTCTTATGTTTTTCTAGTTTCTTCATCAAATATTTATCTTTTTTTTGGTGAATTATAATAACAGGACAAAGGCATGACTTGAATCTAGATCGCATCTGAGACGATGAACACCTTTAACCATCAAGCCATCACATGGGATTCATCAAATATTTATCTTTATTTCTTTATTTGTTTCAAAAATACATATAAAGAATTGCAAACTTTGGAAAGAGTAAATTCCAGATTCAACTGGTTGATAATTAACTTCATGTTATTGGGAGAGAAAGGAAAGGGATCGTAAAAGTAGAGGGAAAGCCCCATAAAACTAATTGATAATTGACTATTGCAATTGTGTAACCTCCACTTGTAATGTAAATATTATACATAGCCCCATAAATATTAAGCCTCATAAGTTACAACACCCATTATTCTAAAACTATTTCAAGTCTTTTCTTTGAGCTGAAAAAAGAAGAGAAGAAGAAATGGATGAGTGAGTGAGTGTTTTGATGTGTGGGAAGCTACAAAACTAGTATAGTATTTATAGACTGAACTTGAAGATTAGGAACTTGATTATTTCAATTTGTTATTGGATTTATATCCAATATTGTTATTAATTTTCTCAAGCTTGTCCCCTAAAGGTCCGCCTTCGATCAAACTGTAACTGTATGACAAATTGTTTTCATCATGTCCTCCAATCATGTGCTTTATATATTGAAATGGAAGACCTGAGGAAATAAAATACTTGTTATCCGACATACTCATGTCAAACATGTACAGAAGAAAAAAAAAATGAAAGAAGGTGAAAATTAAAGAACTAACCTTCAACAAAGGTGATTTTTACAATACTTCCAGGCTTACCATCACCTTGGAGCTCAACACTCTTAATTGCATGAGGGGCAGCCTTGGGGTAAACCTTGGCACCTTCAAGAACAAACGCCTTGAAAAGCCTGACCGGGGCGATTGGGGAGGTTACCTCGAACTCATAAGTTACAACACCCATTATTCTAAAACAATTTCAAGTATTTTCTTTGAGCTGAAAGAAGAGAAGAAGAAATGGATGAGTGAGTGAGTGTTTTGATGTGTGGGAAGCTACAAAACTAGTATAGTATTTATAGACTGAACTTGAAGATTAGGAACTTGATTATTTCAATTTTTTATTGGATTTATATCCAATATTGTTATTAATTTTTATTAGTCGAAAAAAGCATCCTAGATATGTCCAAGTAAATTTCCAATTTATGACTTCAAATATATATATATATATATATATATATAAAGGAAAATGGTGATATAAGTATTAAGTGTTACAGGAAGTGATGAAAAGTAGTAAGTTGAAGGTCAAAGAAATCAACTGATCCGAGATGCTGAACATGAAGCATCCACTACTCCTACAATTCTATCCATATTTAATATTAATAATTAAAAAGTTAAAACTACAACCTTTAAGTGCCAAAATATATAATTTTTGTAAAAATAAGTACCATTATACCAAAAATAAAAACACAAATATCACATTAGAAAAAGTGTCTTAAGGTATGCTTTAAGTTAGGGGTGATCATTCGATTGAATCGAGTCGATCGAAATTTTTTTGAGTTAATCGAGTTAATGAGTTCTATTTTATCATCCTAACTCGAGTTAAAATTTTTTCGAACTGAGTCGAGTAAAATGAAATTCGAATCAAATTGAATTGCGTAACCTCCAATTAAAATCTTGTTACAATATAATAAATTTTTTTAAATTACTATAATTCTTTTAAAATATAAAATTTGGAATTTTTATAAATATTAAGAAATTTAAAAATTAACTAAATTAATTAACTAATGAATACGACAAAGAACAAAATATGAAAATAATCGAGTAAAAACTAAGAAGCGAAACAATACCCATTAAATAATTCACCTAGATTTTATCTGTCACTATCAATCTAAATTACACAATTTCTTTATTTAGTATTTTGATCCGTAAAAATCCCTAAATTATGCTAATATCTCTTCCGAGAATAAGAGCAACTGACTCTATATTGATTAATTGAAAAAATTTCTAAATAAAATATCTATTATCGCATTAACTCGATATATGGAATCCCCTATTAGATTTTACTCTTGTCCGATAGATTTATGCCGTCCTATTTCTAAAATTGTATGCAACTCCACTTAATTACGTAATATCTACTCTTAAACAAGGTTTATTCATTCTTTGATTAAAGCACATCAAACACGGATCAATAATCTAGAAATATCAAACCAAGAATTAAACACATATATTTGAGAATAAGATCTAATTGTTTATTGCGTAAAATAAAAATCAAAAGATAAAATTTATTATAGAGTTCATCTTTCCTAAATGTTTAGAAAATTAGTTCATGCTTGAAAATAAAAACATCCAAAACACAATATAACCAAAATAAATAAAGAAACTCATGATAATCTCCTAAGAAATCAACTGAGAACATTCAATTTTGATTGAAATCTGCTTCAAAATCGATTTCAATGGTGTTTTTTGAATCATTTTATTGAGTATTCTATGACAACTCACTCCTATCTTCTTATTTTTGTCATAAATATGTTTTAAAAAACCTCAAAAACATATAATAAAGATTTGAACACAAGTTAATCCTGAGATAAACACTTAATCACCAAATCATGACTTAAATTTTGAAAAAAAAAAACGTAGCTGAATATAATAATAGTATTGTTAAAATAGAATAATAATAATAATAATAGTAGAGTAATTTATTGTAATTATCAGTGATACAAGTTCTATTTTATCATATTAATTCAATTTGAAATTTTTTCGAATTGAGTAAAATCAATTCGAGTGAAATTATCTAAGTTAAAAAAATTAAACATGTCAAATAAAAATTAGCTCCTATCTGGTGCTTCATATATTGGAATGGAAGACCTAAACAAATAAATACTTGTTATCCAACATACTCATGTTCAATTTCTAAAGGTCAAACCTTGTTGTTTTCATCTCCGTATGGGTTGATCTGCGAAAACCGAACTAGCTCCGATACTACTTATTGGGGTTTGACTCAATTAAGTAACCAACAAGTAAAAATAGCGGAAGAAATTGAGAAATTGAACACACAAATTTAACGTGAAAAACTCCCTCCAAAGAGTATAAAAAACCATGGACAAATATAATTTTACTATAATGACAAAAGAATAAAGAATACAAAATATGGATATAAAAACTAAACCCTAAAATACAAAAACAAAGAACCCTCAAGATTAAACACAAAATTCTCTAAAAGTGTTATGAGTTCTAATCTTTCATAGTTGTATTTTCTAAGATTGTAAAAGAACCTATTTATAGGCTAAATTCGTAGATCTAAATATAATAAAATAATCTAAACTAATCAAAGTTTGATTAAAAACAAATAAATAGAATTTAACTAGGAGATTATCACTCAAATTTGACTGAAATACATGACATACTCAACAGATATGATTTATGTTCCCCAATGTACACTAAATTATACACACTTAAGAAAGGGAGAAATTGGAATGATTGAAAACAAAGGCTAAAAGCCTTTTTATAGCAAAAAAAAAAAAAGAAAAAGGAATTTTTGGATTGGTGGTGTTAGGCTAAGTTAAAAAAGAAGAAGCAAAAATCGATAAACTAAATCTAATCGATATGAATAAATCTAGTTCGGTTGTTTCAATTTTACCTTTAAATTCGATTATATTGATTTTACATTTAAATTTGGTTCGATTATTTCTCTTATAGTAAAATTTCCAATTTATTCGGTTTTACCTATTGGCTAATCTTGAAACCTACATCTAGGATATAGGTTGCTTTGAATTCTCATGCTTGATTTTAAAGAGTGGTCATTGCTTTTTAATGGTGTGTCTTTGATATTATTTTTTTCCCTCTTAAAACCTAAATTGTCTTATGATTATTTTAATAAGAGTGGTGGTGGTAATTGAGCTTTGGTCATCTTTATTTTCATTACAGTCAAACAATTTGGGTTGTATCATATTTGACATTTACTGAAATACAATAAACATATAAACTCACAAACAAAAAGAGTTCTACCATTGATGAGTGAAAATTTACAATGCAAGTTAAGGGTATGCATTTAGTCGGTTTGGTCGATTTAATTATTTTATGACAATAATTGAATAAATCGAAAATTTATTGCAAGTGAATTTATTAAACCAAACTTAAAGGTAAATCTGAAACAACTGAACTGAATTTAGTTGGTTTGAAAGTGGAACAAACACACCGACATAAACAATTAGGAATATTTGGATTGGTGGTGTTCAACTATGTTAAAAAAAGCAAAAATCGATAAATCAAGTTTAATCGAACTGACTAAATTCATTTCGGTTGTTTCAGTTTTACTTGTAAGTTTGATTATTTTGATTTTACCTTTAAGTTTGGTTCAATTAATTCACTTACAGTAAATTTTTTGATTTATTCGATTATTGTCATAAAATAATCAAATCGACCAAATCGATCAAATGCACACCCCTAATTTGCATTGTGAATTTTCACACCTTTTTTGTTTGTGAGTTTATATGTTTATTTTATTTCAGCATATGTTGAAGATGATACAACCCAAATTATTTGACTGTAATGAAAATAAAGATGATTAAAGCTGATCACCACCACCACTCTTGTTAAAATAATCATAAGACAGTTTAGGTTTTAAGAGGAAAAAGAAAATATCAAAGACACACAATTAAAAGCAATGACCACTCTTTAAAAGCAAGCATGAGAATTCAAAACAACTTATATCCTAGTTGCAGGCTTCAGGATTAGCCAAGAGGTAAGCTTCGACAGGCTTGTAAACTCCCTCACTTCCCTTAATAAGAGCCTTGATTTCATCTTCAGTGATTACATTGTCGCCAACAGTGTAAAATTTCATCGAGCTCTTGCAAATGCTTCCTCCACCTGCAGCTGCCTCAAACTTGTTGTCATAGCTAATTTTTTCAAGCTTGTCCCCCACAGGTCCACCTTCGATTAAATCGTAACTGTATGAAAAGTTATTTTCATCATGTGCTCCTATCTGGTGCTTCATATATTGGAATGGAAGACCTGAACAAATAAATACTTGTTATCCAACATACTCATGTACAACACGTTAAAAAATGCTAATGAAAGTGAAAACGAAATATCTGACCTTCAACAAAGTTGATCTTTACGATGCTTCCAGAGCTAGGATTAGCTTCAACCTCGATACTCTTGACTGCATTGGGGGCAGCCGTGGGCCAAACCTTTGGAGATTCAATAGTAAAGGCCTTAAAAAGCCTGGCAGGAGCGACTGGGGAGGTAGACTCATAGTCATAAGTGACAATACCCATGATTCTAATATTAGTTGAGACTTTGAGCTCAAAGAGGAGAAGAAGTGGATGATTGAGTGAGTGAGGTGAGAGATGATAGAGAATTAAGATGCTATTTATATACTGAACTTGAAGAGTAAGAGTTTATAATTCTCATATTTTAATTGGATTTATATCCAAATATTCATTGAATTGGAAGTAGTCAAAAGAGGCAGCCACAACTTCTTATTAAATCGCCAATTGTTGACTTCAAATATTGTGTCAGTTTGTCTTCTACTTTATTTATTTGCTTGTTTTCAATAATGCTTACTTAAATATTTAGAGGTGATAATGAAATGTGCTGACAGAGATTTATGGTTCAATTAATTTGATGTGTTGACGGTTTTTATAAGCACTGATTAAAAATTGTTTAATTATTATCTTAAGAACTAATTTTTATTACATTCAAAATAAACTGTGTTAGTTGCAATTTTTTTCTAAAATATAGCGTTAATCGGTACCACTAAATGTGAAAACAGACAGTGAATTTTCAATATAATAAAACGAACGCAATTTCAATTAACTAGTTTATTATCTTAACAAAAGAAAAAAAAAATACTAGTTTGTCATCGTTGTGAGGAAAACTAAACAAAATAGAATAAAATTATTGTCAAATTCGTGGGAAGACTTGGACCATCTAGAAAGCAAGCTGCCTGGGAAAAACGTATTTTTTTTTTTATAATAAAGATTTGAACACAAGTTAAAATAAAAATATTCGACCAAATCATGATTTAAATTCTGAAAAAAAAGAACGTAGCTGAATATAATAATAGTGTTGTTAAAATAGAATAATAATAATAATAATAGTAGAGTAATTTATTGTAATTATTAGTGATACAAGTTCTATTTTATCATATTAATTCAATTTGAAATTTTTTCGATTTGAGTCAAATCAATTCGAATGAAATTATTCGAGTTAAGTTAAAAAAATTAAACGTTTCAAATAAAATATTGTTACAATATAACTAAAACCATGTTAGAGCATATACATTTGAAACTATATATATTTGAAAATATTTTCAAAGAAAAATAATAAAAATAATACTTGAATATAATTATTTTGAGTCATTAATTAGGTCTCTACAATTATTGTTTTAGAAATTTTTTTACTCTTACTATGAATTGAAGTAATTCATGTTCATTTTATTATTTTTTTAGAGGTAATTCGCTATGATAAAGAAAATATAATAATATAATATAATTACTGTCAAATTATTGTACCAAGGATAATAATTAAGATCAATCTCTACGTCAACCTCACTACTTAGTTTGTCTATTCCCATCGTGGTAGGTATGAAACGCACAATTCTTTTAGAATTTAGAATATCTTACACCTTAACATCTTATATTGATAAAGGAGGTGAATGAACATTTAATTTTTCCATTAGGATTTAACATATAAATTTTCTTTGTTTTAGTTTAATAAAATCTTCTTAGTTATCTTAGTTTAATTTTAATGATAATTAAATTTTATTTTATTGATTTGGATTGAATAACAATTGAATTGATGTTACTAAGCAACTTAGGATTTAACAATATATGTTGATCAATACGTGTACCAAACGTTAAGAATTTTCACTCATCAATATATTAAGTAAAACCTTTATATATATATTTTGTTTCATTATATGTCAAGGATGATACAATCCAAATTCTTTAACTGTAATGAAAATAAAGATGATCAAAGCTTGATCACGACCTCGACTCTTATTAAAATAATCATAAGACAATTTAAGTTTTAAAAGAAAAACGAAAATATCACAAACACACCATTGAAAGCAATGACCACTGCTTAAAAGCAAGCACGAGAACTCAAAGCGATCTATATCTTAGTTGCAGGTTTCGGGATTAGCTAAGAGATAAGCTTCAATAGGCTTGTAAACTCCCTCACTCCCTTTAATGAGAGCCTTGATTTCATCTTCGGTGATTACATTGTCGCCAACAGTGTAAATTTTCATCGAGCTCTTGCAAATGCTTCCTCCACCCGCAGCTGCCTCAAACTTGTTCTCATAGCTGATTTTTTCGAGCCTATCCCCCAAGGGCCCACCTTCAATTAAACTGTAGCTGTATGAAAAATTATTTGCATCATGTCCTCCTATCTGGTGCTTCATATATTGGAATGGAAGGCCTAAACAAACAAATACTTGTTATCCAACAGATTCATGTAAAACACGTTAAAAAATGCAAATGCAAATGCAAATGAAATATCTAACCTTCAACAAAGTTGATCTTTACGATGCTTCCAGAGCTAGGATTAGCTTCAACCTCAACACTCTTGACTGCATTAGGGGCAGCTGTGGGCCAAACTTTGGCAGCTTCAATAGTGAAGGCCTTGAATAGCCTGGCAGGGGCGACTGGAGAGGTAGACTCATAGTCATAAGTTACAACACCCATGATTCTAATATTGCTTTGAGTTGAAAGGAGAGAAGAAACGGATGATGGAGTGTTTGAGGTGTGGGATGATAGAGCTCTAACATGCTATTTATAGACAGAACTTGAAGCCTATGAAATTCATTATTCTCATTTTTTAATTGGATTTATATCCAACATTGTTATTAAATTTCATTGGATTGGTACTAGTCAAAATGGATAAAAGCCTTCTGCCCTGAAATGTGCCCCACCTTATACTTTATTAAGGCGTAAATATTCATATAAAAGTCTTTAAATAATGATATAAGAGAGAACATGAATACAAATAATTTCTCTAAATTAAATTTATCTATGTGAAAAACAAAAACACAAATATATGATTCGTCCTACCCCTTAAATAATATAGACTAATCCCATGAAATAAAAAATAGAAAACTGTAGATGAACCTGTAAATTATTTTTTTCATATTTATATTATAATTTTTAATCTTATTTTTCTCCTATTATGCATCAATTTATCACATTTTTTTATATTCAGCTGGTCATTCTGATTCTATTTTTTTTAAAAGCATTTTGGTTGTGTTTATTTTGTGTCTGTGATTCATACTAAAACTTTTATCGTACATATATGTGTGATCAATTTATAAATATATTAACCATATGTTTGATTTTGTATATGTTAATTTTAGATATTTTATTTAAATATTATATAAAAGTATGAAAAACAAAACATGCCACAAAAATAATGATGGCAATCATTTAATAAAAAAGGTATGTAATTTTTTTTCTAATTGAGTAATTACTCGATTAATCCGTGACACTAATTCAATTAGGGATTTAAATAATAACGTAAATACATAATGTGAGTGGAAGAAAATATTTTATGTGAAAAAACTTTTTTAAAAGAAATTATTTAATAATGATATAAATTTATTCAATAATAATAGTATAAATACACCAACTCAATAAATCTTGAGGAATTAAATATTAAAAATTTAAGATATAAAATCTATTATTTAAATTAATTGTAGAATATAATTAAATTATTTAATAAATATATTTTAAATTATAAAAAACTATATTCTATATTTGGATAGGGGGGCGGCTTATTTGGCAGACGATTTTTATTCGACAAATTCGTGGGAAGACTTGGACTATCTAGAAAGCAAGTTGCCTGGGAAAACGTGATTGAATAGATTAATAATAGTGTTCTTTTGGCCAAGTGTTTTCATTTGGATGCTCTCCAATTCAGGAAAAAAGAAACGAAGTTAGATACTATATTTTTATTAACATATAATTGTAATAATATATGCTTTTTATCCTTATTAGGATGTTAGAACTCTTGGCATTGAGTATTTATTTTTGAATTTCCATAAATATTATAATGTATTATTTATTTATTGACTAATTTGGCCATGCAAGCTTTCTTGATATTTGCATTTTAATAATAATTTTTTTATTTAATTTTTTGAGTAATTTTATCTCGTGTCTCGTTAAAAGAAACATTCGAGTATTTATACATATTATTATGGTTCATGATTTGATTGTATTGTTCATGGACTTAACCTCACTATTCATAGGACTGACATTTTGAGCGGACTTCGGACATGCTGGACATGTATACCGTTTTGAGTCATCTGCCAAACCTCGCGGTCCCCCCCCCCCATATGCGAGCTCCTTGGATATACATGTGAGATGATGCTGCGAGCTCCCCTTACTATCCTTTCACTATACGTCTTGCACATATCCAACTGGTGAGGTCTGATCAAGTCGCGGGTAGATTTTAAGTTGATAATCATTAATGTATAACAATTTTTATATCCTATATAAAAATCATTATTGATGGAAATTTTGTTTATTTTTTTTTCTAGCTTAGAAAAGTTTAGTCTTTTAGAAATGTCGTAACAGTATATGTGAAAAATCGAGATGGAATAATCATGACAAATTTTAGTGATGAAAATGTAATAGTTTAACGGAATTTTTATAACAAAAAAAAATTGAAATGTGACAAAATTTAGTGACGCAAATAATGACAGAAAACACGTTGCAATGGCTGCCCGAATGGAAAACGCAAACAATTGTGACGAAAAGTCGTACCGAATTTAATGACGAAATCAATCAACGTTGTGAAAATCCTTACAAATATTAGATTATTAAATTAAACATTAATAATATTGCTAACCTTTTTAGACTAAAATTATTCATTCAGTTGTTATTGATAATTAACAATTAGTTGAAAATATTGACAATAAATTTTGTAAATTTAAAGATTAATAGTTCTTGAATGATAATTTATCCTGAGTAATAGTTGTTGAAACCATTTTTTTACGTTAGCTTCGAGAATTATCTAAAAATTAGAAAATGTGAGTCGTCATCAATATTTTAATTTGATGTGATTATATCATCTAAAATGTTTGTTTTGTTAAAAAGTACGGTCTTAAAAATCCAAAAGAATAAGTTCGGGAGTCGGTTACGTGTAAGGAAGGGTTAGCACCCTCACACGCCAAAAATTGGTACCTAGTCGATCATTTAGTGTCTTAATTGTAGAAAATCGAAAATTCGAGTAGAAATTCAAAGTGTCATTTATAGATTAGAGGTTAAAACGAGACATTTAATTATTTAGGTTCAAAATAAAATTGCACCCAACACGTTAGGGCACAAATTTTTTTAAATCCCCTAAATCAATAGAATATCGAATAATTATCGACTTTCATGCTCAATTATTCGAGTTCAAGGAAAGATCACACCCGACACGTTAGGGCGCAATCCCTCAATTTCCCTTGGATAAAAGAGCATTGTTTTTTTTTTTTTGAAATAATTTACAAGTCTTAAAAGATGATATGTTTCATCTCTTTTTATTAAATCAGGATTTTGCAAAAGTATGGATAAAAACATACGAATTTACAAATAGAATAATCATCATCGATTTTGACAGGTCATTCAATGTTTTGAGTTCCAAAGAAAATAACACCCAACTCGTTGTAACACCCTTATACCCGGTTCACACGTATAAATTCGGTATAGAAGTATTACATACAGTATCGGAGATTTTAACACGAGTATAATAATAATTTTTTTTTCAAACGATGTGTTTTAAGTTATTTTATTCAAAATACATCATTTCAATTCATCAACTCGTAGTAATCCAAAACAACATTTATATCCACCCATTGGAGACACATAATAATATCATTTGTACAAGCCATTTTTACCAAAAATAATGTACCTAAACTGAAGTCTTCCAATAGTGATGTGATGTAATGAAAGGTCCCTTAGCTTGACTTCAACTTCTCGTAGCTTTTGTACCTATGTGTTAAAATAAACGCGTTAAGCCGGTGAAGGCTTAGTAAGCACTACAAAAGTAATGAATGATCATTTAAGTACTCGTGCATATAAACTTCTTGCCTTACTTACATGCAACCTGTAACTTACCACAATGGAACAATTTACGCTTTTATCCACTTTCTGTAGCTTAGCCCATAATAGACTTTCATAGAACCGTCAGGATATACGAAACAAACAGAGAGTACCAAAGTACTAACAGAGAGAACATAAGTGCTGGGCAACAGAGAGTACACACAGTGCTAAACAGAGAGTACACAAAGTACTAATCAGAGAACACATAAAGTGCTAATCAGAAAGCACACACAGTGCTAATAACAGAGAGCACGAGACGTGCTAAACAGAGAGCACGAGACGTGCTAAACAGAGAGCACGCTAGTGTTCCTTAATGGCATGCCACTACTATCACAATGGTTCTAATTTGTCTACTTGGGCACAATCTCAATTAGCATCATTTCTCATAAATGATATATCTTACATAAATACATCATCAAATACTTCACATTTATATTTTCAAAGCTGTTCACTTGCGTCACAGTCACTAAATTATTTATATCTTGAGTTACAGAATTCGAAATTATAATCCGCTTGATGTTTCTGAAACTAGACTCAATCATATTTTTACCATAAAATTTTCAGAATTTTTACTTTAGCCAATTTGTACAGTAAATGCTTTCAATTTACCCATCGCTGATGCCTGACAGTTTCGACCTTTCTTCACTAAAAATTATCTATATTTTAGTACAGAGAACAAATGATGTTCCCGTCTATTTCCATTGAAAATAGACTCATTAATTATTCAGCCATATAAATTTCAGTCTCTAATAATTTTTCTATATTTTTCTATGATATTTCAAAGTCAGAACAGGGGAACTCGAATCTACTCTGACCTTGTTATACAAAAACTAGTATATCTCGAAATATACAATTCCTTTTCTTTCACTATTTCTTTCATATGAAACTACACTCAATAAGCTTTAATTACATATATATTTTGACCCTTAAATCTTTATATACAATTTTTGGTGAATTTTTGAAGTTAATCCTCTATTCTGTCCAAACTGTTTTACTAAATCACATATTAATCCCTTCATTTTATCATTGCAAACATTCAAATTATGTACCTATATAACAATTTTTATGCTAATAATTCACATACCATTAGAGAAATTAAACTATAATTCAAAATTTTTGTAGTACTTACAACAAAAAGGCTGATTTCCTTCTCTTTTCACTCTTAGCTTTTCTCTTTTCCTTTCTCTTCAATTTGATCCTTGCCTCTCTTCTCTTTCTCTTCAATTTCACATAAACACATATAAGCTATAAGCTATAATTCAATAATTTTCATGCTAAATAACAGTAAAGTACATGTATGTCATGAGAATTTAATCATTTCTTACCTTAACCCCTGAATTCAAAATTTCTCAATTTAGTCCCTATGCTCTCTAGCACCTCAAAATGAATTCTATAAGAAGTTTGAGGTGTCTACTAACCCCCTTCTATACTTTTCTTTCAGAAATTTTAAAGAAAATAGGAGATTTTGGAGCTTGGAGGGCTTAAAAATTATGGAAGGACCTATTTGAAATAAAATCAAAAGTTGGATAGAAGAGAGAATGACAAGAACGGTTGAACTAAGAAAAAAGTTGATATTTTTGCCTTTTAATTGATTTTTTAACCTTTTTCAAATTCTCTAGAAATCTCACTTAAAATATCTCACTTAATAAAAATGGTAAAATTGTCTTTTAGTCCCTAGACCTTCCAACTTTACACTTTGGCACAAAACTTTGCCTCCAAAAATATCTTCCAAAAAATTACTCTTTTGCCCCTCCTCAATCAATCTAATTCCCATGATGACTCAAAATTCAATTTGGATAATTCACTATTTAGTCCCCCATATTTTCTCTCCTTTACTATTTAATCCTTAAAATTTTCTAACCTTCCTTACTTCAACTAAACATTTCTATTCTCAATTCTATTTTATCACTTAAATCCGGTTCAAGAACGCAAATGTTACAATTCTCCCCCTAAAATAAATTTCGTACTCGAAATTTACCTGCACCAAACAACTGTGGATATTGTCGTCTCATTGTTTCTTCTCTTTCCCATGTGGCTTCCTCTAAGTTATGATGTCTCCATAAAACTTTTACTAAAGGAACCCTTTTATTTCTCAACTCCTTTACTTCTCGAGCTAAAATCTTTATCGGTTCCTTTTCATAAGTTAAATCCGGTTGTATTTTTATAACCTCCGAAGTAATCACATGAGATGGATCACACCGATATCTTCGTAACATAGACACATGAAAGACATTATGAATCTTGTCTAATTCTGGAGGGAGAGCTAATCGATAAGCCACAGGACCAACTCGTTCAAATATCTCATATGGCCCGATAAATCTTAGACTTAATTTTCCCTTTTTACCAAACCGGAGAACTTTCTTTCATGGAGACACTTTCAAGAAAACTTTTTCACCCACATCGTACTCTATATCTTTTCTTTTCAGATCAACATATAATTTCTGTCTATCTAAAGCAGCTTTTAATCGGTCTCATATTAACTTTACTTTCTCTTCAGTTTCTTGAATCAGATCAGGACCCACTAACTTACGTTCACTCAGTTCTGTCCAACACACAGAAGTCCTACACTTTCTTCCATATAATGCTTCATACGGTGCCATATGAATACTTGACTGATAACTGTTATTATAGGTGAATTCAATCAACGACAAATATTTTTCCCAATTACCTTCAAACTCAATAATACAGCTTCTCAACATGTCTTCTTGAATCTGAATCACCCGTTCTGATTGCCCATCTGTCTGAGGATGATGTGCTGTACTAAAATTCAATTGAGTACCCAAAGCTTCATGTAATTTTTCCCAAAACTTTGAAGTAAATCTAGAATCCCGATCAGAAATAATAGATACAGGCACACCATGAAGTCTAATTATTTCATCTATATATAATTGTGCATACTTATCCATTGGGAAGTCAGTTCCTACGGGAAGAAAATGAGCACACTTGGTTAATCGATCAACTATCACCCAAATAGCATCTTTCTTCCTTGGTGAAAGTGGCAATCCTGTGACAAAATCCATTATAATTCTTTCCCATTTCCACTCTGGAATGGTTATCGTTTGAAGCAACCCTGATGGCACTTGATGCTCTGCTTTTACCTTCTGACATATCAAGCACTTGGAAACATACTCAACTATATTCTATTTCATCCCTTTCTACCAATAAAATGGCTTTAAGTCATGATACATCTTGTTACTTCCCGAATGTACAGCAAACGAACTATGATGAGCTTCATCCAAAATTCTTCGTTTCAAATCTTCTTGATTAGGCACACATAACCGATTATGAAATCTTAAACTTCCTTCACTATCAATTTCAAATTCATTACCTTTGTCTTCTTCAAGTTGTTTCTTTATCTTCATCAACTCTTCATCATCTTTTTGTGCCTTTTTCACTTCTTGCAATAGAGTCGGTTTTACTCTGAATTCAACTAATAACTCACCCTCTTGTTGCATTTCCAAATGTGCATTCATTGCCTTTAGGGCTGTCATTGACTTTCTACTCAAAGCATCAGCTACTACATTCGCTTTCCCGGGATGATAGCCAATGATACAATCATAATCCTTAATCAACTCAATCCACCTCCTTTATCTCAAATTCAACTCTTTTTGAGTTAGCAAATATTTCAAACTTTTGTGATCTGTATAAATATAATACTTTTCTCCATATAAATAATGTCTCCAAATTTTCAATGTAAACACCACCACAGCCAATTCAAGATCATGTGTCGGATAATTCTTCTCATGTGGCTTCAATTGCCTTGACGCATATGCAACTACCTTTCCATCTTGCATTAATACACAACCCAAACCATTATAAGATGCATCACTGTAAATCACAAATTCTTTACCAGATTCTGGTTATATCAACACCGGAGCTTCAGTTAATGTTATCTTTAATCTATCAAAGCTTTGTTGGCATCTTTCATCCCACTCAAACTTCACATCTTTTTGTAACAGTCTCGTTAAAGGCAATGCAATCATAGAGAATCCCTAAACAAATCTTCTGTAATAACCAGCTAAACCAAGGAAACTCCTTACCTCTGTCACATTCTTCGGTGGCTTCCATTCAAGTATAGCTTTAACCTTTTTCGGATCAACACGTATACCATCAGCCGACACAATATGACCCAGAAAAGTAACTTTTTTTAGCCAAAATTCACATTTGCTCAACTTGGCAAACAATTCTTTTTCTCTCAAAATCTGCAATACAACTCGGAGATGTTTCTCATGTTCTTCTTGTCCTTTCGAGTACACCAAAATATCATCAATGAATACCACCACGAACTGATCTAGATACGACTGAAAAATTCTATTCATAAGATCCATAATTGCAGCTGAAACATTAGTCAATCAAAATGGCATGACCAAGAACTCATAATGTCCATATCGAGTCCTAAAAGCAGTCTTTGGTACATCAGAATCTTTCACCTTAAACTGATAGTATCCCGATCTAAGATCAATCTTTGAAAACATACTTCCTCCCTTCAATTGATCAAATAAATCATCAATCCTGCGTAGTGGATATTTGTTCTTTTTCGTCACTTTATTCAATTGACGATAGTCTATACAAAGCCTTAAAGACCCGTCTTTCTTTTTCACAAATAAAATCGGGGCTCCCCACGGTGACACATTGGGATGTATAAAAGCTTTATCTAATAACTCTTGCAACTGAGTCTTCAATTCTTTTAACTCTGCCGGTGCCATCCGATAAGGTGCAATTGAGATCGGTGTAGTACCTGATACTAAATCAATTCCAAATTCAACTTCTCTTTTAGGAGGTAAACAAGGTAACTCTTTAGGAAACACATCAGGAAACTCTCGTACCACCGATATCTTCTCAATCTCATTATCTTCTACCCGAGTATCCAAAACATAAACAATGAAAGCATTATACCCTTTTTTAATCATCTTGAAAGCCTTAATTGCAGAGACTACATTCTATAAAGCACTGAATTTCTCACCAATTACCACTACTTCTTTTCCATCTGAAGTTCTCAAAGAAATTCTTTTTTCTTTTACAATCAACCATGACTCCATGTTCAGATAACCAATCCATTCCCAATATTACATCAAATTCATGAAATGTAAGAGCCATGAGATCTATTGGAAATTCACAACTTTGAATCTTTAAGGGACATCTCCTACACACTTTATTGACTTTTTCACTTTGCCCAAAAGGATTTGTATCAATTACTTCATGTTCAGTGGGTTCTACTACTAATTCTCTCTCTTTCACTAATGAGATGCATATGTATGAATGTGTAGAACCATGACCAATTAATGCAATTACAGAAAAGTCAAATAAAGAAAATTTGCCAGTGATTATATCGGGAGCATCTTCTTCTTCTCTCATTCTTATTGCATATGTACTTGGTCTCCGAGACTCTGATCTAACAGCCCCATCTTTTTTCGATCTCATACCCACATTACCAGAATTTTCGAGCAATCTGCTTCTTTGTGGAGCTGAACTACCTTTTACAGACTGCTCGGTAGTATTCTCCATCATTCTTGGACAATCTCTTATAAAATGATCTTGAGACCCACATCTAAAATAGACTCGAGTATTCAGTCGACACTCTCCCCAATGAAATCTTTCACAATGTTTACACGATGATTGCATTTGTGATGACCTTCTTCTAGTACCACCTGTACTAACTATGGAAGTTCCCTATTAAGTTTGTCGTGTTTGGCTTCTAGAACTAGGCATATCACATGAAATGATATTTAAAAACACAAGTAAAACAATGGCATATACCATGACAACATAATATATAATAAAAGATAAGTGAAAATCATACTAAGCAAAACAATTAGCAAAATAATTAAAACCTAGAATTTAACAAGTTGAGGTTGAAAATACTTAATTTTAGCAAAAGGAAATGTACATGATCTATTCGAAAGAAAAATAAGAGATAAAAAAATATTAATTTAAAGCAAAACAAGATTTAAAATAAATGAAAGGAACTAAGGCTTAAGTTTGAAGTTTTTGATTTTTAAAATTAAGTTATTGGTGCTTAGGAGGAATTTAAAGATTAAATTAAAAAGGTTAGGGTTAGAATTTAAATAATAAAAAGATGAGGGGTCTAAAATGAATTTTTAGAAAATTTAAGTGTCAAAATATAATTCAAAATAAATTAAAAATATGGACAGACGAAACTGTGAATTTCAGAAAAAGTAGGGGGACCAAACACAAAATAGACCATCAATGGAAAAACACGCGGATCTACTCCAGGGTCGGGTCAGGATCTGGGTCAAAACGTCAAAACGACATCGTTCTAGGGCTACTGACCTAGGTCCTAAACGATGTCGTTTCATTAAGCTTTATAAACCAAGATTTAAAAAAAAAAATTCATTTTAACCTTTATTTCTTAAAAAAACTTTAGACCCCCACCCTTTTTTTCTGTTTTTTAACCTAGGTCCTATTAATATCAGGTCTGTTCATAATTTAAGTCATTATGGCTCAAATTTGCCCCTCTTTTTAGGGTATGAGATTTTCCATTGCGGTTGCAATGTTTTTGTGGTACTAGATTCGCCATTGCGGCTTAAATCTTTCATGCTTTTGAGGTACAAGGTTCGTCGTTGCGCCTTAAACCTTTCCCTTTGCATCTTCGTGGTATTGGATTCGCCGTCATGGCTTATATTTTTCCCTTCATTTTCTGAGGTATAAGGTTCACCGTTGCGGCTTAAATCGTTCCCTTCATGCTTCTGAGGTACAAGGTTCACTGTTGCGACTTAAACCTTCCTCTCCATTATCTTCGTAGTACTGGATTCACCGTTGCGGCTTAAATCTTTCCCTTCATGTTTTCATGGTAATGAAACCTGTAGAATATGCTCAAGTGGGCTTTCAAGTAGGCCAGATTGTTTAGGATGCCATGCTCGTGATGAGTCAAATGCTCCTAAATAGATGAATGTGCATGATTAACGTTAATTTCATAAATTAATTCCTTTTGTTTTGGGATTATCTCCTTATGCCTTCTCAAATTTACGACGAGATTTGGCAGAATATCCTTAATTTGAACCATTCATTTCAGGTTTGATTCTTCTTACTAGTGGTCTTGTTTTAGGAAATTTCTAAATAACACTAGCAGATCCTTGCATACCTTATGATATTAGTCTTTTATCCATTATCTTGGTATAATAATACTTGGGCAGTGTGGCGAAAGAAATATTAGAGTCAAAGCTTGAAGAATTATTGGTCATAGAAAAATTGTCGAATATTTACAAGGAACGAAATAATTACAAGGAACAATATTAGATTCCTAGATACCAAATATGAGTTTCTTTGGTTTGAGAGTCATTTTCAGCTTGACATGTGCCTAGAAAAACCCGGAGTACTTTGTTGATGCCCCAAGATGTAAAGTTTCTCTGTCTTGTCACATTTGAAGGAACAATTGACCACTTTTCATGTTTGAGCTGCCCTTTTCAGGTTCTCAACTCAAAACCCCTTTGGTTTCAAGATGCCTTTTTATGGGTTTTTACCTTGGCCTCTCCATTTTTTTTAGGTAAAATATTTCTTCACCGAGTCTGAATTTACTAGGTTGTATAGCTCTTTGCCATCCATTTTAGTCAAAATGAGAGCTCCTCCAAAGAAAGCTTTCTTCACTACATATGACCCTTCCCAATTAGGCGTCCATTTTCCTCGAGAGTCTTTATGTATGGGGAGTATTTTCTTCAAGACCAAATCTCCCTCGTAGAATTCTCTAAGGCAGACCTTTTTGTTGTAAGATCGCATCATTCGCTTTTGGTACATCTGACCATGATAGATAGGTCTTAATCTCTTTTCTTCGATCAAGTTCAACTGATCATATTTGGCTTGGATCCATTCTGCTTCGTCCAAATTTAGCTCGGACAAGACTTGGAGAGAGGGAATCTCCACCTCAATAGGTAAAATGGCTTTCATCCCATATACAAGCGACAACGGTGATGCCCTAGTAGAAGTTCTGATTGAAGTTTTATAAGCAAGAAGGGCAAATGGTAATTTTTCATCTCAGTTTTGTAAGTTTCCATCATTTTTGCCATGATTTTCTTGATGTTTTTATTTGCTACCTCCACTGCTCCATTCATTTTTGGGCGATATGGAGATGAATTATGATGTTTGATCTTGAATTGCTCGCAAACCTTCGATATCGTGCTGTTATTCAAGTTCAATGCATTGTCCGATATAATCCTTTCCAGCATCCCATATCAGCATATGATTTCCTTTTCTAGGAAATTGCTAATAGCAGACTTTGTAACATTGGCATAAGAGGCAGCTTCCACCTAATTGGTGAAATAATCAATAACTACAAAGATGAATCTATGCCCGTTAGAAGCCTTTGGAGAAATCGGCCCGATAACATCCATGCCCCACATAGAAAAAGGCCATGGAGAAGTCATGACATGCAAATGTGATGGACGTACGTGAATTTTATCTCCATAGATTTGGCATTTGTAACATTTCTTCGCATAATTGATGCAATCAGTCTCCATAGTGGACCAGTAGTATCCAAATCTCATAATCTACCTAGCCATTTTGAATCCATTGGCGTGTGTTCCGCAAATACCTTCATGGACTTCTTCTAAGATTTTCCTTGCCTCTATAGCATCAACACATCTTAACAGCACCTGATCCTTTCTTCTTTTATACAAAATTTCTCTATCTAGGACGTACTCATTTACGAGTCTCCTCAATGTCCTTTTATCATTTTCAGAAGCTTTTTTGGGGCATTTACGATTTTTCACATATTGAAGGATGTCTTGATACCAAGGGTGGTCATCCTTTTCTTCCTCCTCAATCTCATAGCAATGGGCTGGAGCCTCGAAAATGCTCATTTGGATGGGCTTCATATCCTCTAGCCTGTTTACTTTTATCATTGAGGTTAGAGTAGCCAAAGCGTCAGCCATTTGGTTTTCCTCATGTAGAAGGTATTGGAATGTAACCTCGTTAAATTCCTTGATCAATTACAGGACCACCTTCCGATAATCAAGTAACTTGAAATCTCTTGTCTCCCATTCTCCCCTAATTTGGTAGATCACCAATGTTGAGTCTCCGTATATCTCTAAGACCTTGATTCCTCGTTCTATGACTGCTTGAATGCCCATAATGCATGCCTCGTACTCTGCCATGTTATTTGTGCAATCGAAGTCGAGTTTACTAGTGAAGGGATAATGGTTTCCTTCTGGTGATACTAGGACTGCCCCGATTCCATTGCCCGTGGCATTTGAGGAACCATCGAAATTCAATCGCCAAGGATTCTCTGACGCGATACTCTCTTTAGTAGTTGCAATATACATTAGGTCCTCATTCGAAAAGTCAAAATTTATTGGCTCATAATCCTCTAGAGCTTTACTGGCTAGGAAATCTGCTATGCACTCCCTTTTACTGCCTTCTAGTTTACATAGACTATGTCGAACTCTGAAAGTAGGATTTGCCACCTAGCCATTCTTCCATTCAATGCAGTCGACTCCATCATGTATTTAAGAGGATCTAATTTCAAGATTAACCAAGTTGTGTGGTATGGCATTTCTCTGTTAATTATGAGATAAACTGGGCGATATAATTCAATCTTCCGAGGAACCTCAAACTTCTTTTTGCGTACAGGGTGGTGGTAGTTCTTGTATAGCCTTAACCTTGTCTGGATCGATTTCAATTCCTCTTTGGCTGACCACAAAGCCTAACAACTTGCCCGAAGTAGCTCTAAAAGTGCATTTGGTCGGATTTAACTCTAACTGAAACTTTCTTAACCTCAAGAACAACTTCGTCGAGACCTTTACATGTTCTTCCCTAGTTCGAGACTTTGTAATGATATCATCAACGTAAACCTCGATCTCCTTATACATCATATCATGAAATAACGTCACCATGGCTCTTTGATATGTTGCCCTTGTGTTCTTAAGTCCGAATGGCATCACCTTATACTAGAATGTCCCCCATATTGTGACGAATGTAGTTTTCGCCATATCTTCAGGGTCTATTTTTATTTGGTTATACATAGAGAAACTGTCCATGAAAGAGAATAGTGAATGACCAACCGTGTTGTCTACCAGGGTATCAATGTGAGGTAGTGAGAAGTTGTCTTTTGGGCTGGCTTTGTTCAAGTCTCGATAATCCACACACAAGCGTACTTTTGCTACTTGGAGAAAACCCGTGTCAAACTGCTTTTGAACCTCTTCTTTTATTTAAGCAACACATCTGGTTGCATCCTTCGAAACTTTTGCTGGACAGGCTTGCATTCCTTTTTTATTGGGAGCTTATGGACTACAATGTCGGTGTTTAACCTAGACATGTCTTGGTAAGACCATGCGAAGACATCCTTGAATTATCAGAGCAACTCAATAAGATCTTTTCATGTTTTTGCCGAAATACTAGTTCCAATTTTCACCTCTTTATTTTCATCTTCATCTCCTATGCTCACAGTTTCGACTAACTCTTTATGGGGAAAGATCTGTTTTTCCTCTTGTTCTATCATTCACAGCAAATCGAGGGATAAGTTACTAGCTTGGTCATCCTCAAAGTCCTGAGGCTCTTCGGGACACATATCTTGCTCAAAATGAGGCTTAGAACCAGTGGCAACGTTGCTCATATAATTGATATCCAAAGATCTGTCGAAAGAATGAGAGAGGTCCAATGAACAAAGTAAATTTAGGAATGATTGTATGGTATGAGTATGAGTATATATATATACAAAATTCAAGAATGATTATTTGCATGGATTAAGTGTGAATAAATTGTCTGAATGGAACGAAGAAATATGAAGAGATATTCGTTGAAATGGATTAAATGCATTTTCATTAAAGTAATGGATAATAGCCAAATGCCCTTTACAAAAGATCTCCATCGCTCTCGGGCATAGAGCGATAGATATGCGTCGAATATTACTTTGAAAAGACCTAAAGGCTACAGGGAGCTCCTCCTCAGTTCGGTTGCCTAAAATGCTTCCTGGTGTGTATGGGCAAATTCGTGATAAGCTTCTTCCTTCGTTTTCTTCAGAGATGGCATTAACGTTTAGGTTTGTCGCAACTCTTCCAATCTTCTTCTCTTCTTCAATCCTCATTCCACTGGAAACGAAAGTCTTTGATATGTGGGGAAAGATCATTGGCTCCCACTTGATCTCCCCTCCAACCAGTTGTGCTTTTCTCGTTTACTATTTCTTGCTTCCTTTCAATCTCTTTCTTCTTTTTCTTTCATATCTGGTTTGTACCCCAGACCAAAATGATCCTATTTTCCTAGTGGTGCTGGTACATTGATTGCCCCTTGCAGATGTTTTCCAAGTCCTTTTCCTAGTAGTTCCCCTTTTCCAATTATTAATCGTAGACCCATTTTCGTAATCCGTGACAACTTTGGTTTGGGAATTTTGCTTCCTTCTGTAATGAACGTTGCATTAACGAATTCCAGTGATTGAAAGGAGCGTTCTACAGCCTCTTCATTTCTGTCTACATATGGTGCGTCACTTGTCATGGACGCGATAATATCCTCCTCTGCATTTATTGTAACCAATCTTCCTTCGGTTACCAGTTTAAACTTTTGATGAAGTGAGGATGGTACCGCGTCCGCTGAATGGATCCAAGGTCTTCCCAATAAACAATTGTATGAGGGCTTAATGTCCATTACCAAGAAGTCTACCTCATAGGTATTCGGGCCGATCTGCAATGGTATTTCAATTCGGCCCGTCACTTTTCTTTCCATTCCGTTGAAAGCTCTTACTATATTGTGGCATGTTTTCATGTAGGAGCTGTCGACTGGTAATCGTTCCAAGGTGGCTAGTGGTAATACATTTAAAGTTGAGCCATTATCAATGAGCACTCTAGGCAAAGTATTTCCCTTGTAGCTAGTAGTGATGTGCAAAGCCTTTGTCGATCCTATTCCCCCAGATGGGATCTCGTCGTCACTAAAGAAAATAAAATTATCAGCGTTGACGTTATTAATTAGGCGATCCAGCTTGCATATGAATATATCGTTAACTACGTACGTTTCATTGAGTACCCTCATCAGTGCATTGCGATGGGCTTCTGAACTTAGTAACAAGGCTAAGATCGATATACGTACCGATTGTTTGTGTAACTGCTCAACCACGCTATACTCGCTGTATTTTAAGAACTTTAAGAATTATTTCGCTTCTTTTCTTGCTACAGGCTCATTTACTGGCTCAAGCTTGTTGGTCTCTTTCTCTTCTGGTTTGAAGGCCAAGGCCTTTCCTTTTGCAGCTTCTTTCTTTTCTACTTTCAGATCGTAGAATTTTCCACTACAGGTAACAAGGCTTATGTCTTCTTTGGATTGTTCTTCTTTAGGCGTTATTATGTTACACCCATAGTTCTAATGGACTCTCCTACTATCCTTATAAAGAAACGGTGTAGGTTTTTGTATGATGACACAGGGTGTCATTTGTTTTCTTGTTTCGGTAACCTTGCGTGCGGAGATAATTATTACAGGGCGATCAGGCTCGTTCGTCCCTTTCTCTTCTAAGGCACATATGTCTTTCACCTCTTCTTCTTTTTCAAAGAACTCCAGTTCTTTACGGTCCATCAAGTCTTGAACCAAAGCCTTAAACTTCGTGCAGTGTTGAATCACGAGTACCTCAATATTGTGAAAATTATAATAATTCTTGGCTATTATCATCGTATCTCCACTATTCCGCGTGATTACTCCTCTGTCTATCATTTAACGCCATACCCATTTGAAAGATGATTTAACCTCTCTAATATTGATCTTAACGCTTTTATCTTCCACTCCTGCGATTGCATTTATCTCCTGATCGGGATGAGCAGGTAAAGGGTTCCTAGTCACGTTAGGTCTAGATGGCTTATCAAATCTTATACGTTTCGTCTTAATTAGTCTTTCCACTATCTTTTTGATGGTGAAACAGTTTTCGATGGAGTGTCCGACTACTCCTCCATGGTATTCGCATTGGACATTGGCGTCATACCATTTTGGAAAAGGTGGTTGTATTGGATCCGTGTAGTATAGGGCCACTGCATGTTGATCATATAACTGCTGATAAAGCTCTTTATATGTCTCCGGAATAGGGGTGAATTGAATTCTTTCGGTGTTTTTTCTTGAGCTTGGTTCTTACTTCGGAGGATTTTGGTAATTGCTTTCAGGGGTTTTAGATTGCATCATCATGATTGACTTCGCATAGTTTGGCCTGTACATGCCTGCATTGTTTATCTCGGCTTCTTTCCTTCTGGGGGCTGCTCTCTTTCCACTTTCCCCAGCGTTAATCTTACTGCTCTTGACTACGTGTCAATCATTTCTCCAGACATAACCATGTCTGAGAAACTTCTCGTAGCATTTCCCAACAAGTGGTTGAGATATGGTGCCTTCAGCGTGTGGATGAAAAGCATAGTTATCTCTTTCTCGGTTAATGGTGGCTGCACTTGAGTGGCCATATCTCTCTGTCGTTGAGACTATTGCCTGAAACTCTCACTCAGCCTTTTTTCCATATTTTGCAAGGTGATCCTATCAGGAGCTATGTCAGTGACATGACCGTATTGTTTCATGAAGGCCTAGGCCAAGTCCTTCCATAAACTAATCCTTGCACGGCTTAACTGATTGTACCATTTTTTCGCGGATCCTACCAAACTGTCATAGAAACAGTGGATCAATAATTGGTCATGATGGACATATCCTATCATTTTTCGGCAGAACATAGTGATGTGAGCTTCTGGGCAACTTGTCCCATTGTACTTCTCGAACTCTGAAGCTTTGAATTTTAGGGGCAATACTTAGTCTGGGACTAGACTCAGTTCTTTAGCATCCATCCCACAGCAGATGTCAGCCCCTTCAATTGCTTTGACCTTATCTTCCAGCCAGTTGTAACGCTCTTCTATTTGTTTGGAAACTTCCAGTTTTATTCTCTCTGTCTCCATGATTTCGTCAAAATCAGGGTTGATGGGATTGACGGCATTTTCCCCTGGGTTAGACGCTGATCTAGTTGGATAATTGGCCTGGCCTGAGGTACCAACGAGATGTTACTGTGCTCTGATGAACATGAGAGCTCCTCGTGAGTTTGTTTTCGATAGAACTTGATTGTGTACGGGGGTAAAGCTAAGAGGGTATCGGGGGTCTTCATTCTCCTCTCTTGGGCTTACTGTAAGGTTTTTTCCTTTTTCTGCTTCTTGCAACAGTTGGGTCAGTTGGTTGATTATGTTCCCTTGAGACTCAATAATCTGGTCTTTCATATCTTGCTGGACCCTTGCCAACTAGTCTTACAACTGTGCTTACATTTGTTCTTGCATCTCTTTTTGTAACTGCTCCAAGCTTTCTATTCTTTAGTCCATTGCTCTCCGAGTACCGTAAGGATGTGAGTTCTCTATGTTTCCAGATTTAACTATCTTGAATTTTTATTTAGTTAGAATCGTTGTGTAAAAATGTGAAAACGTAATGCGAATGAATGCATGTATGCAATGTAAGAGAAGGCGTTGATTCTGAATTCAATTCTATTAGATAAACTTCACTAGAAGAAAAATTTCCTTACATAGAACAAGTTACATAAATGACTTTGCCTTAGTGCCTAAAGCCCTAATTTTCCTAAGAAGTTCGGCCAATTTTTGTCCTCGTGTTGACTTCAACTCATACTATAGCCTTAACTCCTCAGCTTCCATGGCTAGCATCTGTACGTGATCAGTCGCTTCTCACATCCATGTAACTGCTTCACCTATGACATAATCTCTCTCTCCGACTTGCGTCTGGGCCTGCTAGGTGTACCATTCGCTAGCTTCTAAATTCCTTTCTAGAATTGCGACCCTTATTTCGTTGTTTTGGAGTGAAGCTTTGAGCTCTTGTACTCTTTTCCTCAGTTCTTTATTTTTGGCTTGACTTGCCTTGAGTTCTACTACAGAATTTTGACTGCGGTGTCCATGCAGAGATTCCTCCAATTCAACGATTTTAGCCTCCATCTCGGTTATTTGGGCTTTTAATTTAGCTTTTTCAACTTGGCTTTCTAACAATTCTCCTTTTATGGCATTTTCCCGGGCTTGTCCATCTTGAAAATTCCTTTTCCATTGCTCTGCTCGGTCCTATTGTTCTTGAATCTCTCGTCATCATTGCTCAAAGATCTTACCAAGCCCAGCATTGTTCATGGATTGACGAAGTTTCTTATAGTGTTTCTTTAAATCTTCCAAGTCTTCCTCGGCTTTATTCTTCCATTTTCTCAACTTTTCAGCCTCTAACTTGTGAATATCCACGTCCAGCCCTAACTTCATGTTATCCTCTTCCAAGACTTCTATCCTTTTTCCAAATTTCAAGCTCTTCCTTTCAAAGTCCTGCTTTTTTATGTCCAACACTGATGGAATTACTTGTAAGCATTCCTCTAGCGATTTGGCATCATCAAGGTCCGATGCCGAAATATTATCATTAACCCTTTTACTCCTCCACCAATCATACTCCGAAGTCATCATCGGGTTTGTAGCGAATACCTTCATCCTATGCGCTTGCCTCCATGCAATTGTTATCTCCCTGACCCTCTTCTTGTAGTTATCCCCTTTGTAGGTGAACTCTCATTGGGCTAAACCATGTGTTACTGGTATGAATTTCCTTGACTTATATTACCTCAACACGAGTAGAGGGGCATATCTTACGACTCCCTATACTCCAAGTAAGGGAACCCAGTCAAAACTACCACAACGATAAAGGATCTCATTGATGATAAGCCACGATGCCTTCCATTCTATGTCCTCTACTCGGAGATTTTGAAGAACTGCCATCCAGTTTTCTCCAGATATATTCAGCTCTTTTTGCATCGCTACAAATTCCTTCAAAGGCGAGTAGTCTACTAAGTATGCCTTATATGAAATCTTTTTCTTCTTCCAAAAATGGCTATGAAACCAGACTATCAGAAGTGGTGCACAGCCAATGAGCCTTCCCTCGCCTTCTCTTCGACAAGCACTCAACGATCTGAAGGTCTTAGCAAGGATTACCGGGACAGGTGTAACGCTCCTACTAAGGCGGTCGAAGAGATCCACAACCCTAATGCTTTCGGGAAGATAATCAGCCTATAAATACTCAAAGCGAAAAGGTTAACACGTTTCTTCATATCCGGGTTGGCTAATATCAGATCCTTCAGACTCTTCCAAGTGATGCATTTAGTGTCCCCTTTTACTTTTATTCTAGACGCCACCCACTGTTCACTCATCCCAGTTATATTTATCAACCTCTTCAGAAGGATCGGGACACTCGCAGCTCTTGAATAAACCTTGTCAACTTGAATCTTCAGGCAATAGATTAGCGCGGTGTATTCCTCTACAGTGGGCGTCATGTCGAAACTCCCAAAGGAAAAACAACTATAAGCGGGATTCCAATGTTGAGTGAGAGTCCGAAAAAGGTGCTTATCTATTTTCACCTTGAGCAGATAGGGTAAATCTCCATATTCTCTATAAAACACCCGCTTCATTTCATCATTCCATTAACCCCAAATATCCCTTAGCTCTTGCACACTGTTTTGGGTCACATTTCCTCGAATGTGATCCAAAAATTTTGATAAATGACCTTCTGTCAAACTGTCTCCATTCTCGTGTTGTCTCTCTTCCGACCATAATCGGATGGTCATATTGTCTTCTACTCTATCACGAAACCCGTTTTTCATGTCGAAGCTCTCTTCTTGGTAATCGAGTATGAACCAACACGTTTTCTTGTAATGGAAATGCAAAAGCACAAGATAAAGCCAAGACAAAATAAGACATGTCAGTACATTAATCACAAAGGTAAAATATAATCATGAAACTAAGAACGGGAATAATAGCACATCTCACCTATTTAGGTGATTGCTAAGGTTTGTCGCGATATTTGGTAGTCTCTTAAGGTCAACTACATGCATTTTGAGTTCTAAAGTATGGGTACCTGAACCAGCCGATTCCTCTATCCTCACCCATTATAGGTTCATGCGGATGAGTTCGGTTCAGGGGGGATACATTTCCCGTATGTTTGCACGGAAGTCAAAACTTCACGAAAACATAGGTACGGATGTATTCTCGAAAACGATCCACTATCCTGCACGGAGGTGAAGACCTCACGAAGGCATAGTTTCACACTTTCACTTAAGGGGTAAAGTAACCGATCAATGCAAATCCATGAAATCCTCACTTCGATAGTGACCAAATTAGACTCAGAAATCAAACATATGAACATAAAATACAAGGATTACAAATTAAATTTAACTCGGATTTTGACTTTCAATCAAAAGACCAAAAATAATCGACTCACGGCTTGACTCTCTTATTAGTCCGCAGAGGAGTCGCCAAGTTGTCGAAACCATTTTTTTGTATGTTAGTTTTGAGAATTATTTAAAAATTGGAAAATTGGAGTCGCCAAGCTGTCGAAACCATTTTTTGTACGTTAGTTTCGAGAATTATCTAAAAATTAGAAAATGGGAGTCGCCACCAATCTTTTAATTTGATGTGATTGGATCATCTAAAATGTTTGTTTTGTTAAAAAGCACGGTCTTAAAAATCCAGAAGAATAAGTTCGGGAGTCGGTTACGTGTAAGAAAGGGTTAGCACCCTCACACGCCCAAAATTGGTACCTAGTCGATCATTTAGTGTCTTAATTGTGGAAAATCGAAAATTCGAGTAAAAATTCAAAGTGCCATTTATAGATTAGAGGTTAAAACGAGACATTTAATTATTTAGGTTCAAAAAAAAATTGCACCCAACACGTTAGGGCACAATTTTTTTTAAATCCCCTAAATCAATAGAATATCGCATAATTATCGACTTTCATGCTCAATTATTCGAGTTCAAGGAAAGATCACACTCGATACGTTAGGGCGCGTTCCCTCAATTTCCCTTGGATAAAAGAGCATTGTTTTTTTTTTTTTGAAATAATTTACAAGTCTTAAAAGATGATATGTTTCATCTCTTTTTATTAAATCAAGATTTTGCAAAAGTATGGATAAAAACATACGAATTTACAAATAGAATAACCATCATTGATTTTGATAGGCCATTCGATGTTTTGAGTTCCAAAGAAAATAACACCCAACTCATTAGGGCGCTATCTTCAAATTCCCAAAAATGAACGAATTTTAACCAAAACATTTTACTAAAAGTACTGAAATAGGCATGCATTTCTTTTATTGAAGGGTCAAAAGCATGAACCAGGCATATAAGATGAAATGACATTTAAAAACACAAGTAAAACAATGGCATATACCATGACAACATAATATAATAAATAATAAAAGATAAGTGGAAATCATGCTAAGCAAAACAATTAGCAAAATAATTAAAACCTAGAATTTAACAACTTGAGGTTGAAAATACTTAATTTTAGCAAAAGGAAATGGACATGATCTATTCGAAAGAAAAATAAGAGATAAAAAAAAATATTAATTTAAAGCAAAACAAGATTTAAAATAAATGAAAGGAACTAAGGCTTAAGTTTGAACTTTTTGATTTTTAAAATGAAGTTCTGGGTGTTTAGGAGGAATTTAAAGATTAAATTAAAAAGGTTAGGGTTAGAATTTAAATAATAAAAAGATGGGGGGTCTAAAATAAATTTTTAGAAAATTTAAGTGTCAAAATATAATTTTTGAAAAGTCTAGGGGTAAAAATATAACTTTTGGAAAGTTTAGGGGATTAAGATACAATTTTTCAACGGAACAGGGACTAAATAGGCAAAAATCCTAAGACGTTGACACGTGGCACGATCCCAAGCACCTAAAGTACTTAAGGACTAAATCAGAAGAAGGATACAAGTTAAGCGATAAATTCAAAATAAATTAAAAATAAGGACGGATGAAACTGTGAATTTCAGAAAAAGCTGGGGGACCAAACACAAAATAAACCATAAATGGAAAAACACGCGGATCTGCTCCAGGGTCGGGTCAGGATCTGGGTCAAAACGTCAAAACGACGTCGTTCTAAGGCCACTGACCTAGGTCCTAAACGGCGTCGTTTCATTAAGCTTTATAAACCAATATTTTATAAAAAAATTCATTTTAACCTTCATTTCTTAAAAAAACTTTAGACGCCCTCTCCTCTTTTCTCTTTTTTCTCTGAACCTTCCTCTCTCCGATCGAAGGGTTCGTAGTCGGCCCACCATGACTCCATCTTCCCTCTGCCGTTCGAAACGCCACACGCGCCATCCAGGTAGATGAAACAACACCCCTTTTAAATATTTCTTTCTTAAAACGTAGATCTAGGTTCGAATCCTTTAAGATTGAACTTGGATCTTTTTCAAAAGACCCCAAAATTTTTTTTCCTAGAAACCTTAGATCTGTCTTTTATTATTCGTTTTTATTTTGCCCTTTGTTTTTTAAAAAAAAAATATTAGTAGATCTATTTTAGGTTCTTTGACCGATTTATTTTTTCAAACTAGGGTTATTTTTAGTTTTTATTTTGTTTCAAATTCTGTTTTCGAACAAATAAAATATGTATATGCTTTGTTTTCGAAGTAAAGAAAAATACAAATGTGTATGTATATGAGATGATAGACCTTACTAGATTGATGGATTCTTTGTGATTGTCTTCAAACCTTCCTATTTGTAATCTCTGATTTTCTATTAATTTTTTTTTTGTATATATATATATTTGTGTATTTCAAAGAACTGTGAGGTGCTGCTAGATATAATACCTTTGTCTTTCTCTTTGCCAATCTATGCTTGAATCTGATTCTTTGTAATTTGAATCTGTATTCGTTTTTTGTATTCAATTTTTCGTATCTTTTTTCTCTTTTTTTTATTTACAATTTTGAAATCGGGCTTTTATAGCCGGAAAAAATTACATGGATACTGTTCTTTTTGCCTATCTTCTCTGTTGCTTCTGTTTTGTTCCTTTCCTTCCTTTTTTGCAGGTATCGCCAGAGTGGTAAGGTTTTGGGACAACACCGATGGTGGGGAAGAGTACCCTTACCACTTTGGTGCAAAGGGTAGCAGAAGGGACATCAGGGAAAGGAGGGATCTTGGGTAGAGGAGGGATCTCGGGGAGAGGAGCAGTCTCGGGCAGAGGAGCGATCAATGGTCAACCACTGAAGGGTCACATGGCTGATGTGGTGCTGATGTGGCGATGACGTTGCACTGATGTGGCGAAGCTGACGCGACTACGACGGTTAGGGTAGTCTTTTAGGGTTTTTGATTTTTTTAAAGTTTTTGGGCTTGTTGGGCTTGTATGGGTATTGGGTGTATTTGGGCCTATTAATATCAGGTCTGTTTGTAATTTTTGGATTTGTAAATGGACTTTCAAAATTAATTTAATTTCAAATTTTGGATTTTTTTTGTTGGGTTTTTATTAATTTAGCCCAGTTAAAACTGGGCCTATACAATAGTAGTATAAATAATTTAATTTTCTTGAATGAGATTCAATTTCTCCACTGAACTATCAAATGATCAATTTAAATTTTAAAATTAAAGATACTGATTTTTTTATGCTAAAGTACTAAAGCCCCTAAAAATATTTAAAAGTAAATTAAGCCCCTAATTGAGATGTGTAATCAATTGAGCTCACATTATCATCACTTTTATTCACATGGATTTAATGTAAAGACATGGTTTTATAAAATAAAAGTAAATAATTAATTGAAAGTAGAATATATCAGTAAAACTTATAATTACTTTAACAACCTCCGTTGATTTATGTTGGACTTGATTTTCAGACAATATGTTTAGATAGATATTTGAACACAAGTTCAAACAAAAATACCAACAGTAAGCAAATAAGAGAATGAGAGAAATAAACTAAAAAATTTTGTTAGTGTAGCTCGAGTTTTCCTCCTTTCACCATACTAAGATCTTCAAGAGATGACACTTTAAAGAGTGCACAATCATTACACAAAAGGCATGTTTAATACAACAAGAATTCCTCAACAGAGGGCATCAACAATAACAGTAGCAACAAGATCATAACAACAACAAAAATAAAGATCTTCATTGTAGCAACAATAAGAAACCTTCATAGCTTAGAAATATCTCAACTCATCCCTCTAATTACAACAACAAGAGAAACCAAAAATAACAACTTATCAAGCTCAAACTCTCCATGTCATCAGCACATCCATAATATCCCCCTTTTTGTCAAAAAGCTCAAAGCAACTTCCCCTACCACAGCGTTCTCTCAAATAAGCCCAACCAATCTTGCAAATAATCCTTTCTCAACATTACTCTTCTGAAGATAGCAATACAAAACAAAAGACTTACCACACGAACTGATTTCATAGATGAGTAGCATCAAGAAATTGTATCATGTCATACTTCTCAAACTATTCTTTCATCAGTTTGTTCAGTTGTTTGATCTCCTATTCAAATAGGAGTCCGGCCAAATTTAATCTCAAATTATTTTTCATATGAAACCTTACCAATTTGTTTGGTAAGGGATTTGATCAAATGATCAATCTGCTTATCTTGTGCATCTTGATCAATTGGAGGGAGGTTTAATAAGTAACTTCCCGTACATAATGTTAAACTGCATGATCAATAGAATCAATAGAATAAAAAAGTATTTCATCTTGCTCATTCAAAACTTGCATAACACTATGTTTTTTAAGAGTAACCTCTTCATCACCTATCCTCAGTGCAAGTTTACCATTACCAACATAAAAAATAGCTCTAGTAGTGGCTAAAAAGGGTCGACCTAAAATCAAAAGTACCTTAACATCCTCGTCCATGTCAAGTATCACAAAATCAACAAGGAATATAAATTTATCAACTTTAACAAACATATCCTCAATAATACCCCTAGGATACTTAATTGATCTGTTAACTAGTTGAATATTCACCCTAATAGGTTTTGGTTCCTCTAGACCATGTTGCTTAAACATTTTATAAGGTATTAAACTAATGTTAGCACCTAAATAAGCTAAAGTTTTCTCAATGGATAAACTACCAATAAAACAAGAGATAATAAAACTCCCTGGATCCTTAAGCTTGGCAGGTAGTTTGTTAAGGAGAATGACTGAACATTCCTGATTAAGCTCCACAATGGACAACTCCTTTAACTTCCTTTTATTTGTCAAAAGCTCCTTTAAGAATTTGCACACTTGGACATCTGCAAAAGATAAGTTAATACGCAATAGTGTAAAAAGTTCAAGAAATTTATCAAATTGTTCATTCATGTGGTCTTTCTTCAACTTTGTTGGGTATGGTATTAGTGGTTTGTATTCTCTAATCGCATCATCTACTTGCTATCCTTAACCCCATCATCTTTCTTAACAACTTATTGTTTTAGCTTCTCTTCAAGTTCCTCAGTGAGGTCCACATGACAATATACCGTGGAGTAGTTAAATTGTCATGCCATCACAAGAGATCATTGATGGAGGTCATAGGCCTTTGTTATGGACCTTTTCCCATTCAATATTTTAAAAAACATGCAAGGTTTCTAATTTCTGGTTTCAATCATGAATGATCAATATATGCATGACAAGTACATGTGACATTATTCCCTAATCTATATGGCATGCTTATCTTATATATGCATGAACATATATTCACAGTCATATAATTATCATCATGCATATCTCATAAATATAAAGCATAAAATTAAATGATCATGACCAGCCAAAGTTTCCATGATTCCATCTTAGAAAAATAAAATTTCAAAATTACAAAATTCTCCCCAAAGCATACTTTGGGTATTCAATTTTGCCACCACGAACTTTTGTTGCGGTATCAGTTTACATTTCTGTCGTCATCTTTCCACCACCGTTTTCGTGTCGTTGTCGTTGCTGCTGCCGATCACCTCTATCGAATCACCACCAACCATCACCACCGGACCATTGTTGGCTTAGCTGGGTTGAGTTTGTGTCGTCTCGGTTTTTCGGTTTCACCTGGAAAATTTGAGTTACAAAGTTTTTATGTCTGTTTCTAGCCCATATATTTTATTCTGAATAAATAATAAAATAAAACCTTGCATGGAGATAATAGTCCACGATCTAAAATATACATGCTTGATAAATTAATAAATTACAATTAAATTTATAGGAATCACAATTTTGATAAAATTACTTTATCATCCATAACAATAAAATAATAACATATACTCATTTGCATACCCTAAACATGCATACAATTACAAGAATGTCACATCTTATCAAATATAATCATACATGAAGAAGATGGGGAATTTTGCTCGGTTTACAATATAAACATAGCACAACCGTAAGTCGACCTATATGATAAATTATTTTCATCATGTCCGCTAATCATGTGCTTCATATATTGAAATGGGAGACCTCAGAAAATAAAACACTTGTTATTTGACATACACATGTCAAACACATGAAAAAAAAAAAACCTCACTAACCTTCAACAAAGTTGATCTTTCTAATACTTTTGAGCTTACTATCACCTTCGAGCTCAACACTCTTAATTGCATGAGGGGCAACCTTAGGGTAAACCTTGACACCTTCAAGAATGAATGCCTTGAAAAGCTTAGTTGGTGTGACTTGGAGGTTACATCAAAACACATAAGTGGCAACACTCATTATTCTAAAATCAATTAGACTTTTCAAGTCATTTCTTTGTGTTGAAAGAAGAGAAGAATAAATTAATGATTGAGTGAGTGTTTGGATGTGTAGGAAGATAGAGAATTAAGATAGTATTTATAGAGAGAACTAAGACAATATTTATAAATTTGAACTTAGCTAATGATTTCTTTTCGCTTTTGGTTAACAAGATGTAAGGTCAAAATTTAGTTAATGAGATTTTGGTTATGTTAGCAACAGTTAATATTTTATGATTTTGAATATTTAAGTTTGAAAGTTCTTAAACTATACTTGCAAGTGAATTCAAGCAGTGTTGAAGTTCAATTTTCAGACATTGACTTTGAACAAGCTAAAATAATAAACAACACAAAATATATCTATGCGGTTCGGTTTCATTACATCTACGAGGTCTTGCTCATAGATATAATCAACTACCTTAGCAATACGTACAACATGTGATTTCAACCTCTAACAATTCCCAAATTTGACTCCTCACTTTGGTAACTAAGATCTAAACAACTCTCCTACAAGTTTTTCCCTGAAAACTTAAGACATTAATCAAGTAACACACTTTGATTTTTCACTCAATGCATTCACAAGAAATGTTCCTTAATGAACAAGAATAAGTGCCCTCAGTTCAATTTAACAGCAATACAAGTCTCATTAATTTATAAAGAAACGAGACTTGCCAACATACTATATCAATCATAATCAATCTTCCACAAAACCAGCAAGACAATTAAGCACAAAGAATATATTCAATAAGTTCATGCAAGTGTTGAATCTTCAAGATACACCTCCAAGTTTAACCTGATTTAATCTAGTCTTGCCAAAGTTGGAAAGTTGATATCCTTAATTCAAATCCAAACCAATCTCCAAGATATGTGACTATATGCACATTGGATACAAAGATGGGCTTGCGATCGTCCAAATTATTAGCTAGAACCAAAGCCCTAATATTTTTTGCCAAGATTTTTACAAAAAATTATCTATATTTCTTATATTGGGTTTTTCTAATTTCATTTCTCAAATGTTTATCTTAATTTCTTTATTTGTTTCAAAAATACATATAAGGAATTGCCAACTTTCGAAAGAGTAAATTCCAGATTCAACTTGTTAATAATTAACTTCATGTTAATACTCATGTACAACTATATTTATTGGGAGAGAATGGAAAGGAAGCGTAAAAGTAGAATGAAAACCACATAAAACAATTCTGAATTGACTATTGCAATTGTGTAACCTCCACTTGTAATGTAAATATTATACCTAGTGACGTAATTAATTCTCTTTGTAGATTGTGGGGTATAAGTCCAAATTGAAAACATATGGTTTAATCAGATTTTGCTAACGCAAAGGATATATGAAACAAATTTTGTAGTCTTTGCAAACTATATACGATGTAAAACCCAATTATTTTTGTAAGTTTATATGTTTATTTTATTTCATTACATTTATCAAAGATAATACAACTCAAACACTTTGACTAAAATAAAAATAAAGATGATCAAATCCTGAAGACCACCGCTCTTATTAATACAACAATAGAAAGATAAATTAACATTTTAGTTGCAAGCATCGGGATTAGCCAAGAGGTAAGCTTCAATGGCCTTGTAAACTGTCTCACTCCTTTGAATGAGAGCCTTGATTTCATCTTCAGTGATTACATAGTCGCCAATGGTGTAAAATTTGATCGAGCTCTTGCAAACACTTCCCCCACTTGCAGCAGCCACAAATTGATTCTCATAGCTAATTTTCTCAAGCTTGTCCCCTAAAGGTCCGCCTTCGATCAAACTGTAACTGTATGACAAATTGTTTTCATCATGTCCTCCAATCATGTGCTTTATATATTGAAATGGAAGACCTGAGGAAATAAAATACTTGTTATCCGACATACTCGTGTCAAACACGTACAGAAGAAAAAAAAAATGAAAGAAGGTGAAAATTAAAGAACTAACCTTCAACAAAGGTGATTTTTACAATACTTCCAGGCTTACCATCACCTTGGAGCTCAACACTCTTAATTGCATGAGGGGCAGCCTTGGGGTAAACCTTGGCACCTTCAAGAACAAACGCCTTGAAAAGCCTGACCGGGGCGATTGGGGAGGTTACCTCGAACTCATAAGTTACAACACCCATTATTCTAAAACAATTTCAAGTATTTTCTTTGAGCTGAAAGAAGAGAAGAAGAAATGGATGAGTGAGTCAGTGTTTTGATGTGTGGGAAGCTACAAAACTAGTATAGTATTTATAGACTGAACTTGAAGATTAGGAACTTGATTATTTCAATTTTTTATTGGATTTATATCCAATATTGTTATTAATTTTTATTAGTCGAAAAAAGCATCCTAGATATGTCCAAGTAAATTTCCAATTTATGACTTCAAATATATATATATATATATATATATAAAGGAAAATGGTGATATAAGTATTAAGTGTTACAGGAATTGATGAAAAGTAGTAAGTTGGAGGTCAAAGAAATCAACTGATCCAAGAAGCTGTACATGAAGCATCAACTAGTCCTATAATTCTATCCATATTTAATATTAATAATTTACTTCATATCGAGAAATAATAATTCAAATTCACTACTCTAGAACGTCAAAAACATTTCAGTATATAAATGTCGATCCAATTTCTTGTTTGGAAATATAATGATTTGGTGTTATTCCTATTTTTAAATTAATTTCATTATCATTTTCACAAAATCGAACCCATAAAATATCTGAATACAAATATGAACAAAACAATATATAATAGATCGTCTATTTAGTATTATTCTTTTTCTAGAAAGAAACTGAAGGTATTGTATGGAACAAAATATTAGAAATTTATATTTGAATATTCAATTGGGAAAAAAAACATTTCTAGATAAGTCCAAGTCTTCCTAAGGGTGCTCATTAAAGGTTGCAGCCGCACTAGCGAGAGTACATAGATTAGAGTTTAGGACTTTCTCCATCTTTTTCAAGTGAATTAAGAGACTTGTCGAGACTATAATTTTTTGAATATATTGGTGTGATTATATGGTAGTATTTGTTTATACTTTTTTAATCTTTTGACAAGGCACATATACCTTATCACACACAATTGTTCGAATTCGGGTCTTTTAAGATTAATATCATCCTCTTTACTATTGGAGTCACTCATTGGGTTCGATTTTTATTTTTTTTAAGTATACTTATCCTCATAGTCAATGGTGGAGCCTAGAAGAGGCCCAGGGAGGTCATGAACCCCCAAAAGTTTAAAAGTTTTATAATTTAGTCATTTGTAGATATATTATAGCCTTCCCAAAAATATAAATAGTCTTCCCTCAAAATTTAAGATTTTTGTAATTTCCCAAAAATATTGTTTCTTTTGGATTGATTGTTTTAATGTTTAAATCAATTGTCATGTTGAAATACTGTTTCTTTTAAATCGACTGTTATAGTGAAATATTGCTTCTTCTTCTTTTGAATCGATTGTTTATATGTTTAAATCGATTGTTATGTAGCACATTTAATTTTAGTTTACCCTCCAAGACTAACATCCCAACTCCGTCACTGCTCACGGTATGCCATGTGTCATCTTTACATTACTCTCGTCAACCACACCAGCATCCGTTAACAATCAAATCGACTAATGTTTGTTTTTATAATTCAAATTCAACACATAATTTTAGTCCTTATACATATCATTTAATAAAATGTTATCTTCTCCTTTCTATATCGTTGTGCTGCGCTTTATGACTATGCATTCTCTTTTCATTTCCAAACCGTTGGCTAATTGAAAATAATGTTCCACTGATTAACTGGTGGTACTCTTCACCTTTGTCGTGACCTCTGTTCTTTTTTTCTTATGCAAATCTCTTGTTTTCAAAATCTAGTTAATTGATAACCACCCTTCTTTTGTGGATATTCTGTGTGCGGACTCACTTCTTGTGTTTATGCCTCGTCTGGATCACTCACTTCGCTGTCTAGCTGTCTGCAGCATTTAGAAAAGAGTGTGTGAGCTCTTTCCAGCTCAGTAAATGTACAGAGAAAAAGAAACCATATAGCACGCACATAAACATGCATTAAAACAAGAGCTTTATCAAGGTTACTGTTCTGCGAACTTGGGTTCGCCGTATTTACGCGAAACCTGGTTCGCTAATACCTCTGTCAGTCAAAATAAACAGTAAAACATTATATTTTGGAAAACATACATTCACCTGTTTGCGAATTGGGTTCGCCAAATTTACGCGAAGTCTAGCTCGCGGTAGCACACTGTCTGTTAATATAAAACAGAAAAACATAATATTCTGGAAAACACAATCTTAAATTCTTTTTTGTTGGATAAACGGATCTCCTTATAGCTTTTCACTTTGACTCAAACAGTCTAAAACATTCCATAAGTGTAGCATTAAGCTAACACTCTACATCACATCAGTATATCTCATTGAATAGAGCTTAGCTCATCATTCCCTTATTTCTCTTAACCTGTCACAGGGTCTCTCGCCCAAATCACAGAACACAAAAGTGAGTATTCACAATCTTATGGCATGCCATTATATCCAATGGCCATAAAAGATTATAGTGTCAAAAACATTTACTTAAACGTAAAGCATGCAATTCTTGAGGAGCTCGCAAAACACTGTTCATGTCCAGCTTGCAGTATAGAGCTCGTAAATTATTGTTCATGTGATCAAACTTTTAAGCATAATCACAAATCAGATATTTAGAGAAGGCTTACTCTCGAAACTTAAGATAAATCCCTAAGCTCCTGGTTAACAGTACGGTTAGTACATACAAGCAACGATCCCTGAACACTCACCAGTTCACTGAAAGCTTTAAACAAGCAGGTTCGCAACTTCAAATATACACAAGTCACTAACAGTCGAAGCAAATTAAAACACATTCATAAACACAAGCGAGCCCAGGTTCTTACATAGCGAACCTAGTTTTCTATGTTGCGAACTTCTAAAACTACTTCTAGTTATCTAATGCAATCTAAAAACGGAGGCTTAACTTGAATCTTGTAAGGAAAACACACTTGGTTTCTGATTTGCAAGAAGTCGACAGAAAACAGAGAGAAAGAATTCAATGAAGGTTTGGCTAATAAAGGGGCTTTGGTATTTTATCATATGTAACATGAATCTTTACGTCTTATCTTGGGTTCTTATGTTATTCTAGTTTATTTTATCAAATATTTTTCTTTATTTATTTCAAAAATACATATATAGAATCGCATAATTTCAAAAATAGTAAATTCCTGATTGAGCTTGTTGATAATTAACTTCCTATTATTTTAGTCATGTACAACTGGGAGAGAAATGAAAGGAAGCATAAAACTAGAGGGAAGACCCCATAAAATGATTTGCAATTGATAGTTGCAGTTGTGTGACTTCGATTCGTAATTGAAATATTATACAGTGTCGTACGTAATTCTCTTTGTAGATTGTGGCTATAATTCAAAGCTGAAAACATATGGCTACTTAATTGTATTATTTCTATTCGATTTTAAATACAAATTCAATTACCAAAAACAAATTTGTTAACCTCGAGATTTCGTTAACACAGTGGATGTATGAAAGAAAATTTGTAGAATCTTTGCAAACTATGTACCGGGTAAAACCCAGTTATTTTTGCAAGTTTTTATGTTTATTTTATTTCATTATATATATAAGAAAATAATATAACTCAAATTCTTTGAGTCTAATAAAGATAAAGATGATCAAATCCTGAAGATCATCGCTCTTATTAATATAACAATGGAAAGAAAAATTAATATCTTAGTTGCAAGCATCGGGATTAGCCAAGAGGTAAGCTTCAATGGCCTTGCAAACTATCTCACTCCTTTGAATGAGAGCCTTGATTTCATTTTCAGTGATGGAGGTTACCTAAAACTCATAAGTGACATTATTCAAGTCTTTTCTTTGTGTTGAAAGAAGTGAAGAAGAAATTGATGATTGAGTGAGTGTGTTGATGTGTGGGAAGACAGAGAACTAAGTATTTATGAAGTTGAACTTAGCTCTCTCATTTTGATGATTTTATGTATGTTATAGCTTGCTTTAATATCTGTTAATCTCTATGATAATATGATGTTTTGAATTCCATGATTGTAAATAGTTTGCATTGTGCTTTTCATAGATGAAATATGTGTGAATTGGTATGATATAGTAATGGTTTAAGTTAGGTATGATTTGAGGAAATTCACATTTAAAATGTCGCATTATAGTTGAAATAGGCCATTGTTTTTGAGATATCCAGAATAAAAAGACCAAATTTAGTTAATGATTTGTTGTTGCTTTGTCTTAAGAAGATGTAAGGTCGTCATTTATTTAACGAGGTTTTGGTTATGTCAGCAAAACTTAATATTTTACGATCTTGTATATTTTAAGTTCGAAAGTTCTTAAACTATACTTGCAAGCAAATTCAAGTCGTGCTGAAGTTCAATGCCAACTATTTTAGGGATTAAGTATGAACAAGGTAAAAAACAAAGAATCCACAATATGTTAATGCAGTTCGGTTTCACTGTGTCTGTGGAGTCTTGCCCAGAGATTTAATCAACTACCTTAGCAATATGTATAACATGTGATTTCAACCTCTAATATTCCCTAGATTAGACTCCCCACTTTAGTAACTAAGATCTAGACAACTCTCCTCTAAGTTTTTCCCCTGAAAACTTAGGACATTAATCAAGTAACACATTTTGATTTTTCACTCAGTGCACTCACAAGAAATATTCTTTAATGAACAAGAATAATTGCCCTCAGTTCAGTACATCACCTATACAAGTCTCACTAATTTATAACGAATCGGGACTTGCTAACATACTATACCAATCACAATCAATCTTCCATAAAACCAACAAGACAATAAGCACAAAGAAAATATTCAATAAGCTCATCTTCAAGATACACCTCCAAGTTTAACTTGATCCAATCTAGTCTTGTCAAAGTTGGGAACTTGATATCCTTGATCCAAATCCAAATCAATCTCCAAGATATGTTGCTATATGCACTTTAGATACCAAAGATGGACTTGCAGTCGTACAAATTATTAATTAGAATCAAAGCCCAAAGATTGTTTTTGCCAAAATTTTTATCTATATTTCTTATCTTGGGTTCTTATGTTTTTCTAGTTTCTTCATCAAATATTTATCTTTTTTTTGGTGAATTATAATAACAGGACAAAGGCATGACTTGAATCTAGATCGCATCTGAGACGATGAACACCTTTAACCATCAAGCCATCACATGGGATTCATCAAATATTTATCTTTATTTCTTTATTTGTTTCAAAAATACATATAAAGAATTGCAAACTTTGGAAAGAGTAAATTCCAGATTCAACTGGTTGATAATTAACTTCATGTTATTGGGAGAGAAAGGAAAGGGATCGTAAAAGTAGAGGGAAAGCCCCATAAAACTAATTGATAATTGACTATTGCAATTGTGTAACCTCCACTTGTAATGTAAATATTATACATAGCCCCATAAATATTAAGCCTCATAAGTTACAACACCCATTATTCTAAAACTATTTCAAGTCTTTTCTTTGAGCTGAAAAAAGAAGAGAAGAAGAAATGGATGAGTGAGTGAGTGTTTTGATGTGTGGGAAGCTACAAAACTAGTATAGTATTTATAGACTGAACTTGAAGATTAGGAACTTGATTATTTCAATTTGTTATTGGATTTATATCCAATATTGTTATTAATTTTCTCAAGCTTGTCCCCTAAAGGTCCGCCTTCGATCAAACTGTAACTGTATGACAAATTGTTTTCATCATGTCCTCCAATCATGTGCTTTATATATTGAAATGAAAGACCTGAGGAAATAAAATACTTGTTATCCGACATACTCATGTCAAACATGTACAGAAGAAAAAAAAAATGAAAGAAGGTGAAAATTAAAGAACTAACCTTCAACAAAGGTGATTTTTACAATACTTCCAGGCTTACCATCACCTTGGAGCTCAACACTCTTAATTGCATGAGGGGCAGCCTTGGGGTAAACCTTGGCACCTTCAAGAACAAACGCCTTGAAAAGCCTGACCGGGGCGATTGGGGAGGTTACCTCGAACTCATAAGTTACAACACCCATTATTCTAAAACAATTTCAAGTATTTTCTTTGAGCTGAAAGAAGAGAAGAAGAAATGGATGAGTGAGTGAGTGTTTTGATGTGTGGGAAGCTACAAAACTAGTATAGTATTTATAGACTGAACTTGAAGATTAGGAACTTGATTATTTCAATTTTTTATTGGATTTATATCCAATATTGTTATTAATTTTTATTAGTCGAAAAAAGCATCCTAGATATGTCCAAGTAAATTTCCAATTTATGACTTCAAATATATATATATATATATATATATATAAAGGAAAATGGTGATATAAGTATTAAGTGTTACAGGAAGTGATGAAAAGTAGTAAGTTGAAGGTCAAAGAAATCAACTGATCCGAGATGCTGAACATGAAGCATCCACTACTCCTACAATTCTATCCATATTTAATATTAATAATTAAAAAGTTAAAACTACAACCTTTAAGTGCCAAAATATATAATTTTTGTAAAAATAAGTACCATTATACCAAAAATAAAAACACAAATATCACATTAGAAAAAGTGTCTTAAGGTATGCTTTAAGTTAGGGGTGATCATTCGATTGAATCGAGTCGATCGAAATTTTTTTGAGTTAATCGAGTTAATGAGTTCTATTTTATCATCCTAACTCGAGTTAAAATTTTTTCGAACTGAGTCGAGTAAAATGAAATTCGAATCAAATTGAATTGCGTAACCTCCAATTAAAATCTTGTTACAATATAATAAATTTTTTTAAATTACTATAATTCTTTTAAAATATAAAATTTGGAATTTTTATAAATATTAAGAAATTTAAAAATTAACTAAATTAATTAACTAATGAATACGACAAAGAACAAAATATGAAAATAATCGAGTAAAAACTAAGAAGCGAAACAATACCCATTAAATAATTCACCTAGATTTTATCTGTCACTATCAATCTAAATTACACAATTTCTTTATTTAGTATTTTGATCCGTAAAAATCCCTAAATTATGCTAATATCTCTTCCGAGAATAAGAGCAACTGACTCTATATTGATTAATTGAAAAAATTTCTAAATAAAATATCTATTATCGCATTAACTCGATATATGGAATCCCCTATTAGATTTTACTCTTGTCCGATAGATTTATGCCGTCCTATTTCTAAAATTGTATGCAACTCCACTTAATTACGTAATATCTACTCTTAAACAAGGTTTATTCATTCTTTGATTAAAGCACATCAAACACGGATCAATAATCTAGAAATATCAAACCAAGAATTAAACACATATATTTGAGAATAAGATCTAATTGTTTATTGCGTAAAATAAAAATCAAAAGATAAAATTTATTATAGAGTTCATCTTTCCTAAATGTTTAGAAAATTAGTTCATGCTTGAAAATAAAAACATCCAAAACACAATATAACCAAAATAAATAAAGAAACTCATGATAATCTCCTAAGAAATCAACTGAGAACATTCAATTTTGATTGAAATCTGCTTCAAAATCGATTTCAATGGTGTTTTTTGAATCATTTTATTGAGTATTCTATGACAACTCACTCCTATCTTCTTATTTTTGTCATAAATATGTTTTAAAAAACCTCAAAAACATATAATAAAGATTTGAACACAAGTTAATCCTGAGATAAACACTTAATCACCAAATCATGACTTAAATTTTGAAAAAAAAAAACGTAGCTGAATATAATAATAGTATTGTTAAAATAGAATAATAATAATAATAATAGTAGAGTAATTTATTGTAATTATCAGTGATACAAGTTCTATTTTATCATATTAATTCAATTTGAAATTTTTTCGAATTGAGTAAAATCAATTCGAGTGAAATTATCTAAGTTAAAAAAATTAAACATGTCAAATAAAAATTAGCTCCTATCTGGTGCTTCATATATTGGAATGGAAGACCTAAACAAATAAATACTTGTTATCCAACATACTCATGTTCAATTTCTAAAGGTCAAACCTTGTTGTTTTCATCTCCGTATGGGTTGATCTGCGAAAACCGAACTAGCTCCGATACTACTTATTGGGGTTTGACTCAATTAAGTAACCAACAAGTAAAAATAGCGGAAGAAATTGAGAAATTGAACACACAAATTTAACGTGAAAAACTCCCTCCAAAGAGTATAAAAAACCATGGACAAATATAATTTTACTATAATGACAAAAGAATAAAGAATACAAAATATGGATATAAAAACTAAACCCTAAAATACAAAAACAAAGAACCCTCAAGATTAAACACAAAATTCTCTAAAAGTGTTATGAGTTCTAATCTTTCATAGTTGTATTTTCTAAGATTGTAAAAGAACCTATTTATAGGCTAAATTCGTAGATCTAAATATAATAAAATAATCTAAACTAATCAAAGTTTGATTAAAAACAAATAAATAGAATTTAACTAGGAGATTATCACTCAAATTTGACTGAAATACATGACATACTCAACAGATATGATTTATGTTCCCCAATGTACACTAAATTATACACACTTAAGAAAGGGAGAAATTGGAATGATTGAAAACAAAGGCTAAAAGCCTTTTTATAGCAAAAAAAAAAAAGAAAAAGGAATTTTTGGATTGGTGGTGTTAGGCTAAGTTAAAAAAGAAGAAGCAAAAATCGATAAACTAAATCTAATCGATATGAATAAATCTAGTTCGGTTGTTTCAATTTTACCTTTAAATTCGATTATATTGATTTTACATTTAAATTTGGTTCGATTATTTCTCTTATAGTAAAATTTCCAATTTATTCGGTTTTACCTATTGGCTAATCTTGAAACCTACATCTAGGATATAGGTTGCTTTGAATTCTCATGCTTGATTTTAAAGAGTGGTCATTGCTTTTTAATGGTGTGTCTTTGATATTATTTTTTTCCCTCTTAAAACCTAAATTGTCTTATGATTATTTTAATAAGAGTGGTGGTGGTAATTGAGCTTTGGTCATCTTTATTTTCATTACAGTCAAACAATTTGGGTTGTATCATATTTGACATTTACTGAAATACAATAAACATATAAACTCACAAACAAAAAGAGTTCTACCATTGATGAGTGAAAATTTACAATGCAAGTTAAGGGTATGCATTTAGTCGGTTTGGTCGATTTAATTATTTTATGACAATAATTGAATAAATCGAAAATTTATTGCAAGTGAATTTATTAAACCAAACTTAAAGGTAAATCTGAAACAACTGAACTGAATTTAGTTGGTTTGAAAGTGGAACAAACACACCGACATAAACAATTAGGAATATTTGGATTGGTGGTGTTCAACTATGTTAAAAAAAGCAAAAATCGATAAATCAAGTTTAATCGAACTGACTAAATTCATTTCGGTTGTTTCAGTTTTACTTGTAAGTTTGATTATTTTGATTTTACCTTTAAGTTTGGTTCAATTAATTCACTTACAGTAAATTTTTTGATTTATTCGATTATTGTCATAAAATAATCAAATCGACCAAATCGATCAAATGCACACCCCTAATTTGCATTGTGAATTTTCACACCTTTTTTGTTTGTGAGTTTATATGTTTATTTTATTTCAGCATATGTTGAAGATGATACAACCCAAATTATTTGACTGTAATGAAAATAAAGATGATTAAAGCTGATCACCAGCACCACTCTTGTTAAAATAATCATAAGACAGTTTAGGTTTTAAGAGGAAAAAGAAAATATCAAAGACACACAATTAAAAGCAATGACCAATCTTTAAAAGCAAGCATGAGAATTCAAAACAACTTATATCCTAGTTGCAGGCTTCAGGATTAGCCAAGAGGTAAGCTTCGACAGGCTTGTAAACTCCCTCACTTCCCTTAATAAGAGCCTTGATTTCATCTTCAGTGATTACATTGTCGCCAACAGTGTAAAATTTCATCGAGCTCTTGCAAATGCTTCCTCCACCTGCAGCTGCCTCAAACTTGTTGTCATAGCTAATTTTTTCAAGCTTGTCCCCCACAGGTCCACCTTCGATTAAATCGTAACTGTATGAAAAGTTATTTTCATCATGTGCTCCTATCTGGTGCTTCATATATTGGAATGGAAGACCTGAACAAATAAATACTTGTTATCCAACATACTCATGTACAACACGTTAAAAAATGCTAATGAAAGTGAAAACGAAATATCTGACCTTCAACAAAGTTGATCTTTACGATGCTTCCAGAGCTAGGATTAGCTTCAACCTCGATACTCTTGACTGCATTGGGGGCAGCCGTGGGCCAAACCTTTGGAGATTCAATAGTAAAGGCCTTAAAAAGCCTGGCAGGAGCGACTGGGGAGGTAGACTCATAGTCATAAGTGACAATACCCATGATTCTAATATTAGTTGAGACTTTGAGCTCAAAGAGGAGAAGAAGTGGATGATTGAGTGAGTGAGGTGAGAGATGATAGAGAATTAAGATGCTATTTATATACTGAACTTGAAGAGTAAGAGTTTATAATTCTCATATTTTAATTGGATTTATATCCAAATATTCATTGAATTGGAAGTAGTCAAAAGAGGCAGCCACAACTTCTTATTAAATCGCCAATTGTTGACTTCAAATATTGTGTCAGTTTGTCTTCTACTTTATTTATTTGCTTGTTTTCAATAATGCTTACTTAAATATTTAGAGGTGATAATGAAATGTGCTGACAGAGATTTATGGTTCAATTAATTTGATGTGTTGACGGTTTTTATAAGCACTGATTAAAAATTGTTTAATTATTATCTTAAGAACTAATTTTTATTAAATTCAAAATAAACTGTGTTAGTTGCAATTTTTTTTCTAAAATATAGCGTTAATCGGTACCACTAAATGTGAAAACAGACAGTGAATTTTCAATATAATAAAACGAACGCAATTTCAATTAACTAGTTTATTATCTTAACAAAAGAAAAAAAAATACTAGTTTGTCATCGTTGTGAGGAAAACTAAACAAAATAGAATAAAATTATTGTCAAATTCGTGGGAAGACTTGGACCATCTAGAAAGCAAGCTGCCTGCGAAAAACGTATTTTTTTTTTTATAATAAAGATTTGAACACAAGTTAAAATAAAAATATTCGACCAAATCATGATTTAAATTCTGAAAAAAAAGAACGTAGCTGAATATAATAATAGTGTTGTTAAAATAGAATAATAATAATAATAATAGTAGAGTAATTTATTGTAATTATTAGTGATACAAGTTCTATTTTATCATATTAATTCAATTTGAAATTTTTTCGATTTGAGTCAAATCAATTCGAATGAAATTATTCGAGTTAAGTTAAAAAAATTAAACGTTTCAAATAAAAATATTTTTACAATATAACTAAAACCATGTTAGAGCATATACATTTGAAACTATATATATTTGAAAATATTTTCAAAGAAAAATAATAAAAATAATACTTGAATATAATTATTTTGAGTCATTAATTAGGTCTCTACAATTATTGTTTTAGAAATTTTTTTAAAATTTTAATTTTTTTTATATATATTTTAGAATTTTTATATTTTTTTAAAAAATATAAATTTTGAAATTTTTTTATAAATATTTTGAATTTTAAATATTATTCTGAATTTTTGAAAATTATTTTGAATTGTGTTTGGAATTTTTGTTGAGAGATTAATTTGGTTATTTTCAAAGTTGATGGGGATCAAAAAAGTGTTTACACTAATCTATTATTCGAATTATTTGAGTTATTTGAATTGTGAAATTCAACTGTAATCGAACTCGAAACTCAAATTGAGTTATTCGAGTTGACTCGAATAATTCGAATAACTCGATTTGACTGACCTTTCTAAAATAAAAAATTTTCAATTTAGGCATTTTAAAATTCTAAAAATTTAAATTAATAAAAATAAAATTGCACTTTGCCCACCCTAAAAATGATAAAATTTGATTTAATACTTTAAAAATTATAAAGATATAGACTAATAAAATGATGAAATTGTATTTTTATTATCGTAAAAATTATAATTTAATTACATCCTTCTTAAAAAAGAATTCTGATTTTACTCTTACTATGAATTGAAGTAATTCATGTTCATTTTATTATTTTTTTAGAGGTAATTCGCTATGATAAAGAAAATATAATAATATAATATAATTACTATCAAATTATTGTACTAAGGATAATAATTAAGATCAATCTCTACGTCAACCTCACTACTCAGTTTGTCTATTCCCATCGTGGTAGGTATGAAACGCACAATTCTTTTAGAATTTAGAATATCTTACACCTTAACATCTTATATTGATAAAGGAGGTGAACGAACATTTAATTTTTCCGTTAGGATTTAACATATAAATTTTCTTTGTTTTAGTTTAATAAAATCTTCTTAGTTATCTTAGTTTAATTTTAATGGTAATTAAATTTTATTTTATTGATTTGGATTGAATAACAATTGAATTGATGTTACTAAGCAACTTAGGATTTAACAATATATGTTGATCAATACGTGTACCAAACGTTAAGAATTTTCACTCATCAATATATTAAGTAAAACCTTTATATATATATTTTGTTTCATTATATGTCAAGGATGATACAATCCAAATTCTTTAACTGTAATGAAAATAAAGATGATCAAAGCTTGATCACGACCACGACTCTTATTAAAATAATCATAAGACAATTTAAGTTTTAAAAGAAAAACGAAAATATCACAAACACACCATTGAAAGCAATGACCACTGCTTAAAAGCAAGCACGAGAACTCAAAGCGATCTATATCTTAGTTGCAGGTTTCGGGATTAGCTAAGAGATAAGCTTCAATAGGCTTGTAAACTCCCTCACTCCCTTTAATGAGAGCCTTGATTTCATCTTCGGTGATTACATTGTCGCCAACAGTGTAAATTTTCATCGAGCTCTTGCAAATGCTTCCTCCACCCGCAGCTGCCTCAAACTTGTTCTCATAGCTGATTTTTTCGAGCCTATCCCCCAAGGGCCCACCTTCAATTAAACTGTAGCTGTATGAAAAATTATTTGCATCATGTCCTCCTATCTGGTGCTTCATATATTGGAATGGAAGGCCTAAACAAACAAATACTTGTTATCCAACAGATTCATGTAAAACACGTTAAAAAATGCAAATGCAAATGCAAATGAAATATCTAACCTTCAACAAAGTTGATCTTTACGATGCTTCCAGAGCTAGGATTAGCTTCAACCTCAACACTCTTGACTGCATTAGGGGCAGCTGTGGGCCAAACTTTGGCAGCTTCAATAGTGAAGGCCTTGAATAGCCTGGCAGGGGCGACTGGAGAGGTAGACTCATAGTCATAAGTTACAACACCCATGATTCTAATATTACTTTGAGTTGAAAGGAGAGAAGAAATGGATGATGGAGTGTTTGAGGTGTGGGATGATAGAGCTCTAACATGCTATTTATAGACAGAACTTGAAGCCTATGAAATTCATTATTCTCATTTTTTAATTGGATTTATATCCAACATTGTTATTAAATTTCATTGGATTGGTACTAGTCAAAATGGATAAAAGCCTTCTGCCCTGAAATGTGCCCCACCTTATACTTTATTAAGGCGTAAATATTCATATAAAAGTCTTTAAATAATGATATAAGAGAGAACATGAATACAAATAATTTCTCTAAATTAAATTTATCTATGTGAAAAACAAAAACACAAATATATGATTCGTCCTACCCCTTAAATAATATAGACTAATCCCATGAAATAAAAAATAGAAAACTGTAGATGAACCTGTAAATTATTTTTTTCATATTTATATTATAATTTTTAATCTTATTTTTCTCCTATTATGCATCAATTTATCACATTTTTTTATATTCAGCTGGTCATTCTGATTCTATTTTTTTTAAAAGCATTTTGGTTGTGTTTATTTTGTGTCTGTGATTCATACTAAAACTTTTATCGTACATATATGTGTGATCAATTTATAAATATATTAACCATATGTTTGATTTTGTATATGTTAATTTTAGATATTTTATTTAAATATTATATAAAAGTATGAAAAACAAAACATGCCACAAAAATAATGATGGCAATCATTTAATAAAAAAGGTATGTAATTTTTTTTCTAATTGAGTAACTACTTGATTAATCCGTGACACTAATTCAATTAGGGATTTAAATAATAACGTAAATACATAATGTGAGTGGGAGAAAATATTTTACGTGAAAAAACTTTTTTAAAAAAAAGTATTTAATAATGATATAAATTTATTCAATAATAATAGTATAAATACACCAACTCAATAAATCTTGAGGAATTAAATATTAAAAATTTAAGATATAAAATCTATTATTTAAATTAATTGCAGAATATAATTAAATTATTTAATAAATATATTTTAAATTATAAAAAACTATATTCTACATTTGGATAGGGGGGCGGCTTATTTGGCAGACGATTTTTATTCGACAAATTCGTGGGAAGACTTGGACTATCTAGAAAGCAAGTTGCCTGGGAAAACGTGATTGAATAGATTAATAATAGTGTTCTTTTGGCCAAGTGTTTTCATTTGGATGCTCTCCAATTCAGGAAAAAAGAAACGAAGTTAGATACTATATTTTTATTAACATATAATTGTAATAATATATGCTTTTTATCCTTATTAGGATGTTAGAACTCTTGGCATTGAGTATTTATTTTTGAATTTCCATAAATATTATAATGTATTATTTATTTATTGACTAATTTGGCCATGCAAGCTTTCTTGATATTTGCATTTTAATAATAATTTTTTTATTTAATTTTTTGAGTAATTTTATCTCGTGTCTCGTTAAAAGAAACATTCGAGTATTTATACATATTATTATGGTTCATGATTTGATTGTATTGTTCATGGACTTAACCTCACTATTCATAGGACTGACATTTTGAGCGGACTTCGGACATGTTGGACATGTATACCGTTTTGGGTCATCTGCCAAACCTCGCGGTCCCCCCCCCCCCCCAAATGCGAGCTCCTTTGGTATACATGTGAGATGATGCTGCGAGCTCCCCTTACTATCCTTTCACTATACGTCTTGCACATATCCAACTGGTGAGGTCTGATCAAGTCGCGGGTTGATTTTAAGTTGATAATCATTAATGTATAACAATTTTTATATCCTATATAAAAATCATTATTGATGGAAATTTTGTTTATTTTTTTTTCTAGCTTAGAAAAGTTTAGTCTTTTAGAAATGTCGTAACAGTATATGTGAAAAATCGAGATGGAATAATCATGACAAATTTTAGTGATGAAAATGTAATAGTTTAACGGAATTTTTATAACAAAAAAAAATTGAAATGTGACAAAATTTAGTGACGCAAATAATGACAGAAAACACGTTGCAATGGCTGCCCGAATGGAAAACGCAAACAATTGTGACGAAAAGTCGTACCGAATTTAATGACGAAATCAATCAACGTTGTGAAAATCCTTACAAATATTAGATTATTAAATTAAACATTAATAATATTGCTAACCTTTTTAGACTAAAATTATTCATTCAGTTGTTATTGATAATTAACAATTAGTTGAAAATATTGACAATAAATTTTGTAAATTTAAAGATTAATAGTTCTTGAATGATAATTTATCTTGAGTAATAGTTGTTGAAACCATTTTTTTACGTTAGCTTCGAGAATTATCTAAAAATTAGAAAATGTGAGTCGTCATCAATATTTTAATTTGATGTGATTATATCATCTAAAATGTTTGTTTTGTTAAAAAGTACGGTCTTAAAAATCCAAAAGAATAAGTTCGGGAGTCTGTTACGTGTAAGGAAGGGTTAGCACCCTCATACGCCAAAAATTGGTACCTAGTCGATCATTTAGTGTCTTAATTGTAGAAAATCGAAAATTCGAGTAGAAATTCAAAGTGTCATTTATAGATTAGAGGTTAAAACGAGACATTTAATTATTTAGGTTCAAAATAAAATTGCACCCAACACGTTAGCGCACAATTTTTTTTAAATCCCCTAAATCAATAGAATATCGAATAATTATCGACTTTCATGCTCAATTATTCGAGTTCAAGGAAAGATCACACCCGACACGTTAGGGCGCAATCCCTCAATTTCCCTTGGATAAAAGAGCATTGTTTTTTTTTTTTTTGAAATAATTTACAAGTCTTAAAAGATGATATGTTTCATCTCTTTTTATTAAATCAAGATTTTGCAAAAGTATGGATAAAAACATACGAATTTACAAATAGAATAATCATCATCGATTTTGACAGGTCATTCAATGTTTTGAGTTCCAAAGAAAATAACACCCAACTCGTTGTAACACCCTTATGCCCGGTTCACACGTATAAACTCGGTATAGAAGTATTACATACAGTATCGAAGATTTTAACACGAGTATAATAATAATTTTTTTTTCAAACGATGTGTTTTAAGTTATTTTATTCAAAATACATCATTTCAATTCATCAACTCGTAGTAATCCAAAACAACATTTATGTCCACCCATTGGAGACACATAATAATATCATTTGTACAAGCCATTTTTACCAAAAATAATGTACCTAAACTGAAGTCTTCCAATAGTGATGTGATGTAATGAAAGGTCCCTTAGCTTGACTTCAACTTCTCGTAGCTTTTGTACCTATGTGTTAAAATAAACGCGTTAAGCCGGTGAAGGCTTAGTAAGCACTACAAAAGTAATGAATGATCATTTAAGTACTCGTGCATATAAACTTCTTGCCTTACTTACATGCAACCTGTAACTTACCACAATGGAACAATTTACGCTTTTATCCACTTTCTGTAGCTTAGCCCATAGTAGACTTTCATAGAACCGTTAGGATATACGAAACAAACAGAGAGTACCAAAGTACTAACAGAGAGAACATAAGTGCTGGGCAACAGAGAGTACACACAGTGCTAAACAGAGAGACACACAGTGCTAAACAGAGAGTACACAAAGTACTAATCAGAGAACACATAAAGTGCTAATCAGAAAGCACACACAGTGCTAATAACAGAGAGCACGAGACGTGCTAAACAGAGAGCACGCTAGTGTTCCTTAATGGCATGCCACTACTATCACAATGGTTCTAATTTGTCTACTTGGGCACAATCTCAATTAGCATCATTTCTCATAAATGATATATCTTACATAAATACATCATCAAATACTTCACATTTATATTTTCAAAGCTGTTCACTTGCGTCACAGTCACTAAATTATTTATATCTTGAGTTACAGAATTCGAAATTATAATCCGCTTGATGTTTCTGAAACTAGACTCAATCATATTTTTACCATAAAATTTTCAGAATTTTTACTTTAGCCAATTTGTACAGTAAATGCTTTCAATTTACCCATCGCTGCTGCCTGACAGTTTTGACCTTTCTTCACTAAAAATTATCTATATTTTAGTACAGAGAACAAATGATGTTCCCGTCTATTTCCATTGAAAATAGACTCATTAATTATTCAGCCATATAAATTTCAGTCTCTAATAATTTTTCTATATTTTTCTATGATATTTCAAAGTCAGAACAGGGGAACTCGAATCTACTCTGACCTTGTTATAAAAAAACTAGTATATCTCGAAATATACAATTCCTTTTCTTTCACTATTTCTTTCATATGAAACTACACTCAATAAGCTTTAATTACATATATATTTTGACCCTTAACTCTTTACATACAATTTTTGGTGACTTTTTGAAGTTAATCCTTTATTCTGTCCAAACTGTTTTACTAAATCACATATTAATCCCTTCATTTTATCATTGCAAACATTCAAATTATGTACCTATATAACAATTTTTATGCTAATAATTCACATACCATTAGAGAAATTAAACTATAATTCAAAATTCTTGTAGTACTTACAACAAAAAGGCTGATTTCCTTCTCTTTTCACTCTTAGCTTTTCTCTTTTCCTTTCTCTTCAATTTGATCCTTGCCTCTCTTCTCTTTCTCTTCAATTTCACATAAACACATATAAGCTATAAGCTATAATTCAATAATTTTCATGCTAAATAACAGTAAAGCACATGTATGTCATGAGAATTTAATCATTTCTTACCTTAACCCCTGAATTCAAAATTTCTCAATTTAGTCCCTATGCTCTCTAACACCTCAAAATGAATTCTATAAGAAGTTTGAGGTGTCTACTAACCCCCTTCTATACTTTTCTTTCAGAAATTTTAAAGAAAATAGGAGATTTTGGAGCTTGGAGGGCTTAAAAATGATGGAAGGACCTATTTGAAATAAAATCAAAAGTTGGATAGAAGAGAGAATGACAAGAACGGTTGAACTAAGAAAAAAGTTGATATTTTTGCCTTTTAATTGATTTTTTAACCTTTTTCAAATTCTCTAGAAATCTCACTTAAAATATCTCACTTAATAAAAATGGTAAAATTGTCTTTTAGTCCCTAGACCTTCCAACTTTACACTTTGGCACAAAACTTTGCCTCCAAAAATATCTTCCAAAAAATTACTCTTTTGCCCCTCCTCAATCAATCTAATTCCCATGATGACTCAAAATTCAATTTGGATAATTCACTATTTAGTCCCCCATATTTTCTCTCCTTTACTATTTAATCCTTAAAATTTTCTAACCTTCCTTACTTCAACTAAACATTTCTATTCTCAATTCTATTTTATCACTTAAATCCGGTTCAAGAACGCAAATGTTACAATTCTCCCCCTAAAATAAATTTCGTACTCGAAATTTACCTGCACCAAACAACTGTGGATATTGTCGTCTCATTGTTTCTTCTCTTTCCCATGTGGCTTCCTCTAAGTTATGATGTCTCCATAAAACTTTTACTAAAGGAACCCTTTTATTTCTCAACTCCTTTACTTCTCGAGCTAAAATCTTTATCGGTTCCTTTTCATAAGTTAAATCCGGTTGTATTTTTATAACCTCCGAAGTAATCACATGAGATGGATCACACCGATATCTTCGTAACATAGACACATGAAAGACATTATGAATCTTGTCTAATTCTGGAGGGAGAGCTAATCGATAAGCCACAGGACCAACTCGTTCAAATATCTCATATGGCCCGATAAATCTTAGACTTAATTTTCCCTTTTTACCAAACCTGAAAACTTTCTTTCATGGAGACACTTTCAAGAAAACTTTTTCACCCACATCGTACTCTATATCTTTTCTTTTCAGATCAACATATAATTTCTGTCTATCTAAAGCAGCTTTTAATCGGTCTCATATTAACTTTACTTTCTCTTCAGTTTCTTGAATCAGATCAGGACCCACTAACTTACGTTCACTCAATTCTGTCCAACACACAGAAGTCCTACACTTTCTTCCATATAATGCTTCATACGGTGCCATATGAATACTTGACTGATAACTGTTATTATAGGTGAATTCAATCAACAACAAATATTTTTCCCAATTACCTTCAAACTCAATAATACAGCTTCTCAACATGTCTTCTTGAATCTGAATCACCCGTTCTGATTGCCCATCTGTCTGAGGATGATGTGCTGTACTAAAATTCAATTGAGTACCCAAAGCTTCATGTAATTTTTCCCAAAACTTTGAAGTAAATCTAGGATCCCGATCAGAAATAATAGATACAGGCACACCATGAAGTCTAATTATTTCATCTATATACAATTGTGCATACTTATCCATTGAGAAGTCAGTTCCTACAGGAAGAAAATGAGCACACTTGGTTAATCGATCAACTATCACCCAAATAGCATCTTTCTTCTTTGGTGAAAGTGGCAATCCTGTGACAAAATCCATTATAATTCTTTCCCATTTCCACTCTGGAATGGTTATCGTTTGAAGCAACCCTGATGGCACTTGATGCTCTACTTTTACCTTCTGACATATCAAGCACTTGGAAACATACTCAACTATATTCTGTTTCATCCCTTTCTACCAATAAAATGACTTTAAGTCATGATACATCTTGTTACTTCCCGAATGTACAGCAAACGAACTATGATGAGCTTCATCCAAAATTCTTCGTTTCAAATCTTCTTGATTAGGCACACATAACCGATTATGAAATCTTAAACTTCCTTCACTATCAATTTCAAATTCATTACCTTTGTCTTCTTCAAGTTGTTTCTTTATCTTCATCAACTCTTCATCATCTTTTTGTGCCTTTTTCACTTCTGGCAATAGTGTCGGTTTTACTCTGAATTCAACTAATAACTCACCCTCTTGTTGCATTTCCAAATGTGCATTCATTGCCTTTAGGGCTGTCATTGACTTTCTGCTCAAAGCATCAGCTACTACATTCGCTTTCCCGGGATGATAGCCAATGATACAATCATAATCCTTAATCAACTCAATCCACCTCCTTTATCTCAAATTCAACTCTTTTTGAGTTAGCAAATATTTCAAACTTTTGTGATCTGTATAAATATAATACTTTTCTCCATATAAATAATGTCTTCAAATTTTCAATGTAAACACCACCACAGCCAATTCAAGATCATGTGTCGGATAATTCTTCTCATGTGGCTTCAATTGCCTTGACGCATATGCAACTACCTTTCCATCTTGCATTAATACACAACCCAAACCATTATAAGATGCATCACTGTAAATCACAAATTCTTTACCAGATTCTGGTTATATCAACACCGGAGCTTCAGTTAATGTTATCTTTAATCTATCAAAGCTTTGTTGGCATCTTTCATCCCACTCAAACTTCACATCTTTTTGTAACAGTCTCGTTAAAGGCAATGCAATCATAGAGAATCCCTAAACAAATCTTCTGTAATAACCAACTAAACCAAGGAAACTCCTTACCTCTGTCACATTCTTCGGTGGCTTCCATTCAAGTATAGCTTTAACCTTTTTCGGATCAACACGTATACCATCAGCCGACACAATATGACCCAGAAAAGTAACTTTTTTTAGCCAAAATTCACATTTGCTCAACTTGGCAAACAATTATTTTTCTCTCAAAATCTGCAATACAACTCGGAGATGTTTCTCATGTTCTTCTTGTCCTTTTGAGTACACCAAAATATCATCAATGAATACCACCACGAACTGATCTAGATACGACTGAAAAATTCTATTCATAAGATCCATAATTGCAGCTGAAACATTAGTCAATCAAAATGGCATGACCAAGAACTCATAATGTCCATATCGAGTCCTAAAAGCAGTCTTTGGTACATCAGAATCTTTCACCTTAAACTGATAGTATCCCGATCTAAGATCAATCTTTGAAAACATACTTCCTCCCTTCAACTGATCAAATAAATCATCAATCCTGCGTAGTGGATATTTGTTCTTTATCGTCACTTTATTCAATTGACGATAGTCTATACAAAGCCTTAAAGACCCGTCTTTCTTTTTCACAAATAAAATCGGGGCTCCCCACGGTGACACATTGGGATGTATAAATCCTTTATCTAATAACTCTTGCAACTGAGTCTTCAATTCTTTTAACTCTGCCGGTGCCATCCGATAAGGTGCAATTGAGATCGGTGTAGTACCTGATACTAAATCAATTCCAAATTCAACTTCTCTTTTAGGAGGTAAACAAGGTAACTCTTTAGGAAACACATCAGGAAACTCTCGTACCACCGATATCTTCTCAATCTCATTATCTTCTACCCGAGTATCCAAAACATAAACAATGAAAGCATTATACCCTTTTTTAATCATCTTGAAAGCCTTAATTGCAGAGACTACATTCTATAAAGCACTGAATTTCTCACCAATTACCACTACTTCTTTTCCATCTGAAGTTCTCAAAGAAATTATTTTTTCTTTTACAATCAACCATGACTCCATGTTCAGATAACCAATCCATTCCCAATATTACATCAAATTCATGAAATGTAAGAGCCATGAGATCTATTGGAAATTCACAACTTTGAATCTTTAAGGGACATCTCCTACACACTTTATTGACTTTTTCACTTTGCCCAAAAGGATTTGTATCAATTACTTCATGTTCAGTGGGTTCTACTACTAATTCTCTCTCTTTCACTAATGAGATGCATATGTATGAATGTGTAGAACCATGACCAATTAATGCAATTACAGAAAAGTCAAATAAAGAAAATTTGCCAGTGATTATATCGGGAGCATCTTCTTCTTCTCTCATTCTTATTGCATATGTACTTGGTCTCCGAGACTCTAATCTAACAGCCCCATCTTTTGCCGATCTCATACCCACATTACCAGAATTTTCGAGCAATCTGCTTCTTTGTGGAGCTGAACTACCTTTTACAGACTGCTCGGTAGTATTCTCCATCATTCTTGGACAATCTCTTATAAAATGATCTTGAGACCCACATCTAAATTAGACTCGAGTCTTCAGTCGACACTCTCCCCAATGAAATCTTTCACAATGTTTACACGATGATCGCATTTGTGATGACCTTCTTCTAGTACCACCTGTACTAACTATGGAAGTTCCCTATTAAGTTTGTCGTGTTTGGCTTCTAGAACTAGGCATATCACATGAAATGATATTTAAAAACACAAGTAAAACAATGGCATATACCATGACAACATAATATATAATAAAAGATAAGTGAAAATCATACTAAGCAAAACAATTAGCAAAATAATTAAAACCTAGAATTTAACAAGTTGAGGTTGAAAATACTTAATTTTAGCAAAAGGAAATGTACATGATCTATTCGAAAGAAAAATAAGAGATAAAAAAATATTAATTTAAAGCAAAACAAGATTTAAAATAAATGAAAGGAACTAAGGCTTAAGTTTGAAGTTTTTGATTTTTAAAATGAAGTTATTGGTGCTTAGGAGGAATTTAAAGATTAAATTAAAAAGGTTAGGGTTAGAATTTAAATAATAAAAAGATGAGGGGTCTAAAATGAATTTTTAGAAAATTTAAGTGTCAAAATATAATTCAAAATAAATTAAAAATATGGACAGACGAAACTGTGAATTTCAGAAAAAGTAGGGGGACCAAACACAAAATAGACCATCAATGGAAAAACACGCGGATCTACTCCAGGGTCGGGTCAAGTCAAAACGTCAAAACGTCAAAACGACGTCGTTCTAGGGCTACTGACCTAGGTCCTAAACGGCGTCGTTTCATTAAGCTTTATAAACCAAGATTTAAAAAAAAAAATTCATTTTAACCTTTATTTCTTAAAAAAACTTTAGACCCCCACCCCTTTTTTCTGTTTTTTCTCTGAACCTTCCTCTCTCCGATCAAAGGGTTTGTAGTTGGCCCACCGTGACTCCATCTTCCCTCCGCCGTTCAAAACACCACACGTGCCGTCCAGGTACATGAAACAACACCCTTTTTAAAATTTTCTTTCTTAAAATGTAGATCTAGGTTTGAATCCCTTAAGATCGAACTTGGATCTTTCTCAAAAGACCCCAAAATTTTTTTTACTGGAAACCTTAGATCTATCTTTTATTATTCATTTTTATTTTGCCCTTTGGTTTTTTTTTTAAATATTACTAGATCTGTTTTAGGTTCTTTTACCGATTTAACGAAAAACTAGAGTTATTTTTAGTTTTTATTTTGTTTCAAATTCTGTTTTCGAACAGAAAAAATATGTATATGCTTTATTTTCGAAGTAAAGAAAAATACATATGTCTATGTATATGAGATGATAGACCTTACTAGATTGATGGATTCTTGGTGATTGTCTTCGGACCTGCCTCTTTGTAATCTCTGATTTTCTATTGAAATTTTTTTTGTATATATATGTGCATTTCGAAGAACAGTGAGGTGGTGCTAGATATAATACCTTTGTCTTTCTCTTTGCCAATCTCTGCTTGAATATGATTCTTTGTAATTTGAATCTGTATTCATTTTTTGTATTCAATTTTTCGTATCTTTTTTCTCTTTTTTATTTACAAATTTGAAATCGGGCTTTTATAGCCGGAAAAAATTACATGGATACTGTTCTTTTTGCCTATCTTCTTTGTGGTAAGTCTTCGGGTCAACACTGGTGGTGGGGAAGAGTGCCCTTACCACTTTGGTGCAAAGGGCAGGAGAAGGGACACCGGAGAAAGGAGGGATCTTGGGCAGAGGAGCGGTCTCGGGGAGAGAAGCAGTCTTGGGCAGAGGAGCGGTCAATAGTCAACCACTAAAGGGTCACATGGCTGACGTGGCGCTGACGTAGCGATGAAGTGGCGCTGATGTGGCGAAGCTGATGTGGCAACGGTGGTTAGGGTAGTCTTTTAGGGTTTCTGATTTTTTTAAAGTTTCTGGGCTTGTTAAGCTTGTATGGGTATTAAGTGTATTTGGGTATTTGGGCCTATTAATATCAGGTCTGTTCGTAATTTAAGTCATTATGGCTCAAATTTGCCCCTCTTTTTAGGGTATGAGATTTTCCATTGCGGTTGCAATGTTTTTGTGGTACTAGATTCGCCATTGCGGCTTAAATCTTTCATGCTTTTGAGGTACAAGGTTCGTCGTTGCGCCTTAAACCTTTCCCTTTGCATCTTCGTGGTATTGGATTCGCCGTCATGGCTTATATTTTTCCCTTCATTTTCTGAGGTATAAGGTTCACCGTTGCGGCTTAAATCGTTCCCTTCATGCTTCTGAGATACAAGGTTCACTGTTGCGACTTAAACCTTCCTCTCCATTATCTTCGTGGTACTGGATTCACCGTTGCGGCTTAATTCTTTCCCTTCATGTTTTCATGGTAATGAAACCTGTAGAATATGCTCAAGTGGGCTTTCAAGTAGGCCAGATTGTTTAGGATGCCATGCTCGCGATGAGTCAAATGCTCCTAAATAGATGAATGTGCATGATTAACGTTAATTTCATAAATTAATTCCTTTTGTTTTGGGATTATCTCCTTATGCCTTCTCAAATTTACGACGAGATTTGGCAGAATATCCTTAATTTGAACCATTCATTTCAGGTTTGATTCTTCTTACTAGTGGTCTTGTTTTAGGAAATTTCTAAATAACACTAGCAGATCCTTGCATACCTTATGATATTAGTCTTTTATCCATTATCTTGGTATAATAATACTTGGGCAGTGTGGCGAAAGAAATATTAGAGTCAAAGCTTGAAGAATTATTGGTCATAGAAAAATTGTCGAATATTTACAAGGAACGAAATAATTACAAGGAACAATATTAGATTCCTAGATACCAAATATGAGTTTCTTTGGTCTGAGAGTCATTTTCAGCTTGACATGTGCCTAGAAAAACCCGGAGTACTTTGTTGATGCCCCAAGATGTAAAGTTTCTCCGTCTTGTCATATTTGAAGGAACAATTGACCACTTTTCATGTTTGAGCTGCCCTTTTCAAGTTCTCAACTCAAAACCCCTTTGGTTTCAAGATGCCTTTTTATGGGTTTTTACCTTGGCCTCTCCATTTTTTTTAGGTAAAATATTTCTTCACTGAGTCTGAATTTACTGGGTCGTATAGCTCTTTGCCATCCATTTTAGTCAAAATGAGAGCTCCTCCAAAGAAAGCTTTCTTCACTACATATGACCCTTCCCAATTAGGCGTCCATTTTCCTCGAGAGTCTTTATGTATGGGGAGTATTTTCTTCAAGACCAAATCTCCCTCGTGGAATTCTCTAAGGCAGACCTTTTTTTTGTAAGATCGCATCATTCGCTTTTGGTACATCTGACCATGATAGATAGGTCTTAATCTCTTTTCTTCGATCAAGTTCAACTGATCATATTTGGCTTGGATCCATTCTGCTTCGTCCAAATTTAGCTCGGACAAGACTTGGAGAGAGGGAATCTCCACCTCAATAGGTAAAATGGCTTTCATCCCATATACAAGCGACAACGGTGTTGACCTAGTAGAAGTTCTGATTGAAGTTTTATAAGCAAGAAGGGCAAATGGTAATTTTTCATCTCAGTTTTGTAAGTTTCCATCATTTTTGCCATGATTTTCTTGATGTTTTTATTTGCTACCTCCACTGCTCCATTCATTTTTGGGCGATATGGAGATGAATTATGATGTTTGATCTTGAATTGCTCGCAAACCTTCGATATCGTGCTGTTATTCAAGTTCAATGCATTGTCCGATATAATCCTTTCTAGCATCCCATATCAGCATATGATTTCCTTTTCTAGGAAATTGCTAATAGCAGACTTTGTAACATTGGCATAAGAGGCAGCTTCCACCTAATTGGTGAAATAATCAATAACTACAAAGATGAATCTATGCCCGTTAGAAGCCTTTGGAGAAATCGGCCCGATAACATCCATGCCCCACATAGAAAAAGGACATGGAGAAGTCATGACATGCAAATGTGATGGACGTACGTGAATTTTATCTCCATAGATTTGGCATTTGTAACATTTCTTCGCATAATTGATGCAATCAGTCTCCATAGTGGACCAGTAGTATCCAAATCTCATAATCTACCTAGCCATTTTGAATCCATTGGCGTGTGTTCCGCAAATACCTTCATGGACTTCTTCTAAGATTTTCCTTGCCTCTATAGCATCAACACATCTTAACAGCACCTGATCCTTTCTTCTTTTATACAAAATTTCTCTATCTAGGACGTACTCATTTACGAGTCTCCTCAATGTCCTTTTATCATTTTCAAAAGCTTTTTTGGGGCATTTATGATTTTTCACATATTGAAGGATGTCTTTATACCAAGGGTGGTCGTCCTTTTCTTCCTCCTCAATCTCATAGCAATGGGCTGGAGCCTCGAAAATGCTCATTTGGATAGGCTTCATATCCTCTAGCCTGTTTACTTTTATCATTGAGGTTAGAGTAGCCAAAGCGTCAGCCATTTGGTTTTCCTCACGTAGAAGGTATTGGAATGTAACCTCGTTAAATTCCTTGATCAATTACAGGACCACCTTCCGATAATCAAGTAACTTGAAATCTCTTGTCTCCCATTCTCCCCTAATTTGGTAGATCACCAATGTTGAGTCTCCGTATATCTCTAAGACCTTGATTCCTCGTTCTATGACTGCTTGAATGCCCATAATGCATGCCTCGTACTCTGCCATGTTATTTGTGCAATCAAAGTCGAGTTTACTAGTGAAGGGATAATGGTTTCCTTCTGGTGATACTAGGACTGCCCCGATTCCATTGCCCGTGGCATTTGAGGCACCATCGAAATTCAATCGCCAAGGATTCTCTGACGCGATACTCTCTTTAGTAGTTGCAATATACATTAGGTCCTCATTCGAAAAGTCAAAATTTATTGGCTCATAATCCTCTAGAGCTTTACTGGCTAGGAAATCTGCTATGCACTCCCTTTTACTGCCTTCTGGTTTACATAGACTATGTCGAACTCTGAAAGTAGGATTTGCCACCTAGCCATTCTTCCATTCAATGCAGTCGACTCCATCATGTATTTAAGAGGATCTAATTTCAAGATTAACCAAGTTGTGTGGTATAGCATTTCTCTGTTAATTATGAGATAAACTGGGCGATATAATTCAATCTTCCAAGGAAACCTCAAACTTCTTTTTGCGTGCAGGGTGGTGGTAGTTCTTGTATAGCCTTAACCTTGTCTGGATCGATTTCAATTCCTCTTTGGCTGACCACAAAGCCTAACAACTTGCCCGAAGTAGCTCTAAAAGTGCATTTGGTCGGGTTTAACTCTAACTGAAACTTTCTTAACCTCAAGAACAACTTCGTCGAGACCTTTACATGTTCTTCCCTAGTTCGAGACTTTGTAATGATATCATCAACGTAGACCTCGATCTCCTTATACATCATATCATGAAATAACGTCACCATGGCTCTTTGATATGTTGCCCTTGTGTTCTTAAGTCCGAATGGCATCACCTTATACTAGAATGTCCCCCATATTGTGACGAATGTAGTTTTCGCCATATCTTCAGGGTCTATTTTTATTTGGTTATACATAGAGAAACTGTCCATGAAAGAGAATAGTGAATGACCAACCGTGTTGTCTACCAGGGTATCAATGTGAGGTAGTGAGAAGTTGTCTTTTGGGCTGGCTTTGTTCAAGTCTCGATAATCCACACACAAGCGTACTTTTGCTACTTGGAGAAAACCCGTGTCAAACTGCTTTTGAACCTCTTCTTTTATTTAAGCAACACATCTGGTTGCATCCTTCGAAGCTTTTGCTGGACAGGCTTGCATTCCTTTTTTATTGGGAGCTTATGGACTACAATGTCGGTGTTTAACCTAGACATGTCTTGGTAAGACCATGCGAAGACATCCTTGAATTATCAGAGCAACTCAATAAGATCTTTTCATGTTTTTACCGAAATACTAGTTCCAATTTTCACCTCTTTATTTTCATCTTCATCTCCTATGCTCACAGTTTCGACTAACTCTTTATGGGGAAAGATCTGTTTTTCCTCTTGTTCTATCATTCACAGCAAATCGAGGGATAAGTTACTAGCTTGGTCATCCTCAAAGTCCTGAGGCTCTTCGGGACACATATCTTGCTCAAAATGAGGCTTAGAACCAGTGGCAACGTTGCTCATATAATTGATATCCAAAGATCTGTCGAAAGAATGAGAGAGGTCCAATGAACAAAGTAAATTTAGGAATGATTGTATGGTATGAGTATGAGTATATATATATACAAAATTTAAGAATGATTATTTGCATGGATTAAGTGTGAATAAATTGTCTGAATGGAACGAAGAAATATGAAGAGATATTCGTTGAAATGGATTAAATGCATTTTCATTAAAGTAATGGATAATAGCCAAATGCCCTTTACAAAAGATCTCCATTGCTCTCGGGCATAGAGCGATAGATATGCGTCGAATATTACTTTGAAAAGATCCTAAAGGCTACAGGGAGCTCCTCCTCAGTCCGATTGCCTAAAATGCTTCCTGGTGTGTATGGGCAAATTCGTGATAAGCTTCTTCCTTCGTTTTCTTCAGAGATGGCATTAACGTTTAGGTTTGTCGCAACTCTTCCAGTCTTCTTCTCTTCTTCAATCCTCATTCCACTGGAAACGAAAGTCTTTGATATGTGGGGAAAGATCATTGGCTCCCACTTGATCTCCCCTCCAACCAGTTGTGCTTTTCTCGTTTACTGTTTCTCGCTTCCTTTCAATCTCTTTCTTCTTTTTCTTTCATATCTGGTTTGTACCCCAGACCAAAATGATCCTATTTTCCTAGTGGTGCTGGTACATTGATTGCCCCTTGCAGATGTTTTCCAAGTCCTTTTCCTAGTAGTTCCCCTTTTCCAATTATTAATCGTAGACCCATTTTCGTAATCCGTGACAACTTTGGTTTGGGAATTTTGCTTCCTTCTGTAATGAACGTTGCATTAACGAATTCCAGTGATTGAAAGGAGCGTTCTGCAACCTCTTCATTTCTCCACATATGGTGCGTCACTTGTCACGGACGCGATAATATCCTCCTCTGCATTTATTGTAACCAATCTTCCTTCGGTTACGAGTTTAAACTTTTGATGAAGTGAGGATGGTACCGCGTCCGCTGAATGGATCCAAGGTCTTCCCAATAAACAATTGTATGAGGGCTTAATGTCCATTACCAAGAAGTCTACCTCATAGGTATTCGGGCCGATCTGCAATGGTATTTCAATTCGGCCCATCACTTTTCTTTCCATTCCGTCGAAAGCTCTTACTATATTGTGGCATGTTTTCATGTAGGAGCTGTCGACTGGTAATCGTTCCAAGGTGGCTAGTGGTAATACATTTAAAGTTGAGCCATTATCAATGAGCACTCTAGGCAAAGTATTTCCCTTGTAGCTAGTAGTGATGTGCAAAGCCTTTGTCGATCCTATTCCCCCAGATGGGATCTCGTCGTCACTAAAGAAAATAAAATTATCAGCGTTGACGTTATTAATTAGGCGATCCAGCTTGCATATGAATATATCGTTAACTACGTACGTTTCATTGAGTACCGTCATCAGTGCATTGCGATGGGCTTCTGAACTTAGTAACAAGGCTAAGATCGATATACGTACTGATTGTTTGTGTAACTGCTCAACCACGCTATACTCGCTGTATTTTAAGAACTTTAAGAATTATTTCGCTTCTTTTTTTGCTACAGGCTCATTTACTGGCTCAAGCTTGTTGGTCTCTTTCTCTTCTGGTTTGAAGGCCAAGGCCTTTCCTTTTGCAGCTTCTTTCTTTTCTACTTTCAGATCGTAGAATTTTCCACTACAGGTAACAAGGCTTATGTCTTCTTTGGATTGTTCTTCTTTAGGCGTTATTATGTTACACCCATAGTTCTAATGGACTCTCCTACTATCCTTATAAAGAAACGGTGTAGGTTTTTGTATGATGACACAGGGTGTCATTTGCTTTCTTGTTTCGGTAACCTTGCGTGCAGAGATAATTATTACAGGGCGATCAGGCTCGTTCGTCCCTTTCTCTTCTGAGGCACATATGTCTTTCACCTCTTCTTCTTCTTCAAAGAACTCCAGTTCTTTACGGTCCATCAAGTCTTGAACCAAAGCCTTGAACTTCGTGCAGTGTTGAATCTCGAGTCCCTCAATGTTGTGAAAATTATAATAATTCTTGGCTATTATCGTCGTATCTCCACCATTCCGCGTGATTACTCCTCTGTCCATCATTTAACGCCATACCCATTTGAAAGATGATTTAACCTCTCTAATATTGATCTTAACGCTTTTATCTTCCACTCCTGCGATTGCATTTATCTCCTGATCGGGATGAGCAGGTAAAGGGTTCCCAGTCACGTTAGGTCTAGATGGCTTATCAAATCTTATACGTTTCGTCTTAATTAGTCTTTCCACTATCTTTTTTATGGTGAAACAGTTTTCGATGGAGTGTCCGACTACTCCTCCATGGTATTCGCATTGGACATTGGCGTCATACCATTTTGGAAAAGGTGGTTGTATTGGATCCGTGTAGTATAGGGCCACTGCATGTTGATCATATAATTGCTGATAAAGCTCTTTATATGTCTCCGGAATAGGGGTGAATTGAATTCTTTCGGTGTTTTTTCTTGAGCTTGGTTCTTACTTCGGAGGATTTTGGTAATTGCTTTCAGGGGTTTTAGATTGCATCATCATGATTGACTTCGCATAGTTTGGCCTGTACATGCCTGCATTGTTTATCTCGGCTTCTTTCCTTCTGGGGGCTGCTCTCTTTCCACTTTCCCCAGCGTTAATCTTACTGCTCTTGATTACGTGTCAATCATTTCTCCAGACATAACCATGTCTGAGAAACTTCTCGTAGCATTTCCCAACAAGTGGTTGAGATATGGTGCCTTCAGCGTGTGGATGAAAAGCATAGTTATCTCTTTCTCGGTTAATGGTGGCTGCACTTGAGTGGCCATATCTCTCTGTCGTTGAGACTATTGCCTGAAACTCTCACTCAGCCTTTTTTCCATATTTTGCAAGGTGATCCTATCAGGAGCTATGTCAGTGACATGACCGTATTGTTTCATGAAGGCCTAGGCCAAGTCCTTCCATAAACTGATCCTTGCACGGCTTAACTGATTGTACCATTTTTTCGCGGATCCTACCAAACTGTCATAGAAACAGTGGATCAATAATTGGTCATGATGGACATATCCTATCATTTTTCGGCAGAACATAGTGATGTGAGCTTCTGGGCAACTTGTCCCATTGTACTTCTCGAACTCTGAAGCTTTGAATTTTAGGGGCAGTACTTAGTCTGGGACTAGACTCAGTTCTTTAGCATCCATCCCACAGCAGATGTCAGCCCCTTCAATTGCTTTGACCTTATCTTCCAGCCAGTTGTAACGCTCTTCTATTTGTTTGGAAACTTCCAGTTTTATTCTCTCTGTCTCCATGATTTCGTCAAAATCAGGGTTGATGGGATTGACGGCATTTTCCCCTGGGTTAGACGCTGATCTAGTTGGATAATTGGCCTGGCCTGAGGTACCAACGAGATGTTACTGTGCTCTGATGAACATGAGAGCTCCTCGTGAGTTTGTTTTCGATAGAACTTGATTGTGTACGGGGGTAAAGCTAAGAGGGTATCGGGGGTCTTCATTCTCCTCTCTTGGGCTTACTGTAAGGTTTTTTCCTTTTTCTGCTTCTTGCAATAGTTGGGTCAGTTGGTTGATTATGTTCCCTTGAGACTCAATAATCTGGTCTTTCATATCTTGCTGGACCCTCGCCAACTAGTCTTGCAACTGTGCTTACATTTGTTCTTACATCTCTTTTTGTAACTGCTCCAAGCTTTCTATTCTTTAGTCCATTGCTCTCCGAGTACCGTAAGGATGTGAGTTCTCTATGTTTCCAGATTTAACTATCTTGAATTTTTATTTAGTTAGAATCGTTGTGTAAAAATGTGAAAACGTAATGCGAATGAATGCATGTATGCAATGTAAGAGAAGGCGTTCATTCTGAATTCAATTCTATTAGATAAACTTCACTAGAAGACAAATTTCCTTACATAGAACAAGTTACATAAATGACTTTGCCTTAGTGCCTAAAGCCCTAATTTTCCTAAGAAGTTCGGCCAATTTTTGTCCTCGTGTTGACTTCAACTCATACTATAGCCTTAACTCCTCAGCTTCCATGGCTAGCATCTGTACGTGATCAGTCGCTTCTCACATCCATGTAACTGCTTCACCTATGACATAATCTCTCTCTCCGACTTGCGTCTGGGCCTGCTAGGTGTACCATTCGCTAGCTTCTAAATTCCTTTCTAGAATTGCAACCCTTATTTCGTTGTTTTGGAGTGAAGCTTTGAGCTCTTGTACTCTTTTCCTCAGTTCTTTATTTTTGGCTTGACTTGCCTTGAATTCTACTACAGAATTTTGACTGCGGTGTCTATGCAGAGATTCCTCCAATTCAACGATTTTAGCCTCCATCTCGGTTATTTGGGCTTTTAATTTAGCTTTTTAAACTTGGCTTTCTAACAATTCTCCTTTTATGGCATTTTCCCGGGCTTACCATCTTGAAAATTCCTTTTCCATTGTTCTGCTCGGTCCTATTGTTCTTGAATCTCTCGTCCTCATTGCTCAAAGGTCTTACCAAGCCCAGCATTGTTCATGGATTGACGAAGTTTCTTATAGTGTTTCTTTAAATCTTCCAAGTCTTCCTCGGCTTTATTCTTCCATTTTCTCAACTTTTTAGCCTCTAACTTGTGAATATCCACGTCCAGCCCTAACTTCATGTTATCCTCTTCCAAGACTTCTATCCTTTTTCCAAATTCCAAGCTCTTCCTTTCAAAGTCCTGCTTTTTGATGTCCAACACTGATGGAATTACTTGTAAGCATTCCTCTAGCGATTTGGCATCATCAAGGTCCGATGCCGAAATATTATCATTAACCCTTTTACTCCTCCACCAATCATACTCCGAAGTCATCATCGGGTTTGTAGCGAATACCTTCATCCTATGCGCTTGCCTCCATGCATTTGTTATCTCCCTGACCCTATTCTTGTAGTTATCCCCTTTGTAGGTGAACTCTCATTGGGCTAAACCATGTGTTACTGGTATGAATTTCCTTGACTTATATTACCTCAACACGAGTAGAGGGGCATATCTTACGACTCCCTATACTCCAAGTAAGGGAACCCAGTTAAAACTACCACAACGATAAAGGATCTCATTGATGATAAGCCACGATGCCTTCCATTCTATGTCCTCTACTCGGAGATTTTGAAGAACTGCCATCCAGTTTTCTCCAGATATATTCAGCTCTTTTTGCATCGCTACAAATTCCTTCAAAGGCGAGTAGTCTACTAAGTATGCCTTATATGAAATATTTTTCTTCTTCCAAAAATGGCTATGAAACCAGACTATCAGAAGTGGTGCACAGCCAATGAGCCTTCCCTCGCCTTCTCTTCGACAAGCACTCAACGATCTGAAGGTCTTAGCAAGGATTACCGGGACAGGTGTAACGCTCCTACTAAGGCGGTCGAAGAGATCCACAACTGCATCCTCTATGTGCCCTAATGCTTTCTTGGAAGATAATCAGCCTATAAATACTCAAAGCGAAAAGGTTAACACGTTTCTTCATATCCGGGTGGGCTAATATCTGATCCTTCAGACTCTTCCAAGTGATGCATTTAGTGTCCCCTTTTACTTTGATTCTAGACGCCACCCACTGTTCACTCATCCCAGTTATATTTATCAACCTCTTCAGAAGGATCGGGACACTCGCAGCTCTTGAATAAACCTTGTCAACTTGAATCTTCAGGCAATAGATTAGCGCGGTGTATTCCTCTACAGTGGGCGTCATGTCGAAACTCCCAAAGGAAAAGCAACTATAAGCGGGATTCCAATGTTGAGTGAGAGTCCTAAAAAGGTGCTTATCTATTTTCACCTTGAGCAGATAGGGTAAATCTCCATATTCTCTATAAAACACCCGCTTCATTTCATCATTCCATTAACCCCAAATATCCCTTAGCTCTTGCACACTGTTTTGGGTCACATTTCCTCGAATGTGATCCAAAAATTTTGATAAATGACCTTCTGTCAAACTGTCTCCATTCTCGTGTTGTCTCTCTTCCGACCATAATCGGATGGTCATATTGTCTTCTACTCTATCACGAAACCCGTTTTCCATGTCGAAGCTCTCTTCTTGGTAATTGAGTATGAACCAACACGTTTTCTTGTAATGGAAATGAAAATGCACAAGATAAAGCCAAGACAAAATAAGACATGTCAGTACATTAATCACAAAGGTAAAATATAATCATGAAACTAAGAACGGGAATAATAGCACATCTCACCTATTTAGGTGACTGCTAAGGTTTGTCGCGATATTTGGTAGTCTCTTAAGGTCAACTACATGCATTTTGAGTTCTAAAGTATGGGTACCTGAACCAGCCGATTCCTCTATCCTCACCCATTATAGGCTCATGCGGATGAGTTCGGTTCAGGGGGGATACATTTCCCGTATGTTTGCACGGAAGTCAAAACTTCACGAAAACATAGGTAAGGATGTATTCTCGAAAATGATCCACTATCCTGCACGGAGGTGAAGACCTCACGAAGGCATAGTTTCACACTTCCACTTAAGGGGTAAAGTAACCGATCAATGCAAATCCATGAAATCCTCACTTCGATAGTGACCAAATTAGACTCAGAAATCAAACATATGAACATAAAATACAAGGATTACAAATTAAATTTTACTCGGATTTTGACTTTCAATCAAAAGACCAAAAATAATCGACTCACGGCTTGACTCTCTTATTAGTCCGCAGAGGAGTCGCCAAGCTGTTGAAACCATTTTTTTGTATGTTAGTTTTGAGAATTATTTAAAAATTGGAAAATTGGAGTCGCCAAGCTGTCGAAACCATTTTTTGTACGTTAGTTTCGAGAATTATCTAAAAATTGGAAAATGGGAGTCGCCACCAATCTTTTAATTTGATGTGATTGGATCATCTAAAATGTTTGTTTTGTTAAAAAGCACGGTCTTAAAAATCCAGAAGAATAAGTTCGGGAGTCGGTTACGTGTAAGAAAGGGTTAGCACCCTCACACGCCCAAAATTGGTACCTAGTCGATCATTTAGTGTCTTAATTGTGGAAAATCGAAAATTCGAGTAAAAATTCAAAGTGCCATTTATAGATTAGAGGTTAAAACGAGACATTTAATTATTTAGGTTCAAAATAAAATTGCACCCAACACGTTAGGGCACAAATTTTTTTAAATCCCCTAAATCAATAGAATATCGAATAATTATCGACTTTCATGCTCAATTATTCGAGTTCAAGGAAAGATCACACTCGACACGTTAGGGCGCGTTCCCTCAATTTCCCTTGGATAAAAGAGCATTGTTTTTTTTTTTTTGAAATAATTTACAAGTCTTAAAAGATGATATGTTTCATCTCTTTTTATTAAATCAAGATTTTGCAAAAGTATGGATAAAAACATACGAATTTACAAATAGAATAACCATCATTGATTTTGATAAGCCATTCGATGTTTTGAGTTCCAAAGAAAATAACACCCAACTCATTAGGGCGCTATCTTCAAAAATGAACGAATTTTAACCAAAACATTTTACTAAAAGTACTGAAATAGGCATGCATTTCTTTTATTGAAGGGTCAAAAGCATGAACCAGGCATATAAGATGAAATGACATTTAAAAACACAAGTAAAACAATGGCATATACCATGACAACATAATATAATAAATAATAAAAGATAAGTGGAAATCATGCTAAGCAAAACAATTAGCAAAATAATTAAAACCTAGAATTTAACAACTTGAGGTTGAAAATACTTAATTTTAGCAAAAGGAAATGGACATGATCTATTCGAAAGAAAAATAAGAGATAAAAAAAAATATTAATTTAAAGCAAAACAAGATTTAAAATAAATGAAAGGAACTAAGGCTTAAGTTTGAATTTTTTGATTTTTAAAATGAAGTTCTGGGTGTTTAGGAGGAATTTAAAGATTAAATTAAAAAGGTTAGGGTTAGAATTTAAATAATAAAAAGATGGGGGGTCTAAAATAAATTTTTAGAAAATTTAAGTGTCAAAATATAATTTTTGAAAAGTCTAGGGGTAAAAATATAACTTTTGGAAAGTTTAGGGGATTAAGATACAATTTTTCAATGGAACAGGGACTAAATAGGCAAAAATCCTAAGACGTTGACACGTGGCACGATCCCAAGCACCTAAAGTACTTAAGGACTAAATCAGAAGAAGGATACAAGTTAAGCGATAAATTCAAAATAAATTAAAAATAAGGACGGATGAAACTGTGAATTTCAGAAAAAGTTGGGGGACCAAACACAAAATAAACCATCAATGGAAAAACACGCGGATCTGCTCCAGGGTCGGGTCAGGATCTGGGTCAAAACGTCAAAACGACGTCGTTCTAGGGCCACTGACCTAGGTCCTAAACGGCGTCGTTTCATTAAGCTTTATAAACCAATATTTTATAAAAAAATTCATTTTAACCTTCATTTCTTAAAAAAACTTTAGACGCCCTCTCCCCTTTTCTCTTTTTTCTCTAAACCTTCCTCTCTCCGATCGAAGGGTTCGTAGTCGGCCCACCATGACTCCATCTTCCCTCTGCCGTTCGAAACGCCACACGCGCCATCCAGGTAGATGAAACAACAGCCCTTTTAAATATTTCTTTCTTAAAACGTAGATCTAGGTTCGAATCCTTTAAGATTGAACTTGGATCTTTTTCAAAATACCCCAAAATTTTTTTTCCTAGAAACCTTAGATCTGTCTTTTATTATTCGTTTTTATTTTGCCCTTTGTTTTTTTTTTTAAAATATTAGTAGATCTATTTTAGGTTCTTTTACCGATTTATTTTTTCAAACTAGGGTTATTTTTAGTTTTTATTTTGTTTCAAATTCTGTTTTCGAACAAATAAAATATGTATATGCTTTGTTTTCGAAGTAAAGAAAAATACAAATGTGTATGTATATGAGATGATAGACCTTACTAGATTGATGGATTCTTGGTGATTGTCTTCAAACCTTCCTATTTGTAATCTCTGATTTTCTATTAATTTTTTTTTTGTATATATATATATTTGTGTATTTCAAAGAACAGTGAGGTGCTGCTAGATATAATACCTTTGTCTTTCTCTTTGCCAATCTCTGCTTGAATCTGATTCTTTGTAATTTGAATCTGTATTCGTTTTTTGTATTCAATTTTTCGTATCTTTTTTCTCTTTTTTTTTATTTACAATTTTGAAATCGGGCTTTTATAGCCGGAAAAAATTACATGGATACTGTTCTTTTTGCCTATCTTCTCTGTTGCTTCTGTTTTGTTCCTTTCCTTCCTTTTTTGCAGGTATCGCCAGAGTGGTAAGGTTTTGGGACAACACCGATGGTGGGGAAGAGTACCCTTACCACTTTGGTGCAAAGGGTAGCAGAAGGGACATCAGGGAAAGGAGGGTCTTGGGTAGAGGAGGGATCTCTTGGAGAGGAGCAGTCTCGGGCAGAGGAGCGATCAATGGTCAACCACTGAAGGGTCACATGGCTGATGTGGTGCTGATGTGGCGATGACGTTGCACTGATGTGGCGAAGCTGACGCGACTACGACGGTTAGGGTAGTCTTTTAGGGTTTTTGATTTTTTTAAAGTTTTTGGGCTTGTTGGGCTTGTATGGGTATTGGGTGTATTTGGGCCTATTAATATCAGGTCTGTTTGTAATTTTTGGATTTGTAAATGGACTTTCAAAATTAATTTAATTTCAAATTTTGGATTTTTTTTGTTGGGTTTTTATTAATTTAGCCCAGTTAAAACTGGGCCTATACAATAGTAGTATAAATAATTTAATTTTCTTGAATGAGATTCAATTTCTCCATTGAACTATCAAATGATCAATTTAAATTTTAAAATTAAAGATACTGATTTTTTTATGCTAAAGTACTAAAACCCCTAAAAATATTTAAAAGTAAATTAAGCCCCTAATTGAGATGTGTAATCAATTGAGCTCACATTATCATCACTTTTATTCACATGGATTTAATGTAAAGACATGGTTTTATAAAATAAAAGTAAATAATTAATTGAAAGTAGAATATATTAGTAAAACTTATAATTACTTTAACAACCTCCGTTGATTTATGTTGGACTTGATTTTCAGACAATATGTTTAGATAGATATTTGAACACAAGTTCAAACAAAAATACCAACAGTAAGCAAATAAGAGAATGAGAGAAATAAACTAAAAATTTTTGTTAGTGTAGCTCGGGTTTTCCTCCTTTCACCATACTAAGATCTTCAAGAGATGACACTTTAAAGAGTGCACAATCATTACACAAAAGGCATGTTTAATACAACAAGAATTCCTCAACAGAGGGCATCAACAATAACAGTAGCAACAAGATCATAACAACAACAAAAATAAAGATCTTCATTGTAGCAACAATAAGAAACCTTCATAGCTTAGAAATATCTCAACTCATCCCTCTAATTACAACAACAAGAGAAACCAAAAATAACAACTTATCAAGCTCAAACTATCCATGTCATCAGCACATCCATAATATCCCCCTTTTTGTCAAAAAGCTCAAAGCAACTTCCCCTACCACAGCGTTCTCTCAAATAAGCCCAACCAATCTTGCAAATAATCCTTTCTCAACATTACTCTTCTGAAGATAGCAATACAAAACAAAAGACTTACCACACGAACTGATTTCATAGATGAGTAGCATCAAGAAATTGTATCATGTCATACTTCTCAAACTATTCTTTCATCAGTTTGTTCAGTTGTTTGATCTCCTATTCAAACAGGAGTCCGGCCAAATTTAATCTCAAATTATTTTTCATATGAAACCTTACCAATTTGTTTGGTAAGGGATTTGATCAAATGATCAATCTGCTTATCTTGTGCATCTTGATCAATTGGAGGGAGGTTTAATAAGTAACTTCCCGTACAGAATGTTAAACTGCATGATCAATAGAATCAATAGAATAAAAAAGTATTTCATCTTGCTCATTCAAAACTTGCATAACACTATGTTTTTTAAGAGTAACCTCTTCATCACCTATCCTCAGTGCAAGTTTACCATTACCAACATAAAAAATAGCTCTAGCAGTGGCTAAAAAGGGTCGACCTAAAATCAAAAGTACCCTAACATCCTCGTCCATGTCAAGTATCACAAAATCAACAAGGAATATACATTTATCTACTTTAACAAACATATCCTCAATAATACCCCTAGGATACTTAATTGATCTGTTAACTAGTTGAATATTCACCCTAATAGGTTTTGGTTCCTCTAGACCATGTTGCTTAAACATTTTATAAGGTATTAAACTCATGTTAGCACCTAAATAAGCTAAAGTTTTCTCAATGGATAAACTACCAATAAAACAAGAGATAATAAAACTCCCTGGATCCTTAAGCTTGGCAGGTAGTTTGTTAAGGAGAATGACTGAACATTCCTGATTAAGCTCCACAATGGACAACTCCTTTAACTTCCTTTTATTTGTCAAAAGCTCCTTTAAGAATTTGCACACTTGGACATCTGCAAAAGATAAGTTAATACGCAATAGTTTAAAAAGTTCAAGAAATTTATCAAATTGTTCATTCATGTGGTCTTTCTTCAACTTTGTTGGGTATGGTATCAGTGGTTTGTATTCTCTAATCGCATCATCTACTTGCTATCCTTAACCCCATCATCTTTCTTAACAACTTATTGTTTTAGCTTCTCTTCAAGTTCCTCAGTGAGGTCCACATGACAATATACCGTGGAGTAGTTAAATTGTCATGCCATCACAAGAGATCATTGATGGAGGTCATAGGCCTTTGTTATGGACCTTTTCCCATTCAATATTTTAAAAAACATGCAAGGTTTCTAATTTCTGGTTTCAATCATGAATGATCAATATATGCATGACAAGTACATGTGACATTATTCCCTAATCTATATGGCATGCTTATCTTATATATGCATGAACATATATTCACAGTCATATAATTATCATCATGCATATCTCATAAATATAAAGCATAAAATTAAATGATCATGACCAGCCAAAGTTTCCATGATTCCATCTTAGAAAAATAAAATTTCAAAATTACAAAATTCTCCCCAAAGCATACTTTGGGTATTCAATTTTGCCACCACGAACTTTTGTTGCGGTATCGGTTTACATTTCTATCGTCATCTTTCCACCATCGTTTTCGTGTTGTTGTAGTTGCTGCTGCCGATCACCTCCATCGAATCACCACCAACCATCACCACCGGACCATTGTTGGCTTAGCTGGGTTGAGTTTGTGTCGTCTCGGTTTTTCGGTTTCACCTGGAAAATTTGAGTTACAAAGTTTTTATGTCTGTTTCTAGCCCATATATTTTATTCTGAATAAATAATAAAATAAAACCTTGCATGGAGATAATAGTCCACGATCTAAAATATACATGCTTGATAAATTAATAAATTACAATTAAATTTATAGGAATCACAATTTTGATAAAATTACTTTATCATCCATAACAATAAAATAATAACATATACTCATTTGCATACCCTAAACATGCATACAATTACAAGAATGTCACATCTTATCAAATATAATCATACATGAAGAAGATGGGGAATTTTGCTCGGTTTACAATATAAACATAGCACAACCGTAAGTCGACCTATATGATAAATTATTTTCATCATGTCCGCTAATCATGTGCTTCATATATTGAAATGGGAGACCTCAGAAAATAAAACACTTGTTATTTGACATACACATGTCAAACACATGAAAAAAAAAAAACCTCACTAACCTTCAACAAAGTTGATCTTTCTAATACTTTTGAGCTTACTATCACCTTCGAGCTCAACACTCTTAATTGCATGAGGGGCAACCTTAGGGTAAACCTTGACACCTTCAAGAATGAATGCCTTGAAAAGCTTAGTTAGTGTGACTTGGAGGTTACATCAAAACACATAAGTGGCAACACTCATTATTCTAAAATCAATTGAGACTTTTCAAGTCATTTCTTTGTGTTGAAAGAAGAGAAGAATAAATTAATGATTGAGTGAGTGTTTTGATGTGTAGGAAGATAGAGAATTAAGATAGTATTTATAGAGAGAACTAAGACAATATTTATAAATTTGAACTTAGCTAATGATTTCTTTTCGCTTTTGGTTAACAAGATGTAAGGTCAAAATTTAGTTAATGAGATTTTGGTTATGTTAGCAACAGTTAATATTTTATGATTTTGAATATTTAAGTTTGAAAGTTCTTAAACTATACTTGCAAGTGAATTCAAGCAGTGTTGAAGTTCAATTTTCAGACATTGACTTTGAACAAGCTAAAATAATAAACAACACAAAATATATCTATGCGGTTCGGTTTCATTACATCTACGAGGTCTTGCTCATAGATATAATCAACTACCTTAGCAATACGTACAACATGTGATTTCAACCTCTAACAATTCCCAAATTTGACTCCTCACTTTGGTAACTAAGATCTAAACAACTCTCCTACAAGTTTTTCCCTGAAAACTTAAGACATTAATCAAGTAACACACTTTGATTTTTCACTCAATGCATTCACAAGAAATGTTCCTTAATGAACAAGAATAAGTGCCCTCAGTTCAATTTAACAGCAATACAAGTCTCATTAATTTATAAAGAAACGAGACTTGCCAACATACTATATCAATCATAATCAATCTTCCACAAAACCAGCAAGACAATTAAGCACAAAGAATATATTCAATAAGTTCATGTAAGTGTTGAATCTTCAAGATACACCTCCAAGTTTAACCTGATTTAATCTAGTCTTGCCAAAGTTGGAAAGTTGATATCCTTAATTCAAATCCAAACCAATCTCCAAGATATGTGACTATATGCACATTGGATACAAAGATGGGCTTGCGATCGTCCAAATTATTAGCTAGAACCAAAGCCCTAATATTTTTTGCCAAGATTTTTACAAAAAATTATCTATATTTCTTATATTGGGTTTTTCTTATTTCATTTCTCAAATGTTTATCTTAATTTCTTTATTTGTTTCAAAAATACATATAAGGAATTGCCAACTTTCGAAAGAGTAAATTCCAGATTCAACTTGTTAATAATTAACTTCATGTTAATACTCATGTACAACTATATTTATTGGGAGAGAATGGAAAGGAAGCATAAAAGTAGAATGAAAACCACATAAAACAATTCTGAATTGACTATTGCAATTGTGTAACCTCCACTTGTAATGTAAATATTATACCTAGTGACGTAATTAATTCTCTTTGTAGATTGTGGGGTATAAGTCCAAATTGAAAACATATGGTTTAATCAGATTTTGCTAACGCAAAGGATATATGAAACAAATTTTGTAGTCTTTGCAAACTATATACGATGTAAAACCCAATTATTTTTGTAAGTTTATATGTTTATTTTATTTCATTACATTTATCAAAGATAATACAACTCAAACACTTTGAGTAAAATAAAAATAAAGATGATCAAATCCTGAAGACCACCGCTCTTATTAATACAACAATAGAAAGATAAATTAACATTTTAGTTGCAAGCATCGGGATTAGCCAAGAGGTAAGCTTCAATGGCCTTGTAAACTGTCTCACTCCTTTGAATGAGAGCCTTGATTTCATCTTCAGTGATTACATAGTCGCCAATGGTGTAAAATTTGATCGAGCTCTTGCAAACACTTCCCCCACTTGCAGCAGCCACAAATTGATTCTCATAGCTAATTTTCTCAAGCTTGTCCCCTAAAGGTCCGCCTTCGATCAAACTGTAACTGTATGACAAATTGTTTTCATCATGTCCTCCAATCATGTGCTTTATATATTGAAATGGAAGACCTGAGGAAATAAAATACTTGTTATCCGACATACTCGTGTCAAACACGTACAGAAGAAAAAAAAAATGAAAGAAGGTGAAAATTAAAGAACTAACCTTCAACAAAGGTGATTTTTACAATACTTCCAGGCTTACCATCACCTTGGAGCTCAACACTCTTAATTGCATGAGGGGCAGCCTTGGGGTAAACCTTGGCACCTTCAAGAACAAACGCCTTGAAAAGCCTGACCGGGGCGATTGGGGAGGTTACCTCGAACTCATAAGTTACAACACCCATTATTCTAAAACAATTTCAAGTATTTTCTTTGAGCTGAAAGAAGAGAAGAAGAAATGGATGAGTGAGTCAGTGTTTTGATGTGTGGGAAGCTACAAAACTAGTATAGTATTTATAGACTGAACTTGAAGATTAGGAACTTGATTATTTCAATTTTTTATTGGATTTATATCCAATATTGTTATTAATTTTTTTTAGTCGAAAAAAGCATCCTAGATATGTCCAAGTAAATTTCCAATTTATGACTTCAAATATATATATATATATATATATATATAAAGGAAAATGGTGATATAAGTATTAAGTGTTACAGGAATTGATGAAAAGTAGTAAGTTGGAGGTCAAAGAAATCAACTGATCCAAGAAGCTGTACATGAAGCATCAACTAGTCCTATAATTCTATCCCTATTTAATATTAATAATTTACTTCATATCGAGAAATAATAATTCAAATTCACTACTCTAGAACGTCAAAAACATTTCAGTATATAAATGTCGATCCAATTTCTTGTTTGGAAAAATAATGATTTGGTATTATTCCTATTTTTAAATTAATTTCATTATCATTTTCACAAAATCGAACCCATAAAATGTCTGAATACAAATATGAACAAAACAATATATAATAGATCGTCTATTTAGTATTACTCTTTTTCTAGAAGGAAACTGAAGGTATTGTATGGAACAAAATATTAGAAATTTATATTTGTATATTCAATTGGGAAAAAAAACATTTCTAGATAAGTCCAAGTCTTCCTAAGGGTGCTCATTAAAGGTTGCAGCCGCACTAGCGAGAGTACATAGATTAGAGTTTAGGACTTTCTCCATCTTTTTCAAGTGAATTAAGAGACTTGTCGAGACTATAATTTTTTGAATATATTGGTGTGATTATATGGTAGTATTTGTTTATACTTTTTTAATCTTTTGACAAGGCACATATACCTTATCACACACAATTGTTCGAATTCGGGTCTTTTAAGATTAATATCATCCTCTTTACTATTGGAGTCACTCATTGGGTTCGATTTTTATTTTTTTTAAGTATACTTATCCTCATAGTCAATGGTGGAGCCTAGAAGAGGCCCAGGGAGGTCATGAACCCCCAAAAGTTTAAAAGTTTTATAATTTAGTCATTTGTAGATATATTATGGCCTTCCCAAAAATATAAGTAGTCTTCCCTCAAAATTTAAGATTTTTGTAATTTCCCAAAAATATTGTTTCTTTTGGATTGATTGTTTTAATGTTTAAATCAATTGTCATGTTGAAATACTGCTTCTTTTAAATCGACTGTTATAGTGAAATATTGCTTCTTCTTCTTTTGAATCGATTGTTTATATGTTTAAATCGATTGTTATGTAGCACATTTAATTTTAGTTTACCCTCCAAGACTAACATCCCAACTCCGTCACTGCTCACGGTATGCCATGTGTCATCTTTACATTACTCTCGTCAACCACACCAGCATCCGTTAACAATCAAATCGACTAATGTTTGTTTTTATAATTCAAATTCAACACATAATTTTAGTCCTTATACATATCATTTAATAAAATGTTATCTTCTCCTTTCTATATCGTTGTGCTGCGCTTTATGACTATGCATTCTCTTTTCATTTCCAAACCGTTGGCTAATTGAAAATAATGTTCCACTGATTAACTGGTGGTACTCTTCAACTTTGTCGTGACCTCTGTTCTTTTTTTCTTATGCAAATCTCTTGTTTTCAAAATCTAGTTAATTGATAACCACCCTTCTTTTGTGGATATTCTGTGTGCGGACTCACTTCTTGTGTTTATGCCTCGTCTGGATCACTCACTTCGCTGTCTAGCTGTCTGCAGCATTTAGAAAAGAGTGTGTGAGCTCTTTCCAGCTCAGTAAATGTACAGAGAAAAAGAAACCATATAGCACGCACATAAACATGCATTAAAACAAGAGCTTTATCAAGGTTACTGTTCTGCGAACTTGGGTTCGCCGTATTTACGCGAAACCTGGTTCGCTAATACCTCTGTCAGTCAAAATAAACAGTAAAACATTATATTTTGGAAAACATACATTCACCTGTTTGCGAATTGGGTTCGCCAAATTTACGCGAAGTCTAGCTCGCGGTAGCACACTGTCTGTTAATATAAAACAGAAAAACATAATATTCTGGAAAACACAATCTTAAATTCTTTTTTGTTGGATAAACGGATCTCCTTATAGCTTTTCACTTTGACTCAAACAGTCTAAAACATTCCATAAGTGTAGCATTAAGCTAACACTCTACATCACATCAGTATATCTCATTGAATAGAGCTTAGCTCATCATTCCCTTATTTCTCTTAACCTGTCACAGGGTCTCTCGCCCAAATCACAGAACACAAAAGTGAGTATTCACAATCTTATGGCATGCCATTATATCCAATGGCCATAAAAGATTATAGTGTCAAAAACATTTACTTAAACGTAAAGCATGCAATTCTTGAGGAGCTCGCAAAACACTGTTCATGTCCAGCTTGCAGTATAGAGCTCGTAAATTATTGTTCATGTGATCAAACTTTTAAGCATAATCACAAATCAGATATTTAGAGAAGGCTTACTCTCGAAACTTAAGATAAATCCCTAAGCTCCTGGTTAACAGTACGGTTAGTACATACAAGCAACGATCCCTGAACACTCACCAGTTCACTGAAAGCTTTAAACAAGCAGGTTCGCAACTTCAAATATACACAAGTCACTAACAGTCGAAGCAAATTAAAACACATTCATAAACACAAGCGAGCCCAGGTTCTTACATAGCGAACCTAGTTTTCTATGTTGCGAACTTCTAAAACTACTTCTAGTTATCTAATGCAATCTAAAAACGGAGGCTTAACTTGAATCTTGTAAGGAAAACAGACTTGGTTTCTGATTTGCAAGAAGTCGACAGAAAACAGAGAGAAAGAATTCAATGAAGGTTTGGCTAATAAAGGGGCTTTGGTATTTTATCATATGTAACATGAATCTTTACGTCTTATCTTGGGTTCTTATGTTATTCTAGTTTATTTTATCAAATATTTTTCTTTATTTATTTCAAAAATACATATATAGAATCGCATAATTTCAAAAATAGTAAATTCCTGATTGAGCTTGTTGATAATTAACTTCCTATTATTTTAGTCATGTACAACTGGGAGAGAAATGAAAGGAAGCATAAAACTAGAGGGAAGACCCCATAAAATGATTTGCAATTGATAGTTGCAGTTGTGTGACTTCGATTCGTAATTGAAATATTATACATAGTGTCGTACGTAATTCTCTTTGTAGATTGTGGCTATAATTCAAAGCTGAAAACATATGGCTACTTAATTGTATTATTTCTATTCGATTTTAAATACAAATTCAATTACCAAAAACAAATTTGTTAACCTCGAGATTTCGTTAACACAGTGGATGTATGAAAGAAAATTTGTAGAATCTTTGCAAAATATGTACCGGGTAAAACCCAGTTATTTTTGCAAGTTTTTATGTTTATTTTATTTCATTATATATATAAGAAAATAATATAACTCAAATTCTTTGAGTCTAATAAAGATAAAGATGATCAAATCCTGAAGATCATCGCTCTTATTAATATAACAATGGAAAGATAAATTAATATCTTAGTTGCAAGCATCGGGATTAGCCAAGAGGTAAGCTTCAATGGCCTTGCAAACTATCTCACTCCTTTGAATGAGAGCCTTGATTTCATTTTCAGTGATGGAGGTTACCTAAAACTCATAAGTGACATTATTCAAGTCTTTTCTTTATGTTGAAAGAAGTGAAGAAGAAATTGATGATTGAGTGAGTGTGTTGATGTGTGGGAAGACAGAGAACTAAGTATTTATGAAGTTGAACTTAGCTCTCTCATTTTGATGATTTTATGTATGTTATAGCTTGATATTATATTATATTAAAAAACATCACCTTAATTTTAATATTTTCATTCGAGTTTCCTATTTTTAAATATATTGATGTGATTTAATTTAAATTTTAGCGTTAATTTATGAAAGTTAATTTATTTAACTCTAAAACTCGAATTAAAAATTAAAAAGTTAAAACTACAACCTTTAAGTGCCAAAATATATAATTTTTGTAAAAATAAGTACCATTATACCAAAAAAAAAAACACAGATATCACATTAGAAAAAGTGTCTTTATGGTATGCTTTAAGTTAGGGGTGACCATTCGATCGAATCGAGTCGATCGAAATTTTTTTGAGTTAATCGAGTTGATGAGTCTTATTTTATCATCCTAACTCGAGTTAAAATTTTTTTGAACTGAGTCGAGTAAAATGAAATTCGAATCAAATTGAATTGCGTAACCTTCAATTAAAATCTTGTTACAATATAATAAATTTTTTTAAATTACTATAATTCTTTTAAAATATAAAATTTGGAATTTTTATAAATATTTAGAAATTTAAAAATTAACTAATGAATATGACAAAGAACAAAATACGAAAATAATTGAGTAAAAACTAAGAAGCAAAACAATACTCATGAAATAATTCACCTAGATTTTATCTGTCACTATCAATCTAAATTACAAAATTTCTTTATTTAGTATTTGATCCGTAAAAATCCCTAAATTATACTAATATCTCTTTCGAGAATAAGAGCAACTGACTCTATATTGATTAATTGAAAAAATTTCTAAATAAAATCCCTATTATCGCATTAACTCATTATATGGATTCCCCTATTAGATTTTACTCTTGTCCGATAGATTTATGCCGTCCAATTTCTAAAATTGTATGCAACTCCAGTTAATTACGTAATATCTAATCTTAAACAAGGTTTATTCATTCTTTGATTAAAGCACATCAAACACGAATCAATAATCTAGAAATATCAAACCAATAATTAAACACATATATTTGAGAATAAGATCTAAGTATTTATTGCGTAAAATAAAAATCAAAAGACAGAATACATTATAAGGTTCATCTTCCCTAAATATTTAGAAAATTAGTTCATGCTTGAAAATAAAAACATCTAAAACACAATATAACCAAAATAAATAAAAAAACTCATGATAATCTCCTAAGAAATCAACTGAGAACATTCAATTTTGATTGAAATCTGCTTCAAAATCGATTTCAATGGTGTTTTTCGAATCATTTTATTGAGTATTCCATGACAACTCACTCCTATCTTCTTATTTTTGTCATAAATATGTCTTAAAAAACCTCAAAAGAATATAATAAAGATTTGAACACAAGTTAATCCTGAGATAAACACTTAATCACCAAATCATGACTTAAATTCTGAAAAAAAAAATGTAGCTGAATATAATAATAGTATTGTTAAAATAGAATAATAATAATAATAATAATAGAGTAATTTATTGTAATTATCAGTGATACAAGTTCTATTTTATCATATTAATTCAATTTGAAATTTTTTCGAATTGAGTAAAATCAATTCGAGTGAAATTGTTTAAGTTAAAAAAATTAAACATGTCAAATAAAAATTAGCTCCTATCTGGTGCTTCATATATTGGAATGGAAGACGTAAACAAATAAATACTTGTTATCCAACATACTCATGTTCAATTTCTCAATGTCAAACCTTGTTGTTTTCATCTCCGTATGGGTTGATATGCGAAAACAGAACTAGCTTCGATACTGCTTGTTGGGGTTTGACTCAATTAAGTAACCAACAAGTAAAAATAGCGGAAGAAATTGAGAAATTGAACACACAAATTTAACGTGAAAAACCTCCTCCAAAGAGTATAAAAAACCATGGACAAATATAATTTTACTATAATAAAAATAGCGGAAGAAATTGAGAAATTGAACACACAAATTTAACATGAAAAACCCCCTCCAAAGAGTATAAAAAACCATGGACAAATATAATTTTACTATAATGACAAAAAAACAAATAGTACAAAATATGGATATAAAAACTAAACCCTGAAATACGAAAACAAAGAACCCTCAAGATTAAACACAAAATTCTCTAAAAGTGTTATGAGTGAGTTATAATCTTTAATGAGTATAATTTCTAAGGTTGTAAAAGAACCTATTTATAGGCTAAATTCGTAGGTCTAAATATAATAAAATAATCTAGACTAATCAAAGTTTGATTAAAAACAAATAAATAGAATTTAACTATAAGATTATAACTCAAATTTGATTGAAATACATGGCATACTCAACAGATATGATTTATGTTCCCCAATGTACACTAAATTATACACACTTAAGAAAGGGAGAAATTGGAATGATTGAAAACAAAGGCTAAAAGCCTTTTTATAGGAAAAAAAAAGACGAAGGAATTTTTGGATTGGTGGTGTTAGGCTAAGTTAAAAAAGAAGAAGCAAAAATCGATAAACTAAATCTAATCGATATGAATAAATCTAGTTCGGTTGTTTCAATTTTACCTTTAAATTCGATTATATTGATTTTACATTTAAATTTGGTTCGATTATTTCTCTTATAGTAAAATTTCCAATTTATTCGGTTTTACCTATTGGCTAATCTTGAAACCTACATCTAGGATATAGGTTGCTTTGAATTCTCATGCTTGGTTTTAAAGAGTGGTCATTGCTTTTAATGGTGTGTCTTTGATATTTGTTTTTTCCTCTTAAAACCTAAATTGTCTTATGATTATTTTAATAAGAGCGATGGTGGTAATTGAGCTTTGATCATCTTTATTCTCATTACAGTCAAACAATTTGGGTTGTATCATATTTGACATTTACTGAAATAAAATAAACATATAAACTCACAAACAAAAAAAGTTCTATTATTGATGAGTGAAAATTTACAATGCAAGTTAAGGGTATGCATTTAGTCGGTTTGGTCGATTTAATTATTTTATGACAATAATTGAATAAATAAAAAATTTATTGCAAGTGAATTTATTAAACCAAACTTAAAGGTAAAACTGAAACAACTGAACTGAATTTAGTTGGTTTGAAAGTGGAACAAACACACCGACATAAACAATTAGGAATATTTGGATTAGTGGTGTTCAACTATGTTAAAAAAAAGCAAAAATCGATAAATGAAGTCTAATCGAACTGACTAAATTCATTTCGGTTGTTTCAGTTTTACTTGTAAGTTTGATTATTTTGATTTTACCTTTAAATTTGGTTCAATTAATTCACTTACAGTAAAATTTTTGATTTATTCGATTATTGTCATAAAATAATTAAATCGACCAAATCGATCAAATGCACACCCCTAATTTGCATTGTGAATTTTCACACCTTTTTTGTTTGTGAGTGTCGAAGCCATCCTTTTTTGAAAAACGACGAGTTTTGAAAATCATTTTAAAATCGAAAAATAATGGGAGTCGTCACCAATCCTTTATTCAGTGTGATTGGATCACCACAAAACGTTTCAAAAAACTGTTTTGAAAACTTGCACGTCTTCGAAATCCAGAAAAATAGGTTCGAGAGTCGATTACGCATGAGGAACGATTAGCACACTCATATGCCCAAAATTGGTACTGTATTGATTATTTTCGGGTCTTAATTTGTAACATATAAAAGATCGAATAAAGTTTAAAACACAATCCCTGAATGCATGAGTTAAGTTTAAAAGAAATCGGGTTTGTTTGGAAATCTCGCTTATTTCAAAGTGATCGAGGAAGAAAGTTACGTCAGTGAGTTAGGATACGACATTTCAAGATCCAGAAATGACGAGCTTTCCTTTGTAAAACCCTTTTTATTTTTTATTTTGGGAAAAAGATATTCGATTATCTCGATTTGAAGAAAGGTTGCACCTAGTAAGTTAAGGCACAATATTTCAGAATCGAAGATAAAGAAACATTGCCTCGATTAAGGGTATTTTATTATTTCGATTTGAAGAAAAATTGCACCTAGTAAGTTAAGGCACAAATTTTCGAAACTCGAAATAAAAGAATATTACCTCGATTTTAAAGTCTTTATGAAAAACAATTTTGAAAACAAACATGCGAGTTTAATATGAATAAGCAGTTAATAATGGATATTAAATAATGCGAAGTAAGATAAAAAAAAAGATAAATGATATGCAAAAAATAAAAAATGCAAAATACGAGTGCATAATAATTTAAAATTAAATGCAAATATTGATGAGAAAGAAGAATGATGCAATCGGAGCTGAAAATGAGGCTTTTCAGATACCCGGGGGTAAAATGGTAATTTTGGATTCTCGGGGGCGAATTGGCAATTTTGGGAAAATTTAGAGTTAAAAATGGAGTTTTTAGACACTCGGGGGTAAAAGGGTAATTTTGAGAGTTTCGAGGTTGAAAATGGAGTTTTTGGACATTCGGGGGCAAAATGGTAATTTTTGAAAGTTTCGGGGTCAAAAATGAAATTTTTGGAAGTTAGGAGGTAAAAATTGGACTTTTGGAAGTTTCGGGTTAAAATGGAATTTTTGGAAGTTTGGGGGAAAAATGGAACTTTTCGAAGTTTCGGTGTCAAAAATAGAATTTTTGGAAGGTCGAGGGTAAAAATGGAATTTTTGGAAGTTCGAGGGTAAAAATGGAATTTTTGGAAGTTTAGGGGTAAAAATGGGATTTTTTGAAGCTTCGAGGTAAAAAATGGAATTTTTGGAAGTTTCGGGACCTTCTGGGCAATAAAACCAAAATTAGGTGACACGTGGCAGCCCCTCAAGCATCTTGAAGTCAAAGGACTAGTTTGAAAACCATGGAAAATTTTTGGGTCAATTTTGTAATTAAATAGATTGATTTAAGGATTAAATTGAAATAAATTAAATGTAAAAGGGACAATTTACAGAAATAAACCAAAATCATAACACGTGACAGCTCCTAGTGTTTTCAAAGGGTCCAAGGATTAAATTGAAAAGTATTAAAAATTATTGGGCCAAATTAAAATTAATTAAAAATACAAAATGGGCTAAATTGAAACAATCAAAAAATACGAAAGGACCAAATGCATAAATAGCCCATTTCTTAAAAACACGCGGATCCTAGGTCGGGTTGGGTCGGATTCGGGTTGGTCCTGGGTTAAAAGCATGAAATAGTGTCGTTTTGGGGCTTAAGAGCCTAGACCAAAATGACGCCGTTTTGATCTATTATATAAGGCACTTAAGCCTCTTTTTTTTCATTCTTTCCTGTTCCTTTTTCAAAAAAAAAAAACAAATCCTCTCAAAATCCTCTCCCCCCTCCATGGCCGGCCATGGCTTCGACCTAACGTCCCGTCGTCGTCCGCCGTACGTTGCAGCCACGCGCCACCGCATGGTCACTGCATGCCCAGTTATCACCCTCCGACTACGCGCCGATCACGCGCCTCCAAATGCGGTTTTCGAAGGTGAAATGCCCCTTTCCTTTTTCTTTCCTTTTGTTTCCTAAACCCAGATCTGGATTTTTAGTCCAGATCTTAAACGTTAATTCATCCTCTTTTTTTAAAAACACTTTTAAACTTCTCTTTTAAAACCCACTTCTTTTATTCATTTGTTTTCGGTTCTGTTAATTCCCACTTTAAAAAAAAAATTAAAAACGGTTCTGGGTTAAAAGCATGAAATAGTGCCGTTTTGGGGCTTAAGAGCCTAGACCAAAATGACGCCGTTTTGATCTATTATATAAGGCACTTAAGCCTCTCTTTTTTCATTCTTTCCTGTTCCTTTTTCAAAAAAAAAAACAAATCCTCTCAAAATCCTCTCCCCCCTCCATGGCCGGCCATGGCTTCGACCTAACGTCCCGTCGTTGTCCGCCGTACGTTGCAGCCACGCGCCACCGCATGGTCACTGCGTGCCCATTTATCACCCTCCGACTACGCGCCGGTCACGCGCCTCCAAATGCGGTTTTCGAAGGTGAAATGCCCCTTTCCTTTTTCTTTCCTTTTGTTTCCTAAACCCAGATCTGGATTTTTAGTCCAGATCTTGAACGTTAATTCATCCTCTTTTTTTAAAAACACTTTTAAACTTCTCTTTTAAAACCCACTTCTTTTATTCATTTGTTTTCGGTTCTGTTAATTCCCACTTTAAAAAAAAAATTAAAAACGGTTCTCTATTTCCTCGCAGATCCACATTTGACAGGGTTCGGACGATGTTGGGCAGGGCTTCAGCGGAGGCTTCGGCGACGGCAACGCGGATCAGGGGAGTGACTTCTGACCTTTTGTTTTCCTTTTTTCTTATTAATGTTTTTATTAAAAAAAATACTTATTATTATTATTAATATTTATTAATGTCATTTATTACTATCCTTAATTATATCCATTATTATATTTATTAAATAGTTGTTATTATTAATATTATTTATTATTGATTCGTTTAATGCATTTAGTAAAATCGAAAATAATGATAAATGGTAGCAGTCTGTCATTGAACGTGTATTAATGTATGGAATAAATATAAAATATTTAAGACTTAATTATAATAATGAACGTATATTGGGATTTACCTGAACGATTTAAATGCCCTGAACTTTGAATCTGCTTTTGTTGCCTTGTGAATCTGTTTTCAAGTACGCTGTATATTGCCTTCGAATGTTCAACAGTCAACTCCTTTGTGTATTGCACTTTTGGTGAACTTCTCTTGTATTGATTTCTCAAAAGGGTTCGTCACCCATTACAAATTTTGAAACTGGTTTTTATAACCACTGTTTCAATGATGATTATTTGTTGTTTTACAATTTAATGTCTGTCTTCTTTTCCTTTTGCAGGTTCGGCGGTGGAGGCTTGTAGCAGTGGCGGTGGTAGTCCCAACTGCCACTGGTTGCAAGTTGAGTCTGGTGGCACTGTCAGTGCTGACGTGGCAGGCCCTGGTTGGCTGGGATGGAAGGTGGCTGGTAGCAACTTACTGCCATGCTTTGACTTGTGAATTTGGGTTAGAGATGTAATTTGGGTTTGGGGTGTAATTTGTTTATTTGGGCTTAGGTTTTGGGTCTATATTTGATTGGGCCAAATTGGGTCTAAGGTTTGTAATTTGGGCTTTGTTTTTGGACTTTTAATTAAGTTTTAAATTCATTTAAATTTTAATTAAATTTAAATTTAAAGCAAATTTAAATTTAAAAGATAAATTTAAATTTAAAAATAAATTTGAATCAATTTAAACCCAATAAAAGGCTCAACCCAACCCACGGGCCTTGGTTAAAATTGGGCTTCAACAACTGCCCCTCTTTGCTCGTTGCTGTGTAACAGGAATTGAGCAAAGACCCAAAAGGATGCCCAATTTTGTTAGGTCTCATCTCTTTGACTTTCTTTCTTTAATTGGTCCACCCTTCATTTTATTTACCGTTTGAGTTTGCTGCATCTACCTTTGCATCTTATTTATCATGACTCCATCTTGCCCTAAGGTAATCTTCAAAAAGACAAAATTTGCTACTGTAATTTCACCCCATTCCTTTCAAGGGAATTGAAATTCATCACCGTAGTCTTTAAGTTTGGTTTCATTGACTTGGCCTTCTTCTCAGTATCTCATTAGCAAGACGACCATTTAACTTGTTTTGATCCACTTCTCTGTATTTCATTAGGGAGATGGTTTTGGTTCACCTCCTCGTATTTCATCAGGAAGCTAACCTTGTATTGCTTCGACTTGCTTCTCAGTGTCTCATCAAGAAGCTGGGGTTCGAAGATTTGCTCACATCGAGTGTGGGTTTGATTTTGGTCTTCTTCTCAGTGTCTCGTCAGGAAGATGACAGCATCGTTTCTTTCAATTCGCTTCTCTGTATCTCATCAGGAAGACGAATTTGGTCCACTTCTCAGTATCTCATTAGGAAGCTAACCTTTTACTGCTTCACACTGCTTCTCAGTATCTCATTAGGAAGCTGGGATTCGAAGATTTGCACACATAGGGCGTGGGTTTGATTTGGTCTTCTTCTCAGTATCTCATCAGGAAGATGACCGCGTCGTTTGTTTCAATTCGCTTCTCTGTATCTCATCAGGAAGACGAATTTGGTCCACTTCTCAGTATCTCATCAGTAAGCTAACCTTTTATTGCTTCGCCCTGTTTCTCAATATCTCATCAGGAAGCTGGGATTCGAAGATTTGCTCACATCGGGCATGGGTTTGATTTGGTCTTCTTCTCAGTAACTTATCAGGAAGATGACCGCGTCGCTGTTTGTGGATAATGCAATCTGCCCCGTGATCAGGGTAAGATTTTGGAGTCCTGCTCCTTTTCAACTTTTCCTTGGTGATCTTAATGATTCATCTCGCCATGTGGCGGGGATGTGACCTGTGAAATATGCTCTTATGGGTCTCTATGTAGGCCCAAATTAGAAAGTCATGATTTAGAATGAATTAAATGCTCCTAACTTGCATGAATGTGTATGATGAATATCATATTTATTTATTATTATTCAGGTCGACATGGTCTGTCGCCCGTCCAAATTCTGTCTTTGATGTGTTGCTCCATCTTTTCTAGGTTGTTCTGGAACTGCTTGTTTTAAGTTTGTCTTCCAATTGGTGGTCTTGTTTCGGATTTCTTGTAATTTCTGAAAACTCCAGAATAATGCTCATAAATTTTTGTATGATTTATTAGTTCATTACCCGTTATTTAGATGCGAAATGCTTGGACAAAATTGTGTAGAAACAAAGTTGTATTTCGAAAATTCTATAAAAAAGAGGATCAAAGGAAACAATCATTAGTAGAAAATTTCCAAGTATACAATAAAGAGTAATTAGTTGCCCCAAATATCGCAAAATGAGCTACTTTGCGCCAACTTGCTCGGGAATCATTCCTAGCTCAAATGTGTGTCTAGAAGATCTAGGGTGCTTTGTTGATGTTTCAAGTTGTAACCTTTCTCCATCTCGTCGACCAATTCTTGGATCTGAGCCGCCCTTTGCGGGTTTTCAACTCAAAATTTCCTTGGTTCCAGGATGCCCTTTGCGGGTTTTCATCTCAATTCCCCTTTTGTTTTTAGGCGAAGTATTTTTTCACCGAGTTTGAATTGAAGGGGTTGTACAGATCCTTGCCGTCCATTTTTGTTAGGATGATAGCTCCTCCTGAGAAAGTTTTCTTTACCACATAAGGTCCTTCCTAATTGGGCATCCATTTTCCACGGAAATCTTTATGTATGAGAAGTATCTTTTTCAAAACTAGATCTGCCTCATAGAATTCTCTGGGACGAACCTTTTTGTCGTAAGCTCGCATCATTCTTTTCTGGTACATCTGGGCATGGCGAATGGCTTTTAACCTCTTTTCCTCGATTAAATTCAACTGGTCATATCAAGCTTGGATCCATTCAGCCTCGTTTAGTTGAAGCTCGATTAAGACTCGAAGGGAAGGTATTTCAACCTCGATGGGCAAGACTGCTTTCATACCATATGCCAATGAGAATGGTGTTGCCCCAGTAGAAGTACTGACTGAAGTTCTGTAGGCAAAGAGGGCAAATGGTAGTTTTTCGTGCCAGTCTTTGTAAGTCTCAATCATTTTTGCCACGATCTTGATATTCTTATTAGCTTCCTCCACAACTCCATTCATTTTTGGGCGGCAGGGAGAAGAATTATGATTCTTGATTTTGAACTGTTCGCAAACTTCTACTATCGTGCTATTGTTCAAATTCAAGACATTGTCAGATATGATCCTTTCAGGCATCCCGTATCGGTAAATAATTTCTTTTTTCAGGAACTTGCTAACTGCAGACTTGGTAACATTTGCATATGAGGTTGCCTCTACCTATTTAGTGAAGTAGTCAATTACCACAAAGATGAATCTATGGTCATTGGAAGCCTTTGGAGAAATTGGCCCGATAACATCCATGTCCCACATAGAGAAAGGCCAAGGAGAGGTCATGACATGAAGGTGTGATGGAGGTACATGAATCTTGTCTCCATAGATTTGGCACTTGTGGCACTTCTTGGCTTAATTGATGCAATCGCCCTCCATGGTAGACCAGTAATACCCAAATCTCATTATTTACCGGGCCATCGTGAAATCGTTGGCGTGTGTCCCACAAATGCTTTCGTGAACTTCTTTTAAGATCTTCTTAGCTTCAATTCCGTCGACACATCTCAGCAACACTTGATCTTTTCTCCTCTTGTACAAGATTTCCCCGTCTAGGACATATTCACTGGCCAATCTTCTTAATGTTCTCTTTTCATTTTCTGAGGCTTGCTCGGGGTACTTCCGATCTCTTACAAATTGAAGAATATTCTGGTACGATGGGCGATCATCATTTTCTTCTTCTTCCTCTGCCTCAATATCACAACAATGAGTAGGAGCTTCATAAATACTCATATGAATGGGCTTTACATCTTCTTTTCTACTCACCTTAATCATCGAGGCTAAAGTGGCAAGAGCATCGGCCATCTGGTTTTTTTCTCGTGGGAGATAACGGAATGTGACGTCATCGAACTCCGTGATAAACTCGAGGACCAATCTGTGGTAATCCACTAACTTAGAATCCCTAGTTTCCCATTCTCCTTTGAGTTGGTATATTACTAGTGTGGAGTCTCCATAAATCTCCAAAATTTTGATTCCTCGCTCTATGGTCGCACGGATTCCCAAGATACATGCTTCGTATTCAGCCATATTGTTTGTGCAATAAAAATCAAGTTTGCTGGTAAAAGGGTAGTGCTCTCCTTCGGGTGATACCAAAACTGCCCCGACCCCATTACCTGTGGCATTTAAAGCTCCGTCAAAGTTCAATTTCCAAGGTCATTCTACCGTGATTGCCCCTTCAGTAGTCGCAACATACATTAAATCCTTATTCGGGAAATCAAAGTTTATCGGCTCATAGTCCTCTAAAGCCCTACTGGCCGGGAAGTCTACTATCACACTCCCTTTTACTGCTTTCTGATTGACGTAGACTATGTCTAATTTCAAGAGCAAGATTTACCATCGAGCCAATCTCCCATTCAATGCAGCTGACTCCATCAGGTACTTTAAAGGATCTAATTTCGAGATCAACCAAGTGGTATGGTATAACATGTATTGTCTTAATCTACGTGTAGTCTAGACTAGTGCACAACATAATTTCTCAATTGGCGAATATCGTGTCTCGCAATCGGTGAATTTCTTGCTGAGATAATATATCACCCTTTCCTTCTTTTCGGATTCATCGTGTTGGCCTAGTACGCATCCCATGGAATTTTCAAAGAATGTCAAGTACATGATCAATGGCTTATTAGGAATTAGAGGTACCAATATGGGAGCTTTGGATAAATAATCTTTGACCTTGTTAAAGGTTTCTTGACATTCATCATCCCATACACCCGAGTTGCACTTTCTAAGCAGAAAGAAGATAGGATCGCATTTCTCAGTCAACTGTGAAATGAATCGAGCAATGTAATTTAGTCTTCCTAAGAACCCCCGAACTTCTTTTTGCGTGTTGGGTGGTGGTAGCTCCTGTATGGCTTTGACTTTTTTCGGGTCAATTTAAATTCCTCTTTTGCTGACTACAAAGCCTAACAATTTTCTTGATATGGCCTCGAAAGTGCATTTTGCTAGGTTTAGCTTTAATTGATATTTCTTGAGCCTTCCAAATAACTTTCTCAGGATTCTCACATGTTCTTCCTCCGTTTGGGATTTCGCGATCATGTCATCGATGTAAACTTCAATCTCCTTATGCATCATGTCGTGCAACAGGGTCACCATGGCCCTTTGATAAGTTGCCCATGCGTTTTTGAGTCCGAAGGGCATCACCTTGTAGCAAAATGTTCCCCATAACGTGACAAATGTGTTTTTGATCATATCCTCAGGGTCCATCCTTATCTGATTATACCCAGAGAAACCATCCATAAAGGAAAACAGAGAATGTCCTGTCGTGTTATCGACTAAAGTGTCGATATGGGGTAAGGGAAAATTATCCTTTGGGCTAGCTTTATTTAAATCTCCATAGTCCACACACATGCGCATCTTTCCGTCTTTTTTACGAACGGGGACTATATTAGCTACCCATTCAGAGTATTTAACTACCTGGAGAAAACTGGCGTCGAATTGTTTCTTGACTTCTTCTTTTATTTTTAACAACACATCCGGTCTCATCCTTCGTAGTTTTTGCTGCACGGGTCTGCTTTCTTCCTTTATAGGGAGTTTGTGCACCACAATGTCAGTGCTCAAGCCGGGCATATCTTGGTAAGACCATGCGAAGATATCTTGGAATTCTTGAAGCAACTCGATAAGATTCCTTTTGGTTTCTACAGAGATGCTTGTCCCAATTTTCACCTCTTTCTTTTCATCTTCGTGCCCCAGATTAATAACTTCCACTAGGTTCGAATGAGGCAGGATATGTTTTCCTTCCTGTTCCATCATTCTTAACAGATCCGGAGGTAGATTACAATCTTAATTATCTTCAAGGTCTTAAAGCTCTTCCAAACACGTATCTTGCTCGAAGTGAGGTTCTAAGTTAGCGTCAGGGTTGCTCATATTATTGATATTCGAGGATCTATCAAAGGATGAAAGGAAGGTCCAAAGAGCAAAATAAATTTACGAAAGAATGATTATGTGGTATGTATGAGTATGTATGTATTAAAGAATAATTAATCTTGTTTATTGGATATATACGAAAGGTTTATTAAGCTGAATTAAGAAATGAAAGAATAATTGTGGAGAACAATATGATATGGAAAGTTCATTTCATTCAAAATAACTGAATAATGACCATGAGCCCTTTTACGAAAAGATCCATATTGCTTTCGAGCCTAAAGTAATAGGTGTTTTCGAGCCTAAAGCAATAGGTGTTTTCGAGCATTACTCTGAGGAAATCTTAAAAATTACAGGGAGTTCCTTCACGGTCCAATTATTCAAGGTGCTTCCAGGTGTACATGGACCAATTCTTGATGGATTCTCTTCCTTTCCTTCATTTGATATAGCATTAATGCCTAGACCTTTCATGATGCCCCCTTTGGTTCCAATCGTCACTCGCTCTTTTTCCTGCTGGTTGATCACCCCTCCTGAGACAAAAGTCTCATAGATGTGCAGGAAGACCATGGGTTCCCACGAGATGTCCTTTCCAGACAGTCTGTCCCTCCTTCTTTCTTGCCTTTTCTCAAGCTCCTTCCTCTTTTGTCTTGCGTCCGGCTTGTACCCCAGGCCATAACGATCCCGCTTTTCTATTAGCATCGGTACATTAACTCTTCCTTGGAGGTATTTTCCCAATCATTTCCCAAGTATAGCTCCCTTTCCGACTGTTAATTGCAAGTCCATCCTGGTGGTTGATGATATTGTTGGCACAGGTATCTTGCTCCCTTCCGAAATGAAAGTTGCATTGACAAACTCTAGTGAGCGGAACGAGCACTCCACAGCCTCCTCGTCTATTCCCACGTAGGGTGAATCGCTCGTTATGGACGCAATTATTTCCTCCTCAGCATTAATCGTGATTAGCAGCCCTTCATTTATTAGCTTCACTTTCTGGTGCAAAGAGGAAGGTACTACCCTAGCTGAGTGAATCCACGGTCTTCCCAGCAGACAGTTATAAGTGGGCCTAATATTCATCACTAGCAAATTCACTTCGTATGTATTCGGCCCAATTTGAAGAGGTATTTCGATCCTTCCCATTACCTTCCTTTCTGTCCCGTAAAATGCTCTCACTATGTTATTATATCCTTTCATGTGAGAGTTATTAATTGGTAATCTTTGCAGTATAGCTACCGGTAGCACATTTAGGGCTGAATTATTGTCTATGAGTACTCCAGGTAGCGTGTACCCTTTACAACGGGTAGTTATGTGTAGAGCCTTGGTGGACCCTATTCCTCCCGTCGGTATTTCATCATCACTGAAGAAAATGAAGTTATCAACACTTACGTTATTGAGCAATCGATCTAGCTTACTAACGGATATGTCATTTGCTACATATGTTTCGTCAGCACCTTCATTAGTGCGTTTCGATGGGCTTCCGAGCTTAAGAGTAATGACAGGATCGATATCTGAGCAGGCTGTTTGTATAGTTGTTCTACTACACTATATTCACTTTGCCTTAAAAACTTTAAAAACTCCTTCGCCTCATTCACAGATACAGGCTCGTTCGTGCGTACTATGGGCTTGCTAGTTATTTCTTCCTCAAGCTCACACCTTATTGTCTTCCCTTTACTGACCTCTTTTTCTTTATTTACAGGGTCATAATTTTTACCGCTACGGGTAACAAGATTCACGTCCTTCCTCGGTTCCCCCTCTCTTGGTATGGTCACGTTGCAATTGTAACTCCATGGGACCTTCTTGCTATCCCTATAAGGAAACATTACAAGTTTTTATATGATGATGCGAGGGGTTGTCTATTCTCTTGCCGTGCCACAAATAATCACCTTGGGGCTATTACTTCCATAAGCCTTAGTTGTTCCGTCCTCGGAGGCACAAACATCATTAGCTTCCCCTCCTTCTTCAAAAAATTTCAACTCTCGATTGTCCATAAACATTTGGACCACGGCTTTGAAGTCAACCCAACTTTGAATTTCATGCCCCTTAACGGCATGAAACTCGCAATGGTCATCATCCCCGATTATCATACTCTTTTATCCTTCACGATTATCCCTTCTTTGACCATCTCTTGTCATACCCACCGAAGTGAAGACTTAATTTCTTCAACACTTTTCTTAAATTTTCGAGCTCCTTCCAGCAAGGCATCCACCCCTTGCTCTAGGTGATTAGGCAAAGGATTCCCAACTATATTAGGCTTGGCTGACTCTTCTAACTTTACGACTCCATGCTCTATGAGTCCTTCGACTCGTCTTTTAAAAGCAGGGTAATTTTCAATCGAGTGTTCTTCTGCCCCTACATGGTATTCACAGTCAGCATTCGCATCGTACCAAGCTGGGAATGGGGGTTTATACAGTCTTACACGTTGAGGAGCTACCTCATGCGCGTCATACAGTATCTTGTAGAGTTCTTCGTATGACATCGGAAGGGGAGTGTATTGAACTCTTCCTCTATTTGGCCTGATGCCCCGTTCCTACCGTGGGGCATTTTGGTAATTGCCCATTGGAGCTTTAGGCTGCCCTATCACGAAGGGTTTGGTATAGCTAGGTCTGTATATGCTTACATTATTGACCTCATTATCCCTTCTTCTAGGGGTAAGCCTTTTAGGGCTTTCTCCCGTTTCGATCTTGCCGGCCTTGATCGCATTTTCGATCATCTCCCCCGATATGACCATATCAGAGAAACTCTTGGTGGCGTTTCCTAACAGGTGATTCAGGTAAGGAGCTTTGAGGGTGTTGACAAACAACATTGTTGTCTCTTTTTCTGTCAGTGGTTGCTGTACTTGGGTTGCCACCTCGCACCATCTTTGCGCATATGTTCTAAAGCTCTCGTTCGACTTCTTCTTCATATTCTGCAGTGTAAGCCGATCAGGAGCTATTTCTATCACATGACCGTATTACTTTAAGAAAGCCTGTGCCAAATCTTTTCATGAATGGATCTTTGATCGGCTTCATTGATTGTACCATTTGATTGTCGACCCGGCCAGGCTGTCTTGAAAGCAATGAATTAACAATTGGTCATTCTTCACGTGTCCCGCCATCCTCCTGCAGAACATGGTCAGGTGGGCTTCAGGGCAGCTCGTCCCGTTATATTTTTAAAATTCTGGAACTTTGAATTTGGGAGGGAGAACCAGATCCGGAACCAGACTTAATTCTTTGGCAACTACCCCATAGGAAATTTCAATTCCTTGCATCGCGTAGATTTTCTCCTCTAATCGCCTGTATTTTTCCTTTATTTGTCTACGGAGATCCTCTCTTATCATCTCGCTAAAGTCTGGACACCCAGATTCGTAGCATTATCCTCTAGGTTTGACTCAGATCCAATTGGATAATTGGCTGGTCTCGACGTGCCTGTGGCCTGTTGCTGTGCCCTTATAATAATGGTTGGCTCCCGTGCCGGTATTTCATGTGAAGCCGGGTTATGGCGAGGTGTAAAGCCTGGGGGGACCATTGGGTCCTCTTCTTCTTCCATAGTAGGGCTCTTTCCTTTATCGGCCATACTTTGTTTTACTTGCGCTAATTCATTCATTAAGCTCTTTTGTACCTCCATAAATTGATTTTTCATTTCTCTGCACATCATGGTCATTTGCTCTTGGATGCGCTCTTGCATCTGGTCTTGTAATTCTTTTTGGATTTGTTCAAGTCTTTGCTCCATAGCTTTAGTTTTCTTTTGAGTATTATAGCGATGTGAATTTTCAATGATTACTGATGCAGCTGGCCGGTAAGTTTTTAATAAGTTAGGATCGTTATGCAGAAATATGCAAAAATGTGATGCAAATAAGATACCAATGTAAGCAAGAGAAAGGTATTGACTTATAATTCATTTTCCATTTAGAAAACTTCATTTGGATAACAAGTTCCTTAACATAAAGCAAATTACATAAACGGTTTTGCTTTGATGCTCAAAGCTTTGACTTTCTTAAGGAGGCTTGATAGCTTTTAACCTCATTCCGTCTTCGTCTCGTACTGTATGCTCAGCTCTTCTGCTTTAACTGCCAGTGTTTGCACATGATCAGCTACTCTACGGATTTGATTTAAGGCCTCACCCATAACATAATCCCTCTCACTGACTTCTTTTTGGGTTTGCTGAAGGTGCCAATCATTTGTCTCCAACGTCCTTTCAAAAATCTCAGTTCGTATTTCACTATTCTACAATGAGGCTTCTAATTCTTCCACCCTCTTATTCAGTCTCTCGATCTCAGCTCGGCTCGCCTTCAACTCTATTACTGAATTTCAGCTACGATGCCTGTACAAGGATTCCTCCAATTCTCCTACTCGAGCTTTTAATTCAGTCACTTCGACTTGGCTTTCCAGAAGGCTACTCTTCATAGCATTTTCCTGAACTTGGGTATCTTGAAACTTGTTTTTCCAGTGAGTTGTTTAATTTTTCTCTTCGCAGATTTCCTACAGCCATTGCTCTGACGTTTTACCTAAACCGGTGGTTCTCATTGACAATCGAAGCTTTTTATAGTGCTTTTTTAGGCTTCTAAGATCTTCTTCAGCCTTATTCTTCCCTTTTCTCAATTTTTTCGCTTCTAGCTTCTGAACATCAACATCCAACCCTAAAAGCATCTTCCCTTCTTCCAGCTTTTCTATCATTTTCTCCATCTCAGCATTTTTCTTTTCGAAATCTTGTTTAATTATTTATAATTCAGTCGAGACAACCTGCAAGTGCTCTTCAATTGGGCAGACAATCTCTGGGTTTGGCACAGGAATATTGTCGTTGATTCTTCTGTTTCTCCACCAATCATATTCTGCAGTTATCATGGGATTGGCACCAAATGCTTTCATTTTTCAAACCTGATTCCATGCATTTGAGATTTCTCGAATCCTTTTCTTATTGTTTTCTCCCCGGTACGTGAATTCACACTGAGCTAACCCCTGAGTCACAGGTATGAACTGTCTTGATCTGTATTATCTTGAAACCAGCAAAGGTGCATATCCGGTTTCTCTCCATATTCCTGCCAATGGGACCCAGTCGAGATCTCCGCATCGATACAATATTTCATCAGGAGCGAACCATGGTGCTCGTCACTCTATGTCCTCGTATTTGATTCTTTAGAGTATGACCATCCACTTTTCTTCTGCGAAGTTTTCTTGTCTTTGCATGGCCACGAACTCTTTCAAAGGGGAGTAATCTTTAGACAAGTACTGATAGGAGACTTTTTTTGTTTTCCAGAAGTGACTATGAAACCATACCATTAATAGCGGTGCACAAGCAATAAATTGACCTTTTCCCTCCTTTCTACACGGATTTAAGGATCTAAAAGTTTCAGCCAGTACGACTGGGGCAGGTGTCACTCTTTTACTCAATCTATCAAACAAATCTATTATCACATCATCTATATGCCCCAAAGCCTTTGGAAAAACGACCAACTCGTAGATGCTTAGAGCTAAGATGTCGATCTTTTTCTTCGTATATGGATGAGCCAGTATCAAATCTCACAGACTTTTCCACGTGATGCACTTGTTATCGCCTTTGACCTTAACTCGAGCTGCAACCCACTGTTCACTCATGCCAGTGATGTTTATTAATCTTTTAACAATGGTCGGGAGATTTGGAGCTCTAGAATAGGCCTTATCTACCGAAATCTTCGAACAACGGAGCAGAGTGGTGTATTCTTCTATAGTCGGTGTCATGTCTATATTCCCGAAGGTGAAGCAATTGTAGGCTGGGTTCCAATACTGTGTTAAGGCTCTAAAGAGGGATTTGTCTACCTTAACTTCGCACAAGTATGACAAATCTTCGTATTCTTGGTAAAAGGTTTGTTTCATGTTGTTGTCCCAACTATCTCATATCTCCTTCAACTCTAGCACATTGTTTTGAGCCGTGCTGATCCTGGTATAATCCCAAAGCTCTGACTCATATCCGTCCACTAAGCTGTCCCCCTTTTGGCGCTGAGTCTCCTCCGACCACATGCGCACGACCATATTGTCCTTCACTTTATCAAAGTACTTGTTTTCCATGATTAATTCTCTTATCAGTAACTGGACTTTTGAGTCTATACCTTTCCTTTATATGATGATGAAATGCAATGCAAAAAGAGACAAAATAAACAAGTTAGCGAAACACAACAATATTAATATACAAGTATAGCATAGACCCTAAAAGTTTACCTTGGAAGGTTGCTAAATGGTTTAGTACAACTCCTTCTAAAGTAAGTTCCTACGACTTACTGTATGCGATTTTAGGTTCTAAAGTAGGGGTACCCAAATCAGTAGATTCCTCGGTCCTCACCCATTATAGGCTCACACGGACGAGTTAAATTTAGGGGGACGCATTTCCCACATGTTTGCACGGAAGTGAAAACTTCACGAAAACGAGGGTACTTTGTAATCTCGAAAGCAGTCCACTATCCTGGACGGAGGTGAAGACGTCACGAATGAGTAGTTTTCGGCTTCCACTTAAAAAGGTAATATCATATGCAGATGTATGCAAATTTACACTAGCAATATCACATATTATAATGTCACAAAAGATGTCGAGGATCGCATATTAAACAAAATTGAAGCTTAAGAGTTTCTAAAGAAGACCCGAAAATAATCAATTTTGGCTTGACTCTCGTTTATTTTAAAAGTCCCCAGTGGAGTCGCCAGCTGTCGAAACCATCCTTTTTTGAAAAACGACGAGTTTCAAAAATCATTTTAAAATCGAAAAATAATGGGAGTCGCCACCAATCCTTTATTCGGTGTGATTGGATCACCACAAAACATTTTAAAAAAATCGTTTTGAAAACATGCAGGTCTTCGAAATCCAGAAAAATAGGTTCGGGAGTCGGTTATGCATGAGGAAGGATTAGCACCCTCATACGCCCAAAATTGGTACCGTATTGATTATTTTCGGGTCTTAATTTGTAACATATAAAAGCTCGAATAAAGTTTAAAACACGATCCTTGAATGCATGAGTTAAGTTTAAAAGAAATCGGGTTTGTTTGGAAATCTCGCTTATTTCAAAGTGATCGTGGAAGAAAGTTACGTCCAGTGAGTTAGGACACGACATTTCAAGATCCAGAAATGACGAGCTTTCCTTTGTAAAACCCTTTTTTTTTAAAATTTTTTGGGAAAAGGATATTCGATTATCTCGATTTGAAGAAAGGTTGCACCTAATAAGTTAAGGCGTAATATTTCAAAATCGAAGATAAAGAAACATTGCCTCGATTAAGGGTATTCGATTATTTTGATTTGAAGAAAAATTGCACCTAGTCAGTTAAGGCACAAATTTTCGAAACTCAAAATAAAAGAATATTACATTGATTTTAAAGTCTTTATGAAACAATTTTGAAAACAAACATGCGAGTTTAATATGAATAAGCAGTTAATAATGTATATTAAATAACGTAAAGTAAGATAAATAAGATGATAAATGATATGCAAAAAATCAAAAATGTAAAATACGAGTGCATAATAATTTAAAATTAAATGTAAATATTGATAAGAAAGAAGAATGATGCAATCGGAGTTGAAAATGAGGCTTTTTGGATACCCGGGGGCAAAATGGTAATTTTGGATTCTCAGGGGTGAAATGGCAATTTTGGGAAAATTCGGTGTTAAAAATGGAGTTTTTAGACATTCAGGAATAAAAGGGTAATTTTGAGAGTTTCGAGATTGAAAATGGAGTTTTTGGACATCTGGGTGCAAAAGGGTATTTTTTGGAAGTTTTGGGGTCAAAAATGGAATTTTTGGAAGTTTGAGGCTAAAAATGGAACTTTTGGGGTCAAAAATGGAATTTTTGGAAGTTTGAGGCTAAAAATGGAACTTTTGGGGTAAAAAATTGAATTTTTGGAAGTTTAGGGGTAAAAATGGAATTTTTAGAAGTTCGAGGGTAAAAATAGGATTTTTAGAAGTTTCGAGGTAAAAATGTAATTTTTGGAAGTTTCGGGACCTCTTGGGTAATAAAACCAAAAATACGTGACATGTGATAGCCCCTCAGGCATCTTGAAGTCAGAGGACTAGTTTGAAAACAATGGAAAATTTTTGGGTCAATTTTGTAATTAAATAGAACTTGATTTAAGGATTAAATTGAAACAAATTAAAAGTAAAAGGGACTAATTTACAGAAATAAGCCAAAATCATAACACGTGGCAGCTCCTGGTGTTTTCAAAGGGTCAAAGGATTAAATTGAAAAGTATTGAAAATTATTGGGCCAAATTAAAATTAATTAAAAATACAAAATGGGCTAAAATTGAAACAATCAAAAAATACGGAAGGACCAAATGCATAAATAGCCCATTTCTTAAAAACACGTGGATCCTAGGTCGAGTTGGGTCAAATTCGAGTAGGCCATAGGTTAAAAGCATGAAACGACGCCGTTTTGGGGCTTAAGAGCCTAGACCAGAACGATGCCGTTTTGATCTATTATAAAGGCACTGAAGCCTTTGTTTTTTTCATTCTTTCCTTTTCCTTTTTCAAAAAAAAAAACAAATCCTCTTAAAATCCTCTCCCCCCTCCATGGCCGGCAATGGCTTCGGCCTAACGTCTCATCACCGTTCGTCGCACGTTACAGCCACGCGCCACCGCTTGCTGTCGCCCAATGCCCTCTCGCCGCCGCGCATGGTCACTGGCGTGCCCGGTTATCACCCTCCGGCTACGCCCCGATCACGCTCCTCCACATGCAGTTTTCGAAGGTAAATCGCCCCTTTCCTTTTTCTTTCCTTTTGTTTTCCTAAACTTAGATCTGGATTTTTAGTCCAGATCTTAAACGTTAATCCATCCCCTTTTTTTAAATACACTTTTAAACTTTTCTTTTAAAACTCACTTCTTTTATTCATTTGTTTTCGGTTCTGTTAATTCCCTCTTTAAAAAAAATTAATACCCGGTTCTCTGTTTCCTCGCAGATCCAAATTTGACAAGGTTCGGACGATGTTGGGCGGGACTTCAACGGAGGCTTCGACGCGAGCTCCGGTGACAGCAACGCAGATCAGGGGAGTGATTTCTGACCTTTTGTTTTCCTTTTTTATTATTAATGTTTTTATTAAAAAAATACTTATTATTATTATTAATATTAATTAATAATATTTATTAATGCCATTTATTACTATCCTTAATTATATCTATTATTATATTTATTAAATAGTTGTTATTATTAATATTATTTATTATTGATTCGTTTAATGCATTTAGTAAAATCGAAAATAATGATAAATGGTAGCAGGCTGTCATTGAACGTGTATTAATGTATGGAATAAATATAAAACATTTAAGACTTAATTATAATAATGAACGTATATTGGGATTTACCTGAACGATTTAAATGCCCAGAACTTTGAATTTGCTTTTGCTGCCTTGTGAATCTGTTTTCAAGTATGTTGTATATTGCCTTCGAATGTTCAACAGTCAACTCCTTTGTGTATTGCACTTTTGGTGAACTTCTCTTGTATTGATTTCTCAAAAGGGTTCGTCACCTATTACAAATTTTGAAACTGGTTTTTATAACCAGTGTTTCAATGATGTTTATTTGTTGTTTTACAATTTAATGTCTATCTTCTTTTCCTTTTGCAGGTTCGGCGGTGGAGGCTTGTAGCAGTGGCGGTGACAGTCCCAGCTGCCACTGGTTGCAAGTTGAGTCTGGTGGCACTGTCGATGCTGACGTGGCAGGCCCTGGTTGGCTGGGATGGAAGGTGGCTGGTAGCAACTTGCTGCCATGCTTTGACTTGTGAATTTGGGTTAGAGATTTGGGGTGTAATTGGTTTATTTGGGCTTAGGTTTTGTGTCTGTATTTGATTGGGCCAAATTGGGTCCAAGGTTTGTAATTTGGACTTTATTTTTAGACTTTTAATTAAGTTTTAAATCCATTTAAATTTTAATTAAATTTAAATTTAAAGCAAATTTAAATTTAAAAGATAAATTTAAAATTAAAATAAATTTGAATCAATTTAAACCCAATAAAAGGCTCAACCCAACCCCCAGGCCTTGGTTAAAAATTAAAAAGTTAAAGCTACTACCTTTTAGTGCCAAAATATATAATTGTTGTAAAAATAAGTACCATTATACCAAAAAAAAAACACAAATATCACATTAGAAAAAGTGTCATAAGGTATGCTTTAAGTTAGGGAAGAGCATTCGATCGAATCGAGTCTATTGAAATTTTTTTGAGTTAATCGAGTTGATGAGTCCTATTTTATCATCTTAACTCGAGTGAAAAAATTTTCAAACTGAGTTGAGTAAAATAAAATTCGAATCAAATTGAATTGCGTAACCTCCAATTAAAATCTTGTTACAATATAATAAATTCCATGTTGGAGCACATAAATTTGAAACCATACCTATTTGAAAACTTTTTCAAATCAAAATAATAAAAAAACTAAGATATTTTAGTATGATAAACTTGAATCACTAATTAACTTATTTATGTCCCACAATTATTATTTTACAAAATTTTTAACTTTCTTTATATATTCTCTAGATTTTTTTAAATTACTATAATTCTTTTAAAATATAAAATTTGGAATTTTTATAAATATTTAGAAATTTAAAAATTAACTAAATTAATTAACTAATGAATACGACAAAGAACAAAATACGAAAATAATCGAGTAAAAACTAAGAAGCGAAACAATACTTGTTATCCAACATGCTCATGTTCAATTTCTCAATGTCAAACCTTGTTGTTTTCATCTCCGTATGGGTTGATCTGCGAAAACTGAACTAGCTCCGATACTGCTTGTTGGGGTTTGACTCAATTAAGTAACTAACAAGTAAAAATAGTGGAAGAAATTGAGAAATTTAACACACAAGTTTAACGTGAAAACCCCCCTCCAAAGAGTATAAAAAACCATGGACAAATATAATTTTACTATAATGACAAAAGAACAAAGAGTACAAAATATGGATATAAAAACTAAACCCTGAAATACGAAAACAAAGAACCCTCAAGATTAAACACAAAATTCTCTAAAAGTATTATGAGTTCTAATCTTTAATGAGTGTATTTTCTAATGTTGTAAAAGAATCTATTTATAGGCTAAATTCGTAGATCTAAATATAATACAACTCACACTTTTTAAATATAATAAAAATAAAGATGATCAAATCCTGAAGACCACTGCTCTTATTAATGTAACAATGGAAAGATAGATTAATATCTTAGTTGCAAGCATCGGGGTTAGCCAAGAGGTAAGCTTCAATGGCCTTGTAAACTATCTCACTCCTTTGAATGAGAGCCTTGATTTCATCTTCAGTGATTACATAGTCACCAATGGTGCAAAATTTGATCGAGCTCTTGCAAACACTTCCCCCACTTGCAGCAGCCACAAATTGATTCTCATAGCTAATTTCTTATATTGGGTTTTTCTAATTTCATTTCTCAAATGTTTATCTTAATTTCTTTATTTGTTTCAAAAATACATATAAGGAATTGCCAACTTTCGAAAGTGTAAATTCCAGATTCAACTTGTTAATAATTAACTTCATGTTAATACTCATGTACAACTATATTTATTGGGAGAGAATGGAAAGGAAGCGTAAAAGTAGAATGAAAACCACATAAAACAATTCTGAATTGACTATTGCAATTGTGTAACCTCCACTTGTAATGTAAATATTATACCTAGTGACGTAATTAATTCTCTTTGTAGATTGTGGGGTATAAGTCCAAATTGAAAACATATGGTTTAACCAGATTTTGCTAACGCAAAGGATATATGAAACAAATTTTGTAGTCTTTGCAAACTATATACGATGTAAAACCCAATTATTTTTGTAAGTTTATATGTTTATTTTATTTCATTACATTTATCAAAGATAATACAACTCAAACACTTTGAGTAAAATAAAAATAAAGATGATCAAATCCTGAAGACCACCGCTCTTATTAATACAACAATAGAAAGATAAATTAACATTTTAGTTGCAAGCATCGGGATTAGCCAAGAGGTAAGCTTCAATGGCCTTGTAAACTGTCTCACTCCTTTGAATGAGAGCCTTGATTTCATCTTCAGTGATTACATAGTCGCCAATGGTGTAAAATTTGATCGAGCTCTTGCAAACACTTCCCCCACTTGCAGCAGCCACAAATTGATTCTCATAGCTAATTTTCTCAAGCTTGTCCCCTAAAGGTCCGCCTTCGATCAAACTGTAACTGTATGACAAATTGTTTTCATCATGTCCTCCAATCATGTGCTTTATATATTGAAATGGAAGACCTGAGGAAATAAAATACTTGTTATCCGACATACTCATGTCAAACACGTACAGAAGAAAAAAAAAATGAAAGAAGGTGAAAATTAAAGAACTAACCTTCAACAAAGGTGATTTTTACAATACTTCCAGGCTTACCATCACCTTGGAGCTCAACACTCTTAATTGCATGAGGGGCAGCCTTGGGGTAAACCTTGGCACCTTCAAGAACAAACGCCTTGAAAAGCCTGACCGGGGCGATTGGGGAGGTTACCTCGAACTCATAAGTTACAACACCCATTATTCTAAAACAATTTCAAGTATTTTCTTTGAGCTGAAAGAAGAGAAGAAGAAATGGATGAGTGAGTCAGTGTTTTGATGTGTGGGAAGCTACAAAACTAGTACATTATTTATAGACTGAACTTGAAGATTAGGAACTTGATTATTTCAATTTTTTATTGGATTTATATCCAATATTGTTATTAATTTTTATTAGTCGAAAAAAACATCCTAGATATGTCCAAGTAAATTTCCAATTTATGACTTCAAATATATATATATATATATATATATATATATATAAAGGAAAATGGTGATATAAGTATTAAGTGTTACAGGAAGTGATGAAAAGTAGTAAGTTGAAGGTCAAAGAAATCAACTGATCCGAGATGCTGAACATGAAGCATCCACTACTCCTATAATTCTATCCATATTTAATAATAAAAATTAAAAAGTTAAAACTACAACCTTTAAGTGCCAAAATATATAATTTTTGTAAAAATAAGTACCATTATACCAAAAATAAAAACACAAATATCACATTAGAAAAAGTGTCTTAAGGTATGCTTTAAGTTAGGGGTGATCATTCGATCGAATCGAGTCGATCGAAATTTTTTTGAGTTAATCGAGTTAATGAGTTCTATTTTATCATCCTAACTCGAGTTAAAAATTTTTTGAACTGAGTCGAGTAAAATGAAATTCGAATCAAATTGAATTGCGTAACCTCCAATTAAAATCTTGTTACAATATAATAATTTTTTTTAAATTACTATAATTCTTTTAAAATATAAAATTTGGAATTTTTATAAATATTAAGAAATTTAAAAATTAACTAAATTAATTAACTAATGAATACGACAAAGAACAAAATATGAAAATAATAGAGTAAAAACTAAGAAGCGAAATAATACCCATGAAATAATTCACCTAGATTTTATCTGTCACTATCAATCTAAATTACACAATTTTTTTATTTAGTATTTTGATCCGTAAAAATCCCTAAATTATGCTAATATCTCTTCCGAGAATAAGAGCAACTGACTCTATATTGATTAATTGAAAAAATTTCTAAATAAAACATCTATTATCGCATTAACTTGATATATGGAATCCCCTATTAGATTTTACTCTTGTTCGATAGATTTATGCCGTCCTATTTCTAAAATTGTATGCAACTCCACTTAATTACGTAATATCTACTCTTAAACAAGGTTTATTCATTCTTTGATTAAAGCACATCAAACACGGATCAATAATCTAGAAATATCAAACCAATAATTAAACACATATATTTGAGAATAAGATCTAATTGTTTATTGCGTAAAATAAAAATCAAAAGATAAAATTCATTATAGGGTTCATCTTTCCTAAATATTTAGAAAATTAGTTCATGCTTGAAAATAAAAACATCCAAAACACAATATAACCAAAATAAATAAAGAAACTCATGATAATCTACTAAGAAATCAACTGAGAACATTCAATTTTGATTGAAATCTACTTCAAAATCGATTTCAATAGTGTTTTTCGAATCATTTTATTGAGTATTCTATGACAACCCACTCCTATTTTCTTATTTTTGTCATAAATATGTCTTAAAAAACCTCAAAAGCATATAATAAAGATTTGAACACAAGTTAATCCTGAGATAAACACTTAATCACCAAATCATGACTTAAATTCTGAAAAAAAAAAAGGTATTTGAATATAATAATAGTATTGTTAAAATAGAATAATAATAATAATAATAATAGTAGAGTAATTTATTGTAATTATCAGTGATACAAGTTCTATTTTATCATATTAAATCAATTTGAAATTTTTTTTGAATTGAGTAAAATCAATTCGAGTGAAATTGTTTAAGTTAAAAAAATTAAACATGTCAAATAAAAATTAGCTCCTATCTGGTGCTTCATATATTGGAATGGAAGACCGCTTGTTATCCAACATACTCATGTTCAATTTCTCAATGTCAAACCTTGTTGTTTTCATCTCTGTATGGGTTGATCTGCGAAAACCAAACTAGCTCCGATACTGCTTGTTGGGGTTTGACTCAATTAAGTAACCAACAAGTAAAAATAGCAGAAGAAATTGAGCACACAAACTTAATGTGAAAAACCCCCTCCAAAGAGTGTAAAAAACTATGGACAAATATAATTTTATTATAATGACAAAAGAACAAAGAGTACAAAATATGGATATAAAAACTAAACCCTGAAATACGAAAACAAAGAACCCTCAAGATTAAACACAAAATTCTCTAAAAGTGTTATGAGTTCTAATCTTTCATAGTTGTATTTTCTAAGATTGTAAAAGAACCTATTTATAGGCTAAATTCGTAGATCTAAATATAATAAAATAATCTAAACTAATCAAAGTTTGATTAAAAACAAATAAATAGAATTTAACTAGGAGATTATCACTCAAATTTGACTGAAATACATGACATACTCAACAGATATGATTTATGTTCCCCAATGTACACTAAATTATACACACTTAAGAAAGGGAGAAATTGGAATGATTGAAAACAAAGGCTAAAAGCCTTTTTATAGGGAAAAAAAAAAAAAAGGAAATTTTTGGATTGGTGGTGTTAGGCTAAGTTAAAAAAGAAGAAGCAAAAATCGATAAACTAAATCTAATCGATATGAATAAATCTAGTTCGGTTGTTTCAATTTTACCTTTAAATTCGATTATATTGATTTTACATTTAAATTTGGTTCGATTATTTCTCTTATAGTAAAATTTCCAATTTATTCGGTTTTACCTATTGGCTAATCTTGAAACCTACATCTAGGATATAGGTTGCTTTGAATTCTCATGCTTGATTTTAAAGAGTGGTCATTGCTTTTTAATGGTGTGTCTTTGATATTTTTTTTTTCCCTCTTAAAACCTAAATTGTCTTATGATTATTTTAATAAGAGTTTTATACTCTTAAAACCTAAATTGTCTTATGATTATTTTAATAAGAGTGGTGGTGGTAATTGAGCTTTGGTCATCTTTATTTTCATTACAGTCAAACAATTTGGGTTGTATCATATTTGACATTTACTGAAATACAATAAACATATAAACTCACAAACAAAAAGAGTTCTACCATTGATGAGTGAAAATTTACAATGCAAGTTAAGGGTATGCATTTAGTCGGTTTGGTCGATTTAATTATTTTATGACAATAATTGAATAAATCGAAAATTTATTGCAAGTGAATTTATTAAACCAAACTTAAACGTAAATCTGAAACAACTGAACTGAATTTAGTTGGTTTGAAAGTGGAACAAACACACCGACATAAACAATTAGGAATATTTGGATTGGTGGTGTTCAACTATGTTAAAAAAAGCAAAAATCGATAAATCAAGTTTAATCGAACTGACTAAATTCATTTCGGTTGTTTCAGTTTTACTTGTAAGTTTGATTATTTTGATTTTACCTTTAAGTTTGGTTCAATTAATTCACTTACAGTAAATTTTTTGATTTATTCGATTATTGTCATAAAATAATCAAATCGACCAAATCGATCAAATGCACACCCCTAATTTGCATTGTGAATTTTCACACCTTTTTTGTTTGTGAGTTTATATGTTTATTTTATTTCAGCATATGTTGAAGATGATACAACCCAAATTATTTGACTGTAATGAAAATAAAGATGATTAAAGCTGATCACCACCACCACTCTTGTTAAAATAATCATAAGACAGTTTAGGTTTTAAGAGGAAAAAGAAAATATCAAAGACACACAATTAAAAGCAATGACCACTCTTTAAAAGCAAGCATGAGAATTCAAAACAACTTATATCCTAGTTGCAGGCTTCAGGATTAGCCAAGAGGTAAGCTTCGACAGGCTTGTAAACTCCCTCACTTCCCTTAATAAGAGCCTTGATTTCATCTTCAGTGATTACATTGTCGCCAACAGTGTAAAATTTCATCGAGCTCTTGCAAATGCTTCCTCCACCTGCAGCTGCCTCAAACTTGTTGTCATAGCTAATTTTTTCAAGCTTGTCCCCCACAGGTCCACCTTCGATTAAATCGTAACTGTATGAAAAGTTATTTTCATCATGTGCTCCTATCTGGTGCTTCATATATTGGAATGGAAGACCTGAACAAATAAATACTTGTTATCCAACATACTCATGTACAACACGTTAAAAAATGCTAATGAAAGTGAAAACGAAATATCTGACCTTCAACAAAGTTGATCTTTACGATGCTTCCAGAGCTAGGATTAGCTTCAACCTCGATACTCTTGACTGCATTGGGGGCAGCCGTGGGCCAAACCTTTGGAGATTCAATAGTAAAGGCCTTAAAAAGCCTGGCAGGAGCGACTGGGGAGGTAGACTCATAGTCATAAGTGACAATACCCATGATTCTAATATTAGTTGAGACTTTGAGCTCAAAGAGGAGAAGAAGTGGATGATTGAGTGAGTGAGGTGAGAGATGATAGAGAATTAAGATGCTATTTATATACTGAACTTGAAGAGTAAGAGTTTATAATTCTCATATTTTAATTGGATTTATATCCAAATATTCATTGAATTGGAAGTAGTCAAAAGAGGCAGCCACAACTTCTTATTAAATCGCCAATTGTTGACTTCAAATATTGTGTCAGTTTGTCTTTCACTTTATTTATTTGCTTGTTTTCAATAATGCTTACTTAAATATTTAGAGGTGATAATGAAATGTGCTGGCAGAGATTTATGGTTCAATTAATTTGATGTGTTGACGGTTTTTATAAGCACTGATTAAAAATTGTTTAATTATTATCTTAAGAACTAATTTTTATTACATTCAAAATAAACTGTGTTAGTTGCAATTTTTTTTCTAAAATATAGCGTTAATCGGTACCACTAAATGTGAAAACAGACAGTGAATTTTCAATATAATAAAACGAACGCAATTTCAATTAACTAGTTTATTATCTTAACAAAAGAAAAAAAAATACTAGTTTGTCATCGTTGTGAGGAAAACTAAACAAAATAGAATAAAATTATTGTCAAATTCGTGGGAAGACTTGGACCATCTAGAAAGCAAGCTGCCTGGGAAAAACGTATTTTTTTTTTTATAATAAAGATTTGAACACAAGTTAAAATAAAAATATTCGACCAAATCATGATTTAAATTCTGAAAAAAAAGAACGTAGCTGAATATAATAATAGTGTTGTTAAAATAGAATAATAATAATAATAATAGTAGAGTAATTTATTGTAATTATTAGTGATACAAGTTCTATTTTATCATATTAATTCAATTTGAAATTTTTTCGATTTGAGTCAAATCAATTCGAATGAAATTATTCGAGTTAAGTTAAAAAAATTAAACGTTTCAAATAAAATATTGTTACAATATAACTAAAACCATGTTAGAGCATATACATTTGAAACTATATATATTTGAAAATATTTTCAAAGAAAAATAATAAAAATAATACTTGAATATAATTATTTTGAGTCATTAATTAGGTCTCTACAATTATTGTTTTAGAAATTTTTTTACTCTTACTATGAATTGAAGTAATTCATGTTCATTTTATTATTTTTTTAGAGGTAATTCGCTATCCTTAACCCCATCATCTTTCTTAACAACTTATTGTTTTAGCTTCTCTTCAAGTTCCTCAGTGAGGTCCACATGACAATATACCGTGGAGTAGTTAAATTGTCATGCCATCACAAGAGATCATTGATGGAGGTCATAGGCCTTTGTTATGGACCTTTTCCCATTCAATATTTTAAAAAACATGCAAGGTTTCTAATTTCTGGTTTCAATCATGAATGATCAATATATGCATGACAAGTACATGTGACATTATTCCCTAATCTATATGGCATGCTTATCTTATATATGCATGAACATATATTCACAGTCATATAATTATCATCATGCATATCTCATAAATATAAAGCATAAAATTAAATGATCATGACCAGCCAAAGTTTCCATGATTCCATCTTAGAAAAATAAAATTTCAAAATTACAAAATTCTCCCCAAAGCATACTTTGGGTATTCAATTTTGCCACCACGAACTTTTGTTGCGGTATCGGTTTACATTTCTGTCGTCATCTTTCCACCACCGTTTTCGTGTCGTTGTCGTTGCTGCTGCCGATCACCTCTATCGAATCACCACCAACCATCACCACCGGACCATTGTTGGCTTAGCTGGGTTGAGTTTGTGTCGTCTCGGTTTTTCGGTTTCACCTGGAAAATTTGAGTTACAAAGTTTTTATGTCTGTTTCTAGCCCATATATTTTATTCTGAATAAATAATAAAATAAAACCTTGCATGGAGATAATAGTCCACGATCTAAAATATACATGCTTGATAAATTAATAAATTACAATTAAATTTATAGGAATCACAATTTTGATAAAATTACTTTATCATCCATAACAATAAAATAATAACATATACTCATTTGCATACCCTAAACATGCATACAATTACAAGAATGTCACATCTTATCAAATATAATCATACATGAAGAAGATGGGGAATTTTGCTCGGTTTACAATATAAACATAGCACAACCGTAAGTCGACCTATATGATAAATTATTTTCATCATGTCCGCTAATCATGTGCTTCATATATTGAAATGGGAGACCTCAGAAAATAAAACACTTGTTATTTGACATACACATGTCAAACACATGAAAAAAAAAAAACCTCACTAACCTTCAACAAAGTTGATCTTTCTAATACTTTTGAGCTTACTATCACCTTCGAGCTCAACACTCTTAATTGCATGAGGGGCAACCTTAGGGTAAACCTTGACACCTTCAAGAATGAATGCCTTGAAAAGCTTAGTTGGTGTGACTTGGAGGTTACATCAAAACACATAAGTGGCAACACTCATTATTCTAAAATCAATTAGACTTTTCAAGTCATTTCTTTGTGTTGAAAGAAGAGAAGAATAAATTAATGATTGAGTGAGTGTTTGGATGTGTAGGAAGATAGAGAATTAAGATAGTATTTATAGAGAGAACTAAGACAATATTTATAAATTTGAACTTAGCTAATGATTTCTTTTCGCTTTTGGTTAACAAGATGTAAGGTCAAAATTTAGTTAATGAGATTTTGGTTATGTTAGCAACAGTTAATATTTTATGATTTTGAATATTTAAGTTTGAAAGTTCTTAAACTATACTTGCAAGTGAATTCAAGCAGTGTTGAAGTTCAATTTTCAGACATTGACTTTGAACAAGCTAAAATAATAAACAACACAAAATATATCTATGCGGTTCGGTTTCATTACATCTACGAGGTCTTGCTCATAGATATAATCAACTACCTTAGCAATACGTACAACATGTGATTTCAACCTCTAACAATTCCCAAATTTGACTCCTCACTTTGGTAACTAAGATCTAAACAACTCTCCTACAAGTTTTTCCCTGAAAACTTAAGACATTAATCAAGTAACACACTTTGATTTTTCACTCAATGCATTCACAAGAAATGTTCCTTAATGAACAAGAATAAGTGCCCTCAGTTCAATTTAACAGCAATACAAGTCTCATTAATTTATAAAGAAACGAGACTTGCCAACATACTATATCAATCATAATCAATCTTCCACAAAACCAGCAAGACAATTAAGCACAAAGAATATATTCAATAAGTTCATGCAAGTGTTGAATCTTCAAGATACACCTCCAAGTTTAACCTGATTTAATCTAGTCTTGCCAAAGTTGGAAAGTTGATATCCTTAATTCAAATCCAAACCAATCTCCAAGATATGTGACTATATGCACATTGGATACAAAGATGGGCTTGCGATCGTCCAAATTATTAGCTAGAACCAAAGCCCTAATATTTTTTGCCAAGATTTTTACAAAAAATTATCTATATTTCTTATATTGGGTTTTTCTAATTTCATTTCTCAAATGTTTATCTTAATTTCTTTATTTGTTTCAAAAATACATATAAGGAATTGCCAACTTTCGAAAGAGTAAATTCCAGATTCAACTTGTTAATAATTAACTTCATGTTAATACTCATGTACAACTATATTTATTGGGAGAGAATGGAAAGGAAGCGTAAAAGTAGAATGAAAACCACATAAAACAATTCTGAATTGACTATTGCAATTGTGTAACCTCCACTTGTAATGTAAATATTATACCTAGTGACGTAATTAATTCTCTTTGTAGATTGTGGGGTATAAGTCCAAATTGAAAACATATGGTTTAATCAGATTTTGCTAACGCAAAGGATATATGAAACAAATTTTGTAGTCTTTGCAAACTATATACGATGTAAAACCCAATTATTTTTGTAAGTTTATATGTTTATTTTATTTCATTACATTTATCAAAGATAATACAACTCAAACACTTTGAGTAAAATAAAAATAAAGATGATCAAATCCTGAAGACCACCGCTCTTATTAATACAACAATAGAAAGATAAATTAACATTTTAGTTGCAAGCATCGGGATTAGCCAAGAGGTAAGCTTCAATGGCCTTGTAAACTGTCTCACTCCTTTGAATGAGAGCCTTGATTTCATCTTCAGTGATTACATAGTCGCCAATGGTGTAAAATTTGATCGAGCTCTTGCAAACACTTCCCCCACTTGCAGCAGCCACAAATTGATTCTCATAGCTAATTTTCTCAAGCTTGTCCCCTAAAGGTCCGCCTTCGATCAAACTGTAACTGTATGACAAATTGTTTTCATCATGTCCTCCAATCATGTGCTTTATATATTGAAATGGAAGACCTGAGGAAATAAAATACTTGTTATCCGACATACTCGTGTCAAACACGTACAGAAGAAAAAAAAAATGAAAGAAGGTGAAAATTAAAGAACTAACCTTCAACAAAGGTGATTTTTACAATACTTCCAGGCTTACCATCACCTTGGAGCTCAACACTCTTAATTGCATGAGGGGCAGCCTTGGGGTAAACCTTGGCACCTTCAAGAACAAACGCCTTGAAAAGCCTGACCGGGGCGATTGGGGAGGTTACCTCGAACTCATAAGTTACAACACCCATTATTCTAAAACAATTTCAAGTATTTTCTTTGAGCTGAAAGAAGAGAAGAAGAAATGGATGAGTGAGTGAGTGTTTTGATGTGTGGGAAGCTACAAAACTAATACATTATTTATAGACTGAACTTGAAGATTAGGAACTTGATTATTTCAATTTTTTATTGGATTTATATCCAATATTGTTATTAATTTTTATTAGTCGAAAAAAGCATCCTAGATATGTCCAAGTAAATTTCCAATTTATGACTTCAAATATATATATATATATATATATATATATAAAGGAAAATGGTGATATAAGTATTAAGTGTTACAGGAAGTGATGAAAAGTAGTAAGTTGAAGGTCAAAGAAATCAACTGATCCGAGATGCTGAACATGAAGCATCCACTACTCCTATAATTCTATCCATATTTAATATTAATAATTTACTTCATATCGAGAAATAATAATTCAAATTCACTACTCTAGAACGTCAAAAACATTTCAGTATATAAATGTCGATCCAATTTCTTGTTTGGAAATATAATGATTTGGTATTATTCCTATTTTTAAATTAATTTCATTATCATTTTCACAAAATCGAACCCATAAAATATCTGAATACAAATATGAACAAAACAATATATAATAGATCGTCTATTTAGTATTATTCTTTTTCTAGAAAGAAACTGAAGGTATTGTATGGAACAAAATATTAGAAATTTATATTTGAATATTCAATTGGGAAAAAAAACATTTCTAGATAAGTCCAAGTCTTCCTAAGGGTGCTCATTAAAGGTTGCAGCCGCACTAGCGAGAGTACATAGATTAGAGTTTAGGACTTTCTCCATCTTTTTCAAGTGAATTAAGAGACTTGTCGAGACTATAATTTTTTGAATATATTGGTGTGATTATATGGTAGTATTTGTTTATACTTTTTTAATCTTTTGACAAGGCACATATACCTTATCACACACAATTGTTCGAATTCGGGTCTTTTAAGATTAATATCATCCTCTTTACTATTGGAGTCACTCATTGGGTTCAATTTTTATTTTTTTTAAGTATACTTATCCTCATAGTCAATGGTGGAGCCTAGAAGAGGCCCAGGGAGGTCATGAACCCCCAAAAGTTTAAAAGTTTTATAATTTAGTCATTTGTAGATATATTATAGCCTTCCCAAAAATATAAGTAGTCTTCCCTCAAAATTTAAGATTTTTGTAATTTCCCAAAAATATTGTTTCTTTTGGATTGATTGTTTTAATGTTTAAATCAATTGTCATGTTGAAATACTGTTTCTTTTAAATCGACTGTTATAGTGAAATATTGCTTCTTCTTCTTTTGAATCGATTGTTTATATGTTTAAATCGATTGTTATGTAGCACATTTAATTTTAGTTTACCCTCCAAGACTAACATCCCAACTCCGTCACTGCTCACGGTATGCCATGTGTCATCTTTACATTACTCTCGTCAACCACACCAGCATCCGTTAACAATCAAATCGACTAATGTTTGTTTTTATAATTCAAATTCAACACATAATTTTAGTCCTTATACATATCATTTAATAAAATGTTATCTTCTCCTTTCTATATCGTTGTGCTGCGCTTTATGACTATGCATTCTCTTTTCATTTCCAAACCGTTGGCTAATTGAAAATAATGTTCCACTGATTAACTGGTGGTACTCTTCAACTTTGTCGTGACCTCTGTTCTTTTTTTCTTATGCAAATCTCTTGTTTTCAAAATCTAGTTAATTGATAACCACCCTTCTTTTGTGGATATTCTGTGTGCGGACTCACTTCTTGTGTTTATGCCTCGTCTGGATCACTCACTTCGCTGTCTAGCTGTCTGCAGCATTTAGAAAAGAGTGTGTGAGCTCTTTCCAGCTCAGTAAATGTACAGAGAAAAAGAAACCATATAGCACGCACATAAACATGCATTAAAACAAGAGCTTTATCAAGGTTACTGTTCTGCGAACTTGGGTTCGCCGTATTTACGCGAAACCTGGTTCGCTAATACCTCTGTCAGTCAAAATAAACAGTAAAACATTATATTTTGGAAAACATACATTCACCTGTTTGCGAATTGGGTTCGCCAAATTTACGCGAAGTCTAGCTCGCGGTAGCACACTGTCTGTTAATATAAAACAGAAAAACATAATATTCTGGAAAACACAATCTTAAATTCTTTTTTGTTGGATAAACGGATCTCCTTATAGCTTTTCACTTTGACTCAAACAGTCTAAAACATTCCATAAGTGTAGCATTAAGCTAACACTCTACATCACATCAGTATATCTCATTGAATAGAGCTTAGCTCATCATTCCCTTATTTCTCTTAACCTGTCACAGGGTCTCTCGCCCAAATCACAGAACACAAAAGTGAGTATTCACAATCTTATGGCATGCCATTATATCCAATGGCCATAAAAGATTATAGTGTCAAAAACATTTACTTAAACGTAAAGCATGCAATTCTTGAGGAGCTCGCAAAACACTGTTCATGTCCAGCTTGCAGTATAGAGCTCGTAAATTATTGTTCATGTGATCAAACTTTTAAGCATAATCACAAATCAGATATTTAGAGAAGGCTTACTCTCGAAACTTAAGATAAATCCCTAAGCTCCTGGTTAACAGTACGGTTAGTACATACAAGCAACGATCCCTGAACACTCACCAGTTCACTGAAAGCTTTAAACAAGCAGGTTCGCAACTTCAAATATACACAAGTCACTAACAGTCGAAGCAAATTAAAACACATTCATAAACACAAGCGAGCCCAGGTTCTTACATAGCGAACCTAGTTTTCTATGTTGCGAACTTCTAAAACTACTTCTAGTTATCTAATGCAATCTAAAAACGGAGGCTTAACTTGAATCTTGTAAGGAAAACAGACTTGGTTTCTGATTTGCAAGAAGTCGACAGAAAACAGAGAGAAAGAATTCAATGAAGGTTTGGCTAATAAAGGGGCTTTGGTATTTTATCATATGTAACATGAATCTTTACGTCTTATCTTGGGTTCTTATGTTATTCTAGTTTATTTTATCAAATATTTTTCTTTATTTATTTCAAAAATACATATATAGAATCGCATAATTTCAAAAATAGTAAATTCCTGATTGAGCTTGTTGATAATTAACTTCCTATTATTTTAGTCATGTACAACTGGGAGAGAAATGAAAGGAAGCATAAAACTAGAGGGAAGACCCCATAAAATGATTTGCATTTGATAGTTGCAGTTGTGTGACTTCGATTCGTAATTGAAATATTATACAGTGTCGTACGTAATTCTCTTTGTAGATTGTGGCTATAATTCAAAGCTGAAAACATATGGCTACTTAATTGTATTATTTCTATTCGATTTTAAATACAAATTCAATTACCAAAAACAAATTTGTTAACCTCGAGATTTCGTTATCACAGTGGATGTATGAAAGAAAATTTGTAGAATCTTTGCAAACTATGTACCGGGTAAAACCCAGTTATTTTTGCAAGTTTTTATGTTTATTTTATTTCATTATATATATAAGAAAATAATATAACTCAAATTCTTTGAGTCTAATAAAGATAAAGATGATCAAATCCTGAAGATCATCGCTCTTATTAATATAACAATGGAAAGAAAAATTAATATCTTAGTTGCAAGCATCGGGATTAGCCAAGAGGTAAGCTTCAATGGCCTTGCAAACTATCTCACTCCTTTGAATGAGAGCCTTGATTTCATTTTCAGTGATGGAGGTTACCTAAAACTCATAAGTGACATTATTCAAGTCTTTTCTTTGTGTTGAAAGAAGTGAAGAAGAAATTGATGATTGACTGAGTGTGTTGATGTGTGGGAAGACAGAGAACTAAGTATTTATGAAGTTGAACTTAGCTCTCTCATTTTGATGATTTTATGTATGTTATAGCTTGCTTTAATATCTGTTAATCTCTATGATAATATGATGTTTTGAATTCCATGATTGTAAATAGTTTGCATTGTGCTTTTCATAAATGAAATATGTGTGAAATGGTATGATATAGTAATGGTTTAAGTTAGGTATGATTTGAGGAAATTCACATTTAAAATGTCGCATTATAGTTGATATAGGCCATTATTTTTGAGATATCCAGAATAAAAAGACCAAATTTAGTTAATGATTTGTTGTTGCTTCGTCTTAAGAAGATGTAAGGTCGTCATTTATTTAACGAGGTTTTGGTTATGTCAGCAAAACTTAATATTTTACGGTCTTGTATATTTTAAGTTCGAAAGTTCTTAAACTATACTTGCAAGCAAATTCAAGTCGTGCTGAAGTTCAATGCCAACTATTTTAGGGATTAAGTATGAACAAGGTAAAAAACAAAGAATCCACAATATGTTAATGCAGTTCGGTTTCACTGTGTCTGTGGAGTCTTGCCCAGAGATTTAATCAACTACCTTAGCAATATGTATAACATGTGATTTCAACCTCTAATATTCCCTAGATTAGACTCCCCACTTTAGTAACTAAGATCTAGACAACTCTCCTCTAAGTTTTTCCCCTGAAAACTTAGGACATTAATCAAGTAACATATTTTGATTTTTCACTCAGTGCACTCACAAGAAATATTCTTTAATGAACAAGAATAATTGCCCTCAGTTCAGTACATCACCTATACAAGTCTCACTAATTTATAACGAATCGGGACTTGCTAACATACTATACCAATCACAATCAATCTTCCATAAAACCAACAAGACAATAAGCACAAAGAAAATATTCAATAAGCTCATCTTCAAGATACACCTCCAAGTTTAACTTGATCCAATCTAGTCTTGTCAAAGTTGGGAACTTGATATCCTTGATCCAAATCCAAATCAATCTCCAAGATATGTTGCTATATGCACTTTAGATACCAAAGATGGACTTGCAGTCGTACAAATTATTAATTAGAATCAAAGCCCAAAGATTGTTTTTGCCAAAATTTTTATCTATATTTCTTATCTTGGGTTCTTATGTTTTTCTAGTTTCTTCATCAAATATTTATCTTTTTTTTGGTGAATTATAATAACAGGACAAAGGCATGACTTGAACCTAGATCACATCTGAGACGATGAACACCTTTAACCATCAAGCCATCACTTGGGATTCATCAAATATTTATCTTTATTTCTTTATTTGTTTCAAAAATACATATAAAGAATTGCAAACTTTGGAAAGAGTAAATTCCAGATTCAACTGGTTGATAATTAACTTCATGTTATTGGGAGAGAAAGGAAAGGGATCGTAAAAGTAGAGGGAAAGCCCCATAAAACTAATTGATAATTGACTATTGCAATTGTGTAACCTCCACTTGTAATGTAAATATTATACATAGTGACGTAATTAATTCTCTTTGTAGATTGTGGGGTCTAAGTCCAAATTGAAAACATATGGTTACATCAGATTTTGCTAACACAAAGGATATATGAAAGAAAATTTGTAGAGTCTTTGCAAAATATATACGAGGTAAAACCCAATTATTTTTGTAAGTTTATATGTTTATTTCATTTCATTACATATATCAAAGATAATACAACTCACACTATCAAATCCTGAAGACCACTGCTCTTATTAATATAACAATGGAAAGATAGATTAATATCTTAGTTGCAAGCATCGGGGTTAGCCAAGAGGTAAGCTTCAATGGCCTTGTAAACTATCTCACTCCTTTGAATGAGAGCCTTGATTTCATCTTCAGTGATTACAACTAATTAGAATTAAAAAGGGTTATTTGCCATAATGGGACTTCCTTTTAATTTCAAATTATAATCCTTTTATAAATTGCATTTTTATCACTTATGCAATTTAGTCCTAATACTTAATTTAAGCATTACACAATTAAAATTACCTATTCGAATAATCAATTAGCCCACAGATCAACTCCGTAAATATTTTTATTAAATATTTAGGGGTCCGGTTAAAAGGTATGGAGTCCCAAAAATACACTTTTTGACACCCATAACATTCGGGTCGTTACACTACCTCCATCCACTACACACCTTCTCCAACCGGTCAAACACATCAAATAGGACTACGAGAGTCCATCCATCCAACAACACCAATATGTGGCGGTGTGCCACTCATATAATTGTAATTTAGCTATCATATATAGATTTGTGGTCTAGCCGCCATAATTGTAGTATAAACTGCCATATAACACTTCATCCATCATATTATAACCCACTCCTATGCATATTCAAAGTCACGTTAACATTTATACATATCATAAAGGTTGTATGGTGCTCATACATAAACAGACATTATACGGAGCGTAACATAAAACATACTTTATACAGATCATAGCATACCATATTACGTAATCAAATCGGATAGCTTATCAAAACAAATAATAGAATGCATATAACACACAAGATTTACAGAGTCATGCTTAACTCACTAACCTACATATGGCAAATCATAACGCAATATTATATTTTCTATACTTACGAATGTTTGTTTATTGAAACTTACACTTTTTAGGCTTATATACTACCCACAGACCCAATTTTTGAGTCTCTTATTTGACCCCTAATCGAACCCTCTAAATTAGCCCTAAAGGCCCACACTACCCAAAAAGAAAGCCTGTGTGGTCCACACAGTCTACCCACATGGTCTACATGATTTTACACGGTTGTGTGTCCCACACGACGTACCCATACGGTTGTGTGGCACACAAGGTCCACCACATGGCGTGTGGTCATTGGGCAATTTTAAAAACAACCCCTATTTCACAATTTTTTCGAATTTTTGATGATTTTTTTTGAGTTAGATGACACACCTAATGATATTTCTGGTAATTCATACAATCGCACACTTCCGAATCCTACATTCGACACCAAAATGCATTGATTAACTAACACAAGTTAACCCAAATTTACTCCCCTTTTTCTAAAAGAAAACAGTCCCTAAAAATCAATATATGAGCACTTACTCTTGATAGAAACATCAGCCTCAAAGCACCTATGTTGGAGCCCAATTGTCCGAGCACAATTTCTCCGGGCCCAATCTTGAAACCAATTTGAACCCAATTTTGGAGTTGTTTTTTAAATTTTAATTTATTTTAAATTTAAACTTACTTTGAGTTTAAATTTATTTTAAATTAAAATTAAAAGTGTCCAATTACAAAGTCCAATTACAATTGAGCCCAGTTACAAGCCCAAATTTTAAAAAACTCAATACATGACCCAAACTTTTACAACCCAATTGACCCAAATTACCCAAACTAAACCTGAAACAGAAGACTTAATCTGCTATAACTTGGACCAACTGCCACTCACCCCACCCACTTACATGCTGCCACGTCAGCAGTCCCATCACCCTCTTCAACCACCGTCACCAGCAAGTTGCACCTCCTGCAAGCCGAACCTGCACTGCAAAAGAAAAACAAGACCGACATTAAATTGTGAACAACAAATTGTAATGATGGAATTTAGGCTTTAAAAGCCGAATCAAAACCATTTGTATGGTTACTGACTTTTATTCTTTTGAAAGTTACAAATCAATACAAGAAAAAGAATTTACTGAAAAAGCAATACACAAAGAAGTTGACTTTTGAGCACTCGAAGGCAATATACAGTGCATTTGAAAACAGATTCACAAGGCAACAGAGGCAGATTCAAAGTCCAGGGCATTAAGTCATTCAGGTAATCCCAATATACATTTATTATTATAACTAAGTCTTAAATGATTCATATTTATACCATACATTAATACGCGTTTAATACCAGACTGTTACCATTTATCATTATCTTCAGTTTCTCAAAATGCATTAAATTAGTTTAATAAATAAAAATAATATTAATAATAATAAATATAATACTAATAACATTAATTAATAATAATAATAATAATAATAATAATAGTAACAAAAAAATAGGAAAGGTCAGAAAGCATATCTCTCAGACAGTGTCGCCGTCGTCGGAGTCACACCGCGGTCATCTCCGAGCGTCGCCTTGGTTTCATCGTGGATTGGATCTGTAAAAGGAGTACCAGAATTAAGACTAAAAATCAAATGATTTGTTCCGAATAAAAGAGGGAAATAATAAAATAGGAACAAAACCGAGAAAAAGGGGGAGTTTTAAAAGAAGAAATTAAAACCGCTTAAAAAAAAAGATGAAAACAAAATATTTTTAGAGAAAAGTGTCAAAAATCAATAAAAGAAAAGAAAGGAGATGAAGAAAGACGTTTTTCTCACCTTGGATGGCGGCGCGTGGCATTGAGCGATGATCAGAGGACGACAGTTGGGTTTGAGTTTGTTTTTGAAAAAAGAAAGAAGAAAATGAAAAAAAAAACCCTAAAAGAGACCTTTTATAGACCCTCAAAACGACGTCGTTTTGAGGGCAGAGTTTCAACCCCAAAACGGCATCGTTTTATGCCGTACTCGATTTTCAACCCGACCCGCCTAAAGGATCCGCGTGTTTTTAATTAATGGTCTATTTTTGCATTTGATCCTTCGAATTTTTTTATTTTTACAATTTGGTCCTTTTCATACTTTTAATTCTTTTTAAATTAACCCAAAAATTTTCAATGCTTTTCAATTTAATCCCTTGACCTTTTGAAAGCCGAGGAAGTTGCCACGTGTCCCTATTTTGGCTTATTTATGGTCCTTCCCCTTTTATTTATGTTTCAATTTTGTCCTTAAATCAAGTTTTATTTTATTACAAAATTGGCTCAGAAATTTAAATGATTTTCAAATTAGTCCTTTGACTTCTGAACACTTGAGAGGATGTCACGTGTCACTTTTTTTTGGTTTTATAGCCTGAAGGTCCCTAAACTATCCAAAAATCATATTTTGACCCTTGAACGTTTCCAAAATTCCATTTTGACCCTAAACTTTTCAAAAATTACATTTTACCCCCGAACTTTCCAAAATTCCATTTTTAATCTCGATTTTTCCAAAAATTACCATTTTACCTTCGAACTTCCAAAATTCCATTTTTGACCTAGAATTTTCCAAAATTACCATTTTACCCGTGATCTTTCAAAAATTCCATTTTTACCTCGATTTTTCCAAAAATTACATTTTACCCCTAAACTTCCAAATTTCCATTTTTAACCTTGAATTTTCCAAAAATTACATTTTTAACCCCAAACTTTCTAAAATTCCATATTTAACCTCGAATTTTCAAAAATTACCATTTTACCCTCGAACTTCCAAAATTCCATTTTTGATCCCGAACTTACCCAAAATTACCATTTTACCTCCGAGTATCCAAAAATCTCATTTTCGACTCTGAATGTTTTATTTTTTTCTTCCTCTTCAATATTTATATTTAAATTTTAATTATTATGCCTTCGTATTTCGTATTTTTTATTTTTGAATATCATTTATCTACTTAATTATTTTGCTTCGCGTTATCTAATCTCCATTATTAACTATTCATTCATATATAAAATTTCACATTTGTTTTCGAAATTATTTTAAAATCGAGGCAATGTCCTTTTCGGGTGAAAACTTCGAGAAATCATGCCCTAATGTGTCGGGTGTGATTTTTCATATAACTCACACGAATCGAATATCCTTTTTTGATTTTTTAAACACCTTTTAACTTCAAGATTCTGAGAACGTCGTGCCCTAACGTGTTGGTCACGACTTCAATTCTTCGCGATAATCGAAGTAAACGAACATTCTATCTTCGAATCCTTTAAGTCATGTGTCCGAGGATCGTATTTTAAACTCAATATGATATTTCAAGTTTTCAAATACATATATACAAATCATTTTAAAGCAAAACGAGACAATGTCTTTTAGCGTGAAGACCTCGAAAAATCATGCCCTAACGTGCAGGGTGTGATTTTCGTAACTAATGCAATCGGATATCCTCTTTGAAATCTTTCAAAATATCCTTCAGTTTTAAAAATCCGAGAACGTAGTGCCCTAATGTGTTAGACACGACTTCCAATTCTTATCGAGATTCAAAACACGGGGATAGATTTCCTCAAAAGGATTTTCTTTGAAATCTTGCGAAGTTTTCTAAAGACAAAGATTGTATTTTAAATTTTACTCGAGTTTTTAAAGTTTTAACAAATCAAGACCCGAAAGAAATCAATGTGATGCCAATTTTGGGCGTATGAGGGTGCTAACCCTTCCTCATGCGTAGCCGACTCTCGAGCCTATTTTCTGGATTGCGAAGACCAAAATATTTTTCAAAATGGATTTTAAACGTTTTGTGGTGATCCAATCACACCAAATAAAAGATTGGTGGCGACTCCCATTTTCCAATTTTAAAATAATTTTCGAAACACGTTTTTAAAAATGGTTTCGATAGCTTGGCGACTCCACTGGGACATACTTTTCAAAATAAACGAGAGTCAAGCCAAAATTGATTATTTTCGGGTCCTTTTTGAAATCTTTAAAACTTCGGTTTTGTTTAATATGCGATCCTCGGCATCTTTTGTGTGACATTGTATTATGTAATATTGCTAATATAATTTTGCATCCATATGCATTATGTTATTACCCTTCTAAGTGGAAGCGGGAAACTACTCTTTCGTAAGGTCTTCACCTCCGTACAGGATAGTGAATCGCTTTCGGGATTACATCCGTACCCTTGTTTTCATGAAGTTTTAACTTTCGTACAAACATGTGGGAAATGTGTCCCCCTAAATCGAACTCATCTGTATGAGCCTGTAATGGGTGAGGATCGAGGACTTTGCTGGTTTAGGTACCTTTACTTTGGAGCCTAAAACCACATATACTGAGCCGTAAGTAGTCGCCTTAGACGGAGCTATATTGAACCACTTAGCAATTACCCAAGATAATTTCTTAGGTTATTTGTTGTATACTTGTATGTTGATATTATTATATGTTGCTAACGTGTTCTATTTTGTCTCTTTTCTTTTGTTTGCATATTGCATTATCATACAAGAAAGGGCGTTGATTCATACTCGATTACCAAATAGAAAGCTTTGACATGAAAAGCGGGTTTCTTGATAGAGTAGAAGACAATATGGCTATGCGTTTATGGTCTGAAGGGAGACAACGTGAGAATGGAGATAGTTTGACAGAAGGCTATTTATCAGAATTTTGGGATTACACTCGGGTAAACGTGACTCAAAACAATGTGCAAGAGATAAAGGATATTTGGGGTCAATGGAATGATGAAATGAAACAGCTATTTTATAAGGAGTATGGAGATTTGCCTTATCTGCTCGAGGTAAAAATAGACAAGCATTTTTTTCGGGCACTCACTCAGTATTGGAATCTCGCGTATAGTTGCTTTTCCTTAGGGAGTTTCGACATGACACCCATTGTAAAGGAATACACTTTGCTAATCCGTTGCCCGAAGATTCAAGCTGATAAGGTTTACGCGAGAGCTATGAATGTCCCGACCCTTTTGAAGAGGTTGATAAATATAACTGGGATGAGCGAACAATGGGTGACGTCTAGAATCAAAGTAAAAGGGGACAATAAATGCATCACTTGGAAGAGTCTGAAGGAGCTGACAATAGCACATCCGAATATGAAGAAACGTGTTGACCTTTTCGCTTTGAGTATTTATGGGCTGGTTATTTTCCCGAAAGCGTTAAGGCTCATCGAGGATGCAGCTGTGGATCTATTTGACCGCCTTGGTAGGAATGTCACACTGGTCCCGACGATCCTTGCAAAGACCTTTCGATCTCTAACCGCTTGTCGGAGAGAAGGCGAAGGCAGGTTCATTGGTTGTGCACCGCTTTGATGGTCTGGTTTCATAGCCATTTTTGGAAGAAAGAGAGGATTTCGTATAAAGCATGCTCAGTGGACTACTCGCCTTTGAAGGAATTTGCAGCGATGCAAAAAGAGCTAATTATTTGAGATGAGGACGTAGAATGGAAGGCATCATGGCTTATTGTTGACAAGATCCTTTATTGTTGTGGTAATTTTGACTGGGTTCTCTTACTTGGAATATGAGGTGCCGTTGGATATGCCCCTCTACTCGTGCTAAGGCAATATAAGTCAAGATAATTCATACCGACGACACATGGTTTGGCCTAATGAGAGTTCACCTACAAAGGGGATAACTACAAAAAGAGGGTCGGAGAGATAACCAATGCCTGTAGGCAAGCACATAGGATGAAGGTATTTGTTGCAAACCCAATGACAACGCCAAAATATGATTGGTGGAGGAGTAAAAGGGTCAATGATAATATCCCAGCATCGAACCCTGATGACACTAGATAGTTAGAAGAATGCTTACAAGAAGTTCCATCAGAGTTGGACATTATAAAGTAGGATTTTGAAAGAAAGAGCTTGGAATTTGGGAAAATGATAGAAGTCTTGGAAGAGGATAAGATGAAGTTGGGATTGGATGTAGACATTCATAAGTTAGAAGCTGAAAAGTTGAGGAAAGGGAAGAATAAAACCGAGGAAGACTTGGAAGATTTAAAGAAACACTATAAGAAACTTCGTCAAACCATGAAAAACATGGGACTTGGTAAGACTTCTGAGTAGTGGCAACAAGAGATTCGGGAACAAAAGGATCGAGCAGAGCAATGGAAAAAGAATTTTCAAGATGGTAAAGCCTCGGAAAATGCTATAAAAGGAGAGTTGTTGGAAAGCCAAGTCGAAAAAGCTGAACTAAGGGCCCAACTAACCGAGATGGAGGCTAGAATCATTGAATTGGAGGAATCTTTGCATAGACATCGCAGCAGGAACTCTGTCATAGAATTGAAGGCAAGTCAAGCTGAAAATAAAGAACTAAGGCAAAGAGTACAAGAGCTCGAGGCTTCCCTCCAAAACAATGAAATAAGGGTCGAAATTCTAGAAAGGAACTTAGAAGCAAGTGAATGGCACACCCAGCAGGCCCAAAGACAGGTGGGAGAAAGAGACTACGTCATAAGCGAAGCACTTAAACAGATGTGAGAAGTGGCTAATCACGTGAAAAAGCTAGCCATAAAAGTTGACGAGTTAAGCCTACAGTATGAGTCAAAGTCAACAAGAGGACAAAAATTGGCCGAACTTTTTAGAAAAATTAGGGCTTTAGGCATAAAGGCAAAGCCATTTATGTAACTTGTTCTACATAAACAAACTTGTCTTCTAAGTAAAGTTTATCTAATGGAATTGAATTCAGGATCAACGTCTTCTTTTGCATTGCATGCATTGCACTCATTCGCATTACATTCTTACATTTTAACACAATAACTCTCATTAAATAAAATTTGACACAGTTAAACCCAAAAATATAGAGAACTCACATCCTTACAGTACTCGGAGAACCATGGTCCAAAGAATAGAAAGGTTGTAACAGTTTAAAGAAGAGATGCAAGAGCAAATGCAAGCTCAGTTGGTAAGGGTCCAGCAAAATATGAGAGACCAAATTATTGAGTCTCAAAGCAACATAATCAATTGACTAACTCAACTATTGTAAGAGGCAGAAAAAGGAAAAATCCCTACAGTAAGCCCAAGGGAGGAGATTGAAGACCTTCGCTACCCTCCAGGCTTTACCCTTGTGCACAACCAAGTTTCATCGGAAACAAACTCGTGGGGAGCTCCCATCTTCATTCGAGCATAACCACAGCCCATCAGTACCTCAGGCCAAGCCAATTATTTGACTGGATCAGGGTCTAATCCAGGGGAAATTACTGCGAACCCCATTAATCCCGACTTCGATGAAATCATGGAGGCAGAGAAAGCAAAACTGGAAGTCTCTAAACAGATAGAGGAGTGGTACAAGTGGTTGGAAGATAAGGTCAAAGCAATGGAAGTGGTTGACACCTACTATGGGGTAGATGCTAAAGAACTAAGCATAGTTCCAAACTTAGTGCTGCCTCCAAAATTCAGAGCTCCAGAGTTTGAGAAGTACAATGAGACAAGTTGCCCAGAAGCTCACATCACTATGTTCTGCCGAAAAATGACAGGATACGTCCATAATGACCAATTACTGATCCACTATTTCTAGGACAGTTTGGTAGGATCCGCGACAAAGTGGTACAATCAGTTAAGTCGTGCAAAGATCAGTTCATGGAAGGACCTGGCCCAGGGCTTTATGAAATAATACGGTCAAGTTACTGACATTGCTCCAGATAAAATCACTTTGCAAAATATGGAGAAAGGGCCGAGCGAGAGTTTCAGGCAATATGCTCAATGATGGAGAGATATGGCCACCCAGGTGCAGCTGCCATTAACGAAGAAAGAGACGACTATGCTTTTCGTCCACACGCTAAAAGCACCATATATCAACCACTTGTTGGGAAATGCTACAAGAAGTTTCTCGGACATGATTATGTCTGGAGAAATGATTGAAAGCGCAATTAAGAGCGATAAGATTGACGCTGGGGAAAGTGGAAAAAGAATAGCCCCTAGAAGGAAAGAAGCTGAGATAAACAACGCAGTCATGTACAGGCCAAACTATGCGAAGTCAATCATGATGACGCAATCTAAAACCCCTGCAAGCAATTATCAAAATTCACTGAAGTCGGAACCAAGCTCAAGAAAAAACACTGAAAGAATTCAGTTCACTCCTATTTCGGTGACATATAAAGAGTTTTACCAGCAATTATATGACCAACATGCAGTGGCCCTATACTACACGGAGCCAGTACAATCACCTTTTTCGAAATGGTACGATGCCAATACTCAGTATGAATTTCATGGAGGAGTAATCGGACACTCCATCGAGAACTATTTCGCTTTCAAGAATATAGTGGAAAGATTAATTAAGATGAAACATATAAGATTCAATGAGCCGTCTGGACCTAAAGTAGCTGGGAACCCTTTACCTGCCTACCCTAATCAGGGGGTGAATACGATTGCAGGAGCAAAAGGAAAAAGGGTTAAGACCCATATCGGAGAGGTCAAATTACCTTTGAAATGGGTATGCCGTCAAATGATGGACAGAGGAGTGATCAAGCAGAATGGTGGAGATATGATGATAACGACTAAGAATTATTGTGACTTCCACAATGCTGAGGGGCATGAGATTCAACACTGTGCTGAGTTCAAGGTTTTGGTACAGGATCTGATGAATCGTAAAGAACTAGAGTTCTTTGAAGAAGAAGAAGAAGAGATGGAGGATATTTGTTCCTTCAAAGAAAAAGGGATGAACAAGCCTGATCGTCTGTGATAATTATCTCTGCGTCCAAGGGTAATGAAACAAGAAGACAAATGACACCTTGTATCATCATACGAAGACCTGTGCCGTTCCCTTATGAGGATAGCAAGAGAGTCCCCTAGAATTCCAGGTGTAACATAATAACGCCCAAAGAAGATCAATCAAAAGAATATGTAAACCTTGTTACCCGTAGTGGGAAATGCTATGACTTGAAAGAAGAGAAAAGAGAAGCTGCAAAAGGAAAGACATTGGAAATTGAACCAGAAGAAAAAAGAGACTGACAAGCCTGAGCCAGTAGCAGAAAAAGAAGCGAAAGAATTCTTGAAATTCTTTAAACATAGCGAGTACAGTGTGGTCGAGCAGTTACACAAACAACCGGTACGCATATTAATCTTAGCCCTGTTGCTAAGTTCAGAAGCCTATCGCAATACATTGATGAGGGTGCTCAACGAAACATATGTGGCTAATGACATATCCGTGTGTAAGCTGGATCGCCTAATTAATAACGCCAGCATTGACAACTTTATTTCTTTAGCGACGACGAGATCCCATCTAGGGGAATGGGGTCGACAAAGGCTTTGCCTATCAGTACTCGCTGCAAGGGGTATACTTTGCTCGAAATGCTTATTGATAATGGCTCAGGTTTAAATGTATTGCCACTAGCCACCCTGGAAAGATTACCAGTTGATAGCTCCTACATAAAGACATGTCACAACATAGTTAGAGCTTTCGACGAAGCAGAAGGAAAAGTCATGGGCTGAATTGAAGTACCGTTACAGATAGGCCCGAATACCTATGAGGTGGACTTATTGGTAATGGACATTAAGTCCTCCTACAATTGTTTATTGGGGAGACCCTGGATCCATTCAGCGGGAGGGTATCATCCTCACTTCATCAAAAGCTTAAACTAGTGACCGCAGGAAGATTGGATACAATAAACGCAGAAAAGGATATTATCGCATCTGTGACAAGTGACGCCTCGTACATAAAAAGAAATGAACAGGCAGTGGAATTCTCCTTTCAATCGTTAGAGTTTGTTAATGCAACATTCATCGCATAAGGAAATAAAATTCCCAAATCGAAGTTGTCACGAACCACTAAGATGGGGTTACAATTGACAATTGGAAAAGGGGCACTGCCAGGAAAAGGGCTTGGGAAACATCTGCAAGGGATAAGCAATGCACCAGCACCACTAGGAAAGTGGGACCGCTTCAGGCTGGGATACAAGCCAGATGTGAAGGAAAAGAAGAAAGAGATGGAAAGGAAGTGAGAGGTGAGAAAAGCACGACTGGCCGGGGAGGAGATCAAATGGGAGCTGATGTCCTTTCCCCATTTATCGAAAACTTTCATTTTCGGTGGAATGAGGTTTAAAGAGGAAGAGAAGACTGGAAGAGTTGTGACAGAGTTGGACATTAATGCCATCTCTGAAGAAGGCGAAGGAAGGAATTTATCACAAATTTGCCCGTACGTACCAGGAAGCATTCTAGACAACTAGACGGAAGAGGATCTCCCTGTAGCCTTTAGGATCATTTCAAAGTAATACTCGACGCATATCTATCATTCTATGCTCGAGAGTGATAGAGATCTTTTGTAAAGGGCATTTGACTTTTATCCATTATCTTAATGAAAATGCACTTTATCCTCTTTTGGCAAATATCTCTTTATATTCTTTCATTCTATTCAAATAATTTGTTTACCCTTAACCTACACAATTAATCATGCTTGAATTTTGTATACATATACTCATACTCATACCATACAATCATTCTTAAATTTACTTTGTTCATTGGACCACTCTCATTCTTTTGACAGATTCTTGGATATCAATAATATGAGCAACGCTGATATTGATTATGAGCCTCAATTCGAGCGAGATTTGTGTCTCGAAGAACCTCAAGACTTTGAAGATGACCAAGATAGTAACTTATCTCCTGATTTGCTGCGAATGATGGAACAAGAGGAAAAACAAATCTTGCCCCATAAGGAGTTAATCAAAACTATGAGCATAGGGGATGAATATGAAAAGAAGGAAGTGAAAATTGGAACCAGCATCTCGGTAGAAACATGAAAAGATCTTATTGAACTGCCCAGAGAATTCGAAGACATCTTCGCCTGGTCTTACCAGGACATGCCTGGGTTAAACACTAACATTGTAGGCCATAAACTCTCGATAAACACCGACATCTTAGCAGTTTTTTAGAATTCTATGGGATGTGTCTTGGGCCAACACGACGAGACTGGAAAGAAGGAAAGAGCCATATACTACCTCAGCAAAAAGTTTACCGACTGTGAAGCAAGGTATTCATCGATAGAAAAGTTATGCTGTGCATTGGTTTGGACTACCCGATGATTACGATAGTACATGCTGTACCACACAACTTGGTTAATCTAGAAATTAGATCCTCTTAAATACATGATGGAGTCAACTGTGTTGAATGGAAGAATGACTAGATGACAAATTCTGCTTTTAGAATTTGATATAGTCTATGTAAGCCAAAAGACAGTGAAAGGAAGTGTAATAGTAAATTTACTAGCCAGTAGAGCTCTAGAGGATTATGAGCCAATAAATTTTGACTTTCCAAATGAGGACCTAATGTATATTGTAACCACCGAAGAGGGGACCGCGATAGAGCATCCCTGGTGATTAAATGTTGATGGTGCTTCAAATGCCATGGGTAATGGAATCGGGGCAGTCTTGGTATCACCAGAAGGAGACCATTATCCCTTTACAAGTAAACTCAACTTCGATTACACAACCAATATGGCAGAATATGAGGCATGCATTATGGGGATTCAAGCAGCCATAGATCGAGGGATCAAAGTCTTGGAAATATATGGAGATTCAACGTTGGTAATCTACTAGCTCAGGGGAGAATGAGAGAAAAGAGACTCCAAGTTAATTGATTATCGAAATATGGTCCTCGAATTGATCAAAGAATTCGACGAGGTTACATTCCAATACCTCTCACGTGAGGAAAACCAAATGGCTGATGCTTTGGCTACTCTAGCCTTGATGATAAAAGTAAACAGGCCAGAGGATATGAAGCCCATTCGAATATGCATTTACGAGACTCCAGCCCATTGCTACAAGATCGAAGAAGAAAAATATGAACATCCTTGGTACCAAGACATCCTCCAATATGAAAAAGACCATAAATACCCCGAAGAAGCTACTGAAAATGATAAAAGGACATTGAGAAGGCTCGCAAATGAGTACGTCCTAGATGAGGAGATTTTGTTTAAGAGGAGAAAGGATCAGGTGTTACTAAGATGTGTTGATGCAATCGAGGCTAAGAAAATCCTAAAAGAAGTCCATGAAGGAATCTGCGGAACGCACGTTAATGGATTCAAAATGGCTAGGCATATCATGAGATTCGGATACTACTGGTCAACTATGGAGAATGATTGCATCAACTATGCTAAGAAATGTCACAAATGCCATATCTATGGAGATAAAATTCATGTACCTCCATCACATTTGCATGTCATGACTTCTCCGAGGCCTTTTTCTATGTGGGGCATGGATGTTATCAAGCAGATTTCACCGAAGGCTTCTAATGGGCATAGATTCATCTTCGTGGTTATTGACTACTTCACCAAATGGGTAGAAGCTGCCTCTTATTCCAACGTTACAAAGTCCGTAATTAGCAAGTTCCTAAAAAAGGAAATCATATGCCGATATGGAATGCCAGAAATGATCATATCAGACAATGTATTGAACTTGAATAATAGCACGATATCGGAGGTTTGTGAGCAATTCAAGATCAAACATCATAATTCATCTCCATATCTCCCAAAGATGAATGGAGAAGTGGAAGCGGCAAATAAAAACATCAAGAAGATCATTGCAAAAATGACAGAAACCTATAGAGATTGGCATGAAAATTACCATTCACCCTCATTGCTTATAGGACTTTAATCAAAACATCTACTGGGGCAATGCCATTCTCACTTGTATACGGGATGGAAGCCATTTTACCCATCGATGTGGAGATTCCTTCTCTCCGAGTCTTGTCAGAGATAAACTTGGACGAAGCAGAATGGATCCAAGCCAGATATGATCAGTTGAACTTGATCGAAGAAAAGAGGTTAAGAGCCATCCGTCATGGTCAGATGTACCAAAAGCAAATGATGCGAGCATATAACAAAAAAGCTTGCCCTAGAGAATTTCACGAGGGAGATCTAGTCTTGAGGAAAATACTCCCAATACACAGAGACTCTCGAGGAAAATGGATGCCTAATTGGGAAGGGCCGTATGTGGCAAAGAAAATCTTCACTGGAGGAGCTCTAATTTTGACTGAAATGGATGGAAATGAGCTATACAACCTAGTAAATTCAGACTCGGTGAAGAAATATTTCACCTAAATTCAAAAAAAAAAATGGAGAGGTCAGGATGAAAACCCATGAAAGAGCATCTTAAAACCAAAGGGATTTTGAGTTGAAAACCCGAAAAGGGCAGCTCAAATGGAAAACGAAAGCGATCAATTATTCCCTCAAATGTGACAAGATAGAGAAATTTTACATCTTGGAGCATCGACAAAGTACTCCAGGATCTCCAGATACATATCGAACAGAAAGATGATTCTCAGATCAGAGAAACTCATATTTGATATCTAGGCATCTAATACTGTTCATTTTCATTGTTTTGTCCCTTGTAAATATTAGGCATTTTTCTTTCTTTAGCCAACAATACTTCAAGTTTTTACTCTAATACAATCTCATTCTTTCCCAAACAACCCAAGTATTTTCATACCAAGATAATCGATAATAGACTAAAACGCATGAAAAAGCAAGTATCCGCGAGTATTATTTAAGAAAATTCCTAAATGATACAAGGACCCTAAACAAGACCACCAGTTAAAAGAATCAAACCTGGAAAGAACGGTGCAAATTGAGAATCTACAAGTCACAGATTTAGTAAGACGTAAAGAGATGATCCCAGAGCAGAAGAAACTAATCTTCGAAAAATTAACATTAATCATGCACATCCATCTAGTTAGGGGCATTTTTTATTCATTTTCGAGCATAACATCATAAACAATCTGACCTACCTAAAGGCCCATTTTAGCATATTCTACAAGTCTCAATACCGCGAAACACGGAAGGAAAAGGTTTAAGTCGCAACGGCAAGCCTTGTACTTCAGAAGCATGAAGGGAAAGATTTAAGCCACAACGGTATATCTAGTACCACGAAGACACAAGGGAAAGGTTTAAGTCGTAATGGAGAACCTAGTATCTCAGAGACATGAAGGGAAAGATTTAAGCCGTAACGACGAATCTAGTACCACGAAGACACAAGGGAAAGATTCAAGTCGCAATGACGAATCTAGTATTCCAAAGATATGAGAGGGAAGGTTTAAGTCGCAACGGCGAACCTTGTACCTTAAAAACATGAAGGGAAAGATTTAACCCGTAATGGCGAATCCAGTACCACGAAGACATAATGGAAAGGTTTAAGTCACAATGGCGAACCTAGTACCTCAGAGACATGAAGGGAAAGATTTAAGCCGCAACGGTGAATCCAGTACCGCGAAGACACAAGAGGAAAGGTTTAAGTCGCAATAGCGAAGCTTATACCTCAAAAGCATGAAAGGAAAAATTTAAGCCGCAACGGCGAATTTAGTACCATGCGGATTGAAGCAATAACAGCAAATCTAATGCCTTAAGGGAGCAGATTAAAGCCGTAACTGTGAAGCTTCTACATCGAAGATATAGGTCAAATAGTGAATCTTTATCTCTTTGAAGTTGTAGTAAGAGCAAGATGAAGTTTCGGCATCAAATCCTATCTTCCTGCAATTACAGTGGAGTTGGATTCAAACCACATCATTCTAGAAGGACAAATGGAAAGCCCCGATCTTTTACCCTGAGCCTGGGGCAGATCATCATCAGCTAATCTCTTACCCTGAGCTTGAGACAGATTGCAGTCATTCTATCTCTTACCTCGAGCCTGAGGAAGATCATCATCAGCCAATCTCTTACCCGATCATGGGGTAGATGGCAATCATTACAAGTGATGCGGTCATCTTCTTGATGAGGTACTGAGAAGAAGACCAAATCAATGAAATAAAGCTCGATATGAGCGAACCTTCGAACCCCGGCTTCCTGATGAGATACTGAGAAGCAGGTCGAAACAATAAAGCAGTTACTTTCTTGATAAGGGAAGTGAAACAAATCCGTCTTCCTGATAAGACACTGAGAAGTGGACCAAATCAATGACACCAAACTATTGGAATTACAAGCGAATCGAATGAAGTTACAGTGATAAATTTTGAAATGGCCTCAATGCAAGATTGGATCATAACGCCGAAGGTAGAGAAGCAGGTGCAGTGAAATCAAACGTTCAATAAAGCGAAGGGTGGGCCGGTTGAAGAAAGAGCATCAAAGAGATGAGACCGAACAAATTGGGCATCCTTTTAGTCTTTGCTGCATTCCTGTTACACAGCAACGAGCAAAGAGGGGCAGCTGTTGAAGCCCAATTTGTCCGGGCCCAATCTTGAAATCAATTTGAACCCAATTTTGGAATTGTTTTTTTAAATTTTAATTTATTTTAAATTTAAACTTACTTTGAGTTTAAATTTATTTTAAATTAAAATTAAAAGTGTCCAATTACAAAGTCCAATTACAATTGAGCCTAGTTACAAGCCCAAATTTTAAAAAACTCAATACATGACCCAAACTTTTATAATCCAATTGACCCAAATGACCCAAACTAAACATAAAACAGAAGACTTAATCTGCTATAACTTGGACCAGCTGCCACTCACCCCACCCACTTACAAGCTGCCACGTCAGCAGCCCCATCACCCTCATCAACCACCGTCACCAGCAAGTTGCACCTCTTGCAAGCCGAACCTGCACCACAAAAGAAAAACAATACCGGCATTAAATTGTAAACGACAAATTGTAATGATGGAATTTAGTCTTTAAAAGTCGAATCAAAACCATTTGTATGGTTACTGACTTTTGTTCTTTTGAAAGTTACAAATCAATACAAGAAAAAGAATTCATTGAAAAAGCAATACACAAAGAAGCTGACTTTTGAGCACTCGAAGGCAATATACAGTGCATTTGAAAACAGATTCACAAGGCAACAAAGGCAGATTCAAAGCCCAGGACATTAAGTCATTCAAGTAATCCCAATATACATTTATTATTATAACTAAGTCTTACCATACATTAATAGGCGTTTAATACCAGACTGTTACCATTTATCATTATCTTTGGTTTCTCAAAATGCATTAAATGAGTTTAATAAATAATAATAATATTAATGATAATAAATATAATACTAATAACATTAATTAATAATAATAATAATAATAATAACAAAAAAAATAGGAAAGGTCAGAAAGCATATCTCTCGGACAGTGTCACTATAACCGGAGTCACACCGCGGTCATCTCCGAGCATCGCCTTGGTTTCATCGTGGATTGGATCTGTAAAAGGAGTACCAAATGAATTAAGACTAAAAGACAAATGATTTGTTCCAAATAAACGAGGGAAATAATAAAATAGAAACAAAACCGAGAAAAAGAGGGGAGTTTTAAAAGAAGAAATTAAAACCACTTTAAAAAAAAGATGAAAATAAAATATTTTTAGAGAAAAGTGTGAAAAATCAAAAAAAAAAAGAAAGGAGATGAAGAAAGGCGTTTTTCTCACCTTGGATGGCAGCGCGTGGCATTGAGCAATGATCGGAGGATGACAGTTGGTGGTTGCGGTGACCACGCGCGACGGCTAGCAGGGCGCGTGCGATGTGGCTTTGACGGAGCACCGATCGGAGTTCAGTCGGCCTTGGATGGGAGAAGGGAGAGATGAGCGGATTTGAGTTTGTTTTTGAAAAAAGAATAATGAAAATGAAAAAAACCCTAAAACAGACCTTTTATAGACCCTCAAAACGACGTCGTTTTGAGGGCTAAGTCTCAACCCCAAAACAACGTCGTTTTGTGCCGTACCCGATTTTAGACTCGACCCGCCTCAAGGATCCGCGTTTTTTTTATTAATGGTCTATTTCTACATTTGGTCCTTCTTCTTTATCTGATTTTTACAATTTGGTCCTTTTCATATTTTTAATTCTTTTTAAATTAGCCCAACAATTTTTAATGCTTTTCAATTTAATCCCTTGACCTTTTGAAAGCCCAGGAAGTTGCCATGTGTTCCTATTTTGGCTTATTTATGCAATTGGTCCTTTTGCTTTTATTTTTGTTTCAATTTTACCCTTAAATCAAGTTTTGTTTTATTAAAAAATTAGCCCAAAAAATTTAAATGATTTTCAAATTAGTCTTTTGACTTCTGAACACCTGAGAGGATGCCACGTGTCACTTATTTTTGGTTTTATTACCCTAAAAGTCCATATACTATCAAAAAATCATATTTTGACCCCTAAACTTTTTCAAAATTCTATTTTAACCCTAAACTTTTTGAAAATAACATTTTTACCCCGAACTTCCAAAATTCCATTTTTAACCTCGATTTTTCCTAAAAATACTATTTTACCCTCAAATTTCCAAAATTCCATTTTTAACCGCAAATTTTCCAAAAATTACCATTTTACCCCTGATCTTCCAAAAATTTCATTTCCTCAAAAGGATTTTCTTTGAAATCTTGCGAAGTTTTCTGAAGACAAAGATTGTATTTTAAATTTTACTCAAGTTTTCAAAGTTTTAGCAAATCAAGACCCGAAAGTAATCAATGTGGTACCAATTTCTACGTATGAGGGTGCTAACCCTTCCTTATGCGTAACCGACTCCTGAGCCTGTTTTCTGGATTACGAAGACCAAAATATTTTTCAAAATAGATTTTAAGTGCTTTATGGTGATTTAATCACACCAAATAAAAGATTGGTAGCGACTCTCATTTTCCAATTTTAAAATAATTTTCGAAACACGTTTTAAAAATGGTTTCGACAACCTACTTTACCAAAAAACGTCATACGACTCTCGAACTTTTACTCATAGAACAACATAACACAATCAGTACATAAACAATTAATCAACCCACACATTCAACCTTCTTCCTTAAAAATGAACTACGAATGATAAAGGTTGCTCCCATGACAAGCAACGAAACACTTACGAGGAAATAAAAATTGTTACACCCCAAAATTGGGCCTAAAAGTTTCGAGGGTAAAATAGAATTTTTAGCCCAAATGTGATCGAAATTTCATAAGTTGGGTAACTAATAATGTTTTCGACAATGGTTAATAGGATATTAAATCAATTTCAAAAAATGAGTTTTAAATAGTTTTAACTTTGAAAATAGGATTGATTTGTAAAAGAGTCAAAACTAAAAGTTTTAAAGAAGCAGTTTGATCAAATATCCAAAATCAACTTAAAAACACCATTTTTCTCCATATTATTAACATAAAAACAACTCTTCTAATATTTGGCCGACCTTTGCTCTCCCAAACTCTCCCAATCTCTTTTAATCAATAATTCCTAGTTTCCTTTGATTTCTAATAACCATAAAACCTTAAATACTCATTAAAACCAAGAAAAACACCCAAAAACCTCATCATCTTCATCGTCTTCTCCAAACGTGAGTTTTTTCAAATTTTTGTCAAAGCTCGTTTTCCTTCAAGCAAAGGTAATCATTTGATTTCTTATGAGTATTAAATGATATCTAGTCCTTTAAACTAAGTTTTTTCCATTAAAAACAAGTTTTGAATAAAAACCGAAAATTGGGTCTTTAATGGTGAAATTCAGGTTTACGGATGGAAATTTGATATTAAAGTGTTTTTTGATTAGTTTTAACATGATTAGAAGGTTTTTAAACATACTTTAAAGTTTCGTTAAAGATGTATAGCATTACAATGAATTTTCATCGTAAATAGTCATTGTATGTCGAAAATATTTGATACCTTAAAATGTACAGTTTTGTGTAGTTTAAAGGTTGGGAATCAGTTACAAATGAATATGTAGATGAACGAAATTCGTTTCGTGTGAAAAGATTAAGTTTAGGCAAAGATATTAGAATTTAAAGTTTTTTAGGTTAAAGGTTTCAGTTTAAGAGAACGTAGCTTAGGCCATTGTTTAAGACTGTATGAGAAAGTAGATGATTGATTTTTGCATATATATTTGTGTGATATGTGTTGTTGAAGCGTAGAAGTCGATAGGACCTTCAACAAGTAGAGATAAAGGCAAGAGAAAGCTTGTTTAAGCTTTCGGGTTTCAACGAAAAGCGTATATTTTGGTGAGTGTTTTGAAATCACTGCTCGTAGATGATTCATTCTATATTTGGGAATTTAGAGGTAGCCTAAGCCCCTACTCTAAATTTCGAGTGTAAGTGTTCTTGCACCTATAATTAAATGTGAAATATGTTTGCTTGTGAACTTGTGATATTGTAAATATACATGAGATGTTGTGATATATGCTTTTAAGCTTATGATGACTGTTGTGAAAGTGAATGTGAGGGTATGTTATTCATGCCATGTGATAGTAAATATGTGGGTATGTTTTTCATGCCATGTGACAGTAAATATGTGGGTATGTTTTTCATGCCATGTGACTGATTATATTATGCTAATAGTGTGAATATGCAATGAATATGTGCGAAAAATCGGTAATAAAATATGTGATAATATGTAGATATTTTGGCTTTGTGACCTTATGAGACCATTGGATATAGTTGGCATGCCATAGGATTATGAGTACTCACCCTTGTGTTATGATATATGTGGGGTGTTGAGGCCCAGGGACAAATTTTGGAGAGATCAAGGAATGTGAGCTACGCTACATTCAACGGGATATGTATGTGTGGTGTGTTCGAAGACTGTTAGCAATATGCTTCACTTATAGGATATGTTTCAACTTTATAAGTCATATTTGGTGTGTTTGGAGATTCGAGTATCCGATGTGTGATGATGGAGCTCACTTTATATTTCATAATCTCAAGAGTCAAATTATTATAAATTGTGATTAAATGTGACTATAATATGACTGTATGCGAGTATATGTGTTCATTAAGTGATGCTTAAGTATTTATGTGATTAATGTGAAATAATTCATGCAAAGATGATTAAAAGAATGAGATATTACATTAGAGTTAATGATGCCAAATAATATTATGTATGTTTGTTTGATTGATGCATGATGATCTGTTTACATAGTGGTTATTCTAAGCATTCACTGAGCTTGTTAAGTTCACCCACTCCTTTTTAACCATTGCAAATACTTAGTGTCGGTGTGAGCAGTGGGGTCTCGAGGTGTAATCCAAGCCAAGTTGATTCTTTTAGCTTTTATTAGTAGGTGTTATATGCTATTTTTATTTGGGGAAACTCAGGCAATGTGATAGGCAATGTGGTAGATTTTTATATCGATTTTTGCTATGTTCTTTGTAGTTGTTTGCATGCCTATTAAGTTTGGTAATTTATGGAATTTAAATATGATATTTAGATTGGTATTTGAGATGTTTTGAGGTTAATTTTATGAAGTAATTGTTGCATGTTGTTTAGGACTTGTTTAGAGTGATTATGTGATGATATATGATGTATTCTTAAGGTCCAGAACAAATGTATCGGTAATTGGGTTTTTAAAACGATACCTCTGAAATTTTTGAAGTGTAGGAAGTCAGTTCTGCTTGTCGGTATCGATATTCTAATACGAGTATCGATACTTGAGGGGAAATTATCGATACATATTAAAGTACCGATATTTTTCAATATGTTGGGTTTTTAATTCAAAAAATAGTGAGCTAGTTTGGTATCGATTTTTGAAATAGTATCGATACCCCTTGTGAAACTATCAATACCTCTTTTAAAATTTTCAATACCTACGTAACAGTTTTGGGAAAACTTGATAAATGGTCTTAATGCATGATTAATGAATGATTGATGTTTATTCGACGTATGATAGCATGTTATCTCGTTAATTTGATTATATATGACCTATAGTGTGTATGAATTTTGTAAAAATATTAGCACTGTAGTAAAATAATAAAAGAAAAAAAGGTTGCATGTGTAATAAAATGCTAAAATGAGATAAGCATGATGTGAGACGATGGTGTAGCATCCTAGTATTAGAGCTCGACAATCAGGTCGAGTATAAGGTGTCACAAAAACTTGAAAATGAAAGATACCCAAAAACGGAACACTATAATGATGAAATTAATTCAATAAGTTGAAGAAGAAAATTTTGGAACAGAAAAATAATCAAAAAGAAAAATAGAGGGAAAGAAAGAAAAATAGAAAAGATGGAGGATTAAGGAGTTGAACTTGACATGAAGAGTCGGGATTTTTTGGGAAAAACTACCCATTAAATCCACTAACTAATAGGGATGTTAATTGGGTGGGGCAGGAGCGGGGGGCTCCCCGTGCACCAATCCTAGCCAAGAATTTTCATCCCCATTCCCGTCCCGCGATCTGTTGTGAATACAAAACCCAAAATCATCCTCGCCCTATGATCAGCAAGACTAAAACCATCCCCGCCCCACCACCCACAGAGGTCTCTAGACCTACCTAATCCCATTTATACCCACCCCGCAACCCACTTCATATGATATATTTATAAGTGTCGGTTAAATAAAAATAAACCAATTTTTATTTATGAAAAAAGTATAAATGCTTCGATTGATTAGTCTTTCTCCATTATCATCAAGCTCACGTCTACCGAGTTTGGCTCGCTTCGATTCAGAAATTTTTTTACAAAAATTACTAGTGGGGTATGTTGAAGCCCAATTTTAACCGTTTGGATTAAGCTTTTTATTTTAAGTTGGGTTTAAATTGATTTAAATTTATTTTTAAATTTAAATTTATCTCTTTAAATTTAAATTTAATTAAAATTTAAATTGATTTAAAACCTAATATTAAAAAGGCCCAAAACAAATACAAAATCAAAGTCCAAAATGTTTACATTGTCCAATTACAAATCAAAGCCCAAATTGGGGTCCAATTTCTAATTGATCCAACTCTAAATGATCCTAAATCCCAAACCCAATTACAGCCGGCCCAAATTTACAAACCCAATCCTAATTACAGCCACCCCAATTGCACCTGCTGCCGTTCATCCATGGCCAACCAGGGCACGCCACGTCAGCATTGACCAGACTCAACTTGCAACCACCAGTTGCTTGGATTGCCACCGCCACTGCTACCGTCGAACCTGCAAAAGAAAAAGCAAGACAGACATTAAATTGTAAAACAACAAATTATCATCATTTGTAAACATGGCTATAAAGCCAGATTCAAGCATTTTGTACCAGGTTACGAACCTGTAGAACATTCAAAATCAATACAAAACAAAACAGATTCAAAGTTCAAAGTATTAAATCCCCAGGTATTCCCAATGTATGCCTTCATAACTGAGTTATTTTCTTAAATGCTTTGAATTTTAACATACATTAATATGCATTAATATATATCAACCACTTCACTGCCATCACTTATTAGTCATTATTTTCTTATTTTCAAAACATTAAATAAAGGCATTAATAATATTAATAATAACTATTTTAATAATAATAATATTTAGTAATATTAATAATAATAAAATAAAAGTCAAAAGGTTGGAAGCTCTTCCCTGGACGCACCGTCGTCGGAGCGGCCACCGGAGTCTACCGATCATCGTCGATTTCATCACATCGAGCATCTGCACAATAATACACCAAAAACATATTTCAAAAAATAACACTTCAAGCTATATTTTCGATCTAAAAAAAGGACCAAGAACAGGAGACCATGGAAATGTTTTTTTTTTAAAAAGGAATCAAAACCCTTTGAGTTTTAAAACTAAAAGCTTTAAAAAAGAAGAAGAAGAAAAGGGGTTTAAGTTTTCAGATCTGGATTTGGATCCAGATCTAGGGTTCAAAACAGAAAGAAATAAAAAGGGTATAAAAGGGAAAAGTTTTTCATCTCCGTTTTACCTGGAACAACGGCGCGTGAACGGCGGAATCCGACGAACGGCGAACAACGCTGGCTGTTGGAGTACACGGTTACCACAAGCGGCGGTGGGTGACGCGCGTGCGATGGGATCGACGACGGCGCGTTGATCGAACGCTTGGCTGGAGTGGTCGGCGGAGGGAAGGGGCGAGAGAGCTTGAGAGATTTTTGAAGTTTTTTTAAAAATAAAAGGTGGAAAATGATTTTAAAAGGGGTGAGGATGGTATTTATAAAGGGTCAAAACGACGCTATTTTGGCCAAGGCTTTTAAACACCAAAACGACGTCGTTTTGAGCATAGACCCATGGCTTGACCCGAATTCGACCCGACCCGCCTCAGGAACCGCGTGTTTTTTATTAATGGTCTATTTATACATTTGGTCCTCCCGTTTTTTTCAAATTTACAATTAGGCCCTTTTTAGACTTTTAATTATTTGTAAATTGGCCCAATAATTTTTAATGTTTTTCAATTTAATCCCTTGACCTTTTGAAAGAACCAGGAGCTCCTACGTGCCATGATTTTAGTTTATTTATCCAAATGGTCCCTCTTACTTCTGATTTGTTTCAATTTCATCCCTAAATCAAGTTTTGTTTAATTACAAAATTGGCCCAAAAATTTTTCATGATTTTCAGATTAGTCCTTTGACTTCTGAATACATGAGAGGCTGCCACGTGTCACCCATTTTTTGGTTTATTTTCCCTGAAGGTCCTTAAACTGTCCAAAAATTATATTTTAACCCCCAGACTTCTCTAAAATTATATTTTTAACCTCAAACTTTTCTAAAATTACATTTTTACCCCCGAACTTTCCAAAATTATATTTTTTTGACCCTAAACTTTTTAAAAATTCCATTTTTACCCCCAAACATTCCAAAATTCCATTTTTGTCCTCAAACTTTCTAAAAATTATTTTTTTACCCTCGATCTTTCTAAAATTCCATTTTTAACCCTAATTTTTCCAAAAATTACATTTTAACCCTCGAACTTCCAAAAATTACATTTTTACCCCCGAATGCCTAAAATTCAAGTTTTTTTAACCTCAAACTTTCCTAAAATTACCATTTTACCCCCTTAAAGTCCAAAATTACCATTTTACCCCTCAAGTATCCAAAAATCACATTTTCAAACCCCAATTCTTTTATTCTTCTTCCTCATCAATATTTGTATTCAATTTTTAATCATTATGCATTCATATTTCATTTTTTTTTGCATATTATTTATCTGCTTAATTATTTTTCTTCGCGTTATCTAATATCCAATATTAATTGCTCATTCACATCAAACTCACATATTTGTTTTCAAAATTATTTTCATAAAAGCTTTAAAATCGAGGCAATATTTTTTTGTATTTTGAATTTTATTCGAGCTTTCAAAATTTTACAAACAAGACCCTAAGATAATCAATGTGGTACCAATTTTGGGCGTATGAGGGCGCTAACCCTTCCTCATGCGTAACCGACTCCCGAACTTGTTTTCTGGATTGCGAAGACCAAAATATTTTTCAAAATGGATTTTAAACGTTTTGTGGTGATTCAATTTTAAAATAATTTTTGAAACACGTCGTTTTTAAGAAAGATGGTTTCGATAGCTTGGCGACTCTTCTGGGGACTTTTCAAAATAAACGAGAGTCAAGTCAAAACTGATTATTTTTTGGTCTTTTTTTTTATAACTTTTAAAGCTTATCCTCGACATCTTTTGTGCGACATTGTATTATGTGATATTGTTAGTGTAAATTTGCATTCATCTGCATATGATATTACCCTTTTAAGTGGAAGTGGGAAACTACTCCTTCGTGAGGTATTTACCTTCGTGCAGGATAGTGGATCACTTTCTAGATTACATCCGTACCCATGTTTTCGTGAAGTTTTCACTTTTGTGCAAACATGTGGGAAATGTGTCCCCCTAAACCGAACTCATCCGTATGAGCCTGTAATGGGTGAGGATTAAGGAATTTGTTGGTTTGGGTACCCTTACTTTAGAACCTAAAACCACATATACTGAGCCATAAGGACTTGCCTTAAAAGGAGTTATGTTGAACCTTTTAGCAACCTTCCGAGACAAACTCTTAGGTTCTGTGTTTTATACTTGTATATTGATATTATTGTGTTTGCTAACTTGTTTATTTTGTCTTTCTTTTTTTTTTGCATCGCATTTCATCATCATATAAAGGAAAGGTATAGACTGAAAAGTTCAGTTACCAATTAGAGAATCGATCATGGAAAACAAGTATCTTGATAAAGTGGAGGACAATATGGTTGTGCGCATGTGGTCGGAGGAGACTCAACGCCAAAAAGGGGACAGCTTAGTGGAAGGATATAAGTCAGAGCTTTGGGATTATACCAAGATCAGTACGGATCAAAACAATATGCAGGAATTAAAAAAGATATGGGACAGTTGGGATAATGAAATGAAGCAGACCTTTTACCAAGAATACGGAGATTTGTCATACTTGTTCGAGGTTAAGGTAGACAAATTCCTTTTTTGAGCTTTAACGTAGTATTGGAACCCAGCCTATAGTTGTTTTACCTTCGGGAATGTAGACATAACACCGACAATAGAAGAATACACCACTCTGCTCCGTTTCTTGAGGATTTCGGTAGTTAAGGTCTATTCTAGAGCTCCAAATCTCCCGACTGTTGTTAAAAGGCTAATAAACATCACCGGCATGAGTGAACAGTGGGTTACAGCTCAAGTTAAGGTCAAAGGCGACAACAAATGCATCACGTGGAAAAGTCTGCGAGATTTGATACTGGCTCATCCAGATGCAAAGAAAAAGATTGACATCCTAGCCCTGAGTATCTACGGGTTGGTCATTTTTCCAAAAGCTTTGGGACATATAGAGGATGCGGTAATAGACTTGTTTGATCGATTGAACAAAAGAGTTACACCCATCCCGACCATACTGGCTGAAACTTTTAGGTCCTTAAATGCATGCAGAAAGGACAGAGAAGGTCGATTTATTGCCTATGCACAGCTGTTGATGGTATGGTTTTATAGTCACTTCTGAAAAACAGAAAAAGTCTTCTATCAGTACTTGTCTAAGGATTACTCCCCGTTGAAAGACTTCGTAGCTTCGCAAAGACAAGAAAATTTTTCAAAAGAAAAGTGGATGGCCATACTTCAAAGCCTTAAAGACGAAGACATAGAGTGGCGAGCACCGTGGTTTGCTCCTGATGAAATATTGTATCGATGCGAAGACTTCGACTGAGTCCCATTGGCAGGGATATGGGGAGCAACAGGATATGCACCTTTGCTGGTTTCAAGACAATATAGATCGAGACAGTTCATACCAGCGACTCAGGGGTTAGCTCAGTGTGAATTCACGTTTCGGGGAGAAAATAATAAGAAAAGGATTCGAGAAATATCAAATGCATGGAATCAGGTTCGAAGAATGAAAGCATTCGGCGCTGATCCCATGATAACGGTAGAATATGATTGGTGGAGAAATAGAAGGATCAACGACAACGTTCCTGTGCCAAACACGGAGATTGTTCGCCCAATTGAAGAACACTTGCAGTTTGTCCCGACTGAGCTAGAAATAATTAAACAAGATTTCGAGAGAAAGAATGCTGAGATGGAAAAAATGATAGAGAAGGTGGAAGAAGAGAAGGTGCTTTTAGGATTAGACGTTGATGTTCATAAGCTAGAAGCGGAGAAATTAAGAAAAGTGAAGTATAAGGCTAAAGAAGATCTCAATAGCCTAAAGAAAGACAATAAAAAGCTTTGCTTGTCAATGAAGACTACCGGTTTAGGTAAGACATCTGAGCAATGGCAGCAGGAAATCCGTGAGGAGAAGAATAAAACAAGTCACTGGAAAAACAAGTTTCTAGATGCCTAGGTTCAGGAAAATGTCATGAAGAGTAGCCTTTTGGAAAGCCAAGCCGATGTGACCGAATTAAAAGCCCGAGTACGAGAATTAAAGGAATCTTTATACAGGCATCGTAGCCGAAATTCAATGATGGAATTGAAGGCAAGCCGAGCTGAGATCGAGAGAATGGATAAGAGGGTGGAAGAATTAGAGGCCTTTTTGTAGAATATTGAAATACGAACCGAGATTTTGGAGAGGAAATTGGAGACAAATGACTAACATCTTCATCAAGCTCAGAAAGAAGTCAGAGAGAGGGATTATGTTATGGGTGAGGCCTTAAATCAAATTCTCAGAGTAGCCAATCATGTGCAAACACTGGTAGTTGAAGCAGAAGAGTTAAGCATACAATATGAGACGAAGACAGAACGAGGTCAAAAGCTAGCAGGACTCCTCAAGAAAGTTAAAGCTCTTAGCATCAAAGCAAAACCATTTATGTAATTTGCTTTATGTAAAAGAACTTGTTATCTAAATGAAGTTTTCTAAATGGAAATTGAATTATAAGTTAATACCTTTCTTTTGCATTCACACATTCATTCGCATTCATTTGCATTGCATACTCACATTTTAACACATTAAATCTCATTAAATAAAATTTGATCAAGACAGTTAAAACCAAAAAAAATAGAGAACTCACACCCTTACGGTACTCGGAGAGCCATGGACTAGAGAATAGAAAGGCTAGAGCAGTTACAAAAGGAAATGCAAGAACAAATGCAAGCTCAGTTACAAGACCAGCTGGAAAGGGTCCAAAGGGGTATGAGAGACCAGATTATTGAGTCTCAAAGCAACATAATCAATCGATTGACCCAACAATTACAGGAGTCGAAAAAAGGGAAAAATCCTGCAAAAGGTCTAAGGGAAGAAAATGAATATCCCCAATATCCTCCTGGCTTTACTCCCATGCACCATGAAGTTCCACTAGAAACAAACTCACGGGGAGCACCCATCTTCATCCGGGCACAACCACAGCCCGTTGGTACCTCAGGCCAAGCTAATTACCTGATTGGATCAGGGTCTAACCCAGGGAAACTGCTGCGAACCCCATCAATCCCGACTTCGATGAGATAATGGAGGCAGAGAGAATAAAATTGGAAGTTTTCAAACAAATAGAGGAGCAATACAAGTGGTTAGAAGATAAGGTCAAGGCAATGGAAGGGACTGACACCTGTTGTGGGATAGATGCTAAAGAACTAAGCCTAGTTCCAGATTTAATGCTGCCCCCAAAATTTAAAACTCCAGAGTTTGAAAAATACAATGGGACAAGCTGCCCAAAAGCTCACATTACGATGTTCTATCGAAAAATGACAGGATACATCCATAATGACAAATTACTGATCCACTATTTCTAGGACAGTTTGGTAGGATCCACTGCAAAATGATACAATCAGTTAAGCTGTGCAAAGATCAATTCATGGAAGGACCTGGCCCAGGCCTTTATGAAACAGTACGACCATGTTACTGACATTACTCCGGATAGGATCACTTTGCAGAATATGGAGAAAAGGTCGACCGAAAGCTTCAGGCAATATGCTCAACGATGGAGAGATGTAGCCACCCAAGTGCAACCACCATTAACGGAGAAAGAGATGACCATGCTTTTCGTCCACACGCTAAAAGCACCATATCTCAACCACTTGTTGGGAAATGCCACTAGAAGTTTCTCAGACGTGGTTATGTCTGGAGAAATGATTGACAGTGCAATTAAAAACAGTAAAATTGACGCTGGAGACAGTGGAAAGAGAACAGCCCCCAGAAGGAAGGAAGCTGAAGTAAACAACGCAGGCGTGTACAGGCCAAGTTACGCGAAGTCAATCATGATGACGCAATCTAAAACCCTTGTAAGCAGTTATCAAAATCCACCAAAGTCGAAACCAAGCTCAAGAAAGAACACTGAAAGGATTCAGTTCACTCTAATTTCGGTGACATATAAAGAGCTTTACCAGCAATTAATTAATCAATACACGGAGCCCGTGCAACCACCCTTCCCAAAATGGTACGACGCCAATGCTCAGTACGAATTCCATGGAGGAGTAATTGGACACTTCATCGAAAATTGTTTCACTTTTAAGAAGGTAGTAGAGAGATTAATTAAGATGAAGCGGATAAGATTCGATGAGTCATCTGGACCTAATGTAACCGGGAACCCTTTACCTACTCACCCTGATCAGGGGGTGAATGTGATTGCGGGAGCAAAGGGTAAAAGGGTTAAGATCCATATTGAAGAGGTCAGATCACCTTTGAAATGGGTATGGTGTCAAATGATAGACAAAGGAGTGATCGCACAGAATGGTGGAAATATGATAACGGCCAAGAACTATTATGATTTCCACAATGCCGAGGGACACGAGATTCAACATTGTGCGGAGTTCAAGGTTTTAGTGTAAGATCTGATGGACCGCAAAGAACTAGAGTTCTTTGAAGAAGAAGAAGAGATGGGGGATATTTGTGCCTTCAAAGAAAAAAGGATGAATAAGCCCGACTGCCCAGTGATAATTATCTCTGCGCCCAAAGGTATTGAGACAAGAAGGCAAGCGACACCTTGTGTTATCATACAAAAACCTACACCTTTTCCTTATGAAGATAGCAAGAGAGTCCCTTGGAATTACGGGTGTAACATAATAACACCCAAGGAAGAGCAATCTTAAGAAGACGTAAACCTTGTTACCCGTAGTGGAAAAGTTTATGATTCGAGAAAAGAGAAAAAGAAGCTGCAAAAGGAAAAGCCTTGGCAATTAGGCCAAAAGAAAAAGAGACTGACAAGCTTGAGCTGGTAAATGAGCCAGTAGCAGAAAAAGAAGCAAAAGAATTCTTAAAATTTTTGAAACACAGCGAGTATAGTGTAGTTGAGTAGTTACACAAACAACCCACGCGCATATCGATCTTAGCAATATTACTAAGTTTCGAAGCCCACCGCAACACATTAATGAGGGTGCTCAACGAAACGTATGTGACCAATGACATATCCGTGTGCAAACTGGATCGCCTGATTAACAACATCAGCGCTGACAATTTTATTTTCTTCAGTGATGATGAGATCCCGTCCGAGGGAATGGGGTCGACCTAGGCTTTGCACATCACTACTTGTTGCAAAGGATATACCCTACCCGGAGTGCTCATCGACAATGGCTCAACTTTAAATGTATTGCCACTTGCCACACTGGAAAGATTACCAGTCGATAGCTCTTACATAAAGACATGTCACAACATAGTTAAAGCTTTCGATGGAACAGAAAGAAGAGTGATGGGTCGAATTGAAGTACCATTACAGATAGGCCCAAATACCTATGAGGTAGACTTCTTGGTTATAGACATTAAGCCCTCCAACAATTGTTTATTGGGGAGACCTTAGATCCACTCAGTGGGAGCGGTACCATCCTCACTTCATTTGAAGCTTAAACTGGTAACCGTTGGAAGATTGGTTACAATAAATACAGAGGAGGATATTATTGCATCTGTGACAAGTGATGCCCTGTACGTAAAAATAAATGAAGAGGCGGTGGAATGTTCTTTCTGATCATTAGAATTTGTTAATGCGACATTCATCGCGGAAGAAAGTAAAATTCCCGAACCCAAGTTGTCACGAACCACAAAGATAGGTTGCGATTGACAATTGGAAAAGGAGCACTGCCAAGAAAAGGGCTTGGGAAATTTTTACAAGGGATAATCAATGCATCAGTGCCATTAGGAAAGTGGGACCGCAGATATGGCGGGTCATTCCTTCTTCTCTTTCATGGATGATTTCTCAGGATATAACCAAATAAAGATGCACCCTGCAGATATGGCGAAAACTACCTTCGTCACAATGTGGGGGACATTCTATTATAAGGTGATTCCATTCAGACTTAAGAATACAAGGCAACATATCAAAGATCCATGGTGACATTGGTTCATGATATGATGCACAAGGAAATCGAGGTCTATGTCGATGACATGATCGCAAAGTCGCGAACTGGGGAAGAACATGTAAAGGTCTTGAGAAAGTTGTTCATGAGATTAAGAAAGTTCCAACTAAAGTTGGACCTAGCCACATGCACCTTTGGGGCTACTTCAGACAAGTTATTAGGTTTTATGGTCAGCTAAAAGGGGATTGAGATCGACCCAGACAAGGTTAAAGCCATACAAGAATTACCCCCGCCTCGTACGCAAAAAGAAGTTCGAGGTTTCCTTGGGAGGTTGAATTACATCGCTCGATTCATTTCACAATTAATTGAGAAATGTGATCTCATCTTTCGTCTTCTTAGAAAGCACAATCCAGGTGTGTGGGACGACGAGTGCCAAAGAACTTTTGACAAGGTTAAGCAGTATTTGTCTGATGCTCTGATCTTAGTACCACCAAGTCCCAACAAGTCATTAATCTTGTACTTAGCAGTTTTTGAGAATTCTATGGGATGTGTTTTGGGCCAACATGACGAGACTGAAAAGAAGGAGAGAGTCGTATACTACCTCAGCAAAAAGTTCATCGACTATGAAGCAAGGTACACCTCGATAGAAAAGTTATGTTGTGCGTTGGTTTGGGCTACCCGAAGATTACGACAGTACATGCTATACCACACCACTTGGTTAATCTCGAAGTTAGATCCTCGCAAATACATGATGGAGTCAACTGCATTGAACGAAAGAATGGCTAGATGGAAAATCCTACTGTCAAAATTCGATAGAGTCTATGTAAGCCAAAAGGCAGTGAAAGGAAGTGCAATAGCAGATTTCCTAGCTAGTAGAGCTTTGGAGGATTATGAGCTGATAAATTTTAACTTTCCAAATGAGGATCTATTGTATATTGCAACCACTGAAGAGCGGATCGCGACAGATCATCCCTGGCGATTAAATTTTGATGGTGCTTCGAATGCCGTGGGCAATGGAATCAGGGCAGTCTTAGTATCGCCAGAAGGAGACCATTATCCTTTCACAAGTAAACTCGACTTCGATTGCACAAACAATATGGTAGAGTACGAAGCGTGCATTATGGGGATTGAAGCAGCCATAAATCGAGGGATCAAGGTCTTGGAAATATATGAAGATTCAGCGTTTGTAATCTACCAGCTCAGGGGAGAATGGGAGACAAGAGACTCCAAGTTAATTGATTATCAAAATATGCTCCTCGAATTGATCAAAGAATTCGACGAGGTTACATTCCAATACTTCCTACGTGAGGAGAATCAAATGGCTGATGCTTTGACTACTTTAGCCTCAATGATAAAGGTAAACAGGCCAGAGGATATGAAGCCCATTTGAATGAGCATTTATGAGACTCCAGCCCATTACTGTGAGATCGAAGAAGAAGCAAAAGAGGAACATCCTTGGTACCAAGACATCCTCCAATATGTAAAAGATCGTAAACACCCCAAAGGAGCTACTGAAAATGATAAAAGGAAGTTGAGAAGACTCGCAAACGAGTACGTCCTAGATGGGGAAATTTTGTATAAGAGGAGAAAGGATCAGGTGTTGCTAAGATGTGTTGATGCAATCGAGGCTAAGAAAATCCTAGAAGAGGTCAATGAAGGGATTTACGGAACGCAAACCAATGGATTCAAAATGGCCAAGCAGATCATGAGATTTGGATACTACTGGTCAACCATGGAAAGTGATTGTATTAGCTATGCAAAGAAATGCCACAAATGTCAGATCTATGGAGATAAAATTCATGTGCCTCCGTTACAGCTACATGTCATGACTTCCCCATGGCCCTTTTCTATGTGGGGCATGGATGTTATCGAGCCGATTTCACCAAAGGCTTTTAACGGGCATAGATTCAACTTTATAGTTATTGACTACTTCACCAAGTGGGCAGAAGCTGCCTCTTATTCAAACATTACAAAGTTTACATTTAGCAAGTTCCTAAAAAAGGAGATCATATGCAGTTATGTAATGATAGAAAAGATCATATCGAACAATGCTTTGAACTTGAATAACAGCATAATATCGGAGGTCTGTGAGCAGTTCAAGATCAAACATCATAATTCATCTTCATATCGCCTAAAGATGAATGGAGCAGTGGAAGTGGCAAATAAAAACATCAAGAAGATCATTACAAAGAAGATAGAAACCTATAAAGATTGGCATAAAAAATTACCATTCGCCCTCCTTGCTTATAGGACTTCAGTCAGAACGTCTACTGGGGCAACGCCGTTCTCACTTGTATATGGGATGGAGGCCATTTTACCCATCGAGGTGGAGATTCCTTCTCTCCGAGTCTTGTCAGAGCTAAATTTGGACGAAGCAGAATGGGTCCAAGCCAGATATGATCAGTTGAACTTGATCGAAGAGAAGAGATTAAGAGCCATCCGTCATGGTCAGATGTATCAAGAGCGGATGATGCGCGCTTATAACAAAAAGGTCCGCCCTAGAGAATTTCAAGAGGGAAATCTAGTCTTGAAGAAAATACTCTCAATACACAAAGACTCTCGAGGAAAATGGATGCCTAATTGGGAAGGGACGTACGTGGTGAAGAAAGCTTTCTCTAGAGGAGCTCTAATTTTGACCGAAATGGATGGCAAAGAACTATACAACCCAGTGAATTCAGACTCGGTGAAGAAATATTTCACCTAAAAAAAACGGAGAGGTCAAGGTAAAAACCCATGAAAGGGCATCTTGAAACCAAAAGGGCTTTGAGTTGAAAACCTGAAAAGCGCAACTCAAAAGTCGAATAAAGGCGATCAATTGTTCCCTCAAATGTGACAAGATGGAGAAACTTTACGTCTTGGGGCATCGACGAAGTACTCCAGGACCTCCAGATACATATCGAGCAGAAAGATGATCCTCAAATCAAAGAAACTTATATTTTATATCTAGGCATCTAATACTGTTCCTCGTCATTGTTTTGTTCCTTGTAAATATTCAGCATTTTCCTTTCTTTAGCCAACATTTCTTCAAGTTTTGACTCTAATACAATCTCATTCTTTCCTACACTATCCAAGTACTTTCATACCAAGATAATGGATAATAGACTAAAATCGCATGAAAAAGCAAGGATCCGCGAGTATTATTTTAGAAAATTCCTAAATCATTTAAGGGCCCTAAACAAAACCACCAGTTAAAAGAATCAAACCTGGAAAGAACGATTCAAATTGAGAACTTGCCAAGTCAAAGATCCGAGACGATGTAAAGAGATGATCCCAAAGCAGAAGAAACTAATCTTTGAAAAATTAAAACATTAATCATGCGCATTCATCTAGCTAGGAGCATTTTGACTCACTTTTTAGCATGGCATCCTAAACAATCTGGCCTACCTAAAGGCTCATTTGAGCATATTTTACAAGTCTCGGTGCCTCGAAGACATGAAGGGAAAGATCTAAGCCGCAACTGCGGATCCAGTACCATGAAGTAATAAAGAGAAAGGTTTAAGTCATAACGATGAACCTTGTACCTCGAAAACATTTAAGCCGCAACGGTGATAAAGCTTCAAACATCAATTCCTATCCTCTTGAAGTTGCAGTAAAGTGGGATTAAAAACAATAGCAAGTCTTTATCTCTTTGAAGTTGTAGTAAGAGCAAGATGAAGCTTCAAACATCAATTCCTATCCTCTTGAAGTTGAAGTAAAGTTGGATTAAAAACAATAGCAAGTGTTTATCTCTCTGAAGTTGTAGTAAGAGCAAGATGAAGCTTCAAACATCAATTTCTATCCTCTTGAAGTTGCAGTAAAGTGGGATTAAAAACAATAGCAAGTCTTTATCTCTCTGAAGTTGTAGTAAGAGAAAGATAAAGCTTCAAACATCAATTCCTATCCTCTTGAAGTTGCAGTAAAGTTGGATTAAAGACAATAGCAAGTCTTTATCTCTCTGAAGTTGTAGTAAGAGCAGGATGAAGCTTCAAAAACGTCAATTTATATCCTCTTGAAGTTACAGTAAAGTTGGATTAAAAACAATAGGAGGTCTTTATCTCTCTGAAGTTGTAGTAAGAGCAAGATGAAGTCTCGACGTCAAACCCTATTTGAGGTGCAGCAGAGTTGGATAATGGATCTCACTCTCCCCGCAGTCGTAGTAGAATGGAATAGAACTACAAGTCAAGTGCTGTCATATTGAAGCAGCCGATGTTGGAACCGAGATTCAACAGGATTGGACAAAATTGGTCTTCTTTTGGTCTTTGCTCTGTTCTTGTTATACAGCAACGAGCAAAGAGGGGCAGCTGTTGAAGCCCAATTTTTACCGGGCCCGAGTGTTGGATTAAGCCTTTTATTTTAAGTTGGGTTTAAATTGATTTAAATTTATTTTTAAATTTAAATTTATCTTAAATTTAAATTTAAATTGATTTTAAACTTAATATTAAAAAGGCTCAAAACAAATACAAAATCAAAGTCCAAAATGTTTACAATGTCCAATTACAAATCAAAGCCCAAATTGGGGTCCAATTTCTAATTGACCCAACTCTAAATGACCCTAAATCCCAAACCCAATTACAACTGGCCCAAATTTGCAAACTCAATCCTAATCACCTAAATGACCCAAAATCAATGCTGGTGGGTCTATTGCCACCCCACTTGCACCTGCTGCCGTTCATCCATGGCCAACTAGGGCACGCCACGTCAGCATTGATCAGACTCAACTTGCAACCACCAGTAGCTTAGATTGTCACCGCCATTGCTACCGCCGAACCTGCAGAAGAAAAAGCAAGACAGACATTAAATTGTAAAACAACAAATTATCATCATTTGTAAACATGGCTATAAAGCCAGATTCAAGCATTTTGTAACAGGTTACGAACCTGTAGAACATTCAAAATCAATACAAAACAAAATTTCAAAATCCAAACAGAGGTACTTAATAGCAGACAGTATTTGAATAGGCACCAAGCAGCAGAACAGATTCAAAGTTCAAAGTATTAAATCCCCAGGTATTCCCAATGTATGCCTTCATAACTGAGTTATTCTCTTAAATGCTTTGAATTTTAACATACATTAATATGCATTAATATATATCAACCACTTCACTGCCATCATTTATTAGTCATTATTTTCTTATTTTCAAAACATTAAATAAATGCATTAATAATATTAATAATAATTCTTTTAATAATAATAATAATTATTATTAATATTAATAATAATAAAATAAAAGCCGAAAGGTCGGAAGCTCTTCCCTGGATGCACCGTCGTCGGAGTGGCCATCGGAGTCTACCGATTGTCGTCGATTTTATCACATCGAGCATCTGCACAATAATACACCAAAAATATATTTCAAAAAATAACACTTCAAGCTATATTTTCGATCTAAAAAAAGAACCAAGAACAGGAGACCATGGAAACGTTTTTTTTTAAAAAAGGAATCAAAACCCTTTGAGTTTTAAAACAAAAAGCTTTAAAAAAAAAAAGAAGAAAAGGGGTTTAAGTTTTCAGATCTGGATTTGGATCCAAATCTAGGGTTCAAAAGAGAAAGAAATAAAAAGGGTAGAAAAGGGAAAAGTTTTTCATCTCCGTTTTACCTGGAACGATGGCACGTGAAGGACGGAATCCGGCAAATGGCGAACGACGCTGGCTGTTGGAGTACGCAGTGACCACGCGTGACGATTAGTGACACAAGTGCGACGGGATCGATGACGGTGCGTTGACCGAACGCTTGGTTGGAGTGGTCGGCGGAAGGAAGGGGCGAGAGAGCTTGAGAGATTTTTGAAGTTTTTTTTTTAAATAAAAGGAGGAAAATGATTTTAAAAGGGGTGGCCAAGGCTTTTAAACACCAAAACGACGTCGTTTTGAGCTCAGGCGCATGGCTTGACCCGAATTTGACCCGACCCGCCTCAAGATCCGCGTGTTTTTGATTAATGGTCTATTTATGCATTTGGTCCTCCCGCTTTTTTTAAAATTTACAATTAGGACCTTTTCATACTTTTAATTACTTGTAAATTGGCCCAATAATTTTTAATTTTTTTCAATTTAATCCCTTGACCTTTTGAAAGCACCAGGAGCTGCCACGTGTCATGATTTTAGCTTATTTATGCAAATGGTCCCTCTTACTTCTGATCTGTTTCAATATCATCCCTAAATCAAGTTCTATTTAATTACAAAATTGGCCCAAAAATTTTTCACGATTTTCAAATTAGTCCTTTGACTTCTGAGTACCTGAGAGGCTGCCACGTGTCACCCATTTTTGGTTTATTTACCCTAAAGGTCCCTAAACTATCAAAAAATTATATTTTGACCCCCAAACTTCTCTAAAATTATATTTTTATCCTTAAACTTTCTAAAAATACATTTTTACCCTCGAACTTTCTAAAATTATATTTTGGACCTCGAACTTTTTAAAAATTACATTTTTACCCTTAAACTTTTCAAAATTCCATTTTTGACCTCAATTTTTCCAAAAATTACATTTTGACCCCGAACTTCCAAAAATTATGCTTTTACCCTCGAATACCTAAAATTCCATTTTTAACCCTGAACTTTCTTGAAATTACCATTTTACCCCCAATATCCAAAAATCACAATTTCAAACACCGATTCTTTTACTCTTCTTCCTCATCAATATTTGTATTTAATTTTTAATCATTATGCATTCGTATTTCATTTTTTTTGCATATAATTTATCTGCTTAATTATTTTGCTTCGCGTTATCTAATATCCAATATTAACTGCTCATTCACATAAAGCTCACATATTTGTTTTCAAAATTATTTTCATAAAAACTTTAAAATCGAGGTAATATTCTTTTTTTCGAGTTTTGAAAATTTATGCCTTAACTTATTAGGCATGATTTTTCCTCAAATCGAAATAATCGAATATCCTTAAATAGAGGCAATGTTTCTTTATCTCTGATTCTAAAAATTTGTACCTAAACTTACTAGGTGCGACCATTTCTTTAAATCGAGATAATCGAACATCCTTTTCAAAAGTGTTAAAAAATTTGTACGATAAAGGAAAGCTCGTTATTTCTGGATCTCGAAATGTTGTGTCCTAACTCACTGGACGTGACTTTCTTCCTCGATCACTTTGATATAGCGGGACTTCCAAACAAAATCGATTTCTTTTGAACGTAACTCATGCATTCAAGGATCGTATTTTGAACTTTATTCGAGCTTTCAAAATTTTACAAACAAGACCCTAAGATAATCAATGTGGTACCAATTTTGGGCGTATGAGGGCGCTAACCCTTCCTCATGAGTAACCGACTCCCAAACTTGTTTTCTAGATTGCGAAGACCAAAATATTTTTCAAAACGGATTTTAAACGTTTTGTGGTGATTCAATCACACCATATAAAAAGATTGATGGTGACCCCATATTTTTCAATTTTAAAATAATTTTTGAAACACGTCGTTTTCAAGAAAGATGGTTTCGACAGGGTAATTTAACAATTTCTCTAAACATTAAGTTAAATTTAATATTAAGATAATCACTTTAATATTAAATTAATAAAATACTATTAAGATAATTATTAAATTATTTTTTATAAATGTTTTATTTTTTAAATATGCTTATTATATTATGCGGGGCGAGTGGGGATCGGATGGGACGAGTATAAGGTCATACCTACGCCTGCCTCACCACCCACGATGGGTCTATTTTTGTCCTCATTCTCGTCCCACCACCCGTGAAACCTGTACCCATCCCCACCTAGTTGGGTGCGAAGTGGTGCGAGGCCCCGCGAAACCCACCCCACTGACATCCCTACTAACTAACCACCTATCAAATTCCCTCAGAGTTCAAAAGAAAAATAATATTTACGAAAAGATTCGAACAGGAAACCTCACACACTCCACTCTCAGCTCTTAACCACTAAACCAAAACAAATTACTTCATATATTTTCATAATCTTAACTCAAAAATCCGAACATAACCACACTGGGTTTCATTAACACATTTTCTTGTAACCCGATTTTCGTGATGTGACATTAATTTCCACAGATCAGCCCATTCAGAGATGACAACAACAATGTTTGGAATTGAGAAGTTTGATTGTGTTACAAATTTCAATATGAAGTAAGTTTGGATGATGACAATTCTAGTACAGACCGACCTGAAAAATGTTATTAAAAAATAATTATTTATAGTATAATTTCATTAAGGGCAAACTACTAAAATAGTCACTTTTGTTTGCTTCAAGTTGCATTTTAGTCACTTATTTTGAAATGATACGTTTTAGTCACTTATGTTATCGTATTGTTATGAAATGGTCATTTTGTCATTAAGATCTTTTACCTCCCAAATGGCAGTCCGATGTGATAGTTAAAATACATTTTAAAGTATTTAATAAGCATTGCCACAACCATCCATATTTGCAAAATAACCCATTTTAAAACTCATCCCAGTTGGACATCCATGTTGGCATTTAAAACACATTTTAATTGTCACGTCGAATTGTTGTTTGAGTAATAGATCTTAACAGCAGAGTGATCATTTCGTAATAAAATGATAACGTAAGTGATTAAAATATAACATTTCAAACATAAATGACTAAAATGTAATTTGAATCAAATATAAGTAACTATTTTAATAATTTACCCTTTCTTTAGTTTATTAACTTATTAAATACTTTAAAATAATAATAATAAACCCTTTAAAACTCATGTTGATAGTATTTAAAAAATTCTGAATGTATAATAATATATTAACACAAAGGGTTATATTTATTTACATATCCAACTCATTTACTTATTTAGTAAACAACTATCAAATAAATTTGAAAAAGTTGAAAGGAAAATGATAATAGTTGATAATATTTTCATCTAAGTTTATTTTGGTTTAAGATGCAAATGTAATTTATTATCTTGTATAAGTGGTTTGCTAAAATAATACAGGAAGTATAGTTAAGAATTATTTAAAATGTTCATGAAAACAATATCATCTTTATATGTTGAAAGTAGAATAATTTTTTTTTTAAAAACTTCAATTTAATATATATTTAAAAGAAATTTTGAATTAAATATATATATTGGATAAAACACGTTAACGAATAAATATAACTATAAAATATTTATATAAGATGCAAGATCTAATCAAAACAATATAAATAAATGTTTATTTATATAAAACATCAGATTTAAACAAATCACTTTAAATAAATATAAATATTTATTTAAAACATCAGATTTAAACAAATCACTTTAAATAAATATAAATATTTATTTAAAACATCACATGAGATTTTGAGGCATGTTTTTACAGCTTCCTTAAGACAGATTCGGCCGCTCCTACGGTACTTGGAGAAACGTTGATCATCTATCTCCCAGGATATAACAACAAGATGATCTTGGCAGTAGCACCTCTATTGTGATCAACGAACAAGCATTTCCTTCTTCTATCACCGAAACGTTTGAAAAATTGGAGAGAAAAAAAAGAGAGTTTCGAGAGTGAAAATCAAAATAAAAACATTGTGTGTCTGTTGTAAACAATTATGTAGAATTCTTTCAGTATTTATAGGCATTCAATGTGGAGGAATTAAGGAAATATTCCGTGAATAAGGAAACAAATCTGCCTTAAATGAGTCTTTAAATCAATTTGATAGAATCAAATCAAATAGAGAAACAATTTAACTAGAAATAATATCAAATTGAGATATTTTGTCATTTTAAAACATATTTTGTTCTCATGGGTATGTTCATATGGTCGTGAACATCTTCCTATTTCTATAAGAGTTTGAGAGAACTATGTCCCAATAGTCTCCTCGAAGCAACTCCACTTCACTCGCACATAGGTGACTCATGTTGTTTAGCTCACCGAGACACACAGCTGTCATTAAAAGCATAACTTAACCTATCCCATTTTTAGTCACTATTTACATCATAGGAAAGGAATTGGGATAAGAACCCCCACAGTGACCTCATAGGTCTATGCAAGTAGGTTGTCCCTTCGAACCTAGATCTTGGGATCTCTAGTCAGCTAGGTAGGGTTTTCCTTCACATAACGCATTTTGTTTTCATTGGTTTTAGTCATATTCCTTTCGATGTTTTATAGACCTAATCTCGATTAAAGCCTTTAGTTAGCGGATCCGCAATGTTATCTTTTGATTTTACAAAATCAATAGAGATAACTCTATTTGAGATCAATTGTCTAACGGTATTATGTCAACGATGCATATGTCTCGACTTACCATTACGTTAGCAAGTCACCCCCACATTTTCAAGTGATTCTAGGATGGTTTTCTACCTTTCCATAACTTATATGGTGTCTTGTCTTTTTCCTTACAAGGAACCTTATTTAAGAGGTAATTATTTGATAAAACAGCTTCCCCCCACATGTTCTATGATAACCTTATTTAAGAGGTAATTCAACATATTCATCACCACGATCACTTCTCACCATTTTATTGAGTTGGTTTTCAACTTCTTTCTTATTAACTTTCTCTATAGCTTCATTTTTGCTCTTAAACAAATACATGTAACAATGTTTTTTGCTTTCATCAATGAAGGTAATAAAGCATTTATTCCCTCTTCTCGTTTGAATAAATCTTAAGTCACAAGCATTGCTATGTATTAGATCAAGTGATTCTGTGCTTCTTTCAACTGTTTGAAATGAAGACCTTGTTAATTTTCCTCAACACATGTTTCACATTTATGAATATAATTAATGTGAAACGAAAGAAATTACTCTAAATTAATTAATCTTTGTAAAATATTTAATTAACAAGTACGAGCCTATCATGTCATAAATTAAATGACTAAAACATATAAATGGAAGAAGCGACATTTTTATTCGTTGTCATTGCTTTTACAGAGATTACATTACATATCCCATTCCCACATAAAGCCTATATCAAACACATAAGTCTATATCAAACACTTCGAAATTTCTTCCATAGCATTGGCCTCATCAGCCTTGACTTTCTTTGGAAGCCTACAGTCAGATGACTTGTGCCCCATTATGTTACAATTGAAGCATTTCCTTAGAAATTTTTGCTTCTTGAAAACGCTACCTTTTGGTCTCAGTTAGACCCATTCTGATGTTGTTTTCCTTTCTCGAAGTCCTTCTTAACTTCTACCATGTTTGCCTTAAAACATGGACATTTGCTGCTTTTTTGAGCTTTTGTTCAACACCTATATTGTCTTCTTCAATTCGAAGTCTAACAATCAGGTCTTCCACTTTCATTTCCTTTCTTTTGTGCTTTAGGTAGTTCTTGAAGTCATTCCAAGCAGGGGGTAGCTTTTCAATAATGGCTGTCACCTGGAAGGATTCACTTATGACTATCCCTTCAGCAAGAATTTTGTGAATGATCAGTTGAAGTTCTTACACTTGATTCATAATTAGTTTTGAATCAACGATTACAAAATTCAAGAATTTGGAAACTAAAAACTTTTTAGCTCCAGCATCTTTGAATTTGTATTTATGGTCCAATGTTGTCCATAATTCCTTAGTTGTCTTCTTGACATTATATACTTCATATAGTGCATCTAACAATCCATTTAGGATGTAATTTCGACATAAGAAATCTGAGTGCTCTCAAGCTTCAATAGCAATGAAGGAAGTAACATCATCTACCTCACCCTCTTTAACAATAAGAGGGTCATCCTTCAAAAATTTTGTCAAGTACAACATGGTCAAATAGAATAGCATCTTCTATTGCCATGTTTTGAAATTCTGCCCACAAAACTTCATAGGCTTCCCGTTGTGACTTACAACCACTGACGTTGTTGGGTTTGGATTGGAAGCCTAAGTTGGAACTAATGCAGCAAATCCTGAATTGGATGAATTGGTGGGAGTTTCCAGTTTCTGTTAATATTCCAAAAACATAACCAGAGTTAGAAAAATTATCAACTTTTTGTTAAACAGAAGGAATTTGATAAATTAAAACCCGAAATAAAAGTTTTCACGGTTTAAATGAAAAACACAATAATAACAATCCACCAGGTAGGTAACCCTGAAAGAGAGGTGATGCACTTGGCACGCTTAAATACCAAGTCTTTCAAAGAACCAATCTTAGACATGTACTCTCATATTGCATTTTTATTAACCATTGAAAAATTTCTTTTTCTTTGATTTCACAATTTGAAGTTACAATTTAAGCTTTCACAATTTAAAGCCACAACTAAGGCCACAATTAACAAAAAAAATTAATTTTCAATTTATACAATCATTTGATTTTGTTAAATGGTGGAATTAAAATTCTAAAACAAAATAAAAAATAATTCTATTAAACGACAGGATTAAATCCTGAAACAAAATTTAATTAATTTTTTGTTTGGAAACTAAATCAAAATTAAACCAAACCTGTTGAACGGCGGGAATAAATTCAGAAACAAAATTATTTAATTTTAATTTTTATTTGAAAACAAAATAAATAAAAATTATGTTGAACGATAGGAATAAATCCCAAAATAGATTTTGCAATTAATTATTATAAAATCCAAATATATAATACAATCTGTTAATCGGCGGGAGTAAATCCCGAAACAGATTTATTCAACTTATTCTTTTTTTGGAAATAAAATAAAAATAGAATAAATTTTTGAAATGATGGAAAATAAATCTTGAAACAGGTTATTTTCCAATTTTAATTTTATTCACAAAAGAATACTTTTTTTCCTTTTCGCCTTGATGTTTCGTGCGTCTCAGATTAGAGAATTGAAAACTAAATTATGTTTTAAGATTGTTGGACAAAACACGTTAGCGAAAAATAAATATAAAATATTTATATAGGATACAAGATCTGATCAAAATAATATAAATAAATATTTATAAAAATAAATATAAAATATTCATATAGGATACAAGATCTGATCAAAATAATATAAATAAATATTTATTTTTATATAAAATATCATATTTAAACAAATCACTTTAAATAAATATTTATATTTATTTAAAACACCAGATAAGATGTTGAGACTTGTTTTCACAGTTTCCTTAAGACAGATTCGGTCGCTCCTAAGGTACATAGAGAAATGTTGGTCGTCTGTCTCCAAAGATACAACAATAAGATGATCGTGGCAGTAGCACCTCTGCAGTGATCAACGAATAAGCTTTATTTTTCTCTATCACCAAAACGTTTGAAAAATTGGAGGGAAAAATAAAAGAGTTTCGAGAGTAAAAATCAAAAGGCATAATTGTAAAAAAAAAGCCCCCAAACTTTGGGAGCTTTTGAATATATGGCAATAACATTTTTTTTTGACATCATTAACGTTACAATTTTTCAAAAATTAATCTAATTTTTATGATTAAACGTGAGTTAACTGTCAGTCAAATATCAAATCACCAAAATGACTTATGTGACGTGCCACATAAGCATAATGATGACATCAATGATGTCGTCAAAAGATTTTTTTTTTTTCATTTTATTCTTCTTCTTTCTTCTTCTTTCTTCCTCTCCCCTTCTAATTGTTTTCCCAAATTTTCTCAGACCTTCCCTCTTTCTAAACACTCATTTTCTCTCATTGTTTTCTCTTTCCAAACATTGATTTTCAGCTATCATTTATGCATGTATGAGTCATGGGGGAGATTCGTTTTGCAATTTTAAAATGGTTTTCCTTGTTAATTTGACAGGTGCTTTGTTTTCTTGCAGAAACCATAGTAATATTGAAAGTTGAAAAGGTTGAAGGGCAAGCAAAGTAATCGCCTATAAAAAAAAACAATACCAACGAATTAAATTAAAGGTGAGCTGAACAAGAAATAAAAAACTGATTTTATATGTTAGATTCTATCCATCTACCAAGGCATTGAAAATGAAGTTTCCTTGCAGGCCTGAACTCCAGCCAGATTTGGGCTAACATGACGAAATTAGTGCTATTTTAGTAAGTGGGAATTCACTTTTCCGATGGCTACGAGCAATTTACCCAAGGAGACAAGGAAGACTTTTTGAGTGGGTATGGTTCATCTTTCCCACAGTGTTGCTTGATATCTACATTTCTTTTTTCTTCTAAACTGAAAGTTGTTGGGTTGTAATCCAGAAAGAGGGATTAGAATGCAATGAATTATTTGTGCCTTAATAATTTTGACCATGCTCATGAAAAAAAAAATGAATTTGGAAGTAATATTATGAAAGAACAACAAGATGGTAGGTAATCAAACATAAACAACTTTGTACAATTTAATTTAATTCTTAAATTTTGATAAAACTTGAAAGAACCAATTCCGTATGCATATTGTGTATTAAAAAAAAACCATCTTCTCATAATTTCTGGAATTTTTTTATAATGTTTGTAACTTTTTTTTCTTTTTTTTTTTTCAGTTTTTTAATTTTATAGTGAATAACTAATTTTTTTTTTTTAAAAAATAGAAAACCATTGAAGGAGACTAAAAAGTACTATAGATATTTATATATCCATATTCTTCCATGTTTTAAAAAAAAAGTATTTTTTTAGTTCCGGAAAAGTTTTTAATTTTTTAGATTTTTTTTTTCATTTTAGCCATTTTTCTGTTTTTTTCTTACAATTATTAAAAAAAAAAAAAAAAAAAGAAATTTGAGTCATGCAAAGTACCACATCATTTTTTTCTCTGACGGCAGTAAGAGTTGGGTAACATACCTAATGTTCGAAAACTTCAATATCGAACTGATAATTTTTTTTTAAAAATATTAGAGTGATAAATGAGTGCAATTTAAAAAGTAAATAACACATCAAACCTTTATTATATTGAAAATTCACTTTCTGTTTTCATATTTAATGGTACTGATTAACGTTACATTTTATTAAAAACAATATCAACTTAACACAAATAATTTTGAATTTAATAAAAACAAATTCTTAAAATAATAATTAAATAAATTTTAATCAATGCTTATAAAAACAGTCAACACATTTCATTATCCCCTCTAAATATTTAAGTAAGCATTATTGAAAACAAGCAGTAGAAGACAAACCGATACCATATTTGAAGTCACCAATTCGCGATTTAATAAGAAGTTGTGGCTGCCTCTTTTGACTACTACCAATTCAATGAATATGGACATAAATCTAATTAAAATATGAGAATAATAAACTTCTTACTCTTCATGTTCAGTCTATAAATAGCATCTTAGTTCTCTATCATCTCACACCTCAACCATTCAATCATCCACTTCTTCTCTTCTTAGAATTTAAAGTCCCAACTAATATTAGAATCATGGGTGTTGTCACTTATGACTATGAGTCTACCTCCCCTGTCGCTCCTGCCAGGCTTTTTAAGGCCTTTACTCTTGAATCTCCAAAGGTTTGGCCCACGGCTGCCCCTAATGCAGTTAAGAGTGTCGAGGTTGAAGCTAATCCTAGCTCTGGAAGCATCGTAAAGATCAACTTTGTTGAAGGTTAGATATTTCATTTTCACTTTCATTATCATTTTTTAACCTGTTGTACATGAGAATGTTGGATAACAAGTATTTATTTGTTTAGGCCTTCCATTCCAATATATGAAGCACCAGATAGGAGCACATGATGAAAATAACTTTTCATACAGTTACGATTTAATCGAAGGTGGGCCTTTGGGAGACAAGCTTGAAAAAATCAGCTATGAGAATAAGTTTGAGGCAGCTGCAGGTGGAGGGAGCATTTGCAAGAGCTCGATGAAATTTTACACTATCGGCGACAATGTAATCACTGAAGATGAAATCAAGGCTCTCATTAAGGGAAGTGAGGGAGTTTACAAGCCTGTTGAAGCTTATCTCTTGGCTAATCCTGATGCCTGCAACTAGGATATAGGTTGCTTTCAATTCTCATGCTTGCTTTCAAAGAGTGGTCATTGCTTTTAGTGGTGTGTCTTTGATATTTTCTTTTTCCTCTTAAAACCTAAATTGTTTTTGATCATTTTAATAAAAGCAGTGGTGGTGTTCGAGCTTTGATCATCATTATTTTCATTACAGTCAAATAATTTGGATTGTATCATCTTTGACATATACTGAAATAAAATAAACATATATACTCAAAAGCAAAAAAGGTTTTACCTGAGTGAAAATTTACAATGCAAGTTAGGGATGTGCATTCAATCTGTTTTTGTAAGTTTAATTATTATTATTTTTTAAAATAATTAAATAAATAAATTTTTTTATTGTAAGCGAATTAATCGAATCAAACTTAAATGTAAAACCAAAATAGTCGAATTTAAAGGTAACATTGAAAAAACCGAATTAAAATTAGTCTATTCAATTAGATTTGGTTTATCGTTTTTGCTTTTTTTTTTTTTAAACTTAGTTGAACTCCACCAATCCAAAAATTCCTAATTGTTTGTGTTGGCGTGTTTGTCCCATTTTTGAACTGACTAAATTCAGTTCGGTTGTTTTAGTTTTACCTTTAAATTTGATTATTTTGGTTTTACCTTTACGTTTGGTTTGACTAATTCATTTACAGTAATATTTTCGATTATTGTCATAAAATAATCAAAACGGCCTAACCTATCGAATGCACACCCTTAAATTGTATTATAAAACTTTTTTTTGTGAGTTTATATGTTTATTTTATTTCAGTATATACTAAAGATGGTACAACCCAAATTATTTGACTATGATGAAAAGATGATCAAAGCTCTATCACCACCACTACTCTAATTAAAATAATCATATGACAATTTAGATTTTAGGAAGAAAAAGAAATATCAAAGACGTAGCATTAAAAGCAATAACCACTCTTTAAAAGCAAGCATGAGAATTCAAAGCAACATGTTTCAGGATTTGTCAATTGGTAAAACGGAATAAATCGAAAATTTTATTGTAAATGAATTAATCGAATTAAATTTAAAAATATAATAAAAATAATTAAATTTAAAGGTAAAATTAAAACAATCGAATTAAATTTAGTCATATCGATTAAATTTAAATTATCGATTTTTTTTTTTTTAATTTAGTTCAACACCACCCATCCAAAAATTCCTAATTTTATTTTTTTTTGCTATAAAAAGGCTTTTAGCCTTCGATTTCAAAATCATCTCAATTTCTCCCTTCTTAAGTGTGTATACTTCAGCGTACATTTGGGAACAAAAATCGTAACCAATTTCTCCCTTTCTTAAACGCACAATTTTGGAAACATAAATCATATCCAATAATTTTAGAAACTCTTCATCATTAAATGCCTAAATTTGGATCATGTCTCACAGAAAGTCATTTTATAATCTCCCGTTTATGTTACGAGGTTATTGTTATATCCGTCCTCCGCTAAGACGTGTTGGTGCTAGAAACATTGTCAACTTTCTTATTGACTTTGATTGAAGATGACCCTTGCTTGACCGTTCGTCCATTCCTTAAGAAAATTGATCACACACTTTCAATGTGAATACGCTTTCAAGATAATAAAGAATTTATTTAGGTATGATATTTTAGTACGAATAGTTTCATGATATACGATTATTATTCTTCACGCATTTAGCAGGGTTAAATATATGTCTTGCCACGTCATATTAATAGAAAAGAATATATCTCCTATAAATACCTTGAAAAATGAGGAAAAAAAGATCGACTCCTGACGTCCTAAAGTTACTTTGAGCAATTGTTTTCTCGATCAATCTATATTCATCCCCGGATCTAATTCTCGACCTCCTCTGCATCACCGTGATCCTCTCCTTAACCTTCTCCCTTATTGTACATTGTATAAATAAGGGTACATAAACATTTAGCAAATTTAAACATATTATTTTCAACTACATGTTTCGCAGGCTATAATATTTTTATTTTGCTCAATCAATGTATTACAAAATAAAGGCATTGGAGCATCCAAGCCTTTCCAAAAACAGCAAAGCTGCACATTGCAGCATACACTCGAACAATACAGACACTCCTATATTCAGAATTCTGTTTAAGATCAGCAAAGACAACATACCCTTGTTACAAGATAAAATTTCAGCTAACAATAATATTTCCTGCAGTCCAACTCTCAACATCCCCGAAAACATCATGAGCTCACCTCCAAGCTTTGAAACATTTCAGTCGTTTCATTTCTTGCTATAACCACATCATAAGCCATCTCGTTTCGCACTTTCCAGCCTATGAAATGGAGACTTTTCCCACTCGCGCCTTTCTCCTTTCAATATCTGTGGCATTGGATTACAGTCTCCATGATCTCCTCCCATTATTCAGTGGCCAAACAAACACCACAACAGACCATTAAAAAGGCTTTGAAAGATCCAAGCCATTCCAGAAGCATCAACAATGTGACCTCCCCTATGCTTTGATTAAAGTTCACCACCATGCTTTGAATATTTCAGTACGTTTGACCCCAACCATTGCCAAAGCGAAAGCCATTTCATTTGTATCACCTGAAATCCGTTACCATCGTCGATTAGGGTCTCGGGGTCTTTTCGATCATTTAACGTTTACTAATTCTCAATATTCTTCATTTTAATGCAATTATTTAAATTAATAAAAACATACACGTCATAAATCATCAAATTAAATAACAACACAATTCATTTAGGGCAAAAATGTCATTTGCATAGTTCTGGGAGACTTCTACCTGTACCTGATGGACAAGTATCGGTAGAAGTAAAGTCAGTAAACAAGTTTAAAACCAAAGCAATTTCCTAGCGGGAGTTGTAATAGTTTTACCGATACAAGTGTCTCTTCTACTGAAACAAGACATGCAACTACCGATACAATAAACTCCAGTGAGCTAAGAAGTTCTACCCTGCAGCTTCTACTGATACAAGCCTTTAAACTATCGGTACTACTATGACTAGAACTACCAATACTTCAAAATTTCTACCGATACAATGTAAGTCAGAAACCAACCTTTCTCCTATCCTGTACTTCTACAGATACATGAGATAATACTACCGAAACAAGTATACAGATTTCAAGAAGGCACAAAATTCTTATAACCATTTCATCAAATCATGCCAAAACATTTCCATGAGCCTTTGCGTTACATGCTGAGCATTCACATTCAATTGTACAAGGACAACATCAAGTTGACACTAATTCATCAATCCTCAAAATACAAACAAAGGCTAGCAACAAGTTTAAACTCCTCTAGTTAAGTTTATATCACAAACATAACAAGTTTTCAAATCCTACTACATGCCACATAAGCCAAGTGATACGAAGAATACAGAACAAACTCCCGAGATAGTGTGATTTTTCTTTAAGGATCCGATCTCCAACAATAAAATGAATAAACAAAACAAGGAACAAATAAATAGGTAAACTTACAGAGCTTAGTAAGTTTGTTGTACAATTAACTTACAACCTTATTTATTGAATGGAAAGAGAGTAAACACTCGTCTCCATTCATTATGCATTCGTAACCAACAATCTTCTGGTCTTTCGATAAATATAGCCAATATGAGCTTAGTAAGTATAATTGCTCCTACGAGCCAGTACAGTATTATGCTTTTACGAGCCAATACTGCTCAAATGAGCCAATAATGCTCAAACGAGCCAATAATGCTCAAACGAGCCAGTAATGCTATTCCTTCTGCGTCTTCCATCTAGTTCCAATATCCATAATATAACCAAGGCAATTAAAGTGAGAATTACCAGGTAGAAATATAGTTACAAGAACTTACCAGACTAATTTGTAGCAAAAATGAACTTTAGGGTTATTCTGCGATTTTCACTTTTCCATGATCTGCCGCTCGCCCGTGATCTAAATCAACAAGTCATTAAATTTCCACATTAAATCATGAAATTTAAATCGTTTCTTGTATTTTTATGTCCTTTTTGGGAAATTTAAAAAATTACCCCTATACTTTCACTTTTATTCAATTTAGTCCTTAAGTACAAACATGCAAAATAGTCATTTTCTCAAACACACAAACCTAGCCAAACATTCAAGGCCTTCCTACTAATCCTTTCATGCTATAATTTCATAACAAGTACATGTATATTTAGCATTTTAGCAATTTAGTCCTTAAACCCTAAAATCATTAAAATCACTTAACAAAATCATCAAATCTAACAACTAAGCCCACGATACTACCATAAACTTTCAACAATGAGCTTATTCATCAAAGTTATAACATTTTAGCATTTAACATTTAACATTTAACATTTTAAAAAGTTGAAAGGAAAATTATCATAGTTGATAATATTTTCATCTAAGTTTTTTTATTTTTTTTTGGTTTAAGTTACAAATGTAATTTATTATCTTGTGTAAGTGGTTTGCTAAAATAATACAGGAAGTATAGTTGAGAATTATTTAAAATGTTTCATGAAAACAAGATCATCTTTACATGTTGATAGTAGAATAATTTTATTTCAAAAAACTTCAATATAATAAATATTTAAAAACAATTTCGAATAAAATATATATCAGCTCAAAAAACTTAATATAAAAAATATACAAAAATTGCTAAACAAATGTGCTCAATTTCAAAATAAAAATAAAAAATAAAAAAAAATAAAATATACATGATATTTTAAAGGTTTAAATATGCAGAAGGTTTCTCTCCTGTTAGGAATTTTATAATTTTGAGATATTGTGTTGAGGATCGACCTGTATAAACAACAAAATAAAAAAGTAGAGAAGATCGAATACATAAATTCTACGTGAAAAGCTCTTTTGAAGAAGATAAAAACCACAGGCAAATGAGACTTCACTAATTGGAAAAGCAACGAAGAGTACAAGATGAATATAATAAACCTAACAGAGCAAAACACAAAACCCAAATACAAAATTCTTTCAAAAACTCTCCCTAAAACTCTTCATCAAATCTCATATAAGAGATATTTGACTGCTTTTAAATTTGCCGAATGTTTAAAATATAAATCATACAAATAATATATATAATTAAGTGCGATATCTACAAACGAACAAATCAAACTGTAATATAGTTTTGTGTTATAACGGAACACAAAAAATATTTCGAAAATTATACCCAATATATTGCATATCGGAGAATCTTATTATTAAATTATATTATATTCTATTTTAACAACACTATTATTATTATTATTATTAACAACTACGTTTTTCGCAGGCTACTTGCTTTCTGGATGGTCCAAGTCTTCCCACGAATTTGACACTAATTCCATTCTATTTTGTTTACTTTTCTTCTTACGATAATCAACTACTTATAGGGTTTATGTAATAGTTATCTTCAAAGTTGCACTCAATTATTATTTTAGTATTTAAAAAATTCTTTTTAGGTACTTTAACTTTCTAAATGTTAGGTAAGTCACTTGTTTACTGTCATTACAAAAAAAAATGATGTGACAGGCTAAAAAATGCATCACGTCACTAAATTTTCTGTTTTTTTCTGAAATAAATGTAAAAAATAAAAATTTTGAAAAATAGAAAAAAATCAGGAAAAATTATCAAATTTTCAAAAATTTAAAAATTCTTTTTATTTTTAAAAATATAAAATACAAAATAAACTCAAATCTCAAATGAAAAAAGTTTAAAAAAAATTATGACAACTACATATTCATTTGTATGAAAATTTGTGACAATGGTAGCTTCAGTTTGGAATCTAAAATGATTGAAAAACAAACATAAATAACTTTGTACAAGTTACTTTAATTATTCTATAACTTTGTACAGACATAAATGGTAGCTTCAGTTTGGAATACAAAATAAACGCAGCATGCCACATTTTTTTTCTATAAGAAAAGTAAGGGTTGGGTAACGTGCCAATGTTTGGAAACTTCAAATATCGAACTGATAATTTTTTTAAATATAAAATGATAATTGACTGAACTTTACATTATCCCTTTATTTTATTGAAAATTCACTTTTTGTTTTCATATTTAATAGTACTGATTATTAAAAACAATATCAACTAACACAATTTATTTTGAATTTAATAAAAACAAATTCTTAAAATAATAATTAAATAAATTTTAATCAATGCTTATAAAAACAGTCAACACATTTCATTATCCCCTCTAAATATTTAAGTAAGCATTATTGAAAACAAGCAGTAGAAGACAAACCGATACCATATTTGAAGTCACCAATTCGCGATTTAATAAGAAGTTGTGGCTGCCTCTTTTGACTACTACCAATTCAATGAATATGGACATAAATCTAATTAAAATATGAGAATAATAAACTTCTTACTCTTCATGTTCAGTCTATAAATAGCATCTTAGTTCTCTATCATCTCACACCTCAACCATTCAATCATCCACTTCTTCTCTTCTTAGAATTTAAAGTCCCAACTAATATTAGAATCATGGGTGTTGTCACTTATGACTATGAGTCTACCTCCCCTGTCGCTCCTGCCAGGCTTTTTAAGGCCTTTACTCTTGAATCTCCAAAGGTTTGGCCCACGGCTGCCCCTAATGCAGTTAAGAGTGTCGAGGTTGAAGCTAATCCTAGCTCTGGAAGCATCGTAAAGATCAACTTTGTTGAAGGTTAGATATTTCATTTTCACTTTCATTATCATTTTTTAACGTGTTGTACATGAGAATGTTGGATAACAAGTATTTATTTGTTTAGGCCTTCCATTCCAATATATGAAGCACCAGATAGGAGCACATGATGAAAATAACTTTTCATACAGTTACGATTTAATCGAAGGTGGGCCTTTGGGAGACAAGCTTGAAAAAATCAGCTATGAGAATAAGTTTGAGGCAGCTGCAGGTGGAGGGAGCATTTGCAAGAGCTCGATGAAATTTTACACTATCGGCGACAATGTAATCACTGAAGATGAAATCAAGGCTCTCATTAAGGGAAGTGAGGGAGTTTACAAGCCTGTTGAAGCTTATCTCTTGGCTAATCCTGATGCCTGCAACTAGGATATAGGTTGCTTTCAATTCTCATGCTTGCTTTCAAAGAGTGGTCATTGCTTTTAGTGGTGTGTCTTTGATATTTTCTTTTTCATCTTAAAACCTAAATTGTCTTGTGATCATTTTAATAAGAGTGGTGGTGGTGTTTGAGCTTTGATCATCTTTATTTTCATTACAGTCAATCAATTTGGGTTGTATCATCTTTAACATATACTGAAATAAAATAAACATATATACTCAAAAGCAAAAAAGGTGTGAAAATTCACAATGCAAATTAGGGTTGTGCATTCCATTGGTTTGGGCCGATTTAATTATTTTATGACAATAATCGAATAAATTGAAAATTTTACTATAAGTGAATTAATCGAACCAAACTTAAAAGTAAAATCAAATAATCGAACTTACTGGTAAAACTGAAACAACCAAATTGAATTTAGTTAGTTCGATTAGATTTAGTTTATCGATTTTTGCTTCTTTTTTTTTAACTTAGTTGAACACCACCAATCCAAAAATTTCTAATTGTTCCTGTCGATGTGTTTGTCCCACTTTCAAACCGACTAAATTCTGTTCGGTTGTTTCAGTTTTACCTCTTAAGTTAAATTATTTTGATTTTACTTTTAAGTTTGGTTCTATTAATTCACTTAGAGTAAAATTTTCAATTTATTCAATTATTGTCATAAAATAATTAAATCGGCCAAATCGATCGAATGCATACCTTTAACTTGCATTGTAAATTTTCACTCATCGATAGTAAAACCTTTTTCGTTTGAGTTTATATGTTTATTTTATTTTAGTAAATGTCAAAAATGATACTACCTAAATTATTTGATTGTAATGAAAATAAAGATGATCGAAGCTTGATCACCACCACCTTTTTATTAAAATAATCATAAGACAATTTAAGTTTTAAGAGGAAAAAGAAAATATCAAAGACACACCATTAGAAGCAATGACCACTCTTTAAAAACAAGCATAAGAATTCAAAGCAACCTATATCCTAGTTGCGGGTTTCAGGATTAGCCAAAAGGTAAAATCGAATAAATTGTAAATTTTATTATAAGTGAATTAATCAATCTAAACTTAAAGGAAAAATCAAAATAATCGAACTTAAAGGTAAGACTGAAACAATCGAACTGAATTTAGTTATATCGATTGAATTTTATTTTTCGATTTTTACTTTTTTTTTTAACTTAATTTAACACCACCAATCCAAAAATTTCTTTTTTTTTTTTTTTTGCTATAAAAAGGCTTTTAGCCTTTGCTTTCAAAATCACCCCAATTTCTCCCTTTCTTAAGTGTGTATACTTTAGTATACATTTGGGAACAGAAATCATAACCAATTTCTCCCTATCTTAAACGCACAATTTTGGGAACATAAATCATATCTGTTGAGTATGTCATGTATTTTAATCAAATTTGAGAGATAATCTCTCAATTAAACTCTATTTATTTATTTCATTCAAACTTCGATTAGTCTAGATTATTTTATTATTATTAGATATACAAATTTAGCCTATAAATAGGCTATTTCACAACCTTAAAAAATACACTCATTAAAGATTAGAACTCATAACACTTTTGGAGAATTTTGTGTTTACGTCTTGAGGGTTCATCGTTTTCAGGTTTCGGGATTTAGTTTTTATTTTCATCTTTTGTACTCCTCGTTCTTTTGTACTCTTTGTTCTTTTGCACTTATAGTAAAATTATTTTTAACTGTAAATTTTTATCCTCTTTGGAGGAGTTTTTCTACGTTAAATTTGTGTGTTCAATTTTTCAATTTCTTCTGCTATTTTCAGTTATTTGTTACTTAATCGGGTCGACCCTCAACAAGTAGTATCAGAACTAGTTTGATTAAAATGCTCTAAACCCGACCTAAACGTTAAAGCCAAATCTGAAGAGTCACAATCAATATGTGGAAATCTTTACTTTAAAAAAAATGGCTCGATAGGAAATTGAAAACTAAGATTTTATAAAACTAGCCACAAATCTTTGATAAAAAAAAACTTTTCATTCTTAAAATGCTTGTGTCGCTTGCTTTATATAACTCGTTATTTTGAATAAAACTTTGCAGCAGAAATTTTAGAGTTGATAACTTGGAAACCGTGATATTGATAAGTGAAAACGTACAGTTCATCATTTGGGCATATTCCAAAACATTCGTTATAGATTTTCATAAAACTGATTTTAAATTTGCAGTGGTAAAATGCTTAGCTTGTTTTAGTTTTGAAAATTGCATTCTAATTTGTTAGTTTGTATGATTTTTGCAGTTTTACGTTAAAACTCTCAAAAATCGACGAACAAACCAAAACCCAAAAACAACCAAAACAAAATGTCCAAAAATCTTAATTAACAAAATCAAACTATATTATTTAAAAGACCAATTTGAGCTCCCGCACGCCGTTCGATCCTAAGTCAGAAGTTCATCTAAAACGTAAACACAAACAAATGAACTAAAAGCCTAGTGTGTGTGATCCGACTCACAAACAAAATTTTCTCATTGGTTTTGCTTATACCATAATCGAACCGTAATTATATTACCTATCAGAGAAAATCATATATCATATCAAAACACATCATACATTAGGACGTGTCAAAACATATCATAATTCAAATAAGAGTTTATCTTTAATTTTTCATACTAGAACATAACTTATCATATTATAACATATTGGATCATATTATATCACATAATAACATATAAGATCATATCATATCGAGACATATCATATAATTTCCTACCCCATCCGTTACACACCATATCCAAGTAGCCAATCATACCAAATAGGACTACGGGAGTCCATCCATCTAATCACACCAATAGGTGGCAGTTTGCCACCATATAATTCCAGCTTAGCTGTCATATATAGATTTATAGTCTAATTGCCATAATTGCAATATAAACTGCCATATAATAATTCCTCCATCATATCATAACCCACCCCAATGCATATTCAAAGTTACGTTTACATTTATACGTATCACAAAGGTTGTATGGTGTGCATACATAAACAGACATTATACGGAGCGTAACATAACACATACCTTATACAGATCATAGCATTTCATATTACGTAATCAAAACGGTTACCTTATCAAAACAGATAACAAAATATGTATAACACACAAGATTTATAGATTAGTCATGCTTAACTCACATACCTACTCATAACAAATCATAACGTATTATTATACTTATCGAAACTTATTTAACTTACTTTCTACACTTACCCATGTTTGTTTATTGAAACTTACACTTTTCTAGGTATATATACTACCCACAGACCCAATTTTCAAGTCTCGTAATCAACCCCTAATCGGACTCTTAAATTGACCCTAAAGGCCCACACAGCCCAAAAAACTAGCCTGTGTTGTCCACACGGTCTACTCACATGGTCTGCATGATTTCACACGGTCGTGTGGCACATAAGGTTCACCACACGATCGTGTGGTTGCTGGACAATTTAAAAAAGCCCATGTTTCATAATTTTTCCAAATTTCTGATGAGTTTCTCGGGTTAGATCACACACCTGATGAGATTTTTGATAATTCATACAATCGTGCACTTCTGAATCCTACATGCAACACCAAAACGCATCGATTAACTAACACATGTTAACCCAAATTTACTCCCCCTTTTCTAAAGGAAAAGGGTCCCTAAAAGTCAATATACGAGCACTTACTCTTGACAGAAACATCAGCCCCAAAGCACCTACTTTGCCGAAAAATGTCATGCAACTCTCGAACTTCTACTGATAGAACAACATAACAGAATCAATACATAAACAATTAATCAACCCACACAGTCACCCTTCTTCCTTCGAAACAAACTACGAATGACACTGATTGCTCTCATGACAAGCAATGAAACACATACCAAGAGACAAAAACATGAAAATTGAAGATACCCAAAAACGGAACACCACAATGACGAAATTAATTCAATAAGTTGAAGAAGAAAATTTTGGAATAAAAAATTCATCAAAAAGAAAAAGAGAGGGAAAAATAGAAAAGATGGATAAGTTGAACGTGACATGAAGAGTGGGGATTTTTGGGAAAAACTACCCATTAAATCCACTAACTAACCACCTATCAAATTTCCTTAGAGTTCAAGACAAAAATAATTTTCACTTAGCATACATGAATTTCGAACACAAGAATAAAGGGTAAGCTGAAGCCTTACCACTAGACTCATTGTTATTATTAGTTGAGCGAAAATAATTTATAAGTCAAATGTTCAAAGTTTAGACAAAATAGATAAAATTTAAGGGAAAGGATTCAAACCCGAAACCTCACACACTCCGCTTACATCTCTGAACCGTTGAACCAAAACAAATTATTCAACTTATTTTTTACAATCTTAAATAAAAAATATGAACGTGACCACATTAGGCTTCATTAATCCAATTTCTTCTAACCCGATTTTCGAGATGTGACATTGATTTCCATAGATTAGCCCGTTCAAAGATGACAGCAACAAAGTTTGGTATTGAGAAGTTCGATGGTGTCATAAATTTCAATTTGTGGCAAGTTAAGATGATGACAATTCTAGTTCAGACTGGCCTGAAAAATGTTATTAAAAAATAATTATTTATATAATTTCATTAAGGGTAAACTACTAAATTAGTTACTTTTGTTTGCCTCAAGTTACATTTTGGTCACTTATGTTTGAAATATTACATTTTAGTTACTTTTGTTACCGTTTTGTTACGAAATGGTCATCCTGTCGTTAAGATCTGTTACTTCCCAAATGATAACCGACGTGACAGTTAAAATGAGTTTTAAAGTATTTAATATGCATGCCCACAACCATGCATATTTGCAAAATAACCCATTTTAAAACTCATCCCAGCTGGACATCCACGTTGGCATTTAAAACTCATTTTAATTGTTGGGTTTGATTTCCATTTGGGAGGTAACAAATCTTAACGGTAGAGTGACAATTTCGTAACAAAATGATAATGTAAGTGATTAAAACGTAACATTTCAAACATAAATAATTAAAATATACCCTAAGACAAACAAAAATAACTATTTTAATAAATTACCCTTTCATTAATTGATTAAATTATTAAATACTTTAAAATAATAATAACCTTTAAAACTCATGCTCATAGTATTTAAAAAATTTGAATATATAATAACATATTAACACAAAGGCTTATATATATATATATATATATATACTCATTTACTTATTTAGTAAACAACTATCAAATAAATTTGAAAAAGTTGAAAGGAAAATTATCATAGTTGATAATATTTTCATCTAAGTTTTTTTATTTTTTTTTGGTTTAAGTTGCAAATGTAATTTATTATCTTGTGTAAGTGGTTTGCTAAAATAATACAGGAAGTATAGTTGAGAATTATTTAAAATGTTTCATGAAAACAAGATCATCTTTACATGTTGATAATAAACTCCAGTGAGCTAAGAAGTTCTACCCTGCAGCTTCTACTGATACAAGCCTTTAAACTATCAGTTCTACTATGACTAGAACTACCAATACTTCAAAATTTCTACCGATACAATGTAAGTCAGAAACCAACCTTTCTCCTATCCTGTACTTCTACAGATACATGAGATAATACTACCGAAACAAGTATACAGATTTCAAGAAGGCACAAAATTCTTATAACCATTTCATCAAATCATGCCAAAACATTTCCATGAGCCTTTGCGTTACATGCTGAGCATTCACATTCAATTGTACAAGGACAACATCAAGTTGACACTAATTCATCAATCCTCAAAATACAAACAAAGGCTAGCAACAAGTTTAAACTCCTCTAGTTAAGTTTATATCACAAACATAACAAGTTTTCAAATCCTACTACATGCCACATAAGCCAAGTGATACGAAGAATACAGAACAAACTCCCGAGATAGTGTGATTTTTCTTTAAGGATCCGATCTCCAACAGTAAAATGAATAAACAAAACAAGGAACAAATAAATAGGTAAGCTTACAGAGCTTAGTAAGTTTGTTGTACAATTAACTTACAACTTATTTATTGAATGAAAAGAGAGTAAACACTCGTCTCCATTCATTATGCATTCGTAACCAACAATCTTCTAGTCTTTCGATAAATATAGCCAATACGAGCTTAGTAAGTATAATTGCTCCTACGAGCCAGTACAATATTATGCTTTTACGAGCCAATACTGCTCAAATGAGCCAATAATGCTCAAACGAGCCAATAATGCTCAAACGAGCCAGTAATGCTATTCCTTCTGCGTCTTCCATCTAGTTCCAATATCCATAATATAACCAAGGCAATTAAAGTGAGAATTACCAGGTAGAAATATAGTTACAAGAACTTACCAGACTAATTTGTAGCAAAAATGAACTCTAGGATTATTCTGCGATTTTCACTTTTCCATGATCTGCCGCTCGCCCGTGATCTAAATCAACAAGTCATTAAATTTCCACATTAAATCATGAAATTTAAATTGTTTCTTGTATTTTTATGTCCTTTTTGGGAAATTTAAAAAATTACCCCTATACTTTCACTTTTATTCAATTTAGTCCTTAAGTACAAACATGCAAAATAGCCATTTTCTCAAACACACAAACCTAGCCAAACATTCAAGGCCTTCCTACTAATCCTTTCATGCTATAATTTCATAACAAGTACATGTATATTTAGCATTTTAGCAATTTAGTCCTTAAACCCTAAAATCATTAAAATCACTTAACAAAATCATCAAATCTAACAACTGAGCCCACGATACTACCATAAACTTTCAACAATGAGCTTATTCATCAATGGAAAAAGTTATAACATTTAACAAATTCACAAATTAGTCCCTGAGTTAGCTAGATTAAGCTAATACGGACTCAAAAACATAAAAATTACTAAGAACGGGTGAGAAAACACCTACCAATCAAGGGCTTAGCTATGGCTGAAAGCTTCTTTATTACTTCTTTAGGGTTTTCAAATTTCTAAGGAAGAAGATGGTGAAAATTTCATCTAATTTCACTTTATTTTCTTTTAACCCATTTTGTATAATAATTACCATTTTAATCTTAAGAATTTTCAACCAAAATTCCACATTTAAAGGCCTAAACTGTCCACTCATATTCCTTGTGCTTTAATTACCATTTAGGGACCCTAACTCACCTCTCAATTGACATCCATAGCTTTTAATTAATAGAATCCAACTTTTACGCCTTTTACGATTTAATCTTTTTTACTCAATTAACTACCTAAACAATAAAATTTCTCAACCAAAATTTAATATGATGCTAATGACATCCTAAATACTAAAAAAATTACAACCAGACTCATTAGAGTTGTGATCCCGAAATCACTATTTTGGACACCACTAAAAACAGGGTTGTTACATCATTCCTTTGCTATTTAGCTTTCCCAAAGGATATTTTACATCCCCTCATCATTCATCCATCAATGTTAATGAATATTGATTGTAGAATCCTCGATCTTGACTTAATTTCAGATAGCCAATTGAGCACCAAGTTTGATCCGACTTCAACGAGTAATGGACAGTTTATTGGCCAACCCATACCTGAAAACAAATCTAAAGCTACTTTAATTGCACCTACCTCAGCCATGTCAGCATCCTTTTCTTCACTTGGGCCCGTGAATATTGCTCGAACCACACCATCTTCATCTCTAAGTACCCCTCCACCTCTCACTACATCCTCGTACACTACCCCGTCCACATTAAATTTCAGCCAACCTTGTGGAGGAGGTCTCCAATAACATTCCACATCCTTATTTATTTGGTTATATGATCTAGGTTATATGATCTACATTTCAATGGGCAAAACCACCAAGAACTCTTAGTCATAATTAATTTATTATAACTGCCCTTATCCACATCAAATCTCTCATATTTGAGTGAAAAATCCCACAATGATATTATACATCCCGATCTTCTACTTGCAGCCATAAATCAAAAATAAAAATTGTCATCATACCAAATTTCCTAATTAAATAAACTAATACTGTCTCAATCTTGCTTTCTTGTTTAAAGCAAAAATTCACCCTAGCTTTCCTTATAACCCACTTCACCGAGGTAACCTTAACTTTTGCCCCTAATCCTCTAATGTTTCAAGAAATTATTCTCATTTTCGCCCTACCCCCCATATATCTATTGAAAATAAATGATTCAATCTGTTAATAAGTCACCTTAGTCTGCTTAAAGTTGTCTCATTCCTCCAGCGACCCCTCTGTTACTAGACCTCCACACGCATAATGTCGTCAATTACATCCTTCTCATCGCCTCAAATGCTTAAACCTAATTTCTTCCCCACTTCCCAAGCATTTTTTGCTTCCCTTATGATCACCTTTCCTCTATTGCTAATATAGTAATCTAACAAAGATAAATTAACAATCCTCTCTTCTCCTTCGAGAACTTCCATCCCTTTTTATTTCCTCAAAGCTCGATCCTTCCTCTTTCTTTCTTTTGTCGACGATGTACAATTTTGAATTTCACACATTGACTGTATTTTTTTGTTCAAAGATTTCTTCTTTTCCTATTTTGAATCACTTGAAATATTTTTTTCTTCTATTTCAAGATGTGGCTTTTTCCTTTCTTCTTTTTTTAACTGGAAATGGGCTTCCTTTCTCTTCTGACTTGTTTATGCCTTTTAACTCACCGCCCGTTTCCTTGCCCATTCCATTAACTTCATCCATCACTTTATTTGGGTTCTCATCAACTTCAAGGCCCATGTCCACTATATCCATTCTGGCCCTATCCCTTTATCCATCACAAAGGTTGGTGACAGCCCAACAAGAAGGAGTTGGTGAAGAGAGTCATCCAAAACTAGATTGGATGATACAGTGGATGTAGGAATCGAAGTCATTGTTCCAAGAAAATAACATTTGAGTCCTTAACTACAGACCAAATATGCTTGGGCTAACAAACGAGGAACATGATGAAGAGGAGGTTGAGAGTGGAGAGAGGGATGAAGACGAGGAAGATGAGATGGAGGAAGATTAACTGTTTTAATTTTTAATTTTCAAACTTTATTTTTAAAAGACTTGTAATTTGGATGATTTAGTTTTTACTTTGAGAACTTATTTACCAGTAAGAGTAAGAGTACCATTAAATTTATTTTTTCATTTGTATTTCTAATTTTTATGTAGGAACCCCATACGAAGGAGGCACAACATTTTTGAACCATTCACGCCAAAAAGGAGGAGGAACCCACCAAGAGTTAAAAAGCCTTCACGATCAATCAGATAACTTCATTCCTTACTATTAAGGGCTACACATTAATGACAATGTGTTTCTAAAGTGTAGGGGTAACATAGAAATTTTTGTATCGTTTTTCATCATTTTCATTTTGTTTTTGCTTTTGTTGTGTGCTTGAGCTTGTAGAAATACAAGTGATTGATTAAGAACATGTACAATAGGTTTATTGTATCTTTTGAATAAATTTGGTATGATAATGAGTAGTTATTAAATTTTTTAGCATGAAACTACTATGCTCTATAAGTTACACTGAAATATATATAAAGAGATATTATTTGTACCAAATTAGATGAATAATATTAGGAAACAAGCATGCTAATATATATGATAGATGATAATTTTGGAATTGTGTAGTTAAATTGACATTTATGTATATTGAGATGTTTAGGGATGACCCAAGTCATTTTTTGGATATACTTAGAGCCAAAAAGCAAACCTTACTCTAATTTTGCTATTTAAGACCCATCTTTGAGCTTATTGACCCTTCTTAATGAACCACATTACAAACCATAAAGCCTAGAAAAGTCAAATTGTGTTTACGTTTTTCTTTGGTCCGTTTTTGCACAATTATAGATGTATGGGCATATGTATTGAGGGTAAGTAGACACGTCAAGGTAGAGTTTGGAAAACAAGAGTGAATTAGGAGAATTAATGTGATATATGAACTTTAGAATAACCAAAAATATGAAATAAGAAAAATACCAAAAGAAAAAGAAAAGACGAGTTGAAATAAACAAAATAAAACAATCTTGAGTGAGAAAAGTACGAAAAGTGACAAAGTCACAACAAACCAAAAAGAGAAAAAACTTGTTCAAGAATGTAAGGGACTCATAGGCTAACTAAAGGAATTAGATCATATTGAGTTTTCCTAAAAAAGAGAGAAAAGGAAGGTGAGAGAAAGAGAAATAAGGTGGTGAGAGGGAATGAGATACTAAAAAGGGAAGAATAGAGAACGATATAATGTGCCAAATTATTTTCGTGTTTGTAACCTTTTGTGATTACTATTTTTTGAACTTCATACATGTCTTAAGCCTCAGAACGTTACAAGCCGAAAAGACCCATGTGACCTAAACAGTTATATGCATAAATGAATATGACATTACACCATTCTAGTATAACTATTTATACTGTACTAGGATAATTAAAGTACTAGTATTAGTCATTGATAGAGTGATACTAATAAAATCTTTATATTTGTATGTTTTATAACTTACTGAATTTAGATGTTTTTAATAAAAAATGGTAAGATTACTTCCTCATCATGTTGAAATTATTGGAAGATATTTAATTCCTAATTTAGATGTTGCGAACTCAGTCCTTGTATGATATATGCTAGAGCTCCTATGTTTTTCTTTCCATTGTTTTTGCTTTTATTTGCTTGAGGACAAGCAATGACTTAACTCCGGGGGAGTTTGATCTATCGTAATTCGACCTAGCAGATTAAACTAGTTTTTGTAATTTAGGAGCTTGAAATTAAGCATTTTCCTTAGATTTGCTTAGGATTTGTTTCAGTTTTTAGTTATTGAACAAAAATGAAACTGATTGCTATGTCACGACACGGACTGATCTATGTCACAACACAAGGACCAAGCCTGCAAAATTCAAAAATTATCTTTCGTGTCGTGCCACGAGCATAGCGTGTCGTGACAACGCATGGAAAATTTACCAATGAGCAGACTACCTTCTACGTTGCGACACAACTCTTATGTGTCACGACATCAACTCCTGAATGCGAAAAATGGAGTTTCAGTCTTTACAATGCTACTTAAACATGAAGAACGGTAGTTGACCTAGGGTTAAGGAAAACGACTGTCCAAAGGTTATAAATAGGCCTCTTTAGCATTTAAGTTTACACATCTCTTTCCTTAGTTTAGTTTTTCATTTGTAATTTAAGTTTAGTCATTTTTCATTTCATTTGTTATTTCATTTCTGTTTGGTAGGGAAACAAGATTTGTAACTTTGCATAAACGATTGTGGGTTCTTCTAACAGTTTGCTATACAATTCTTAGTTTCTTTCAAATCATATTTTCAATTTTCAATTTCATGTTTATTTATATTATTGAATTTGTGATTTCCAAAGAAACCATGAGGATCTAACCCCTTTGTGGGGGATTAGAGAGTGGTAGTATGATTATTTGATTAGTGTATAAGGGGAATTTCCACGAATCAATTGTTTGGAGAAGGAAGAACGTGAAACAAACTCTATGCCTAGCAACCCAAGGAAGTCATTTAGGTGAGAATTAACCCAAAATTGATATTGCCCATTCATGAACACTTTATCCCAAACCAATATAGACTGTGAAATCGGAAGATAAGTAATCTTTGTTTATTCGTTATGTTAATGGAAAATCAAAAGATCCTACTAAGGTAATGACTAATTGATTGAAGAAAAACCTTGAAAACGACGATTGAACACATCATACTAAAGCAAGCTAATCCCCCATCAAAAACTATTTATCGAATTTCTTATTTGTCTCCCTTACTTTCTTTACTTCAATTTTTTTTTTAATTTAAAACCCAAAACCTTCATTTACCTTTCATACTATAAACTCTAAGAAGATTACTAATTACTTCTTTTCTTTACGGGATTAAGATCACTACTACTTCAGCTCCCTTGGGTACAATCCTCGGAGTATTCGTTACTTCATTGTAACATATTACAACTCATGAAAGCCCAAAATTACAAGTCGAGCGAGAGTATGGTTGGAGGCTGTCACATGTACTCATTAGTTGTTATCGTGTCCACTAAGTAGAGTTTTACTCGTGGTGGTACAGATTGCATCCTATGATCCCACGGATCAATGTGCTTCCAGTGCCGCACCGACCAGTTGATTTTATCCTTCCCCCGCATGTCAACCTTGTGCAGCTCCTTTAGGTATTACGGTGGCTATAGAATTCATTGCTTCCACCCGAACTACCGTAACACTCGATCCGATTCATGCATTTCTACCGTCGCGTACACTAGCAATGACACCTTCGCGTCTCACATCCGCTTGTTGGCCAACACTTTTGGCGGTATGCAAGATATGACATCGGTGTCAGTAACATCCACTCGAATTGAAAAGAAAATTTAAAAATATTGTTATATATGAATTTTTGTAATCAATCATAAAGTAATAAATATAAGCTTGAAAGAATAAGCAACTAATCTCGCGTTCCGAGCGTTGATCTAATAACAGCCTAATATCTTTTAACTCATCAGGCACATCCACAATTCTTGACACATGGTTCCACCTGAGCAAGCGATGTTTTAGTCGAAGTGTGTAATAAAGAATTACTTTACAGACTACGTATTTGCTAAGAAACAATGTTTACCTTGCCACCAATGAAAATAATGTGTGGGTCGGTCACCTTAGGACGTAGAAACGGTAGTCACCACCAGGCTCACAACTGCAGTAGTAGCAGGCATACACCGATCAGCGTTGCTTCTAGATGCGTGGCCTGACACATCTCTCTATATAATGTTGCCAGTATGATAGATCCCCAACTAAATTTGTCACTCTCTTTGAAGTCCACCAGATGTAGAAGCCACCTTACGTGTACCAAATTACGAGATTTTTAGGGAATTAAAATGCTTCTGATTAACCTTAAAATGTACACTCGAGCATATTGTTGTATGCCCACCTTTGTTGAATCTTCAAGAAGCTCGTCGAAATTTGTCTTCAACCAATTCATCGAGATCCAACCACCTTTGAACCGGTTCGAGATTTTCCCTAACAGTGTATCACAGTGATAATGCTCTAAAATGACATACTTTTATAAGTTAATTACATATATATTTTGAATATGATCCTACTAATTTGGGTTGTTTATGGTTCTTTTTTCTTGTATGGACTAAACTGAAGGAAAAATGATATTTGAGGGAAAAAAGCGTGAATTTAAAGACAAAACAAGTCAGCACGAGAAAATAAGGAAAAAGTGGTGCCGAAAATACAAAGTGTGGAAAACTTGGTGCAAAATTTCAAAAAAAAGATTTATGGGCATAAAATTTTGTTTAGATTTAAATTCTATTTTTAGGATTATTGTTAAGGATTATTATGATACTGTTTAGATTTAATTTTAATTATCTTTCAAACATTATCATTTAGAGTTTAAATAGGATCCAACTAGGAATTTTTATGTACTATAAATAGGGGATGGAGTGACATGAATTGATCACTTCCATTTTTTTGTAAACCCTACTTCCCTTAAGATTCTTAGCCTTTTCCTTTCCAATAAAATACTATTTTCATTAAACTTGTGTTTTTCCCAAAAAGCATGAGCAACTAAACTCATCTACCCGAAGGTTATCAAGATCCCTAAAAAAAAGGTTCATGAGGCTTAAAACCTGCACTTACCCTTTCTCAATGAGTATTCATCATTTCTTCGTATTGCAAGACTTACGCTTCCGTCCATGTCCTTCCAAAAGTAACCTTTTCATCTTGTGCAAAGCTGGCCACTTTGTATGTTTTGGGAAGGTTACAAGTCGGTTCGTTAACTTACTACGTCAGAGTTTATCGAGCCAAAGAGATGAAATGACGTGGCATTTTCCATTGAAAAGTGATTATCTAGTGTAAGACGGTCCCATGGGAGTGACGGTTGGCGAGAGTCAGGTTCCTCTAGATCACAAGGTTATAATCCAAAGTGGAGCTGGTGGTCATAGGTGTCCTCTTCCACTATAACTGACTTATTCGATTATTAGAAGAACCATCTAAAAGTCTTTGATTAAACCAAGGGAGGATCGAGGAAACCGGAGGCTAGAATCCCTCAAATCAAAAACCCTTTTTCTCAACTCTTTTCACAATTATGATTTCAATTTATTTAATTTCAACTCTTCCCTATTTTTAATTCTGGTTTTTTATTTATTTTTCCAGGTTAGGCATTTTTCTTGGGCAGGATTATGCCCAAGATTTCGATGAACAAGAAGCTATAGTAATTCAGTCCTTGAGGATTTGACTCTACTTCCATTATACTATACTTTCGTTATTTTTTAGGGATAGGTTATATTTGGCGCTTTCAACGATGCCAAATTTTGACGTCGTTGCCGAGGATTGGCAACGTGCTAATCTTGTTTCTTTCTCTTATGACCAGATCTACTTTAGAAAATCTTGCGCTCGATTTAGAAATTGAAAAGACTGTAAGAGATAATCGTAAGGAAACGAATCTACGAAAAAAGTAGTCAAAGGTGGTAGGAACTAAGAATAATCCACCATCGAAAATAGAAGTAGGAGACGAAGTTGAGTCTAGGGTTAACAAAAACCCTACTCAAACATAGAGAACGAAAGAGTAGGAATCGATTCACTGAAAGAAGTGCCTAATGCTAGGGATAACGTAAACCTGAATTTGACACAATAACCTATGGCTTAAACGATTCGAAAAATGGTTGAAGCTCTTGTAGATCAACAACTGTTATTCATTGCATATCTTACTATGGATATTAATTTTGGACTTAAGTCAGGATTAATCCAGTTGCTGTCGATTTTTGTGGATTGTAAAATGAAAATCCACACAAACATCTAAAAGAGTTTCATATGGTCTGTCTTAGTATGAAACATCAAGGGGTAATTGAGGATCAAATCAAATTACGTGCTTTCCCTTTTTCCCTAGAAGACTCTAGTAAGGAGTGATTATTTTATCTACCTCTTGGATCTATCACAACCTGGGCTGATCTTTCCTATTTGTTTCTTAACAGATTTTTCTCAACATCGCGTGTAGCTTAGTTAAGGAGGGAGATTGTGGGTAAAAGGTAAAAGGATGTAAAGTCTCTTTACGACTATTGGGAACAATTTAAGATGTGTGCAAGTTGCCCACAACATGGAATAACAGAACAATCTTTTCTCTAATATTTCTGTGAAGGCCTGAAGCCCATGGAAATGAATATGATAGATGCTGCTAGTGGAAGGGAATTAGTCAACATGACCCCCAACAAGCAAGGCACTTGATATTAATGATGACTGGAAATACTCAGCAATTCTGTGCCAATCCTGAACCCACTGGAAGGGTTCACTAGCTAAGTTATTCAGCTTTAAAAGATAAAGTTGATAGACTTACTAATATCGTGAACTCTCTTTTTGCAGTAAAGTAGGATCGACCCGACTATGCGAAATTTGTGCAGTACCCGAACATACAACAGATGCATGCCCTAGTTTGTATGACGATACTATGGCCCATTTGGATGTTATAGGGAACTTTCATGGACCACCCCAAAGGCGATTTGACCCTTACACTAAAACATATAAACCAGGATGGAAAGACCATCCCAACTTGAGTTATGGTGCAAACCCGCGGCATAACCTACCATACCAAAAGTAGTTTCCACAACAAACGTAAAATTCAAGTGCCTCTCTAAAATCCATGGTAAATAAATTAGTAGCTAATATGCTTGATTTCCAACAATAAACTATTTATTTTCAAAAGAAAACTGAGGCATCTATAAAGGAGTTGACCACTTCAATTGAGAAAAAAAACTCACAGAAAAGCTATCGTCACAAATAGAACCTAACATAAGATAAAACTCAAATGCAGTGACATTGTGAAGTGGAAGAAAAACTAGAACCAAATCTTTATAGGAATATTGATCATGATTCCACCCAAGAAAAGTGGGAGAACGATGAATAGCTCCGAACAAACCTCCATTGCCCACAATTCAACCTCTATTTCTAGGACGGTTGAACCGACATCAAAGAAGTAACGAGGAAAAAGAGATCCTCAAAACATTTAGAAACGTTGAGATCAACATATCGTTGTTGGATTCCATAAAAAATTTCCGCGATATACCAAGTTCCTTAAGGAGCTTTGCACTAACAAGCGAAAATTGATTGGAAATGAAAAAGTATGTGTTGGTGAGAATGTATTTGCGGTGTTACAGTGAAGGATGCCAGAAAAATGTGAAGATAGGAGCATGTTTGTAATACCATGCAAAATAGGCCACTTAGGAATTAAAAAAGCTATGTGTGATTTAGGGGCCTCTATAAATGTAATGCCTTTCTCCATTTATTAATCACTTAACATGGGTTTTTAAAAGAAAACAGGTGTTATCATCCAATTGGCAGACACGTCTATTGTGCATCCTGAAAGAATCCTTGAGGACGTATTGGTAAAAGTCAATGAACTTATCTTTCCTGCGGACTTTTATGTGGTGAAATGGAAGAGGATAATGCTCATGGGTCTTCGGACATCTCGTTGGGGTGACCTTTCCTTAGTACTGCGAGTACTAAGATTGACTTACGTAGCGTAACCCTCACGATGGAGTTAGAGGTGATCATGGGCTAGGCCGGGTCGAGCCGGGTTTCAATAAAATTTTAAATTAATTTTCTAGGCTCGGGCTTGGCCCGAACCAAAAAATGGGCCTTCAAATTAGCCCAAGCTCGACCCATATTATAATAGTTAAACTCGAGCTCGGCCCGGCCCGACCTATATTAATTTTTTTAAGATTATTTTATTATATAAATAATTTTAAAATATGATATATCAAATACACTTAAAAATATTGAAACAAATATTAAAACAATAAACAAATTAAAAACGATATTAAAACAATTCGTAAAACAACAAACAAATTGAAAATACAATAAGCACCCTTTATATTAAGATAGTTACAACTAAAATAGTAGCAAAATTAATTATAAAATAAAATATTCTACAATATCCAAATAATATTAATAATGGATGCCAAATAATAATAAAAACGACAGCAAAATAGCATAAACAAACAGAAAATTAGAAGATTTACAAATTGAAAACCTTCATTATTCAAATATCAAAACACAGGGTATCAAATAAACAAGAGAATTAGTTTGATTTTAAGTTAAAACAAAAAGGCTTCATGGCTTTTGTTAACAAGGGAGCTAACCTTTTTTTTGGATGGATTTGACAAGCAATTGATGAGATTTGGGGGATTTGTTTTGCCTTTGTCAAATTTAGATATCCATGCACAGAGAAGCCGAGGGAGAAGCTTTTAGTCTTTTTTTTGGATGGATTTGACAAGCAATTGATGAGATTTGGATGATGAAGTGGAAGGGGAGAGATGGACCCTTAGACGTGAGATTAGTCAGTGAGGAGTACTATTAGGAGGCTAAGGGAGCAAACCGAGATTTGGGGGATTTGTTTTGCCTTCGTCAAATTTGTTTGCATGTATTACATGCTTTTATCTTTATTTTTTAGAATTTATTTTCTTTGTTTTATTTGCTTTATCTTTCAATTCAATCATTATTACAAGCAAAAAAAAATTAGTATTAAAAATAAAAATAAAATTATTATTCTAAATCCGGGCCGAGCTCGGGTTAAGAAAATAAAAAACAAGGCTCGACCCATTTTAAAAATGGGTCTCATTTTTTGTCCAAGTCCATTTTTCGGACTTACATTTTTACCCAAACCTGCCCATTTTCGGGCGGGCCTTCGGGCCGGGCCGGGTAGCCTAGCCCATGATCACCTCTAGATGGCATTTGACGGGGAAATTGTGAAGTTTAACGTTTACGAGGCTATTGTCACACTAGTGAAATGTTGAACGTCAATCGTGTCGACATAATTGAATCCGTAATAGAAAAAAGTTTTGAGTCACTTCATGAAAGTGAACTTGAAACACTATTTGACGATAATTTCAATTCAGAACCAATTTGCAAATCTATTAATAAATTATTGCCCTTATGAACACTAAAATTCTACCTTCTATTGTGCAAGCACCAAATTTTCAAGCCCGTACGATCAACAAAATTCAGCTGGAGCAGTCCCAATATTGGTTCAGGCATCAAGCTAGTGATGTTAAATAAGCGACAAGCGCTTGTTGAGAGGCAACCCAATTTTATTTTTATTTTCTTGCATGTTAATAAATTTTATTCTCTCTTCTTTTGTCTAGGGAAATCGAGGAATCAAATTTACAAGCAAAAACAGTCACGGAAACGACATAGAGAGTGTTCTAAACCCTTTCTTTTTCATCGTATTTATTAATATTATTTTGCACATTGAGGGCAATGCATTTTAAGTAGGGGGAGACATTCCTCATCATTATTGCTATTTTATATGCTTTTTTTGCTGTTGTGTTTACTGTTGTTGCTGCCTTGTGCTTGTTTTTGCCCACACTTATTTTTTTAGTAATTCTGCCCCTTTTCATGCCCAAGATTTTGACCAGGAACCCACTGTTTGACCCGTGAGCATGATTCTTGTCTATTGAGTTAGTTATGATTTTGCTATGATTGATTTCTTCTCCACTGTTTTATTTCTATTAGGATGAAATAATTATGATTAATGAAGCTAATCTTATCTTTCTTATAGTAAAGTCGATTGAGTCTAAATGCAAAGAGGACATTTAATACGAATGTTTGCTAAATTTATTTTCATGATTGTTAGGTAGTTGCCAAAACTTATTTTTGACACTTGATGGTTTCTCCTAGTCCTTCAAAATTAAAATTCTGTTTTAAAAAAAGAAGGAAAAATAATATGATGATTTTGTGGTTATGAGCACAGCTTAAAACGTGACTGATTGAGTAACTGATGTAGGGTGCTTGGGTTGTCATCCTACATCGTGTAAAAAGGTTGTGTGACGTGTTAGGTAAGTCTCCGCTAACCAAAATTATGGATAAAAATAAAAAAATTAAGAGCGTATTGGGCTGAGCAACTAGGATGGGGTGTTTTAGTTGTCATTTCATTTTGCGTCAAAAGGGCCAATACATTCTTAAGTAAATAATAATAATAATAATAATAAATTGGGAGCGTGTTGGGCTGAGTAATCAGGGTGGAGTGCTTAGGTTATCATTCCACTTCGCATCAAAAGGGTCAATACATCATTAAAAAAAGAGAAAAAAAAAGAGAAAAAGAAAAAAAATTGACAAAATAAAAGGAAGATAATTAAATTTAGGAACTAAGGTTGAACAAATAGGTGTCTTGATAAGTTTAGTAAATTACCTAACTTTCATGAAATAATCCAAGTCGATTTAATTTTTGTGTGTTTAAGTTGGAGTACTTTTCAATTTTACTTAAAGCAAGCTAAATGTTGTCTTTATTTTCCTATGCATTATGCTTAATTTTTTTAAAACTTTAAGGTGATACTTTTTTTCATGGTAAAATCTAAGCTGCATAATGGAATAAGGAACCATACTTGAGGGCAAGCATGAACTAAGTAGGGGGAATATGATAATGCTCTAAAATGACATAGTTTTAGGAGTTAATTACATATATATTTTGAGTGTGATCCTACTAATTTGGTATGTTTATGGTTCTTTTATCTTGTAGGGACTAAATTGAAGGCAAAAGAAAATTTGAAGGCAAAAAACGTGAATTTAATGTCAAAACGGGTCAGCATGAGAAATAAGGAAGAGCCATTTCTCAATGAGCAGTTATCATTTGAACTCGCACTTAACCTTTCTCAATGAGTAGTCATCATTTCTCCGCATTACGGGACTGATGCTTCTGTCCATGTCCTTCTAAAAGTAATCTTTTCATCTTGTACGAAGCTGACCATTTTGTATGTTTTGGGAAGGTTAAGCAGTCGGTACACTAACTTACTGCATTAGAGGTTGTCGAGCCAAAGAGACGAAATGGCGTGACATTCGCCATTAAGAAGTGATGATCTAGTTTAAGACGGTCCCATAGGAGTGACGCTTGACTAGAGTTAGGTTCCTCTAGATCACAAGGTTATAATCCAATGTGGACCTGGTGGTCGTAGGCATCCTCTTCCACTATAAATGGCTTATTCGATCATGAGAAGAACCACCTAAAAGTCTGTGATTGAACAAAGGGAGGATCGAGATAACCAGAGGCTAGAATCCCTTAAATTGAAAAACCCTTTTTCTGAACTCTGTTTCTTTAAACAATTACGATTTCAATTTATTTAATTTCAACTCGTCTCTATTTTTAATTTTGTTTTATTTAGTTATTTTTCCAGGTCAGAAGTTTTTCTTGGGCACGACTGCACCTAGGATTTCGAGGAACAATAAGCTATAGCAATCCAGTCCTTGAGAATTTGTGTAATAGTCTGTTTTTAGTGGTGTCGGAATATTAGTTTTGAAACTGAAGTATCTTAAGTGAGTGAAGTTATTAATTATTTTATGGGTATAAGATCATATAAGGTATTTTGTATATGGATTTATATGATAAATGTTGCATTAGTGTAGGGTACTAAATCGGGAAAGTAGAAAATTTGGAGCCATATTTGGAAAGTGTTAAAATAACATTTAGTAATTACTCAAAGAAGACAAGAAAGTGAGGACTTAAAGAGTAATTTGACATGTGTTAGTTAGTGGGATGAGTTGACTAATATAAAAAGAATTTTAAGTGGGTAAAATAATAAAAGAAATAAAGAAACAAATAGGAACTTTAATGAGTAAAAGTTTAATTTGGTAAATAAATAAAAGAATTTAGTAATCAAAATAAGAGAAAAAAAGAAGACCATCATCTTCCTCATTTTCTTTTCTTACTTGTGGGAACCAAAATTTAGAAGGGGAAAAAGCTTGGTCATTTTGTGGAGAAAAGTCCATGCATGTAAGTTATTTTGTGATTCTTTCTTGTTAATTTTTGTGTACTTATGGTCCTTAGAATTTGGGTCATGTAATCTAGTGATTTTTGTTAAAAAATGTCTAGATTTGGTGAAGTTGCCATGCTTGAATACTCTAGCTGCTGTTATTGAGTGAAATGGAAGGTGAAATGTTGATTGGAGGGTTACATGGCAAGTTTGAGGTGAGTGGTAGCTTATGGACTTGTTTGTCAAAGCATGAGAACTAAAGACTTTATTAGTTAATTAGACCATTGTGATGTTATGATAATGTAAAGAAATTTTACATTTTATTCTCGTATTTATCTATTTTACTCTTGTTTAGTTGGAATTCGAGTTATAGAATTAAAATCCAATTCGTTGAAATAATGGGAATTTTTTGTATATTTTAGGTGGAGGAAAATAATGCAAGAATTATGTAATTATGCTATTTATTTGAGTAATAGAATGAATTTAGATATTTAAGCTAAAATTTATTTATTTAAATCTTAATTAATTAGATTAAGAAACAGACCTTTTAGTAGATAAGCGAGAGAAGGGAAAAGTGGTTGAGTAATCGACAACATATAACTACCCGTTGCCATTACACAGGTAAGTTCATTTCATTACTATGTAAATTATAAATTCATTTTGTAATTGTTCATTGTTGGGTTATATGTTTTGGTATATATGGTTATTACTTGTTGATATGTATAAACCTATGTGGACTGGTACAATTGCATCTAAATTTTCAGGCTATGTGCCTAGTAGGCTTTGTGTCGGTGTATTCAGGCTATGTGCCTAGTAGGCTTTGTGCTGGTGTTTTCAAGCTATGTGCCTAGTAGGCTTTGTGCCGGTGTATTCGGGCTATGTGCCTAGCAAGCTTTGTGCCGGTAATCCAAGAATGAGTATTTGATTCTTGAACTATAGTCGTTAGTTTACCTTAATTACATTACCACTTGTATTTCAAACTTAACAAATCTTAAATGACTTACCACATTTGATTTTCATGATTATAGGTCTCGAGGAATCTTGGTATCGATTGGATCCGGCCAAGAGTGCACACTATCATCTTCATCCTCGATAGACTTTTGAGTAACTTGTTTTGTGTTTAAGAGTGACATGTATGTTAGGATGTTTTGGTGGTTATTTTGTTAATGGGTAGCTTGTGTTAAGACTTTAGCTTATGTAACTATTGAAGTACTTATTTATAGTGATTTTGGGTTGTGAGTTTTGTGTAATGAATGAATATAATGAATATAATATGCCTTTAACATTTTACTTGTGTTTTGGTTGCCAAGATTGAGATTTATGGATTTATGCATGCACAAATGTGATTTTTTAAAGTTTAGATAGAAAGCTTATATTGAGTTATAAGTAGATATGAGTCTTGTGTAAAAGAAAGAATTGAATTTCAAGAAGCAGCCTGGGTTGTTTCAGTACTTTGAGTTATAATATAGGTAGAAGTGCAAGGGTTTGGAAACTTTAGCTATTGACTTATTTGGTTCCGGTAGTAGGGACTTAGACTACCAGTAGAACTATATGAGTAGTATCGGTAGACTAATCTAAGTATTGGTAGAAAATGTTAGTTTTTATTAACTTTGCTCACTGTCAATTTTAGTATCGGTAGAACTAATTTAAGTATCAGTAAAAATATCCAGGCTAAGTAGATTGCTCACTAAGTTTTTAGGTATCGATAGATCTAGACCCTTTGTATCGGTAGAACTTTTAAAATTCTGATAGTTCACTGCTGTGTTTTTACCTATTTAATTATCATGTGTTCTACCGATACTTGTCATTTCATGTATCATTAGAACCCTCTTTTCTCACAATAATTTGTGTGATGATCTTGTATTTCCAGCATATGTTTGCTCAATTATTTTTAATTCTTAATAATCAGTTATATACTAACAAAAGGTTGAAATGTTATTTATTGCTATCTAAGAAGGATTTATGTAATAAAGCTTTATTCAAATACTCGAGTTTTGTTGTTATGTCGAGATAAGGGTGTCACAATTTGGTCCTACTTCCCTTATATTATTCTTTTAGTTATTTTTTTAAGGATAAGTTATATTTGGTGCTTTCAACGACTCACCACACAGAGGGTCACTTTTCCGACAATAACCGATGCTGACGACTCACTTGTCCACTGGAAGATAGAGCTGTAGCACTATGTCCTTGGGTGTGATTGTACACTCGCCGCATGGAAGGTGGAAAGTATGTGTTTTGGGCCTCTATCTTTTCACCAACGAGCTGATTAGTTAGAAATCGAGTTTGCAGCCCCAAAACATGCGAGATGCATGTAAGAATCTAGCAACTTGCAAGTATCCGCAAATTTCAGGGATTAGAGGCTTTCCAATATTATTAATGAAGCCGATCATCGGCCTGTTTACAAAAAATATATATTAAAATTAACGAAATTTAAATTTTCGTATTTCCATTGATAATTGGTTATTAGAAATATGCTCGACGTCGCATCGGATTAGAGAAGCGACCATTTTTTAAAAATCGAATTAAAAAATTAAGATATTTAGAAAAGTATTATTTTTAAATGAAAATATCGAAAATAATTAAAACGAGAAAATAACGAAATTGGTAGTGAATTTGAGAGAGTTTGAGAGAGTTGAGAGGGATCTAAGCGAAAAAAGAATGAAAAATAAGAGTATTTATAGGGTTTAGGGTTTTTTATAGTTGGAGGCAATGATAAATAATACAAGACTGATAAATAAGTGCAACTTAAAAGATAAATAATACATAAAACCTTTATTATATTGAAAATTCACTTTCTGATTTCATATTTAATGGTACTGATTAATGTTACGTATTATTGAAAACAATTTCAACTAACACAAGTTATTTAGAATTTAATAAAAACAAATTCTTAAAATAATAATTTAATAATGAAATATTTAAGTAAGCATTATTGAAATCAAGCAAATAAATAAAGTAGAAGTCACCAATTTGCGATTTAATAAGAAGTTGTGACTGCCTCTTTTGGCTACTACCAATTCAATGAATTTGGATATAAATCCAATTAAAAAATGAGAATTCTAAACTTCTTACGCTTCATGTTCAGTCTATAAGTAGCATCTTAGTTCTCTATCATCTCACACCTCAATCACTCAATCATCCACTTCTTCTCTTCTTAGAATTCAAAGTTCCAACCAATATTAGAATCGTGGGTGTTGTCACTTATGACTATGAGTCTACCTCCCCAGTCGCTCCTGCCAGGCTTTTTAAGGCCTTTACTGTTGAATCTCCAAAAGTTTGGCCCACGGCTGCCCCTAATGCAATTAAGAGTATCGAGGTTGAAGCTAATCCTAGCTCTGGAAGCATCGTAAAGATCAACTTTATTGAAGGTTAGATATTTCATTTTCACTTTCAATAGCCTTTTTTAACGTGTTGTACATGAATATGTTGGATAACAAGTATTTATTTATTTAGGACTTCCATTCCAATATATGAAGCACTTGATAGGAGCACATGATGAAAATAATTTTTCATACAGTTGCAATTTAATCGAAGGTCGGCCTTTGGGGGACAAGCTTGAAAAAATCAGCTATGAGAATAAGTTTGAGGCAGCTGCAGGTGGAGGCAGCATTTGCAAGAGCTCGATGAAATTTTACACTGTTGGCGACAATGTGATCACTGAAGATGAAATCAAGGCTCTCATTAAGGGAAGTGAGGGAGTTTACAAGCATGTTGAAGCTTACCTCTTGGCTAATCCTGAAGCCTGCAACTAGGATAGAGATTGCTTTGAATTCTCATGCTTGCTTTTAGAGAGTGGTCAATTGCTTTCAATTGTGTGTTTTTTATATTTTCTTTTCCTCTTCAAACCTAAATTGTTTTGTGATTATTTTAATAAGAGCGGTGGTGGTGATCGAGCTTTGATCATCTTTATTTTCATTACTGTTAAAGAATCTGAGTTGTATCATCTTTGACATATACTGAAATAAAACAAACATATATACTCACAAGAAAAAAAGGTGTGAAAATTTACAATGCAAATTAGGGGTGTGTATTCGATTGGTTTGACCGATTTGATTATTTTATGACAATAATTGAATAAATCGAAAATTTTACTATGAGTGAATTAATCGAACCAAACATAAAGGTAAAATCAAAATAATCAAACTTACAGTTAAAACTTAAACAACCTAATTGAATTTAGTAAATCTGATTAGATTTGGTTCATTGATTTTTGCTTTTTTTAACTTAGTTGAGCACCACCAATCCAAAAATTCCTAATTGTTCGTGTCAGCATGTTCGTCCCACTTTTGGACCGACTAAATTCAGTTCGATTGTTTCAGCTTTACCTTTAAGTTCGATTATTTTTGTTTTACCTTTATGTTTTGTTTGATTAATTCATATACAGTAAATTTTTTTATTTATTCGATTATTGTCATAAAATAATCAAATCGATCAAACCGACGCACACCCTTAACTTGCATTATAAAACCTTTATTTTGTGATTTTATATGTTTATTTTATTTCAGTATATATCAAAGATGATACAACCCAAATTATTTGACTGTAATGAAAATAAAGATGATCAAAACTCGATCACCACCACTGCTCTTATTAAAATAATCACAAGACACTTTAGATTTTAGGAGGAAAAAGAAAATATCAAAGACACACAATTAAAAGCAAGCATGAGAATTCAAAGCAACCTATATCCTAATTGCAGGTTTCAAGATCAGTAAATATGTAAAACGGAATAAATTAAAAATTTTACTGTAAGTGAATTAATCGAACTAAATTTAAAGATAAAATCAATATAATGGAATTTAAAGGTAAAATTAAAACAACCGAACTGAACCAAAATTGGATTATAGATTTTGGCTTTTTTGTAACTTAGTTCAACACCACCAATCCAAAATTTTCTAATTTTATTTTTTGCTATAAAAAGGCTTGTACCCTTTGATTTCAAAATCATCCCAATTTCTCCCTTCTTAAGTGTGTATACTTCTGTAACATCTCAAAAATATAAGCATAAATTTATATATAAAAAATTTAGTTTAAAAGACATGGACTTGATGAGAAAAAAGAGGAAGACCAATATTCAAGCCTAAATGCACCATTTTAAGCACATTATATATAAATTTTTGTTTCCACATCTTACCCACGTGACACCCAACACCAAAACCCCTTTTCTTTTTTTAAGGGATTAATTGCTCAATAAAACTCCAAACTCCTAACCAGATCACTTCTCTGAAGTCTCACCCTAATTCAATTAGAATTCCAATTAAAAGTCCTAATAAACCACAAAACCCTAACCCTATTTAAATCCCCTCATAAACTCAAAAAATTCTCTACTGCTAATCTATTTCTAAAGAACTTGCTGCTAGAAATTCTTGAAAATAAACCTTGGAACTTCTTGAAGATTTACAATCAAGTCCAAATCATCCCTTTCGTTGAATCGTCGAATCTTGCATCGAATCTACATCAATCCCATCAAGATCAATGCCTGTAGGTACCCCGAACCAAGTTTGAGCATGGGGAGGTCGTCCAAGGTCCCGAGAAAGCAAGGTGGGTGTTCTTTTATGAAAAATCAAGTCAAAATTCAAAACTGCCACTATTTTACAATTTTGCCACTGGTTTTCTAGATTTTACAGTTTTCCCATTATTTTCCAAATTTTACGGTTTTTCCACTAGTTTTTTAGATTTATAGTTTTGCCACTAGTTTTCCAAATTGTACAGTTTTGCGGATTTTACAATTTTTCCATTGGTTTTTTAGATTTTACATTTTGCCACTATTTTTCAAGAAAATTACAGTTTTACTACAACCTCTATTATTTTATGCAAATCAATCCCTAATTAGGATTTTTATGGCATCTAGCGAACTAGAAATTACATGTAAAATCTAGAATAAGGATAAGATATGTTGTGGATAAATTTATGCACTTTTACGACTTAAATTCGCGATTGAGATTACAAAATATGTTAATATTGCATGAAAAAGACTGCGTAAACCAATAAGATAGTAAAAATTATTTAAATGGTTAAGCTACATGATATGAGTGATTAGATGATTCTTAACTAGTTAATCGTATTATATAGTATGAATGATATAAAGAATTATTAATTGGTTGAATATGTTATACAAATCAAATGATAAGAGGATCGATAATTGGTTAACTATGATATAAACGACAAAATAGTTAGTATCTGATTAATTGTAACACCCAAAACTCGAACACCATCGCCCGTAAGGGTTCTAATGTCACATAAATCATCTATCACTGTTCATCTTTTAAATATCAATACATTCAATCTTATTTTATCAGGGAAATGTACCCAACACATCATATTACAACATTTAATAATATTTGCAAATCAATAAGGGCCAAATGGGTCATTTCTAAAAATTTTGAAGACTTCTACCGATACTTGTTAGGCAAGTGTCGGTAGTTGTCAAACCAGTAAATAGTTCAGGCAAAGTGAAGACTTCTACCGATACAAGTGACTCTTCTATCGAAACAAGTATTACTTCTACCGATACTAAAAACTCTAGAGAGCTAAGAAGTCTAACCCTGCAACTTCTACCAATACAAGAACTCAATCTACCAATACTGGCAAGTATAGAACTACTGATACCTACTATTCAACTATCGATACAACCTAAGTTAGCGAAAAACCTCTCTCCTACCCTTTACTTCTATCGATACATGCATGAGTTCTACAGAAACAAGTATGCAAAATCTCAAGAATCATACCAAAACACAAGTTTATCAACTCAAATCATTCACAACTTTAATTATGTATTAAGCTAACACAAAATACATAGTTTCCAAGTTATTACATAGTATTTTTAAGTCTATAATCTAACTTGCACAAACATACATTTCTACTTTCATCAAACATGGCAAGGTTTCCACAATCTCAAATACATAAAGCAAAAGGATAACATCATCCTAGTACATGCCATAAAACCAAGTGATGTAATAACTACCGAACAACCTCGGGATAGTGTGATGCCCCAAGATGATCCGATCTCCAAATAGCAAAATTGAATCTATAAAACAATAAAAAATTCACAGGTAAGCATTTCAAAGCTTAGTAAGTTCATAAAGTTAAATGGATTTACCAAACTTCAAGAGTTGTAAAATCTAATCAACTGATTTGACTAACCTGTATACATTCGAGGTAGGTTTAATGCATATTTAATACTCATGATGACACAAAGTCATTGGACCTTTAATTCGTTAAAGAATCACATACTCACGATGACACTTAGTCATCGAACCTCATAATCCGTAAAGGATTCATATACTCACGATGACACATAGTCATCGTACCTCATAATCCGTAAGGGATTCATATACTCACGATGACACGTAGTCATCAGACCTCGTAATCCATAACAGATTCATATACTCACGATGACATGTAGTCATCGGACCTTTTTCATTTATGGCTCAAAGCTTGTTTGCCTTTCCTTTCCTTTGTTCCCGTCTTCTACACTTTTGATCATCATTTTAACCCACTATAATAGTTTAGAATATAATAATATGCAATTTAAATTGGAATTTAACCATAACTTATCGGACTGGATTGCAGTTGTGAATGAATTCTAGAGACTATTTTGCTAATTTTCCTTTTCCACGATCAATGGCACAATCGTAGTCTACATACACAAATCATTCAATTTCTCACATTAAATCATACAATCAATTCATTTAACACAATCTAGTCCTTTTGGTAAAATTACAATTTTACCCCTAATACTTTTTTTTATTCAATCTAGTCCTTTCAACACAAAACATGTAAAATACCCATTTTCTCCTCAACCCATACTAGCTAAAAATTCATAACCCTCATACAAGACCATACAAATCCATTTATTTTACACCAAGTACAACAATATCACCATTTTAACATTTTAGTCCTTAAACCCTAATTTCATCAAAAATCACTTTACAAAATGATTCAACCCAAACATCACACATACAAATCCATCTAAAGCTTTCAAAAACAAGCATTTTCATCAATGGTAAGTTTCATAACATTTTACAGAATCACAAATTGATCTCTGGATTAGATAGATTAGGCTAATACGGACTTAAAAATATAAAAATTACTAAAAACGATTAATATTTGCTTACCCAAATCAAAGCTTAAAGTTTGAAAATGGAGAAACCCTAATTTTTTCCCTTAGCCGAATGGAGAAGAAGAAGATGAGAAATTAGGTGAATTTTTCTCATTTTCTTTCATTTAATTCGTATATATACTTAATGACAAATTTGTAAAACTTAAAACTTTCATGATTAACTTAGTAAACCACTTACTCAACCTTAATTAATCTCATTTATAATCAATATATTCCATAATAATCCACCCACAATTACTTTAGGTTAATTTGTTCCTTTGGTCCTTCTAATTAACCAACTCTACTTTTGCACCTTTTTTAATTTAACTTTTCTACTCAATTTACTATCCAAACATTAAAATTTCATGATCAAATTTTACTACGATGCAAACGAAGCCATAAATATTAAAAATAAATAATTTATGACTCGACTCATCAAAGTTGTAATCTCGAAATCATTATTTTCAACATCAATGAAAATCAGGATGTTACAACTCTCCCCCGTTAGGGAAATTTTGTCTCGAAATTTCTTACTAACAAACAGATTGGGGTATTTATGATCTCATTGAAGCTTCTATCTCCCATGTAACTTCTTCAAGCCCGTTTCAGTTCCATAATACCTTTACCAATGATACCCTTTTGTTTCGCAACTCTTTTATCTCGCGAGCTAGAATCTTAACCGGTTCTTCTGAATAAGACAAATCTGGCTGTATCTCAACCTCACAAGGTGTAATCACATGGGAAAGATCTAACCTATACTGTCTCAGCATCGAAACGTGAAATACATTATGAATTTTCTCTAGTTCTGTTGGTAAAGCCAGTTTATATGCTACAGGACCAACTCGTTCAATGATCTCATACGGCTCGATAAACTGTGGACTTAGTTTTCATTTTTTGCCAAACCTTAGCACTTTCTTCCAAGGTGAAACTCTCAAGAAGACTCAGTCTCCCACTGTAAATTCTATATCTTTCCTTTTAAGATCTACGTATGACTTCTGCCGGTTAGACGTTGCTTTCAAGCAGTCACGGATCACCTGCACCTTGTCTTCGATCTCAAGAATCAAGTCGGTTCTAACCAACTTAGGCTCGCTCAACTCTAACCAATTCAAAGGTGTTCTACATTTCCTAACGTATAATGCTTCAAACGGTGTCATTTTAATACTGGACTGATAGTTGTTATTATATGAGAATTCCACCAATGGTAGATATCTCTCCCAACTACCCTCAAACTCAAGTATACAGCACCATAACATATCTTCCAAAATTTGTATCACATGCTCTGACTGTCCATCCATCTGCGAATGATATGCAGTGTTGAAATTCAATCTGGTTCTCAAAGCTTCATGCAACTTACCCTAAAATCTCGAGGTGAAATGTGGATCCCTATCAGAGATAATAGATGTTGGTACTTCGTGTAGTCGTACTATCTCAAATACATACAATTCAGCCAACTTCTCTAGTGGAAAGTCCACTCATATATGAATAAAGTGAGCTGATTTTTTCAATCTGTCCACTATAACCCAGATCGAGTCTTTCTTCCTCGACGTCACAGGTAATCCTGTAATAAAATCCATAGTGACCCTCTCCCATTTCCACTTGGGAATGTAATAGGATGCAACAATATAGACGGTACCTGGTGTTCAGCTTTTACTTGCTGACACAATAAACATCTAGTCACGAACTCTGAGATTCCTAGTTCCATACTCGGCCACTAATACATCTTCTTCAGGTCATTATACATTTTCACGCTACCCAAATGAATGAAGTGAGCACTACTGTGAGCCTCCGACAGAATGTCCCGTCTTAAGTCAGAATTATCGAGAATGCACACTCTACCTCAAAAATACTACATGCCATCACCATCCTCGATAAATCCAGTAGTTGCATCATTTCGCATCTGTTCTATCTTAGCCTTAAGCTTTGAGTCATCTTCTTGCAACTCTCGCATCTACTATAAGAATAACGGTTTCGTCTGAAGTTCAGCTATAACAGAACCATCACCCTTCAGTGTTAAATGGGCATTCATTGCCCTCAATGCAAACAATGATTTTCGACTCAAAGCATCAACAATGACGTTTGCCTTTCTTGGATGGTATTCAATTACCAAATCATAGTCTTTTAGCAATTCCAACCACTGATGTTGCCTCAAATTCAATTCCTTCTAGGTCATCAGATACCAAATCTTCAAAACGAACACAATTACAGCCAACTCTAAGTCGTGGGTTGGATAATTTCGTTCATGCGACTTTAATTGTCGAGAGACATAAGCTATCACCTTTCCTACTTGCATCAACAGACAACCCAAGCCATTTAAAGATGCATCACTATATACGACAAACTCTTTACCCGTTTCAGGTTGCATCAATATCGAAGCTTCTGTCAATAATTTCTTTAACTGATCAAAACTTTACTGACACCTTTCTGACCATACAAATTGGATATTCTTCTATAGCAATTTCATCATAGCAAGGCTATGATAGAGAAGTTTTTCACGAACCGACAATAATAACATGCTAATCCTAGGAAGCTACGTACCTCTGAAACATTTTTGGGTACATTCCAATCGAGAATAGTCGACTCTTTACTTGGATCAACCCGAATCCCTTTCGATGATACCACTTGACCCAGAAATCCCACTTCTCGTAGCCAAAACTCGCACTTGTTGAACTTCGCATACAACTACTTTTCTCATAGTATTTGCAAAACTTCCCTTGGATGTTGAACATACTCTATCTCCGTCCTAGAATAAATCAATACATCATCAATGAGTACCACAACGAATCTATCTACTTGGGGTTTAAAGACTCGATTCATCAAATTCATGAATGTTGCTGGAGCGTTAGTTAACCCAAATGGCATTACTAAAAACTCATAATGTCAGTATCGAGTTCTAAATGTTGTTTTCTACACATCACAGTCATTCACTTGCATCTAATAATAACTCAATCGGAGATTTATTTTAAAGAAAATAGTCACACCTCTCAACTGATCAAACAACTCATCAATACGAGGCAACAAATATTTATTTTTGATTGTTACCTTATTTTACTGTCTGTAGTCTATACACATTCTCATCGAACCATCCTTCTTTTTCACAAATAATACTAGTGCGCCCCAAGGCGATACGCTCAGTCGGATAAAACCTCTATCTAACAACTCTTGCAAATGCGCCTTTTACTGTTTCAATTAAGTAGGTGCAATCTATATGGTGAAATCAAAATCGGTGCGGTATTGGGTACTAAATCAATGCCAAACTCTACTTCTTTGATTGGTGATAAACCTGGTAACTCCTCTAGAAACACATTTGTAAATTTCTTGATAATCGGCACTTGTTCTAACTCTGTTCCTGCACCTCTAGTGTCAAGTATATGAGCAAAAAAAGCTTAACAACCTTTACGAACCATCTTCTATGTCGATAAAGCCAAGATTGCTCTAGTGCCACTGTCCAAGTTCCCAGACTCAATTGTTATTACTTCCCCTGTCGGGTGTTTCAAGTCAATCCGTCTTCGTTTACAATTAACCACTACATCATGCTTAATTAACCAGTCTATTCCAAAAATTACATCAAACTTAGTGAATGGTAACAGCATCATTTCAGTAGGGAATTCACAGCCCTGAATTCTCAGTGGACAGTTACTACATACCTGATTAATAATGACACTGTGACCCAATGGGTTTGTGACTTGTACGTCAAACTCAGTCAACTCAACAAGCAATTTCTTTTCAATAGCTAATGCAGTACAAATATATGAATGAGTCGACCCCGGATCAATCAGTGCACATACAATATCATTAAAAAGATAAAATATACCAGTTACAACATCGAGAACGGTAGCCTCTTCTCGAGCTTGGATGACATAAGTCCGTGTAGGTGCTCGAACCTCAGATCTAGCTACATTATCCCTGTTATCTCTATAGTTTCTAGATCTGGCTACATTATCCCAATTATCTCCGCGGTCTCTACTTGTATCGCTACTCTGCCCTGGACGTTTACTCTTTTATGGTGTAGTAGGTGATTTTACACTCTGTTCCTCCTTTGCTTCAAATCTTATCGGGCAATTCCTCAGAAAATTATCTGCACTTTCGCATCGATAGCATGTTTCTTTCATCTTGCGACACTCGCCTACATGGCTCCTCTTACAATACTCGTATATCAGAGTAGGTATATTACTAACGCAAGCTACACTGTCTGTGGGTCTATTCTGAAATTTAGATTCTGGTGGTTCTGACTTACTCTTGCTCAGAAATCTTGAAGAAATTGGCCCTCGACTAGCCTCTTCTCTGAATCTCTTCGGTGGAGGCATAGAGAAAGTTCTGACAATATTCTTCTTTCTAGATTCTTGAAACCTCTTTTCTCTCTATCACTTGTTGTTGTAGATTTCTTCCATCTTTTCAGCTCTGTCTGCTAAAACTACCAACAGTCGAATTTCAGAACCACCCACCATCATTCTGATCTCGTCGTTTAGCCCCTCTTCGAAACGGACACACAGGGCTTCCTCAGTTGGTACAACTTCTCTAGCATACTTTCTAAGCTGTACAAATTCTCGTTTGTATTCTGCTATTGTTTTATTTCCCTATCTTAGTTCTAAAAATTCCTTCTTCTTATCCAGGTATCGCTTGCTGACATATTTCTTCTTGAATTTCGTTTGAAAGAAATCCCAGGTAACTTTGTTTTCAGACATCATTGCCACGATCATAGAGCACCAGTTGTAAGCCTCATCTTTTAATAGTGATGCGGCACACCTTACATAGTCTTCCGCAGGACAAGCCATCTCATTCAAAACTCTCAATTTTCTACACTTCCTAAAAAATCTTCAGCCTTATATTTTCTAACCCATTCTGTAGGGATATGACTCCTCGATTCTACCACTAGAGGTGGTGGAGGCTTATCTAAGGGTGCTACCAGTCGAGCACCTGGCTGTGTAACAGTAGGCATAGGAGGTGGTGCCATCGGATTATTTCTCATTAATTCTGTGAACCATTGCCTCATTTGCCCCATCAAATCAAAGAACATATTCTTTGCTTCATTTTCTATCATCAATAGCATTGATGCACTGTGACTAGCCCTAGAGTCATTAGTCGAAACATTGTTGTTTACCTCATTAGTTTCATCTTTTTTTTTGGTCAAGTATCTTGTATTTATCTGTAAAAATCATAGTTAGGTCGAATTCATCCATATCACACAATCATAAGTTTATATAACATGTACTTCTAAATCATTAAACACAATCAATACAATTGAAGAAACAACTAAATCGTAAGCTCTGATACCATTAAATGTAACACCCAAAACTCGAACACCGTCGTCTATAAGGGTTTCGATGTCACATAAATAATCTATCACTATTCATCTTTTAAATATTGAGAAATTCAATCTTAATTTGTCAAGAAAATGTGCCCAACACATCATATTACAACATTTAATAATATTCGCAAATCAACAAGGGTAAAATGGGTCATTTCCAAGATTTTTGGAGACTTTTATCGGTACTTGTTAGGCAAGTGTCGGTAGTTGTCAAGCCAGTAAACTGTTCAAGCATACCAATACAAGTGATAGGCCTACAGATACAAGTGACTCTTTTACCGAAACAAGTATTACTTCTACCGATACTAAAAACTCCAGAGAGCTAAGAAGTCCAACCCTGTAACTTTTACTGACACAAAAACTTTACCGATACTTCCAAGTATTGAACTACCAATACCTACTATTCAATTACCGATACAAGCCAAGTCGAAGAACAACCTCTCTCCTATCCTGTACTTCTACCGATACATGCATGAATTCTTCCGAAACAAGTATGTGGAATCTCAACAATCATACCAAAATACAAGTTTATCAACTCTAATTATGTATTAAGCTAACACAAAATACATAGTTTCCAAGTTATTACATAGTATTTTTAAGTCTATAATTTAACTTGCACAAACATACATTTCTACTTTCATCAAACATAATGTTTCCACAATCTCAAATACATAAGTTAAATAGATTTATCAAACTTCAAGACTTATAAAATCTAATTAGCTGAATTGAATAAACTGTAAACAGTCAAGGTAGGTTTATTGCATATTTAATACTCATGATGACACAAAGTCATCAAACCTTTAATTCGTTAAAGAATCACATACTCACGATGACACCTAGTCATCAGACCTCATAATCCGTAAAAGATTCATATACTCACGATGACACGTAGTCATCGGACCTCATAATCCGTAAGGGATTCATATACTCACGATGACACGTAGTCATCGAACCTCATAATCCATAACTGATTCATATACTTACGATGACACGTAATCATCGAACCTTTCTCGTTTACAACTCAAAGCCTGTTTGCCTTTCCTTTCCTTTGTTCCCGTCTTCCATAATTCTGATCATCATTTCAACTCACTATAATAGTTTACAATACAAGAATATGCAATTTAAATTGGAATTTAGCCATATGAACTTACCGGACTAGATTACAGTTGTGAATGGATTCCAGGGACTATTCTGCTAATTTTCCTTTTCCACGATCGGTGGCACGGTCGTAGTCTACATACACAAATCATTCAATTTCTCACATTAAATTATACAATCAATTCATTTAACACAATTTAGTCTTTTTGGTAAAATTATAATTTTACCCCTAATACTTTCCTTTTATTAAATCTAGTCCTTTCAATACAAAACATGCAAAATACCCATTTTCTCCACAACCTATACCAGTCGAACATTCATAACCCTCATACAAGACCATAGAAATCCATTTATTTCACACCAACTACAACAATATCACCATTTTAACATTTTAGTCCTTAAACCCTAATTTCATCAAAAATCTTTTTACTTTTGATTCAACCCAAACATCACACATACAAATCCATCTAAAGCTTTAAAAAACAAGCATTTTCATCAATGGAAAATAACATTTGATAGAATCACAAATTGATCCTTGGATTAGCTATATTAGGCTAATACGAACTCAAAAACATAAAAATTACTAAAAACGATTAACATTTGCTTACCCAAATCAAAGCTTAAAGTTTTAGAATGGATAAACCCTAATTTTTTTTCCTTTAGCCGAATGGAGAAGAAGATGAGGAGAAATTAGGTGAATTTTTCTCATTTTCTTTCATTTAATTCATATATATACTTAATGGCAAATTTGTAAATTTTTAGATTTTTGTGATTAACTTAATAAACCACTTACTCAACCTTAATTAATCCCATTTAAAATCAATATATTCCATGATAATCCACCCACTAAATACATTATGTTAATTTGGTCCTTTGGTCTTTATGTTAATTTGTTCCTTTGGTCCTTCTAATTAACTAACTCTACTTTTGCACCTTTTTCAATTTAATCTTTTCTACTCAATTTACTATCCAAACATTAAAATTTCATGATCAAATTTTAATACAATGCTAACAAAGCCATAAATATTAAAAATAAAACTCGGCTTGTCGGAGTTGTGATGTCGAAATCACTTTTTTCGACACCAGTAAAAATCGGGTTGTTATAACTCTCCCTTTAGGGATATTTTGTCCCGAAATTTCTTACCAACAAACAGATTGGGGTATTGTGATCTCATCGAAGCTTCTGTCTCCCATGTAGCTTATTCAAGCCCATTTCGGTTCCATAATACCTTTTGCAATGGTACGCTTTTATTTCGCACTTTTTTACCTCGTGAGTCAGAATCTTAACCGGTTCTTCTGAATACGACAGTTCTGGCTGTATCTCAACCTCACAAGCTGTAATCACATAGGAAGGATCTAACCTATACCATCTCAGCATCGAAATATGAAATACATTATGAATTTTCTCTAGTTCTGGTGGTAAAGCCAGGTTATATGCTATAGGCCCAGCCCATTCAATGATCTCATACGGTCCTATAAATGTGGACTCAGTTTTCCTCTTTTGCCAAACCTTAACACTTTCTTCCAAGGTGAAACTCTCAAGAAGACTCGGACTCCCACTGTAAATTCTATATCTTTCCTTTTAAGATCTTCGTATGACTTCTACCGGTCAGACACTACTTTCAAGCAGTCGCGGATCACCCGCACCTTGTCTTCAGTCTCAAGAATCAAGTCGGTTCCAACCAACTTAGGCTCACCCAACTCTGACCAATACAAAGGTGTTCTATATTTCCTATCGTACAATGCTTGAAAAAGTGCCATTTTAATACTAGACTGATGGCTGTTATTAAATGTGAATTCCACCAATGGAAAATATCTCTCCCAACTACCCTCAAACTCAAGTATACAGCACCGTAACATATCTTTTAAAATCTGTATCACATGCTCTGACTGTCCATCCCTCTGCGGATGATAAGCAGTGCTGAAATTCAGTCTGGTTCCTAAAACTTCATTCAACCTACCCCAAAACCTCGAGGTGAAACGTGGATCCTTGTCAGAGATAATAGATGCTGGTACTCCGTGTTTTCGTAGTATCTTGAATGCATATAATTCAGCCAACTTCTAGTGGAAAGTCCACTCGTATAAGAATAAGGTGAGCCGATTTCTTCAGTTTGTCCACTAAAACCCAGATCGAGTCTTTCTTCCTCGGTGTCACAGGTAATCTTGTAACAAAATCCATAGTGACCCTCTCCCATTTCCACTCGGGAATGGTAATAGGCTGCAACAATCCAGACAGTACCTAGCGTTCAGCTTTTACTTGCTGACACACTAAACATCTAGTTATGAACTCTGAGATTTCTCGTTTCATACCTAGCTACCAATACATCTTTTTCAGGTCGTCATACATTTTCACACTACTCGGATGAATGGAGTAACCACTACTGTGAGCCTCAGAAAAAATGTCCCGTTTTAAGTCAATCCGTCTTCGTTTACAATTAACCACTACGTCATGCTTAGTTAACCAGTCCATTCCCAAAATTACATCGAACTTAGTAAATGGTAATAACATCAATTCAGCTGGGAATTTACAGCCCTGAATTCTTAGTGGACACTTACGACATAGCAGATTAACAATGACACTATAACCCAATGGGTTTGTGACTTGTACGTCAAACTCAGTCGACTCAACAGGAAATTTCTTTTTAGTAGCTAATGCATTAGAAATATATGAAAAAGTCGACCCCGGATTAATCAGTGCACATACAATATCATTAAAAAGATAAAATATACCAGTTACAACATCGGGAATGAAAGCCTCTTCTCGAGCTCGGATGGCATAAGTCCTACAAGTGCTCGAACCTTAAATCTGGCTACATTATTCCTATTGTCTTCGCGATTTCTACCTGTACCGCTACTCTGCCCCGAACATCTACTTTTTTGTGATGTAAAAAGAGGTTTTACACTTTGTTCCTCCTTTGCTTCAGATCTCATCGGGCAATTCCTTAGAAAATTATCTGCAATTGCGCATCGATAGCATGTCTCTTTCATCTTTCGACACTCAACTGCATTGCTCCTTTTACAATACCCACATATCGGAGTAGGTATATTACGAACGCTAGCTACACTATCTACGGGTCTATTCTGAAATTTAGATTCTGGTGGTCTCGACTTAATCTTGCTTAAAAATCCTGAAGAAACTGGCCACCGACTAGCCTCTTCTCTGAATCTCTTCGGTGGTGGCATGGAGAAAGTCCTGACAATATTCTTCTTTCCAGATTCTTGAAACCTCCTTTTTCTCTGTCTCTTGTAGTTGTAGATTTCTTCCATCTTTTAAGCTCTGTCTGCTAAAACTACCAACGGTCGAATTTTAGAGCCATCCACCATCATTTTGATCTCATCATTTAGCCTCTCTTTTAAATTGACACATAGGGCTTCATCAGTCAGTACAACTTATCTAACATACTTTCTAAGTTGTACAAATTCTCGTTTGTATTTTGCCACTATTTTATTTCCCTATCTCAATTCTAAAAATTCCTTATTCTTCTTATCCAAGTATCGCTTACTGACATATTTCTTCTTGAATTCCATTTGAAAGAAATCCCAAGTAACTTCGTTTTTAGGCATCATTTCAACGATCATAGCCCATCAGTTGTAAGCCTCATCTTTTAATAGTGATGTGACACACCTTAAATAGTCTTCTGCAGGACAAGCCATCTCATTCAAAACTCTCAGCGTATTCTCCAACAAGTATTCATCTTTGAAAGGATCATCTTCTACACTTTCTCGAAAGTCTTTAGCCCCATATTTTCTAACCCTATCCGTAGGGGATGTGACGCCTCAATTCTACCACTAGAAGTGGTGGAGGCCTATCTAAGGTGCTACTGGTCGGGCACCTAGCTGTGTAATAGGAGGCGTAAGAGGTGGTGCCATCGGATCATTTCTCATTAATTTCGTGAACAATTACCCCATCAAATCAAAGAACATATTCTTTGCTTAATTTTCTGTCATCGGTAGTATTGATACACTATGACTAGCCCTAGAGTCATTAGTCGAAACATTGTTGTTTACCTCATTAGTTTCACCTATTTTTGAGTCAGTCATCCTGTATTTAACTGCAAAAATCATAGTTAGATCGGATTCATCCATATCAAACTATCACATGTTCATATGGCATGTACTTCTAAATCATTAAACACAATCAATACAGTCTAAGAAACGACTAAATCGTAAGCTCTGATACCATAAATTATAACACCCAAAACCCGAACACCATCACCGATAAGGATTCCAATGTCGTATAAATCATTTATCATTGTTCATCTTTTAAATATCGAGACATTCAATCTTATTTTACCAAGAAAATGTACCCAACACATCATATTACAACATTTAAAAATATTCGCAAATCAACATGGGTAAAATGGGTCATTTCCAAGATTTTTTGAGACTTCTACCGGTACTTGTTGGGCAAGTGTCGGTAGTTGTCAAGCAAGTAAACAGTTCAGGCATAGTGTAGACTTCTACCGATAGAAGTGACAGGTCTACCAAAATAAGTATTACTTCTACCAATACTAAAAACTCCAGAGGGCTAAGACGTCCAACCCTGCAACTTCTATCGATACAAAACTCAATCTACCGATACTTCCAAGTCTAGAACTACTGATACAACCCAAGTCAGTGAACAACCTCTCTCCTACCCTGTACTTTTACTGATACATGCATGAGTTCTACCGCAACAAGTATGCAGAATCTCAAGAATCATACCAAAACACAAGTTTATCAACTCAAAAATCATTCACAACTCTAATTATGTATTAAGCTAACACAAAATACATAATTTCCAAGTCATTACATAGTACTTTAAGTCTATAATCTAACTTGTACAAACATACATTTCTACTTTCGTCAGACATGGCAAGGTTTCCACAATCTCAAATACATAAAGTAAAAGGATAACATCATCCTAGTACATACCATAAAACCAAGTGATGTAATAACTACCGAACAACCACAAGATTTTGTGATGCCCCAAGATTATCCGATCTCCGAACAGCAAAATTGAATATACAAAACAATAACAATTTCACAGGTAAGCAATTCAAAGCTTAGTAAGTCCGTAAAGTTAAATAGATTTACCAAACTTCAAGAGTTTTAAAATCTAATCGACTGAATTGAATAAACTGTATACATTCGAGGTAGGTTTATTTGGTATTTAATACTCACGATGACACAAAGTCATCAGACCTTTAATTCATTAAAGAATCACATACTCATGATGACACCTAGTCATGGGACCTCATAATCCGTAAAGGATTCATATACTCACGATGACATGTAGTCATCAGACCTCATAATCCGTAAGGGATTCATATACTCATGATGACATGTAGTCATCAAACTTCATACTCTGTAAGGGATTCATATACTCATGATGACACGTAGTCATCGGACCTTATAATTCGTAATAGATTCATATACTCACGATGACATGTAGTCACCAGACCTTTTTCATTTACGGCTCAAAGCCCGTTTGCCTTTCCTTTCCTTTGCTCCCATCTTCCACACTTCTGATCATCATTTCAACTCACTACAATAATTTACAATACAAGAATATGCAATTTAAATTGGAATTTAATCATACGAACTTACCGGACTAGATTGCAGTTGTGAATGGATTCCAGGGACTATTCCGCTAATTTTCCTTTTCTTTGACTGGTGGTACAATTGTAGTCTACATACTCAAATCATTTAATTTCTCACATTAAATCATACAATCGATTCATTTAACACAATCTAATCCTTTTGATAAAATTACGATTTTACCCCTAATACTTTTCTTGTATTCAATCTAGTCATTTCAACATAAAACATGCAAAATACTCATTTTCTCCTCAACACATACCAGCTGGACATTCATAACCCTTATATAAGACCATACAAATCCATTTATTTCACACCCAGTACAACAATATCACCATTTTAACATTTTTGTCCTTAAACCTTAATTTCATTAAAAAACCACTTTACAAAAATATTCAACCCAAACATCACACATACAAATCCATCTAAAGCTTTCAAAAAAAGCATTTTCATCAATGGAAAGTTTCATAACATTTGACAGAATCACAAATTGATCCATGGATTAGCTATATTAGGCTAATATGGACTCAAAAACATAAAATTACTAAAAATGATTAACATTTGCTTACCCAAATCAAAGCTTAAAGTTTGAAAATGGAGAAACCCTAATTTTTCCCCTTAGCCGAATGGAGAAGAAGAAGATGAAAAATTAGGTGAATTTTTCTCATTTTCTTTCATTTAATTCATATATATATACTTCATGGAAAATTTGTAAATTTTAAGACTTTCATGATTAACTTAATAAACCACTTACTCAACCTTTATTAATCCCATTTATAATCAATATATTCCATAATAATCCACCCACTAAATACTTTAGGTTAGTTTTTTCCTTTGGTCCTTTTAATTAACCAACTCTACTTTTGCACCTTTTTAAATTTAATCCCTTTTACTCAATTTACTATCCAAACATTAAAATTTCATGATCAAATTTTAATATGATGCTAATGAAGCCATAAATATTAAAAATAAATAATTTACAACTCGACTAATCAGAGTTCTGATCTCGAAATCACTATTTTCAACACCACTGAAAATCGAGCTGTTACATTAACTATGCTATATAACATGAATGATAAGATGACTATTATTTGGTTAAGCATGCTATATGATATGAATGATAAGTTGGTTAGTATTTGATTAATTATACTATACGATATGCATGACATGGTAAATATTATTTGATTGATTATGCTATACGATATGTATGATATGGTAAATATTATTTGATTGATTATGTAATACGATATGCATGATATGGTAAATATTATTTGATTGATTATGCTATACGATATGTATGATATGGTAAATATTATTTGATTGATTATGCTATCCGATATGCATGACATGGTAAATATTATTTGATTGATTATGTTATATGATATGTATGATATGGTAAAAATTATTTGATTGATTATGTTATACGATATGTATGATATGATAAATATTATTTGATTGATTACACTATACGATATGCATGATATGGTAAATATTATTTGATTGATTATGCTATATGACATGTATGATATGATCACTACAACGAAATAGTCGTAAGATGACACTTTTGGGGCGACAATGTTCTAAGTGTTGGGATAGACTTGCCAACATACATTTTCGTCAACTTTTTGTATAAGGGTTGGGATATGCATGCCTAAGACAACTCTTAAATAAGAGTTGGCTTTGTCGAACACTATGTCGACACTTTTGGGGCGACACTTTCCTTAGTGTTGGGATAGACTTGCCAACATACGTTTTTGCCAACTCTTTTGTATAAGGGTTGGAATATGCATGCCTAAGGAAACACTTAAATAAGAGTCAGCTTTGTCCAACACTATGACGACACTTTTGGGCCGACGCTTTCCTAAGTATTGGGATAGACTTGTTAGCATACGCTTTGGCCAACTCTTTGTATAAGGGTTGGGATATGCATGCCTAAGGCAACGCTTAAATAAAAGTTGGCTTTGTCCAACACTATGCCAACACTTTCCTAAGTGTTGGGATAGAGTTGCAAACATATGCTTTGGCCAACTCTTTATATAAGGGTTGGGATATGCATGCCTAAGGCAATACTTATATAAGAGTCGGCTTTGTCCAACACTATGCCGATACTTTTGGGTTGACACTTTCCTAAGTGTTGGGATAGACTTTTTGGCATACGCCCTGGCCAACTCTTTGTATAAGAGTTTGAATATGCATGCCTAAGGTAACACTTAAATAAGAGTTTGCTTTGTCCAATACTATGACAACACTTTCTAAAGTGTTGGGATAGACTTGCCGACAAATGCTTTGGCCAACTCTTTGTATAAGAGTTGGCAAATTAATTTATGTAACAAATATATTCATAAATGATTGACATTAAAAAAAGGGAATAAACCCACATATGATGGCATGATGGTTAAGGGTGTTCACTGCCTCAAGTGTGGCCCTAGTTCGAGACGCGTTTGTTATTCGGGCTTTGCCCTGTTATTGTTATTCACCAAGAAAAGGTTAAAGATTTTACGCACCAATAAAATTTTGCCACATCATCAAATTTTAAAGACATCAAGCTAAGGATTTTTTTAGTGAATATTCAACCTTATTTTAATTTTAAATTTATATTTTTAGTTGTATTTAAAGCATAATTTCTATCATTATTCACTCTAAATGTTTATGAAAATATATTAATATTGAAATAATAAAAAATAGAAAAAAGTTACCTTAGACGGGTCTATTCAAACCCTTTTTAAAGGTTACCTTAGACAAGGTTTATCTCAACCTTTTTAAAAGGTTGCCTTAAACAAGGTTTATCCCAACCTTTTTTAAAGGTTTCCTTAAACAAGGTCTATCCCAACCTTTTTAAAGTTGCCTTAAATAATGTCTATCCTAATATTTTTTAAAGGTTGCCTTAGACAAGGTCTATCTCAACCTTTTTAAGGTTACCTTAGACGACTCTATCCTAACCTTTTTTAAAAGGTTGCCTTAGATAAGATTTATCCCAACCTTCTCAAGGTTGCTTTAGACATGTCTATCCCAACCTTTTTTAAAAGGTTGTCTTAAACAAGATCTATCCCAACCTTTTCTAAAAGGTTGTCTTAACAAGATCTATCCCAACCTTTTCAAGGTTGCTTTAGACATATTTATCCCAACCTTTTTTAAAGGTTGCCTTAAACAATGTCTATCCCAACCTTTTTAAGGTTGCCTTAGACGGGTCTATCTCAACCATTTTTAAAAGGTTGCCTTAGACAAGACCTAACCCAACCTATTTTAAAGGGTGGCCTTGACTAGGTCTTTTCCAACCCTTCAATAAAGTTCAACTTATGTTGACTTATGCCAACGCTTTTTCAAAAGCGTCGCGGCACCTATGCCAATTATACTAAAAGTAACATTTTTTAAAGCGTCGGGAGAAGCGTCGCGATACCTATGCCAACCTTTTTTGCATCGTCTTAAGTCAAAAAATTATTTTGGTAGGCCTATTTTGTTGTAGTGGGCAAATATTATTTGATTGATTATGCTATACGATATGCATGATGTGGTAAATACTATTTGATTAATTATAATATGGTAAGTATTATTTGAGTACATATGCTATACGATATGCATGATATGGTAAATATTATTTGAGTCATTATGTTACACAATATGTGTGATATGGTAAATATTATTTTATTGATTGTACTATACGACACACATGATATATGTTTCGCTAAACAATAAGTTTCTGTTATAAGATGAAATATTGTACGATCTTTGAATGATCAAACTATAAGATACGTATGTTTTGTATGTGCATGGGGGGAATTATGAAAGAAGGGAGTATGCAGCAGTTTACTGCATCCCTATTATTTGATTGATTATGATATACAATATGTGCGATATGATAAATGTTACTTTATTGATTATGCTATACGATATAGTAAATATTATCTGATTAATTAAGTTATATGATGTGCTTAATATGAAGTTCATTATTCACATATTCCATGAGCTCGATATGAAATATGCTTTGTTCTGTAAGAATAAGTTTGTAATTACCTAAATTCACGTACACCGAAAAAAGTAAGTTATAGGACCTCCGTCTTAGTAAACCAAGTTCGTAAATAATTATTAGGAGTAATTATAAGTTTAGTAGTGTGCTTAATTAAGCTTTGATTAGGTGAATTTAATTTAATTTAGAGTAATTAATAAAAGGACTAAATTGAATAAAGGGTGAAAGTCTAATTATAGATTAAAAGAAAGAAAGAGGGACTAAAATGGCAATTATGCCTATTGCATGAATTGAGGCGGCAAACAAAGAAAAATCTAAAGATTTTTCATGATTTTAATTTATTATTATTTAATATTAAAATATAATAATATAAATTATTATTTAATTGGTATTATTTTATTATTATTAACTAATATATATATATATAAGAAATAAAAGAATAAAGAAAGAAAAAAAAAAGAAACAAAAGAAGGAAGAACAGAGGCTCAAACGAAATAGGGGAGAAAGAAAAGGGAAGGAAAAAGAAAAAGGGGAAACTAGGATTTTGAAGCGTTAATCTTTAATTGGTAAGTCAATTAAGCCCTTTCTCTTAAATTAGATGTTTTAGAAGCTTTAGAACAAAGTTTTTGTGAAATTAAGTTGAGTTCTTGGAAGTTTTAAGGTTTTTGAACATAGTTCATGTTGAACAAAATAGTAAATTAGGGATTTAATTGAATGAATTTCAAGTTAGAACTGATAAAGGGATTAAATTGTAAAAGAAGCTATAAGTTTTGTAATAGAGGGATTAAATTGAAAGAAAATTTAAATTAAGGTTTTATTATGAACATTAGATAGTTAAGTAGAATATGGAAGGAAATTGAATAAAAATAAAGTATGAACTGAGTTAGAAAAAAATAAATAAGTTAATTAGGATTAAATTGGAATTAAGGTATAAATTGGATAGAAATTCGATTATTATTATAAATTAGTGCTGTAATTAATAGTGTAAATTATTATTTTTTTTTTTGTAGCTAGCAAAGAACCCGAAGCATCAGCACAAAAAGGAAAGGAGAAAGTTACAAGGAGTAATCGCGAAATCTAGGTTTGTATTACTATAATTTAAATTATTCATTATTTAATGTTTATTTAGATATTTATATTTAATAAGTGAAATTGAAATTGAAAGTGCTATGAATTGTAAATTGAAAGTCCCTATTAACTAGTTGAGCTGAGTCGGATATAGTTGGCATGCCATAGGATTGGAAGAGTTCAGAAATACTTCGACCTTGAGTCGATGAGACACTGGGTGTCATTATTTTACTTCGGATAGATTCGATGAGGTACTGGGTACCACTTTACTTCGGCTAGGCCGATGAGACACTGGGTGTCACTTTATTGCTTCGAACTATCCGATGAGGCACTGGGTGCCATTCTGGTGTGTTTGGTTGGATCCGTGTATCCACTAAGGTCCGAGTCTTGTTAATAGGGGTAAACAATGTGAAAAATAAAAATTGAATGGAAATGAAAAATTAAGGCATATCAAGTGATATGTAATGAAATTGAGAAATGAGAATGAAATGGTTAAATTGATTTGATATTGATATGAAATGAAAGTGATGTATAAATTAAGATAATATGTGTTCATGTATTATATGATTGATTATGTGAAATTTATTTGGTTATTTATAATTTGAATTATAGCAATACCACTGAGTATGAAATACTCAGCGTACGGTTGTTTTCGTGCGCAGGTTAGTAGAAATTAAGGTTCTGGTTCAGCATCCAGATCGATCCCGACCTCAGTATAAACTCGGTGATGTAATTCTCCTCTTTTGGTAAAAGTGGCATGTACAAGGTGTTGTATAGATTACATGTATATGCTTGTAGTGTTGGTTGTAATATATATATATATATACTATATTTTGATATTAGTTTAATAAAATGGTAAAGAGTATATTATAAAATTTGGTATTATGTTTGAATAAAAAAAATGATTAAAGTTATTAGTAAATTTTGAATAATATTAAGAATGTTTAATTAGTGGATTATTTTTAATGAAATAATTATGTTTTAGGTGAATTTGAGTATAAATTGTTTTGGTTGCGGTTTGAAATTGCAGAGAAGGTTAGATGTTTGTAAAGGGGTTATATCGCATTTGAAAAAAAAAATTTAAAAAAATCTACGGAGCACCAAAACAAGTCCTAATTTCCTTCTAATACGTGTTTTGAGCGTCGAGGGTTCAATTAAGGAATTTTATGATTATTTTAGAGTATGTTCATTAATTATTTATTGATTATTTGTAAGTTATCTGATATGTCTGGTAATATCCTGTAACCCTATTTTGATAATGGTTTAAGGTTAAGGTGTGTTACAATTATTGGTATCAGAGCTACCAGGTTTAGCTGATTCTCGAACTAAATCGAGCTTGAAAATTAAGTCTAGAAGTACATGCCACTGTTGGGTCGAAACTAAGTCGGGATCTTTGGGTGGTGACCTATTTGTTTGATTTTGCTTTTATAGATTAAAGATGCCAGATGAAAGAATAGATAATACTAACCAAGAAATGGATACTGGAGACGAAGAGTCGTATGGGTTAAATGAAACAGAGTCAGTAACACCTAGCGTAAACCCAGTAAGAAATTCACCTCCTAGAGTAGATAGAAGAAATAATAGAGATGATTCTGATATACTACGAGTAATTGTCGATGCATTACAAAGAGTAGCGGGGACTGCTCCTGCTACAACTTCAGTACCAACTCAGAGACGGGCCCCGATAAAAGAATTGAGAAAATATGGTGCCACTGAATTTATGGGTCTGAAAGGAGTTGATTCATCCACAGCTGAAAATTAGATGGAGTCGACCAAAAGAATTTTACAGCAATTGGAATGTACCCCCCGAGAATGCTTGATTTGTGTTGTTTCGTTGCTATAAGGGGAAGCTTATTTATGGTAGGAATTAGTGGTTCAACATCTATCGAAGGATCAGATAACATAGGACCTATTTCAGAAAGAATTTTAAAAGAAATATATCGGAGAAATGTATATCGAAGACAAGAAGCAAGAGTTTTTAATGCTACAATAGGGTGACATGTCAGTAATAGATTATGAGAGGGAATTCTTGAGACTCAGCAGATATGCCTCAAAATTTTGTACCAACAGAAGTTGATAGTTGCAAAAGATTTTTACGGGGTTTGCGATACGAGATCAAGGTACAGTTGGTATCTCAGCGTATTAATGAGTTTGTAGATTTAATTGAACGGGCCAAAATGGTGGAGCAAGTTCTAGGCCTCGATAAAAAGACTGAAAGTGTTAGACTAACTGGGAAGCGTACAGGAACTACCAGTTTGAATCCTCAGCTAAAAAGATCAAAGGAATCTCAAGGTGGATGGAGATCCAATTTTGGACCGGATAGAAGTGAAAGAAGCAGGGGTAAATAGATGATTGTATCCACTGGCAGTGTTAGAGGTTCATCTCGAGAAATAAAAATTCCAAATTGTCAGCACTATGGGAAGAAACACAGAGGGGAATGCTGGAAATTAACTAAGGGCTGCTTCTGATGTGGTTCTACAGATCATTTCATCAGAGATTGCCCGAAAATTGATAGTACTGCATTGGTAACATCACAGAGATCAATATCTATAGCTAGAGGCAGAGGATCTGGTAGAGGTGGTTCGGTTTTCAGAGGAGGAGGTGTTAGAAGAAGCAGCGATATTGTTACCCAACAGTCTGAAGCTAAAGTACAGGCCAGAGCCTAAGTAGTTAGAATAAGGGAAGAAGGCGATACCCACGATGTAGTAATAGGTATATTTTTATTGTATTTTGAGCCTATTTATGCTTTGATTGATCCCGGATCTTCACATTCATATATAAATTTAAAACAAGCTGAGTTGGGGAAATTAAAGTCTGTGGTGTCTAGAGTGTCAATAGAGGTGTAAATTCCATTGGGTCAAACAGTGTTAGTAAACCAAGTGTGTCCGAGATGCCCGTTGATTATACAGAATAAAATTTTTCCTGTTGACTTGTCGATCATGCCATTTGGGGACTTTGATATAATATTGGGAATGGATTGGTTATCTAAATATGAAGTGATTTTGGATTGCTATAAAAAGAAATTCAGTATTCAGATAGAAGATGAAGGTCGGATTGAGGTAAATGGTATCCGTACCAATGGGCCAGCACGTCTTATTTTAATAATAATGGTTAGTAAGTTACTTCAACAGGGCTATTCAGCATATTTAGCCTATGTCATTAATTCAGATTCAGTTGAAAGCCAATGCAGTAAAATCCAGACAGTTTGTGAGTTTCCTGATGTATTTCCCGAAGAACTACCGAGTTTGCCACCAGATAGAGAGGTTGAGTTTGCTATAAAGGTTTATCCGGGTACAGCTCCAATATCCATACCCCCGTACCGAATGTCACCTTCAGAGTTAAAGGAGTTGAAGATACAGTTGCAAGACTTATTAGATCGTGGTTTTATTCGACTGAGCATATCACCGTGGAGAGCTCCAGTGTTATTTGTTAAGAAGAAAGATGGCTTGATGCGACTTTGTATTGACTACAGACAGTTGAATAAGGTAACAATTAAGAATACGTATCCATTGCCTCGCATTGATGATTTGTTTGATCAGTTGAGAGGAGCTTCTGTATTTTCGAAGATTGACTTAAGGTCAGGTTACTATCAGTTGAAAGTAAAAGAAAGCGATGTTCCGAAGATAGCTTTCCGTACGAGGTACGGTCACTATGAGTTCTTGGTAATGCCATTCGGATTGACTAATGCCTCAGTTGCTTTTATGAATCTCATGAATCGTATCTTTCAGCCGTATTTAAACCAGTTTGTAGTGGTTTTTATCGATGATATACTAGTTTATTCAAAGTCAGAGTTAGAACATGATCAGCATCTTAGAATTGTATTACAGATATTACGGGAAAAGCAATTGTATGGAAAGCTTAGAAAATGTGAGTTCTGGCTATCAAAAGTTGTATTTTTGGGACATGTGGTATTGGTAGATGGAATCAGAGTTGATCCGAAAAAGATTGAAGCAATTGTTCAATGGAAAGTACCGAAAAATGTATCTTAGGTACGAAGTTTTCTTGGTTTAGCTAGGTATTATAGAATATTTGCAAATTGATTTTCGAAGATAGCTTTGTCGATGACTAAATTACTACAGAAGAATGTTCCTTTTATCTGGGATGACCAGTGCCAGAGAAGTTTTGAAGCGTTAAAGCAAATTTTGATAGAGGCACCAGTTTTGACATTACCAGAGTCGGGGAAAGATTTTGTAGTATACAGTGATGCTTCTTTGAGTGGTTTAGGTTGTATGTTAATGCAGGACGAAAAAGTAATAGCCTATGCATTTCGTCAATTGAAGCCACACGAACGTAACTATCCGACTCATGATTTGGAATTAGCAGCTGTGATTTTTGCTCTGAAGATTTAGAGACATTATTTGTACGGTGAGAAATGCTACTTCTATATTGATCATAAAAGTTTGAAATATCTTCTTTCTCAAAAAGAATTGAACTTGAGACAAAGACGGCAGATAGAGCTCCTAAAAGATTATGACTGTGTTATAGATTACCATCCGGGAAAAGCTAATGTTGTAGCTGATGCACTAAGCAAAAAAGCTACAATTGAATTGAGAGCAATGTTTGCACGGCTCAATATCAGTAATGATGGGAGTCTTTTGGCCGAGTTGAGAGTAAAGCCGGTAATGTTTGATCAGATCAGATCAGCACAATTGGAAGACAACAAATTGTTGAAGAAAAGAGAGATGGTTCAGAATGGTACAGCAAAGAGTTTTAGTATTGATGATTGTGGATGCTTGAGATATCAAAATCGGATTTGTGTTCCAACTATTTATGAGTTGAAGAAATCGATTATTCGAGAAGCTCACGACAGTCCATTCGCTTTGCACCCCGGAGTCACGAAGATGTACCGAAATTTACGAGAGCTATATTGGTGGCCAGGAATGAAAAGAGACATAGTTGAATTTGTGAGTAAATGTTTAACTTGTCAACTGGTAAAAACAGAACATTAGGTTCCTACTAGACTACTTTAGCCTATTAATATTCCTGTGTGGAAATGGGATCGCATCACGATGGATTTTGTTACAGGATTACCGTTGTCAGCAAGTAAAAAGAATGCCATTTGGGTGATAGTTGATAGACTTACCAAGTCAGCGCATTTCATAGCAGTCAAAACCGACTGGTCATTGCAGAAGCTTGCTAAGGTTTATATCCGAGAAATTGTAAGATTACATGGTATTCCGGTATCAATAATTTTCAATCGGGATCCTCGATTTACATCAAGATTTTGGAAGCAATTGCATGATTCTCTAGGTACTAAACTTAACTTTAGTACGGCTTTTCAAATGCAAACAGATGGACAGTCCGAACGGGTAATTCAGATACTAGAAGATATGCTTCGGGCTTGTATCATCGACTTTGAATCATTTTCGGAATGTTATTTGTCATTAGTAGAGTTTGTCTACAATAATAGTTTCCAATCTAGTATACAAATGGCCCCGTATGAAGCACTATATGGTCGAAGATGTAGATCACCAGTGTGTTGGACAGAATTGAATGAAAAAAAGGTGATTGGGCCAGAATTAATTTAAGAGACAGAAGGAACAGTTAAGAAGATTAAAGATAGATTAAAAGCAGCCTTTGATAGACAGAAATCTTATGCCGATTTGAAGCGTCGGGACATTGAGTATTCAATCGGGGATAAAGTATTTCTCAAAGTCTCTCCTTGGAAGAAAGTGTTGAGATTTGGCAAGAAAGGAAAGTTAAGTCGTCGTTATATTGGGTCATATGAAATTATAGAAAGAATCGGGCCAGTCGCTTATCGGTTAGCTTTACCTCTAGAATTGCAGAAGATTCACGATGTTTTTCATGTTTCTATGCTACGAAAATATAGATCAGATCCTTCTCATATCATTTCTACTGAAGACATTGAAGTTCAACCTGATTTGTCCTACGAGGAAGAGCCGGTTCAAATTTTAGCACTAGAGGTAAAGGAATTAAGAAATAAATTAATTTCCCAAGTAAAAGTCTTATGGAGAAGTCATAGTATTGAAGAAGCGACTTGGGAACCGGAAGAAACTATGAGAGCATAGTACCCCCATTTGTTTTCAAGTAAATTTCGAAGACGAAATTTATTAAGAGGGGAGAAATGTAATGACCTAAATTCATGGGCACCGGAAAAAGTGAGTTATAGGACCTCCGTCTTAGTAAACCAAGTTCGTAAATAATTATTAGGAGTAATTATAAGTTTAGTAGTGTGTTTAATTAAGCTTTGATTAGGTGAATTTAATTTAATTTAGAGTAACTAATAAAAAGGACTAAATTGAATAAAGGTTGAAAGTCTAATTATAGATTAAAAGAACGAAAGAGGGACTAAAATGACAATTATGCCTATTGCATAAATTAAGGCGGCAAACTGAGAAAAATCTAAAGATTTTTCTTGATTTTAATTTATTATTAATTAATATTAAAATATAATAATATAAATTATTATTTAATTGGTATTATTTTATTATTATTAACTAATATATATATAAGAAATAAAAGAATAAAGAAAAAAAAAAGAAACAAAAGAAGGAAGAACAGAGGCTCAAACGAAACAGGTGAGAAAGAAAAGGGAAGGAAAAAGAAAAAGGGGAAACTAGGATTTTGAAGCTTTAATCTTTAATTGGTAAGTTAATTAAGCCCTTTTCTCTTAAATTAGACGTTTTAGAAGCTTTAGAACAAAGTTTTGATGAAATTAAGTTGAGTTCTTGGATGTTGTAAGGTTTTTGAACATAGTTCATGTTGAACAAAATAGTAAATTAGGGATTTAATTGAATGAATTTCAAGTTAGAATTGATAAAGGGATTAAATTGTAAAAGAAGCTATAAGTTTTGTAATAGAGGGATTAAATTGAAAGAAATTTTTAATTAGGGTTTTATTATGAACATTAGATAGTTAAGTAGAATATGGAAGGAAAATGAATAAAAATAAAGTATGAATTGAGTTAGAAAAAAATAAATAAGTTAATTAGGATTAAATTGGAATTAAGGTATAAATTGGATAGAAATTCGATTATTATTATAAATTAGTGTTGTAATTAATAGTGTAAATTTTTTTTTGTAGCTAGCAAAGAACCCGAAGCATCGGCACAAAAAGGAAAGGAGAAAGTTATCAAGGAGTAATCGCGAAATCTGGGTTTGTATTACTATAATTTAAATTATTCATTATTTAATGTTTATTTAGATATTTATATTTAATAAGTGAAATTGAAATTGAAAGTCCCTATTAACTAGTTGGGCTGAGTCGGATATAGTTGGCATGCCATAGGATTGGAAGAGTTCAGGGATACTTCGACCTTGAGTCGATGAGACACTGGGTGTCATTATTTTACTTCGGATAGATTCGATGAGACACTGGGTGTCATTATTTTACTTTGGATAGATTTGATGAGGTACTGGGTACCACTTTACTTCGGCTAGGCCGATGAGACACTGGGTGTCACTTTATTGCTTTGAACTATCCGATGAGGCATTGGGTGCCATTCTGGTGTGTTTGGTTGGATCCGTGTATACACTAAGGTCCGAGTCTTGTTAATAGGGGTAAACAATGTGAAAAATAAAAATTGAATGGAAATGAAAAATTGAGGCATATCAAGTGATATGTAATGAAGTTGAGAAATGAGAATGAAATGGTTAAATTGATTTGATATTGATATGAAATGAAAGTGGTGTATAAATTAAGATAATATGTGTTCATGTATTATATGATTGATTATGTGAAATTTATTTGGTTATTTATAATTTGAATTATAGTAATACCATTGAGTATGAAATACTCAGCATACGGTTGTTTCCGTGCGCAGGTTAGTAGAAATTAAGGTCCTGGTTCAGCATCTAGATCAATCCCGACCTCAGTATAAACTCGGTGATGTAATTCTCCTCTTTTGGTAAAAGTGGCATGTAAAAGGTGTTGTATAGGTTACATGTATATGCTTGTAGTGTTGGTTGTAAATATATATATATATACACTATATTTTGATATTAGTTTAATAAAATGTTAAAGAGTATATTATAAAATTTGGTATTATGTTTGAAAAAAAAAATGAATAAAGTTATTAGTAAATTTTGAATAATATTAAGAATGTTTAATTATTGGATTAATATGTTAATGAAATGATTATGATTTAGGTGAATTTGAGTATAAATTGTTTTGGTTGCGGTTTGAAATTACAGGGAAGGTTAGATGTTTGTAAAGGGGGTTATATCGCGTTCGAAAAAAATAATTTACAAAAAAAAAATCTATGGAGCACCAAAACAAGTCCTAATTCCCTTCTAATACGTGTTTTGAGCCTCGAGGGTTCAATTAAGGAATTTTATGATTATTTTAGAGTATGTTCATTAATTATTTATTGATTATTTGTAAGTTGTCTGATATGTCTGGTAATACCCTGTAACCCTATTCCGACAACGGTTTAGGGATAAGGGGTGTTACAAAGTTTCTGTTACATAAGGGAATTCTTTACAACCTGTGACAGCCCAACTATAAGTTATGTGTGTTTTGCATTGCATGGGGGAGAATTATGAAAGGAGGAAGTATATGACAATTTATTGCATCTATATATTATAAGTTATAAGTTTGTTATGTACTGGAACGATGAAAATATATATACTTTTTCATGTCCTTTTTAACACAAATTCATGTAAATTCTTAGTAATTATTGTCAAAAAATATAATTTAATTATAAAATAATTATTTTGTACTTAATTTACCAACATATTTTTTTTAATTATTTTTATAAATATTAAGCATGAATTTGATGTATTTTTTACAGTTTTGCATAATGATGAAAATCGGCTCGACAGACATTACAAAAGGCCTGAACCGTTGAGGGAATTTTTACATTGAGTGAACTAAGAGCTAAGATGTTTAATTTTCTAGCAAATTTCGGTCCAATCTATGAGCATTATTATTCTTTATAATTATATTTTTAATTCAATTTTAATTGGATTAGAAATTAATTTATAAAGCCTGAATTAAAGTGGCCCGATGTGAATGAACTGAACCACCACGAATTGGGCAAGCCCAGTGCCGTCAAAATGGCTAAACCAATCAACTATTTTAGCTGATTTTTCACACTTGCAAAACAACCCTCAAAGTTCTCTCAAATCCCATTCAAATCCCTCCACTTTTTTGCCTTAACGGATTTGCCCCAAGCTAATTTCAAGCAAAATTTGAACTAGTCAAATTTGCTCAAAGGGTGGTCGACCAAGGGGATTTATTGGTTGGAATTTATTTTCTAAAAAAAGCCTCCAACTCCCACTTATACAAACGCCCCTAAGCTACCCATTTTCATCACTCATTCACCAACACTTCTCTTCGTTCTCTCATTTTCTCTCTAGTCTTTCCCTTCCATTTCCCTTCCATTCCTTTGTCGATTTCCCCCTCTTGGGAAAGAGTGTTCTTCAGCCTTGGAAATAGCTTTATTGGGTGTTCATCAAAGACTTCGATCTGAGAAAAATCGTGCAAGAACGACAAAGAACGTAATAGTAGTTCTTGAGAATTGTTGGATTTGATTCTAATCTCTTTTCTCTCTTTTAAATTCTTGTTGTTATTATGATGAATACTATTATTGTTGCTATTATTTATTTAAGTAAAGTGACTTAATTTTGTCAAGTATTGGGTTGATTGTGTTGATTGCTTAATTTATTCTAAATCATGATTATATTGTTATAAGCCTTGATTATTCTGTTCAGTTAAATAATATATTGTTTACGTTATATTTGTATTACCCTTGTGATATAACTAATGAATTAATCATTTAAACGGATTGAGATTGTGATTAATGGACAAACTATTTAATTTGTGCATGTTTAATCTTTTAAGGGAGCTGAAGGTTAGATTTAGCGGTTGTATTAAACAATACATTAGCCTTGTATAACTTGCAGGATTTTTGTGATTAAATTGTTTCAATATAAAGATATGTTGTTACTTCACTTGATCCTTTACTTGCTTATGAATATTAATTTAATTGTTTGAATTGGCATAGAGATATGTTTAAGAAATTATTTTAATTTCATGAGTATGTATGTGCATTAACACATTTACTTATTAAAATTGATTTAGTCGGTTGAATTAACAAAGAGATATTGTCAAGAGATGAATGAATTCTGGTAAGTAATGTTGTTTATAAGTTAACAGAATATTGGGTTTCCGTGAATTTATTTGTAACAAGCAAGAACATCACTATGATTTAATTAAGTTATTAAAGCAATTAAACTAACACATTATGTCATATTGATTAAAGCTTAGAAATCGTGCATTGGAATTTAATTTAATTTTTATTTTTAATTTATATTAATTTTAGTTTAGATTGATACTCTTCAAATTATTATATTTCCCTAACAAAATTGTTGATTAATTATTTCATAAATATTTTTCCTAACACAATCCATATGGGTATGATAACTAGACATTTACTTGTCACTTTATTACTTGATATGATTGTGTACACTTGCCCATTTACATCGTTTCAAGTTTTTGGCGCTGTTGTTAGGGATTGTTAAAATTATTTATGAAATTATTTATTTCACATTTTGGTTTATTTATTTTTCTATTTAATTTTTAACTTACTTAATTTTCTTTTGATCATTTCAGGTGTTTATGATTAATTGAATTATCAACTTACTCCTCATAGACCCTAAAATTGAACGAACTTTTTGAGAAAGAAGAAGACAAACATCTCAAATAAGGACTGAAGATATGAATTTCAAGAACTAGAATCAAGAAAACATAGCAAATTATACTCAAAATCCTATCCTTATTACTGATTATAGGGATAGAGCATTGAGACAATATCTTGTGTCGTTATTTAATGAGCTTAATCCAAGTATTATGAGACTCGATACCGAGGCACAACAATTCAAACTGAAGCCAGTGATGTTCCAGATGTTTCAAACAGTGGGCTAATTCAGCAGAATGCCTACCGAAGATCGTCATCTTTATCTAAGATTGTTTATGGAGGTGAGCGACTCTTTCAAGTTAGCCGGAGTATCCGAAGATGCACTTCGATTGAAGTTGTTCCTATTCTCACTAAGGGACAAAGCTCGAGCTTGGTTGAACTCATTGCCACCAAATTCCATTACCACATGGCATGAGTTAGCAGAACGATTCCTTAGGAAGTATTTCCCTCCTAGCAAGAATGCTAGGTTAAGGAGTGAAATTACTACTTTCAAATAGATGGATGATGAATCCTTGTATGAGGCATGGGAAAGATTCAAAGAATTATTAAGGAAATGCCCTCATCATAGAATCTAGAATTGCATTCAATTAAAGACATTTTATAACGGTCTTAATGCTCACACAATGATGGTAGTAGATGCTTCCGTCAATGGTGCTATTCTTTCTAAGTCTTACAACGAGACTTATGAAATTATAAAGAGGATCGCAAGCAACAAATACCAATGGCCAACCAATAGTGCAAATTCAGGAAGACGAGTCGTAGGAATTCATGAAGTGGATCCACTCACTTCTCTTGTAACTCAAGTATCTTCGATTTCCTCAATGCTTAAGAGTTTTACTACTAATGTGTTTAATAATGTTGCAGCTCAACCACCTGATCAATTTAATAATGTAGCTTGTGTTTTGTGGGGAAGGACACTTGTTCAAAGAATACCTATCGAACCCAGAATCTATGTATTACATGGGTAATCAGAACTAAAATCGAGGTTGGCAGGGACCATAATCAAACCTTTACAACCCATCTTGGCGAAACCACCCTAATTTCTCTTGGAGTAATCAAGGGGCAAGACGTAGTAACACCTACGCATAACCAAGACCAACCCAGCCACAAGGATTTTGCTTAGCAAGTTCAAAAACCATAACAAGTTGAATCTTCCAATAGCTTAGAGAGTTTATTGAAAGCATATATGGTAAAGAATGATGCCACTCTAAGGAATTTGGAGAATCAAGTGGGGCAACTTGCCACTGAACTTAAGAACCGTCCACAAGGTGTCTTGTCGAGTGACACGGAGAATTTGAGAAATCCAAGGAAGGAGCACTGTAAAGCATTGACATTAAGGAGCGAAAAGAAGTTGGAGCCCAACATTGTCGAAGTTGAAGAGGAGCAAGCTGATGCTCAAGATGCAGTGGAATTTTAACCAAGTGTTGGAACTCTAGTTTTGCTAGAATCAGAACCTATGAATTCTGAAAAGGGAACTTCTAAACTAGTCAATTCTGATGATCTGATAACTTCGTTAGATGTAGAAGTGCCATAGAAGACAAAACAACCAATGCAAGTAAAGAATCCTTCACCACCTTATCCTCAAATACTTCAAAAACAGAAGTAGGAAGTCTAATTCAAGAAGTTCCTATACATACTCAAGCAACTTTATATCAACATTCTGCTGGTAAAAGGACTTGAACAGATGTCTAACTATGTCAAATTGATGAAAGATATCCTATCCAAGAAGCGAAGACTTGGAGAATTTGAGACGGTAGCCCTAACAAAGGAATGCAATGAATATCTTCAAAATAATCTACCCCCGAAGATGAAGGACCCTGGATGTTATACCATTCCTTGCAACATTGGAGCAACTTATTTTGGTAAAGCACTACTTGATTTGGGTTCGAGCATTAACTTAATGCCCATGTCAATATTCAAAAAGTTAGGGATAGGTGAAGTTAGACAAACTACGGTTATGCTGTAATTAGCAGATCTATCCTTAACACATCCTGAAGGAAAAATCGAGGATGTATTAGTACGTGTAGACAAATTTATTTTTCCTGTTAACTTTCTTGTTTTAGACTTTGAAGTAGATAAGAAGGTACCAATCATCTTAGGAAGGCCTTTCCTAGCAATTGGAAGGACATTAATTGATGTGCAGAAGGGTGAGCTTATTATGCGTGTTAAGGACGACTAGGTCACATTTAATGTATTTCAATATATGCGATTTCCTGACGTGATTAATGAGTGTTCTGTAGTGATCAAGTTAGAGCAATTAGCCACGGAATGGGAATTCAATTCTACTGAGGACCCATTAGGACAAGTCTTAATGTTAGAATCCCCAAGTGATGAGAAAGGGGAAGATTATTTAACTTTGTTGAGAGCTAACCGAAAGGATTCACTTTGACAGTTCAATTCGAGTCACTTACAATCAACCTAAACCATTAATTGAGGAACCATCCGAGTTAGAATTAAAGGTCAAGAAAAGGCATGTGAAGGATATCGGGTGGATTATTTCATATATTCGAGGTAGTTATCCTTTTTCGTGCACTCACAAGTTATTGCTAGGAGAAACTGGAAAGGTGTCTACTGAGGGACAAATGAGCTTGATTCAATCTCGAATATTTGATCCTGGAAAACTCAAGTCCCAATGGTTAAAAGAAGGGACCAATTATCCCATCTATGATAAATTTTAGATGGAACACATTCAAAATGCATCAAGTGAAGGAGGTATCACAATTGTAGAAAATGAAAATAGCGAGTTGATTCCAACAAGGATGGTTACTTGTTGGCAAATCTTTGCGGATTACAAGAAGTTAAGCAAGGTTACCAAGAAAGATCATTTCTTGTTTCTTTTCCTAGATCAAGTACTTAACAGAATTGTTGGACAATGTTATTCCTTCTTTCTAGATGGATACGATTGGTATGACAAATGACCATTTGACACCTTCATGGTCAATGACGATCCTTAATAACATTAAGGGAGTTTTCTCTCTTCCATTATTTTATATTTTCAATTCTGTTTTTTTTATTTGAAAAAAAATGGCTGACTTAGGTTGTACTTTCTGGATTAATATGTTGAAATGAATTTTGTTTAGGAGATTAGAACTTAAGTGGAATCGATTGTGACCACTTTAATCTTACGTGAGAATTAATTTTAACATAATCTACTAAAAAATTATTTCCTGGAATAAAGTAAAAAATACAAGATATTTTAGATGTTTAAATATGTTAAAGGTTTCTCTCATCTTAGGAATTTTATAATTTTGAGACATTGTGTTGGGGATCGACCCATATAAACAACAAAATAAAAAAGTAGAGAAGATCGAATACACAAATTTTACAAAAAAAGCTCCTTTGAAAGAATAAAAACCACGGACAAAGAGGCTTCATTAATCGACAAAGCAACAAAGAGTACAATATGGAGATAATAAAACTAAATGAGCAAAACACAAAACCTAAATACAAAACTCTCTCAAAATTTTTCATCAAATCTCATATAAGAAATATTTGACCACCTCCAAACGTCCGAACGTTTAGAATATAAATCGTGCAAATAATATATATAATTAAATACGATATCTGAAAGGTTTGAAGAATCTTATTACTAAACTATATTATATTCTATTTTAACAACAGTGTTGTTATTATTATAATGAACTACGTTTTGGGCAAGCTACTTGCTTTTTGGATAGTCCAAGTCTTCTCACGAATTTGTCAATAATTCTATTCTATTTTGTTTACGTTTCTCATTACGATACTCAACTACTTAATTGAAGTTTAATTCGTTTTATAATAGGTTTATGCATTCAATTATTATTTTAGTATTTAAATAATTCTTTTTAAGTACTTAAAGTTTAGGGACGTCAGCTTTTTATTGTTATTAAAAAAATGATGTGACACGTTGGGAGTATCACGTCATCCAACTTTATGTTTTTTAAATAAATGTAAAAATTCAGAAAAAAGAATAGAAAAAAATCAAGAATAATTTTAAAAAATTAAAAATAAGGAAAGTATAAAATTTTCCAAAATTAAAAAACTATTTTTAAAAAGACATAAAATACAAAAAAGAAAAAATCAATAAAAATATATATTGAAAATAGAAAATAATATAGAAACATGAATAGTACTTTTTATTAACCTTGAAATTTTTTATTTTTTTATATTTTATTTTTAATTTTTATTTTCATCAAAAAGAATTACTCAAGACTTGTCACTTATTTTTTTAAAGAAAAAATTATGATCTCAATTCTATAAATAAATAATAGTAAATTATTTTCTACATAATTGAACTTGAAAGTTTGACTAAATTTTGATTTGTAACCAACTCATAAATCTTTAAATCTGAAATAAATCAAATAAAAATATACTCTAACAACTGGTATTTAAATTGATTAAACTCAAAAGCATCTAAATTTAAAATAATTAAACACAAAATGAACTCAAATCTCAAATGAAACTGGTTGATAAAAGAAAATTATGACAACTATGAATTTATTTGCATGAGAATTTGTGGCAATGATAGCTTCAGTTTAGAATCTAAAATGATTGAAAAAACAAACATAAACGACTTTGTACAATTTAATTTAATTCTTAAATTTTGATAAAACTTGAAAGAACCTATTACATATACATATTGTGTACTAAAAATAAAAATCATCTTTTCATAATTTCTGAAACTTTTGAAATAATTTATATAAGGTTGATGATAAAAATTAAGATTTTTAAGTACCAATGAAATTTTACTACATCATCAAATTTTAAAGACATAAAATAATTATTATACACCCGTCTTTAGAGAAATTATATTATCGATTCATCTCACCATATTATCTATAATTCCTTTCCAATTATTTAATTACATTTTAATAATTTTACAAATATCATTAACGCATAATCTTTATAATTTTTTAGCATAAACCCAAAATCAAGAATCTAGAATCCCAAATCCTAAACCCAAAATATAGAACACAAACCTTAAACCCCAGACCCTTGAACCTTAAACTCGAACTCGTATCCCATAACTCTAAACCCTTAAACCTTAAACCCGAATCTTAAACCTCAAAATCATGAACTCTAAACCTAAACCTGGAACGTTGAACCCAAAATCCAAATCTGAACCTTGAACGTTAAATCCTAAATCTAAACTCAAAATCTTGGAGTTTTGGGTTTGAGGTTTGAGTTCAAAGTTCGAGATTCTGGGTTTTAGGTTCAAGATAAAAGAAGAAGAGATCTTTGTTTATAATTTAAAAAATTAATTATTTTAAATAGTTTAATTAAAGTTAAATTAAGTTGGAGAAAATATTAGATATAAATGAGTGTATGATAATACTTTATTATCTTTAAAATTTAATAATGTGGCACTACTTTATTGGTGCCTAATATAATTTACTCCCTTTTATAATGTTTGTATTTTTTTTTTTGCTTTTTTCAATTTTTTTTGTGAAAAACTAATTTAAAAAAAAAATAGAAAACCATTCAAGGTGATTAAAAAGTACTATAGATATTTATTTATATATCCATATTGTTCCATTTTTTTTCTTTATTTTAAATGATTTTTCTTTCTCTCTTTTGAATTTTCACTATTTTTGTATTTTATGTTGTTAAAAAGAAAAGATTTCTTTCAGTTTCGAAAAAGTTTTTTAATTATTTATTTTTTGAGATTTTTCCATTTTTTTCCATTTTTTTGTTTGTTTACAATTATTTAAGGAAAAAATTGGGTGACGCAACATACCACATCATTTTTTTTCTGTAACCGTGCCTAATATTTGGAAACTTCATATATCAAAACAATTTTTTTAAAATAGGAAAATGATAATTGACTGTAACTTTAAGAGCGAATAATACATTAACCCTTTATTATTTTGAAAATTCACTTTCTGTTATCATATTTAATGGTACTGATTAAGTTACATTTAATAAGAAGTTGTGGCTGCCTCTTTTGACTACTACCAATTCAATGAATATTTGGATATAAATCCAATTAAAAATGATAAAAATAAACATCTTACTCTTCAAGTTTAGTATATAAATAGCATCTTAGTTCTCTATCACCTCACACCTCAACCACTCATTCATCCACTTTTTCTCTTCTTTAAACTCAAAGTCCCATCTAATATTAGAATTATGGGTGTTGTCCCTTATGATTACGAAACTACCTCCCCAGTCGCTCCTGCCAGACTTTTTAAGGCCTTTACTATTGAATCTCCAAAGGTTTGGCCCACAGCTGCCCCAAATGTTGTCAAAAGTATCGAGGTTGAAGCTAATCCTAGATTTGGAAGCATCATAAAGATCAACTTTGTTGAAGGTTAGATGTTCATTTTCACTTTCATTAGCATATTTTAACGTGTTGTACATGAGAATGTTGGATAACAAGTATTTATTTGTTTAGGCATTCAATTCCAATATGAGAAGCACCAGATAAGAGCTTATGATGAAAAAAACTTTTCATACAGTTACGATTTAATCGAAGGTGGGCCTTTGGGGGACAAGCTTGAAAAAGTCAGCTATGAGAATAAGTTTGAGGCAGCTGCAGGTGGAGGAAGCATTTGCAAGACCTCGATGAAATATTACACTGTTGGCGACAATGTAATCACTGAAGATGAAATCAAAGCTCTCATTAAGGGGAGTGAGACAGTTTACAAGCCCGTTGAAGCTTACCTCTTGGCTAATCCTGAAGTCTGCAACTAGGATATAGAATGCTTTGAATTTTCATGCTTGCTTGTAAAGAGTGGTCAATTGCTTTCAATGGTGTGTGTTTGATATTTTCTTTTTCCTCTTAAAACCTAAATTTTTTTGTGATTATTTTAACAAAAGAGGTGGTGGTGATCTAGCTTTGGTCATCTTTATTTTCATTATAGTCAAAGAATTTGAGTTGTATCATCTTTGAGATATACTGAAATAAAATAAACATATAAACTCAAACAAAAAAGGTTTTACCTAGTATATTGATGAGTGAAAGTTTACAATGCAAGTTAGGGGTGTTCATTTGGTCGGTTTAATTATTTTTTGACAATAATCGAATAAATAAAAAGGTAATCAATCATCTTTCTATTAATTTTAAATGATATTTAATCTCTTGAACTGAATTTTTAGTCATTAAAACGCATATTTTAAATAAAAGTTGAAAATTGGGTCGTTAATGGTAGATTTCAAGATTGTGGATTAAAACTTGGTTTTAAAGTGTTTTTCAATTAGTTTTAACATGATTAGAAGGTTTCTAAAGTTACCCTAAATTTTTGTTAAGTATTTCTCGAGTTTTAATAAATTTTGGTCATAATAACTATTGTATGTCGAAAATTTTTGATACCTTAAAATGTGTAGTTTTGTTTTGTTTAAAGGTTGAGAATTAGTCGTAGATGAATATGTAGATGAACGGAATTCGTTTCATGCGAAAAGATAAAATGTAGACCGATATATTAGAATTTTAAATTTCTTATGTTAAAGGTTTCAGTTTAAGAGAATATAGCTTAGGCTATTGTTTATGATTGTATGAGTTGAGTAGTTGATTGATTTTTGCTTGTATATTTGTGTGATATGTGTTGTTGAAGCGTTTGAGTCGATAGGACCTTCAACAAGTAGAGATAAAGGCAAAGGAAAGCTTGTCTAACCTTTCGAGTTTTCAACAAAAAGCATATATTTTGGTGAGTGTTTTGGAATCACAGCTTGTAGACGATTCATTATGTATTTGGGAATTTAGAGATAGCTTAAACTCCTACTCTAAATTTCGAGTGTAAGTGTTCTTGCACCTATGATTAAATGTGAAGTATGTTGCTTGTGAAATTATGATATTATGGATATATATGAGATGTTGTGACATATGCTATAAGTTTATGATGACTATTGTGAAAGTGAATATGTGGGTATGTTATTCAAGCCATGTGACAGTAAATATGTGGGTATGTTGTCATACCATGTGATTGATAATATTGTGCTAATAAAGTGAATATGCAGTGAATATGTGTGAAAAAATCGTTAAGAAAATATGTGATAATAATGTGGATATTTTGAGTTTGTAATCTTATGAAATCGTTGGATATAGTTGGCATGCCATAGGATTGTGAGTACTCACCTTTGTGTTGTGATATATATAGGGCATTGAGACCCAAAGACAGTGATTGGAGAGATAAGGGAATGCGAGCTTCGCTCCATTCAACGAGATATATATGTGTTATGTGTTTAGAGAGTGTTAGCTATATGCTTCACTTATGGGATATGAATCGACTCTATGAGTCATGTGTTTGGTGTGTTTGGAGATCCACGTATCTAATGTGTGATGATAGAGCTCACTTTATGTTTCATAGTCTCAAGAGCCAAATTAGCATAAACTATAATTAAATATGACTATATATTTAACTGAGTTTGATGGTATGCGATTAAAATGTTCTGAAAACTATGCTTTAAGTATTCATGTAACTAATGTGTAAATAAATTCAAGAAAGATGATGAGTATAATGCATGTTTTCTTGGTTGATGCATAATGATTGTTTATGTTATACTTATTTCGAGCATTCACTAAGCTTGTTAAGCTCACCCACTCCCTTTTAACCATTGCAGATACTTAGTGCTGGTGTGAGCGGTGTGGTCTCCAAGTGATCCAAGCCAAGTCGACTCTTAGGTTTTATTAGTAGGTGTTATGTACTATTTTTATTTGGGAAATTAAAGCAATGTGATAGGCAATTCGGAGGACTTTTTATATTGGTTTTTGCTGTTTTTATTTATTTATTTGCATATCATTAAGTTTGGTAAATTATGGACTTTAAGGACGATGTTTAAGATGTTTTTAGGTTTATTTATGAGGTAAATGTTGCATGTTATTTAGGGAATTGTTATAATGATTTATGTGCTGATATATGATGTATTTGTAAGGGTTTGGAATAGAGGTATCAATAATCGGGATTTAAAAATGATACCTCTAAAATTTTGAATTGCAAGAAGTTAGTTTTGCTTGTCGATATCGATACTTTAATACGAGAATCGATATTTAAGGGGAATTATCGATACCTGTATTGAAGTAACGATATTTTTTCAGCAGTTGGGTTTTTAATTCGAAAACAATAAGCTAGTTTGGTATTAATTTTCTAATTAGTATTGATACCCCTTATCAAACTATCGATACCTTCTTTAAAATTATCGATACCTACGTAACAGTTTTGGGAAAATTTACTAAATGGTCCTAATGTATGATTAATGAATGGTTGATGATTGTCTGATGTATGATAGCATGTTTTAACATTAATTTGAGTATGTAAGACTTATAGTATGTATGAATTTTGTAAAAATATGAACAATATAGTAAGATAATTAAAGAAAAAAAAATAAGTGTTGCATGTGTAATAAAATGCTAAAGTGAGGTAAACAATATGTGAGACGGTGGTGTGGCGTCCTAGTATTCAGGCTTGACAATCGGGCCAAGTATAGGGTGTAACACCCGAAACTCGAAATCGTAGCCAGTTAGGGTCCCGGTGTCCGTCCAAGTTTATTTTTGCATTTAACCTCACGTTATTGTTTCATTTAATCATATTTTAAGAGAGTATTTCAGAGTACACAACATGATTCATCAATTGAATGTCAGCACAACTCGAAAAGGGTAAAAATGTTATTTTTACGATTTTTGGAGACTTCTGTCGATACTTGTTGGACAAGTATTTGTAGTAGTCAAGTCAGTAAACAATTTAGAAGCAGTACAAACTTCTATCGATACTTGGGAAAGTTCTATCGATACAAGTGTAACTTCTACCGAAACAAGTCATGCTTCTACTAATACTAAAAACTCCAGAGAGCTAGGAAGTTCTAACCTTCAACTTCTAACGATACAAGTATCCTAACTACCGATACAAGCATACACTGAACTATCGATACCTATCATGCAACTACCGATACAACCCAAGTCAGTAAACAACCTCTCTCCTACCTTGTACTTCTATCGATACATGCAAAAGTTCTACCGAAACAAGCACACAAAAATCAATAAATCATGCATAATTACAAGTTTATCAACCATTCATCACTTTATATCTCCAAATGAAATATACCAATACATTGTACATGGTTTCAAGACCTTGCATACAACAAAATATAGTATGTATATCACATTTAACTAACATATCAACATAAAAAATTCACAACAAAAGATTCATTTATCCATACAAGAAGTACAAGTCAATTCATCCTAGTACATGCCAGAAGACCAAATGATATGATTACCACCGAAAAAACCCTGGGATAGTGTGATGCTTCAAGATGATCCGATCTCCGAACAGCAAAATTGAATCTACAAAACAACAACAATTTCCACAGGTAAGCATTTCAAAGCTTAGTAAGTTTATCAAACTTCAAGAGTTGTAACATCTAAACAACGAGATTGAGTAAGTTGTGAAATTCAGAGGTTGATTTGAATTCGCATGTTGGTTCTCACAATGACATAAAGTTATAGGACCTTTAATTCGTATTAGGATTCATTTCATTTAATACTCACGATGACACATAGTCATCGGACCTCACAATCCGTAAAGGATTCATATACTCACGATAACACGTAGTCATCGAACCTCATTATCCGTAAAGGGTTTATATGCTCATGATGATACGTAGTCATCGAACCTCATAATCCGTAAAAGATTTATATACTCACGATGACACGTAGTCATCGAACCTTTTTCATTTACGGTTCAAAGCCCGTTAGCCCTTTGTTTTCGTCTTCCACACTTTCGATCATCATTTCAACTCACATCAATTGTTTATAAATAAGAATATGCAATTTAAATTAAGATTTAACAATACGAACTTATCGGACTAATTTGCATTTAGGTATAAGCTTTGAGGACTACTACGCAACTTTTCCCTTCCCACAATCCGTAGCTCGATTGTAATCTAAATCAACAATCATCAAAATTTCCTTAATTAAATCATTTAACGCTATTTGATCCTTTTTAGAAAATTTACAAAATCACCCTTAGCATTTTACTTTTTTTCAATTTAGTCCCTAAAACAAAACATGCAAAATAACCATTTTCTGTTTAATCACATGCTAGCCAGTTCTTCTAAGCCCTATACATGTCTCTACAATTTATCTACTTTACACAAAATACCCATAATTTTATCATTTCAACATTTAAATCCTTTAATCCTAATTTCATCAAAAATCCTTTTATCGTAATTTCATCAAAAATCACTTTACGAAAACATCAAATCCAAACATCAAGCATACAAATCTACTATGAGCTTCCAAGAACAAGCATTTTCAACAATTTTAGAATAATTAATATTTAATAGAATCACAAATTAGCCTCTGATTTAGCGAGATTAAGCTAATACGGACTCAAAAACTTAAAAATTACTAAAAACGGGTGAGATTTCACTCACCAAATCACAAGCCCTAGCTAGATCGTATGTTCTCCTTTTCCATAGGGTTTTAAGCTGTTTTCACTTAAAGAAGATGATGAATATGGTATTTCACCAAATTCTTTTACTTTAATTTCTTTAAAAGCCATTTACCATTTTGCCCTTATTACTAACATTTTAATTCTAGCTTTAACATTACCCTTAATCGTCCATTCTTCTATAACAAGGGTAAATTACAATCCAAATACCTCTCCCTTACCAACAATTGACATTTAATGCTTTAACTACTTGAATCCAACTTTTTCACCTTTTGCGATTTAGTCCTTTTTACTTAATTAACTTTCTAAATAGTAAAATTTCATAACCAAATTTTAATCCAATTCTAATGAAGTGATAAATATTTAATTAAATAAAATTACGACTCGACTTGTCGCTGGTGTGATCCCAAAATCACTGTGTTGAAGTCCAATTTTGATCGGGCACATTCAAAAAATAATAATAATAATAATTAAATAAAAGTCCTTTTATTTAACCCCAAAAAAAAAACAAATGTCCATTTACATCAAAACCCAATTACCCATTACCTAAATTTATAAACGGCCCAATGCTTAAAAGGCCCAACAAACCTAAGCTTTTGGAAAAATTAGAAACCCTAATTTGCTAAGGGTTCCATCAGCCGTCGTCGCCCACCCTCACACTTGCCTCTGCCATGTCAGATCTGCCACCGCATGCCCCAACCACTCATGTGCTGCCACGTCAGTAGCACCACCACAACCTTCAACCATCGCCACCACGTAAAAGTACTTGCAAAAAACAGAGAAGGCAAGACATCGAAAGCAATAAAATTACGAAAAAAAATGCAAGTTGTAATTCGGCTATAAAAGCCATGTAAAAATTGTAAAAGGGGGGCTCCCCTTCCGGTTCTCACGAGGAATAAAAAAATAGCAAACAACAAATTCAAATTCAAGATTGCAAGAGCTTTCTTTTGGCAAGGTATATTGTTTTTTTTATACGTGTATATATATTATATTTATATCTTTTCATTTTCAAAGGCATATATACGCATATATATTAATCTTTTTTGAAAAAAATAGATTTACATATATGATATATATACATGTTTACTACTCTATTTTATTTATATATTTTTGAACAAAATAAATGAAATAAAAACAAGAAGAAAAGATTCGAAAATCAAAATAATCTAACAAGGAAAAGATTCAAAAATCATCAAATAAACAAACTTCTTTCTAAATTTTTTACAGATTGAGGCTCGATCTTGCTATATCTGACCTTGATCTACCTTTTAAAAGAAAAAAATAAAAAAATAATTTACCCTAAAGTCGTCGTGCACGACGGTGGCGAGCGACGATCGACGGGGAACGGCGATGGCAGCGACCGGAAAGAGTCACCCAAAAAAAAGAGAAAGAGAGAAAAGAGAAAGTTGAGAGTTTTTTTTTTTTGTGATTTTTGAAGAAGAGAGTGTGACAATGTAAAAAAAAAAAACAAAAGGTGGGTTATATAAGGGGCCAAAGCTATGCCGTTTTGGCTTAGGCATCCAAGCCTAAAAACGACGTCGTTTTGGCATAAGGCCTAAGAATTAGATTTTTTTTTAAAAATGGGTAATTTTCTCCTTTGGTCCTCCCGTGTTTTCCAGTTGTTTCAATTTAGTCCTTATTGCAATTTCAATTTATTTTAAATTTACCCAATAGTTTTAAATGAAAATCCCTTGACTTTAGGATGCACAGGAAGCTGCCACATGTCTAGACTTTTAGGTTTATTTCCCAAGAGGTCCCTAAACTTTTCCAAAATTATATTTTGACCCCAAACTCTTACAAAATTAATTTTGACTCCCAAACTTTTCTAAAATAACATTTTAACCTCAAACTTTTCCAAAATTAAATTTTAACCCATGAAGTTTTCTAAAATTACATTTTGACCCTTAAACTTTTCTAATATTATATTTTAACCCCTAAACTTTGCTAAAATTACTTTTTTGCCTTGAAATTCTCAAAAACTTCACTTTTGACCTCATTTTTTTTCTTTTGAAACCTTTCAAAATGGCCTTCAATTTCGAAGTTCCGGGAACGTCATGCCCTAATGTGTTTGACACGATTTCAATTCCTCGAGAAATTTGAAACACTCAGGCATTTTTCTTCTAATTTAATTTTTGAAAATCATGGGAAATAAGTTATGTGCACAAGGATCGTATTTTAGACTTCACTCAAGTTTTCAAATTTTTAACAATCAAGATCAGATAATAATCGATGTGGTACCAATTTTGAGCGTGTGAGGGTGCTAATCCTTCCTCACACGTAACCGACTCCCAAACCCATTTTCTAGATTTCGAAGACCAAAATGTTTTTCAAAACGGGTTTTAAACATTTTGTGGTGATCCAATCACACCGAATAAAAGATTGGTGGCTACTTCCGTTTTTCAATTAAAATTATTTTTTGATACTGTTTTCCATAAAAAAAAGTTTCGACAGCTTGGCTACTTAATTTTGTTTAATATATGATCCTTTGCATTTTTGTGTGATGCTATATTATGACGTTATTGCTTGTTAAGTTTGCATTCATATGCATTTGTTACTACCCCTTTAAGTGGAAGAGGGAAACTACTCCTTCGAGGTTTTCACCTTCGTGCAGGATAATGAATCAATTTTGGGATTACATCCGTACCCATGATTTCGTGAAGTTTTCACTTCCGTGCAAACATGTGTGATATGTGTCCCCTTAAACCGAACTCATCCGTATGAGCCTATAATGGGTGAGGATTAAGGAATCCACTGGTTTAGGTACCCTTACTCTAGAGCCTAAACACATAGAATGAGCCCTAAGTACTTGCCTTAGAAGGAGCTATACCGAACCTTTTAGCAACTATCTGAGACAAGTTCTTAGGTTCTTTGTTCTATACCTGTATATTGATACTGATGTTTTTGCTAACTTGTTATATTTTGTCCCTTTTGCTTGCATTTGCATCATCATATAAGAAAAGGTATTGATTTAAACGCGATTACCAAATAGACAGTTTTGTCATGAAAAACGGATTTCTTGATCAAGTGAAAGATAACATAGTTGTACGCTTATGGTTGAAGGAAAGAACAAAGCCGAAGAAGACTTAGGAGACTTGAAGAAAGATTATAAGAAATTTCATCTCTTCATAAGACTCGTTGGATTAGGCAAAACATCAAGATAGTAGCGGCAGGAAGTTCAGAAACAAATGAGAGAAGTGGCTGATTACATGCAAACGTTAGCCATTGAAGATGATTTATTGAGCATGTAATACGAATCAAGCCAGGGCGAGGAGAAAATTAGTCGGACTTCTTAGGAAGATCAAAGCTTTAGGCAGTAAGGCAAAGCCGATTATGTCATTCGCTTTATGTAAAGAAATTTGTCTTTTAGAGAAGTTGTTCTAATGGAATTGAGTTCAAAATCAATGCCTTTTCTTATGCATACATGCATTCATAAGCTGCACATTTTAACTTGCATTTAATTCCATGAGTGCCTACCTTAAATTGAACCGTGCCAAACCTTTAGTAGTTACCCGAATAAGGGAAGAGACACAGTTATATTTTTGCTTTTAATTGCAATATATTTTGAATTTTTTTGCATTGCATTTTCATTAAAAAGGTGTTAATTCATGTTCTATTGCCAAATAGAGAACTAGTTATAAGAAAATGAATTCCTCGATAAGGTAGAAGTCAACATGGTCGTGCATATATGTGGTCAAAGAAAAACAACAATGAAAAGTGATGACCTATCAAAGGGGTACATATCAGAGTTTTGGGATTACACCCAAATAAATGAAACTCATAATAGTTTGTAAGAGCTAAAAGACGTATGGAAGATAAAATAGAGCAGATGTTCTAATTCGAATATGGTGATCTGCCTTACCTACTCAAGCTTAGTTGCTTCACTTTCAAAAACATGAACATGAGATAGAAGTATACGATACATCGCTTCATTGCCCAAGGATCTAGAATAATAAGGCCTATTCTAGATGCGCAAGCATTGGGTTGCAACCCTGATTAAGGAAAAAGGGATAACGAGTGCATAGTATACTCAGATGCAAGAAAGAATGTTGACATTTTCGTATGAGTTAGTCATATTCCCTAAAGTGTTGAGGCACGTAGAGGGCGCGATTGTAGATTTGTTTGACCAATTTGACAAGAGAATCACTAATGTTCTAGCAATCTTAGCCACTAAACACCTGTCGAAGAAAGGGAAAGAGAAGGTGTATTGGTGCACAACTTTGCTAGTATGGTTCCGTGGCCAGTTCTAAAAAGTCAAAAAAGTTTCTTATCGAGTATTCTTTAACGACTACCCTCTATTGAAGGAGTTTATGGCTATCCAAAGAAAAGATGACTTCGCCAAAGAAATCAGAAATAAATGAGGAATGACTCCAACGCTCTTAAAGGCAAGTCTGAGATAGGGACCATGTTGCAAGTAAGGACTCAACCAAGTGTAAGAAATAGCTAACCACTTGTAGACTTTAGCCATTAAAGACCTACATTTTGAACATGAAATCAGGGTTAAACTAGAGCAAAAATTAGCTTGGAAGATTAGGACTTTTAGCATTAAACCACGACCATACTTGTATCAGTCTTATGTATAAAAATTTGTTTTCTAGTAAAGTTGTTCTAATGGAATGAAACTAAGAATCAACGTTTTTTTATGCATTTTATCATTCATTTGCAGTGCACTTCATGCATTAAATTTCAGTAAAATCTCACATATTTGAAACAATCATGTGTGTAAGAGTCACCAACTCTAAATAAAAACTAAGAGGAAACATGATAAATCAAGATAAGGAATGCTAAAATTTGAGCAAAAGTCACGTGGAGAGTGAAACTTTTTGAGAGTTTGTCTCAAAACCTTTAAAAGTGTTTTGGACAACTAGACTATGGAGGAGCTTCCTATAGTTTTTAGGACTTTTCCAAAAAAAATTCAGAATACACTTATCACTCTAAGTCCGAGAGTAATAGGGATCCTTTTATAAAACGCACATGACCACTATCTTTTATTTCGATGAAAATGATGCATTTCTTGTGTCTCACTTGGAAAACATCTTGCATTTCTTTTTCAGCCATACTCATACCAAATGGTTGTTCATTCTTAAATTCATTCTCTTACCCATATGTTGGATCCCTTAATATCAAGGACACGAGCGACATTATTGTTAATTTAGACCCTTTTGAGTAAGACATGTGTCCAGAAAAACTTTGAGACTTTGAAAATGATCAAGAATGAGACTTGTCTCCCGATCTGTTACGGATGTTTAAGCAAGATTGGAAATGAACATCACCTCGAAGAGTTGTGATTTTAAGTGAGAATTGAGACATGTGTCTTTGTAGAAACAAGACAAGCTACCTCAAGAATCCAAAGGTCTTAGCATGGTCCTATCAAAGCATGTCAGGTTTAAGGAATTGATGTCGTGACACATAGGCTCCCATAAAGGAAGAATGCAATCCAATTCAACAGAAACTTCAAAAATTGAGGCTAGACGTGTTTTCAAAAAAGAAAATGAAAAAAAAGAAGAAAATATGGGTCAAAAAATCCGCAAAGGGCATTTTAAAACTCAATAAAAAAGAGAAAAAAGAAAGAAAAGAAAGAAAAAGTCAAGACGAAAACCCGCAAAGGGCATCTTGAAAATTTATTATTCTCCTTCATCTTTCCACGTCGTGACCTTTTTCTATGTGAAGCATGGACATCATCGAGCCAACTCTGCAAAAGATTTTTTAATGAGCAACGATTCGTCCTCATGATCATTGATTATTACTTCCTATGCCAATCGGCGGTTAAGAAGATTATTGAAAAAGAGAGATTATATGTTGATATGGAATGCCAAAAAGGATACTATTCGACGATGACTTGAATTTGAGCAACAGCACGATAGCGAAAGTCTACAGCCAATTCAAGAATAAGTATCAAGACTTAGCACCACGTTGTAAAAAAAAAGGTGAATGAGCCATTGGAGGTAACCAATAAGAACATCAAAAGGATTCATAGCAAAGACCTACAAAGGCTTGGTATGAGAAATCACCATTTGTCTTTGAGGCATATCGAGCTTCTATCAAAACATCCACCGGGGTAACACCTTTCTCACTAGAATGAAATTCGTCCTACCCATTGGAGTCGAGTTTCTTTCCTTCCAAATTTTGTTAGAACTAATGAAGCAGACAGATCCAACCCAAATGCAATCATCTAAACTTGATTGAAGAAAAGATACTAAAAGTCATCTATCATGATCAAATGACAAGGGCTTACGACAACAAAGGATCTGTTCTAGAAAATTCCACAAGAGAGCTTTGGTTTTGAAAAGGATCTTGCTTACAAAATATTTCCAAAAAATGGATGTCGAATTGGGAAAGGCCCCGTGAGGTGAAGAAAGCATTTTCTAGAGTAGCTTTGATTTTGCCTGAGATGGACAGTAAAGACTTGCTCAACCCTGTGAACTCGAATTCGGTGAGGATGAAATTTCACCCAAACAAAAAAATAAAAAAAATTACAAAAAGAAGAAAAAGGAAAAAGAAAAAGGAGAGAACAAGGTGAAAACCCATAAAGGGCATCTCGAAACCTAAGGAGATTTGAGTTGAAAACCTGAAAAGGCAGCTCCAATTTGAAAAAAAGAAAAGGGCATGAATTGGTCTTCTCTCTCAAAAGTAACAAGGTGGAGAAACTTTACACCTTGAGACATCGACGATGTACTTCAAGTTTCATGGACACATGTCAAGCTCAGAATGGTCCTCATCAAGTTTGCTCAGCGAAGCTCATACTTTGATATCTAGGGCATCTAACTCAATTCTTTTCTCACCTTATGTTTAGCAACTTTTGACCATTATGAGCCATTTTTAATCTTTTCATTCATTTGTGCTTTGCCTCCAATAAAATTTCATTCTCCTTACGACCTTGTTCAAGCAATTCTGCATCAAAATAGCGATTAATGAACCAACGATCTTTTCATTCATGCGACCTTTGTTTTCAATCAAATTCAATTTCATCCACCTTATAACCTTGATTCAAGCATCTTTGCATTTGAAATAATAGTTGGTGGTCTATGATATAAGGAATAAAAGGATTTCTGCATATTATTCTAGAAAATTTCTAAATAGTACTGAGACCTTAAACAGGATCACTAGCTGAAATTACCAGACCCGAGGGTTAGAAGTGTTTTGAAACAAATGGTTCAAAATTACGACTACCTCTTTGGGTCTCATGTCAAAGGTACCATACCAAAAGAACAACATAATAGCACATCAGTGATAGGACTTAGACAAACAACAATGGATGTCGACTAAGGACTAAAAATAAAATCATTCTCAAAGATGACATTTTTTGCATTCATCATTCATACTTACCTATTTAGGAGCATTTGATTCATCCTGATCATGGCATCCTAAAAATTTGGTCTACATATAGGCCCATTAAAGCATATCCTACAGGTTTCATTACCACGAAATAGCGAAATGATTCAAGAAAACATGAAGATTTGAAGGGAAAGGTTGAGGTCGTAACGACGAACTCGGTACCTTAGAAGATGAGATGGGAAAGGTTAAGGTTGCAATGGCAAACCCGATACCATGAACACATGAAAGGAAAGGTTGAGGCCATAACGAAAAACTTGATACCTTAAAAAATATGATGGGAAGGATTAAGGCCGCAATGACGAATCCGGTACCATGAAATGTGATGAGAAAGGTTGAGGCTGCAACGGAAAACCTGGTACCATGAAAATTTGAAGAGAAACGTTGAGGCCGCAGCGGTGAACCTGATACCTTAGGAACATGACGAGAAAGATTGAAGCCTCAACAGTTAATCTTCTACATTGAAATTACAATGAAGCAGATAAAAAATACAATAGCAATTCTTTATCTCTCTGAAGTTATAGTAAGTGCAAGATGAAGTTTCGACATTAAATCCTATCTTCTTGAAGTTGCAATGAAGTTGGATTAAAACTACAGTAGTGGATCTCAATCTCCCTGAAGTTACAGTGGAATGGACTGAAGTCACATCATCATTCAATCTCTTACCTCGGTATGAGGCAGATTGTAGCCACCCAATCTTTTACCCCGATCATGGGTCTGATTGAAGCCATCCAATCTCTTACCCCGATCATGAGGCAAATTCTAGCCATCTAATCTCTTACTCGATCATGGGGCAGATTCCAGCCATCCAATCTCTTACCCTGATTATGAGGTAGATTGCAACCACCCGATCTCTTACCTCGATTATGAGGCAGATTACAACCATCCAATCTTTTACCCCGATCATGAGGCACATTGCAGTCATCCGAAGTAATAAAGTCGGCATATTCCTGACGAGGTGTAGAGAAGTAAACCAAATCCGTCTTCTTGATGAGATACAAATAAGTGGATTAAATCAATGAGGCGGTCATCTTCTTGATGAGATACAGAGAAGTAGACCAAATAATTGAACCGCAGCTCAATGTGAGTGAAAATTCAAACCCCATCTTCCTAGTGGGATATAGAGAAGTAGGTCGAACCAATAAGTGGTCATCTTCCTAATGAGATGTAGAGAAGTGAACCAAATCTGTCTTTCTGATGAGATACAGAGAAGTGGATTGAAACAATGAGGCGGTCATCTTCTTGATGAGATATCGAGAAGTAGACCAAATTAGTGAAGAGAAGCTCAATACGAATGAGACTTAAAAACCCATCTTCTTGATGAGATATAGAGAAATGGGTCAAAGCAATAAAGCGGTCATCTTTTTGATGAGATACAGAAAAGTGGATCAAATCCATTTTCCTAATGAGATACAAAGAAGTGGATTGAAACAATGACGTGGTTATCTTCCTGATGAGATATATAGAAGTAGACTAAATCAATGAAACGAAGCTTAATACGAATGAGACTTCAAACCCCATCTTCCTGATGAGATATAGAGAAGTGGATTGAAACAAAGAGGCAATCATCTTCCTAATGAAATACAGAGAAGTAAATCAAATCAATAAAGCGAAGCTCAATATGAATGAGACGTCAAACCCCATCTTCTTGATGAGATACAGAGAAGTGGTTCAAAGTAATAAAGTCATCATCTTTATGATGAGATACAGAGAAGTAGACTAAATCTGTCTTTCTGATGAGATATAGAGAAGTGGATTGAAATAATGAGGTGGTCATCTTCCTCATGAGATACAGAGAAGTAGACCAAATCAATGAGGCGAAGCTCAATACGAATGAGATTTCAAACCCCATCTTCCTGATGAGATACAAAGAAGTGGGTCAAAGCAAAAAAGTGGTCATCTTCCTGACGAGATGCAGAGAAGTGAACCAAATCCGTCTTCCTGATGAGATACAGAGAAGTGGATTAAAACAATGAAGCGGTCATCTTCCTGATGAGATATAGAGAAGTAGACAATTCAATGAAGCGAAGCTCAATGTAATGAAACTTCTAAACCCCATCTTTCTGATGACATATAGAGAAGTGGGTCAAAGTAATAAAGAGGTCATCTTCCTGATGAGGTATAGAGAAGTGGACCAAATCTGTCTTCCTAATGAGTTACAGAGAAGTGGATTAAATCAATGAAATGGTCATGTTCTTGATGAGATACAAAGAAGTAGACCAAATCAATGAAGCGAAACTTAATGCGAGTGAAACTTCAAACCCCTATCTTCTTGATGAGATACAAAGAAGTAGGTCAAAATAATAAAGCGGTAATCTTCTTGATAAGATATAAAGAAGTGGACTAAGAGATAAAGCCATGACACCAAGTGGAATTGAGTCAGAAGATTGAATCAAAAACTACAATGACAAATCTCAATCTCCCTAAAGTTGAAAGCGAAATTGAGTGAAGCTACAGTAGCAAATTTTATGTTTTTAAAATTGTCTTAGGGCAAGGAGAAATCGCAACACTAAATCCTACCTTCCTAAAGTTGTAGAGAAGAGGATGCAGTGAAGTTGAACGACCAATAAAATGAATAGTGGGCTAGTTGAAGAATAAGCATCAAAGAAATGAGACCTGATGAAATTGGGCTTCATTTTAGTCTTTGCACTATTCTCGTTACACAGCAACGAGCAAAGAGGGGCAACTATTGAAGCTCAATTTTGATCAAGCCCATTCAAAACTAGAAAACCCACAAAAATAAAACAAAAATATTAAATAAAAAATAAAATTCCTTTTATTTAACCAAAAAAAAACCAAATATCCATTTACATCAAAACCCAATTACCCATTACTAAAATTTACAAACTGTCCAATGCTTAAAAGGCCCAACAAGTCCAAACTTTTGGAAAAATTGGAAACCCTAATTTGCTAGGGATTCCATCAGCCGCCGCCACCCATCCTCATCACTTGCCTCTACCATGTCAGATTTACCATCGCTCGCCCGAACCACTCACATTCTGCTATGTTAGCAACACCACCACAATCTTCAACCACCGCCACCACGTGAAAGTACTTGTAAAAAACAGAGAAGACAAGACATCAAAAGCAAGAAAATTACAAAAAAATGCAAGTTGTAATTCGACTATAAAAGCCATGTAAAAATTGTAAAAGGGGGCTCCCCTTCCGATTTTCACGAGAAATAAAAAAAATAGCAAACAACAATTTGAATTCAAGAATTCAAGAGCTTTCTTTTTGCAAGGTATATTGTTTTTTATACGTGTATATATATTATATTTATATCTTTTCGTTTTCAAAGGCATATACACGCACATATATTAATCTTTTTTTGAAAAAATAGATTTACATATATGATATATATACATGTTTGCTACTCTATTTTATTTATATATATTTGAAACAAAATAAATGAAATAAAAACAATAAGAAAATATTCGAAAATCAAAATAATCTAACAAGGAAAATATTCGAAAATCATCAAATAAACAAACTTCTTTCGAAATTTTTTAAGATCGAGGCTCAATCTTGCTAGATCCAACCTCGATCTACCTTTTAAAAGAAAAAAAATTACCTTAGTGTCGTTATGCATGGCGATGGACGGCAATGACGAGCGGCGGTAGGCGGGGAACGGTGATGATGGTGGCTGGAGAGAGTCACCGAAAAAATAGAAAGAGAGAAAAGAGAGAGTTGAGAGATTTTTTTGTGATTTTTGAATAAGAGAGTGAAAATGAAAAAAAAAAGAACAAAAGGTGGTGTCAAAATGTTTTTTTTCAAAAAGGAAAAACAGTCTCGAAAATTATTTTTAAATTAAAAAATGGAGTCGCCACAAATCTTTTTATTTGGTAAGATTTGATCACCACAAAATATTTAAAATCCGTTTTGAAAAATATTTTGATCTTCGGAATCTAGAAAAATGGGATCGAGAGTCAATTACGTGTGAGGAAGGATTAGCACCCTCAACGCCCAAAATTGGTACCACGTCGACTATTTTTCAGTCTTGTTTATTAAAAATTTGGAATCTCGAGTAAAGTTTAAAATACAATCCTTTTGCACATAACTTATTTCGCATGATTTTCAAAAATAGAATTTGAAGAAAAATGCCCTTATATTTCGAATTTCTCGGAGAATTGAAGTCGTGTCCAACACGTTAGGCATGACATTCTCGGAATTTAGAAATTAAATGACATTTTGAAAAATCTTAAAAAGGATATTCGATTGTGCAAATTATAGGAAAATCACACCCAGCACGTTAGGGCGTGGTTTTTTCGAAGTTTTCACACGAAGGATATTGCCTCGATTTTAAAATCTTTTGAATAGAAAACAATTTTAATTTAAAAATTAGTGCCTAAATTAAACACAAATATTCAATTTATTGGCAAAATTGAATAATACGAAGACGAAGCAATTAAGTAGATAAATAGATGCAAAAATAAATATACGAAGTATGAAATAAAAACGCGAAACAAAATCAGAAAAAAGGATTAATTAAAAAGAGAAGAAAAATAATTAAATTTTATGTACAAAAATCGAAGAAAATAGAAAAAAAAAAGGGGGTAAAAAATGAAGTTTCAGAGAATACGAGTCAAAATGTGATTTTTGAGAAGTTTATGGTCATAATGTGATTTTTGGGAAGGTTTAGGGGTCAAAATGTGATTTTGGAAAAGTTTAGGGGTTAAAACGTGATTTTTGAGAATTTTAAGGGTCAAAATGTAATTTTGAAAAGTTCTAGAGTCAAAATGTAATTATGGAAAAGTTTAAAGTCAATGTATTTTTGGAAATGTTTAGAGGTTAAAATGTAATTTTGGAAAAGTTTGAGGGTTAAAATATAATTTTGGAAAAGTTTAGGAGTCAAAATATGATATTTGGAAAGTTTAGGGACCTACTAGACAATAAAACCAAAAAATGGGACACGTGGCAGCTTCATGGCCTTCAGAATGTTAAAGGGCTAAATTGAAAATAATTTAAAATTGTTGGGAAATATTAAATAAATTAAAAATGTGAAAATGACGAAATTGTAGAAATCAAAATATATGGAAGGACCGAATGGGTAAATAACCCATTAAATGAAAACACGCGGATCCTAGGCTGGGTCGCATCGGGTCGAGTCGGATAAGGCCAAACGACTTCGCTTTGGGGCCTGGGCACGACGGCCAAAACGACGCCATTTTGGTGCCCTATAAATAGTCTTTATTCTTCAAAAAAACCATTTTAACACCCCCTTTAAAAAAAAAACCTTTTCTCACCAAAAAATGCTCTCAAGCCTCTCCCTTGGTCGGCCAAACTCCGGTCATCAGTCCGATCACCGCCCCGTTGTCGCCACCATCGACAGCCGCCGTCCGCCGTCGTACATGATGGCCAAAAGGTAAAAAATTTCTTCTTTTTTTTATTTCTCTTCTTTTAAACACGAATCAAGGCTCATATCTGTCTAGATCAAGCCTTACTTCCTAAAAATTAAAAAAAAAATGTTTGAGTTCGTTATTATTTTTTATTTTCAAATCTGTTATTTTTTAGTTTTAAAATTTGTTCTTTGTTTTTTTGTTATTATTTCCTTTTAAAAATCAAAATCCGATTTAAACTCGGATATATGAGATCGAGTTTGAATCTTCAAAAAAAGCAATGTTTAGATCTGTCTTGAAAAAAACAATTAAATCTGTTTGTTTAAATTTTTTTTATCTTTTGATATTTTTTAATTTCGAAAGTTGTCTCTTTTTGTTTCAGATCTTCCTTCAAGGCACCCCTCGCGATCACAGACGAGATCAGAGGGGTTCCATCCGACTCCGACGGCAGTGGTTACAAGGTCAGGTAAAAATCATTCGACTCCTTCATATTTCCTTTTTATTTATTATATTATTATATTTATTTATTAACTGTTTCAAAATAAATAATAATAAATGGTAGTAATAATAGAAATAGTAGGTATATTAATTCGTATTTAAAATAGGAACGTTTCAAAATTCGAACAATAAACAACAGCAAATAAATAATTACTACATATATTTATTATATACCTTGAGAATATTGAATGTAGTGTAATCTGATAGTGTTTTGATGTGTCTATTGCTTTGTGAATTTGTGCTTTCTTCTTCATTTTGAATGCTTTTTTTACTGTAAAGATATTGAAAGAAAAACTTGTTTGTAACCATTACAACTGCTTTGAATTCGGCTTTTATAGCATTGTTTACAATCATTTTATTTTGTTTTTCTCAACTAAATGTGTGTCTTTTCTCCTTTTGAAGGTTCGTAGTGACGGTGGTGCAAGTGGTGGCGGTGTTGATGTGGCAACATCTGAGTGGGCAAGGCAGGGTGACTGGCAGCACAAGTTGTTTAGTCTAGGATTTTGAAAATCTTTGTAAAATCGAGCTTGGGTTGTGTTTGGGATTTTGCAATTGGGTTAAATTTTGGGTTTTAACTCTTGTATTTGGACATTTTTGAATTTAAATTTAAATTTAAAATAAATTTAAATTTAAAATAAATTTAAATTTAAAATTTATTCTATATGGGTTCAATTTGGTTTAAGGTTGGGCCCGGACAAATTGGGCTCTAACAGCTGCACCTCTTTGCTCGTTGTCGTGTAACGGGAATAGGGCAAAGACTAAAAGGAATTCAATTTCGTTAGGGCTCGTTTCTTTTATGCTCTTTCTTTAATCAGCCCACCCTTTGCTTTATCGGTAATTCAATTTCACTGCATCTGCTTCTCTACGACTTTAGGGAAGTAGGATTCAATGTTATGATTCCATCTTGCCCTAAGGCTATTTCAAAAAGACAAAATTTGCTACTGTAACTTCACTCAATTCCCATGCAACTTCGAGGAGATTGAGATTTGTCATCGTAGTCTTTGATTCAATCCCCTGACACTTCAGGTGTTTGGTGTTATGGCTTCATCTCTTGGTCTACTTCTTTGTATCTCATCAGGAAGATGACCTCTTTTTTGCTTTGACCCATTTCTCTGTATCTAATCAGGAAGATGGGGTTTGGAAGTTTCACTCACATTGAGCTTCACTTCGTTGAATTGGTCTACTTCTCTATATCTCATCAGGAAGATAATCGCTTTATTGATTTAATCCACTTCTCTTTATCTCATCAGGAAGACGAATTTGGTTTTCTTCTCTGTATCTCATCAGGAAGATGACCTCTTTATTGCTTTGACCCATTTCTCTATATCTCATCAGGAAGATGGGGTTTGGAAGTTTCACTCACGTTGAGCTTCACTTTGTTGTATTGGTCTACTTCTCTGTATCTCGTCAGGAAGATGACCGCTTCATTGATTTAATCCACTTTTCTGTATCTTATCAGGAAGACGGATTTTGTCTTCTTCTCTGTATCTCATCAGGAAGATGACTTCTTTATTGCTTTGGCTCATTTCTCTGTATCTCATCAGGAAGATGGGTTTTGGAAGTTTCACTCACATTGAGTTTCACTTCGTTGAATTGGTCTACTTCTCTGTATCTCATCAAGAAGACGATTGCTTCATTGATTTAATCCACTTCTTTGTATCTCATTAGGAAGACAGATTTGGTCTTCTTCTCTGTATCACATCAGGAAGATGACCTCTTTATTACTTTTGACACATTTCTTTGTATCTCATCAAAAAGATGGGGTTTGGAAGTTTCACTCACATCGAGCTTCACTTCATTGAATTGGTCTACTTCTTTGTATCTCATTAAGGAGATGACCGCTTCATTGATTTAATCCACTTCTCTGTATCTCATCAGGAAGACAAATTTTGTCTACTTCTATTGAGCTTTACTTCGTTGAATTGGTCTGGTTCTCTGTATCTCATCAGGAAGATGACCGTTTGAAGTTTCACTCTTCCCTATGATCAAGGTAGGAGATCGTATGCTTCAATTTTCCTAATGATCGATGTCAGGTACTGGTTTGTCTTTGATCTGCCCTCTGATCAGGGTAAAAGATCGGATGCTTCAATCTGCGTCGCGGTCGAGGTAAGATATTGGTGCCTTCAATCGTCGTACTTCAACCTACTCCTCTTCAACTTCAGGGTATAAGATTCATTTTTATGGCCTCAATCTTTTCCCTTCATGCTGCAAGGTATCAGCTCCAATGTTTCCTTGGTTCATCTCATCATTTTGCGGGGATGTGACTTGTAAAGTATGCATTTATAGACCTCTATGTAGGCCCAGATTATTTAGGATGTCATGATCAGAATGAATCAAATGCTCATAACTACATGAATGTGCATGACAAATGTCCAATTCATTTATTATGATTATTTAGGTTGACAAGGTCTGTCATTTGTCCTAAATTTGGTCGTAGGTGCAGTCACCCTATCTTCTTTTAGGCTTAGCTTGAATTGCTCGTTTTCAAGTTTGTTTTCCAATAGGTGGTCCTATTTCGGGCCCCTATACTATCAAAGAAATTCCAGAATGATGCTCATGGATCTTTATATGACTTATGTTGTTAGTTCATTATCCGTTATTTTCAATGCAAGATGCTTGGACGAGATTATGAAAGAATAAGGTCGAAATTTATTGAAGACACAATTCAAAAGAAAAGATGGAAAATGTTAGAAAAAACTTGCCAAGTATACCACAAAAGACAATTAGATGCCCCCGATATCGTAGGATGGGCTTTTTCGAGCCGACTTGTTGAGAATCATCCTAAGCCCAAATATGTGTCTAGAAGACCTAGAGTGCCTTGTTGATGCTTCAAGCTATAAATTTCCTCCGTCTTGTTACCTTTGAGAGAAATGATCATTTCGAACGCATTTTTCACTTCGAATTTGAGTTGCCCTTTGCGGGTTTTCAACTCAAGATCCCTTTTGATTTCAGGATGCCCTTTGCGGGTTTTAATCTTAATCTTTTTTTTCGGTCGGGACGCGCTTTATGGGTTTTCATCTCGATTTTCTTTTTTTAGGCGAAGTATTTTTTCACCAAGTCTGAATTGACAGGGTTGTACAGATCTTTGATCCATTTCTGTTAGAATGAGAGCTCCTCTTAAGAAAGTTTTCTTTACCATTTAAGGCCCTTTCCAATTGGGTATCCATTTCCCTTGGAAGTCTTTATACATAGGAAGTATCTTTTTCAAGAATAGATCTCCTTCATGGAATTCTCTAGGGTGGACCTTTTTGTTATAAGCTCACATCATTCTTTTCTGGTACATCTGACCATGGAGGATAGCTTTTAGTCTCTTTTCTTTAATTAAATTCAACTGATCATCTCTAGCCTGAATTCATTCTGCCTCATCTAATTATAACTCAGTCAAGACTCGGAGAGAAGGTATTTTAACCCCGATAGGTAAAACTGCTTCCATACCATATGCTAGTGAGAATGGTGTTGCCCTAGTAGAAGTTCTGATCAAGGTTCTGTAAGCAAAGAGAACAAATGGTAATTTTTCATGTCAGTCTCTATAGGTCTCAATCATTTTTGCAACGATCTTCTTGATGTTTTTATTAGCTGCTTCCATAACTCCATTCATTTTTTGGCGATAGGGAGATGAGTTGTGATGCATGATTTTGAATTGCTCGTAAACTTCCGCTATCGTGCTATTACTCAAATTCAAGGCATTGTCGGATATGATCCGTTCTATCATCACATATCAGTAGATGATCTTTCAAGAACTTACTAACTGTAAACTTCATGATGTTGGCGTGAGACGCAACTTCTACCCATTTGGTGAAGTCGTCAATAACCACGAAGATAAATTTTGACCATTAGAAGCCTTTAGAGAAATTAGCCCAATGACATCCATGCCCCACATAGACAAAGGCCAAGAAGAAGTCACGACATGAAGGTGTGATGGAGGTACATGAATCTTATCTCCATAGATCTGGCACTTATGACACCTCTTAGCACAATTGATGCAATCACCTTCCATGGTGGACCAGTAATACCCAAATCTCATTATCTGCCTAGCCATTGTGAAACCATTAGCGTGTGTTCCACAAATGCCTTCATGAACTTCTTCTAAGAACTTTTTAGCTTCGATTGCATCGACACGTCTCAGCAACTTTCTCCTTTTGTACAAGATTTCCCCATCTAGGACATATTCATTTACAAGCTTTCTCAATGTCCTTTTTCATTTTCAGAAGCTTACTTGGGGTACTTACGATCTCTTACATACTAGAGAATATCTTGGTACCACGGGCTATCATCCCTTTCTTCTTCTTCGTCTTCAATATCATAACAGTGAGCTGGAGCCTCATAAATGCTCATTTAAATAGTCTTTATGTCTTTTGGTCTATTCAATTTAATCATTGAGGCCATAGTGGCAAGAGCATCAGCAATCTGATTTTCTTCTCGTGAGAGATAATGGAATGTGACATAATTAAACTCCTTAGTTAACTCGAGAACTAGCTTTTGGTAATTAATTAGCTTGTAATCTCTTGTTCTCCATTCTCCTTTAAGTTGATAGATTACTAGTGTAGAGTCTCCATATACCTCCAAAACTTTGATCTCTCATTCTATAGTTGCACGAATTCCCATGATACATGCTTCATATTCTACCATGTTATTGTGCAACCAAAATCGAGTTTACTAGTGAAAGGATAGTGGTTTCCTTCTGTTGATACTAAGACTATCCAACTTCATTACCCGTGGCATTTGAAGCTCCATCAAAATTTAATCTCCAAGGATGTTCTACTGTGGTTCCTTCTTTAGAGGTGGCAACATACATTAAATCCTCGTTTTGAAGTCGAAGTTCATTGGCTTATAGTCCTCTAAAGCTCTGTTAGCTAGGAAGTCTGCTATCATACTTCCTTTTACTGCCTTTTGATTGACATAGACTATGTCAAATTTAGAAAGCAAGATCTACCACCTAGCCAATCTTCCATTCAATGCGGCTGACTCCATCATGTATTTCAGAGGGTCTAGTTTTGAGATTAACCAAGTGGTGTGGTACAACATGTATTGCCTTAATCTTCGCATGGTTAAAACTAGAGCACAACATAATTTTTCAATTGGCGAGTATCAAGTTTCATAATCGTTGAATTTCTTCCTAAGATAATATATCGCTCTTTTCTTCTTTCCAGAATCATCATGCTGGCCTAGTACGCATCCCATAAGATTTTCAAAGACTGTCAAGTACAAGATTAACGGTTTGTTGGGAATTGAGGGGACCAAGACAGGAGCATTGGAAGTAATCCTTGACTTTATCAAAAGTTTCCTGGCATTCATCATTCCACACACCTGGGTTATGCTTCCTAAGCAGACGAAATATGGGATCACATTTCTCAGTCAGCTGTGAGATGAACAAAGCAATGTAATTTAATCTCCCTAAGAACCCTCGAACTTCTTTTTGCGTACTGGGTGGTGGTAACTCATGTATGGCTTTGACCTTGTCTGGATCAATTTCAATCCTTTTTTTGCTGACCATAAAGCCTAAAAACTTGCCCGAAATGGCTCCGAAAGTTTACTTGGCTAGGTTTAACTTGAGTTGATACTTTCTTAGCCTCACAAACAGCTTTCTTAAGATCATTACATGCTCTTCCTCTGTTCGGGATTTTACAATTATATCATGACATAAACTTCAATTTCTTTATGCATCATGTCAAGAAACAAAGTCACCATGGCTCTTTGATAAGTTGCCCCTGCGTTTTTTAGTCCAAAAGGCATTACCTTGTAGCAGAATGTTCCTTACAGTGTGACAAACGTGGTTTTCTCCATATCTTCAGGATCCATCCTTATCTGGTTATACCCGAAGAAACCATCCATGAACAAAAATAAGGAATGACCTATTGTATTATCTACTAAGGTGTCGATGTGAGGCAATGAAAAGTTTTCCTTTAGGCTAGCTTTATTTAAATATCGATACTCCACACACATATGAACTTTCCTATCATTTTTAGGAACAGTGACTATGTTGGCTACCCATTTTAAGTATTTAACTACTTGGAGGAAACCAGCATCAAACTGCTTTTTGACTTCCCCTTTTATCTTCAATAACACATCAAGTCTCATCCTTCAGAGCTTCTGCTGAACAGGCTTGCATTCTTCTTTTATGGGGAGCCTGTATACCACAATGTCAGTACCTAGGCCAAGCATGTCTTGATAAGACCATGCGAAGTCTATTTGAACTATTGCAGCAACTCGATAAGATCTTTTCTGGTTTCTATGGAGATGCTTGTCTTAATTTTCACCTCTTTCTTTCCATCTTTGTTCCCTAGACTGATAACTTTCACCGATTTCGAATGAGGCAAGATTTGTTTTTCTTCTTGCTTCATCATCCTTAACAGATCAGGCGATAAATTACAATCTTGATCATCTTCAAAGTCCTGAAGCTCTTTTAAACACATATCTTCCTCGAAACGAGGCTCTAAGTTAGCATCAAGGTCACTCATATTATTGATATTTAAAGACCTGTCAAAGGAATAAAAAGGAGGTCCAAAGAACAAAATAAATTTACGAAAGAATGACTATATGGTATGAGTACGAGTATGTTTGTCAAATTGGACAAGAATGTATGTATTAAAGAATTATTAGTTTTGTATCTTGAAGATAAATGAATGGTTTGTTAAATTGGATAAGAATGAAAGAATAATTAGCGAAGAATTTACCATTTAGGATGGAAAATGCATTTTCATTAAAAATAACTACATAATGATCATGGGCCCTTTTTACAAAAAGATCCATATTGCTTTCGAGCCTAAAGAAATAGGTGTGTTTAGAGCATTACTCTGAAGAAATCTTAAAAGTTACAAGCAGTTCCTCTACAGTCCAATTATCTAGAGTGCTTCCAGGTGTGCATGAGCCGATTCCTGACAGATTCCCTTCTTTTGCCTCATCGGATATGGCGTTGACGCCTAGATCCTTCATGATTCCTTTAGTCCTGATTATCACTTGCTTATTTTTCACCCTTGTTTCTTAATTGATTACTCCTCTCGAGACAAATGTCTTAGATATGTGTGGGAAGACCATAGGCTCGCACGAAACTTCTCCTCCGGACAATCTTGCCTTCCTTCTTTCTTGCTTTCTTTCTAGCTCTTTCTTCTTTTGCTTTGCATCTGGTTTATACCCCAAGCCATAATGATCTCGTTTTTCTATTAGCATTGGCACGCTGATTCTCCCTTATAGTCGCCCCTTTCTAAGTAACGCCCCCTTTCTAACCGTTAAATGCAGGCCCATTCTTGTAGTCGATGATAACTTAGGCATAGGGACCTTGCTTTCTTCGGTAATAAAGGTTACATTGACGAATTCTAATGAGCGAAAGGAACATTCGATAGCCTCTTCATCTGTTCCAACATAAGGTGCATCACTTGTTATAGATGCAATAATTTCCTCCTCAACGTTGATCGTGATTAACTGCCCCTCATTTATCAATTTCAGCTTCTGATGCAGTGAAGAAGGTACTGCCCCAGCCGAATGAATCCACAGTCTTCCCAACAAATAGTTATAGGTAGGCCTGATATCCATCACTAAAAAATCCACCTCCTATGTGTTCGGTCCAATCTAAAGAGGCATTTTGATCTTACCCATTCACTTTTCTCTCAATCCCATCAAATGCTCTTACTATATTATTACATCCCTTAATGTGAGAGCTATCAATTGGTAATCTCTGTAGGGTAGCCAATGGTAGCACATTCAGAGTCGAGCCATTATATATGAGTACTCTGGGTAATGTGTACCCCTTGCAACAGGTAGTAATGTGTAAGGCTTTCGTAGATCTCATTCCCCTAGTTGGTATCTCAAAATCACTAAAGAAAATAAAGTTATTTGTACTCACATTATTGACTAATCAATCTAGCTTACTGATAGAAATATCATTTGCAACGTAGGTCTTATTTAGCACCTTCATTAGTGCGCTTCGATAGGCCTATGAGCTTAAGTGCAAGGCTAAAATTGATATCCGAGCAGGCTGCTTGTGCAATTATTCCACTACACTATATTCGCTATGTCTCAGGAACTTCAGAAACTCTTTTGCCTCTTTCTCTGATATCGGCTCATTTGTGGGCACTTTGGAATTGCTAATTCTTTCTTCCTCTGGTTCAACCATTACTGCCTTCCCCTTGTTTATCTCTTTCTCATTGCTCATTCAATCATAACAACTTTCACTACGAGTGGCAAGACTCACATCCTTTCTGAGTTCTTCCCCCCTTGGTATTGTTGCATTGTAATTTTAGTTCCACGAGACTCTTTTACTATCTTTATAAGGAAACACCGTTGGCTTTTGTATGATGATGCACAGTGTCATTTACTCCCTTGACGTGATGTTTGTGAGCTTAGAAATAATCAACACTGGGCAATTATCCCCGTGGGCCTTTCTTGCTATTTCTTCGGAGGCGTAAACGTCCTTAACCTCCTCTCCTTCCTCGAAAATTCTAATTCTCTATTGTCCATCAATGTTTGTACCAAAGCTTTGAATTCGGCTTAGTCCTGAATATTATGCTCCTCAATGACATGAAATTTGCAAGTAGTTAATAGTCTTTGGTACTGTATTCTCCCTATTTTCTGCAAGTAATCCTTCCTTGACCATCTAACACCACACCCATTTAAGTGGGGACCTGACTTCTTCGACACCTATTTTGATTCTCTGACTTCCTTCTTCCACTTTTGCATTCACTCCCTGGTCTTGGTGGTTGGGCAGGGGATTCCTAACTATGTTTAGTCTCGTTGGTTCATAAAATCTCACGATTCCCTCCCGAATAAGTCCCTCAACTCCCCTCTTGAAGGCAAGACAGTTCTCAATTGAATGCCCCTATACTCCTGTATGGTATTCACACTGAGATTTTGCATCGTACAAAGTTGGAAATAGGGGCTTGTATGGCCTTACATGGTGTGGGGATACTACATGTTCGTCATATAGTCTTTGGTAAAGTTCTCCATATGACATAGGAATGGGAGTGTACTGAATTCTTTCCCTATTCAGTCTCGAGCTCGACTCTTGTTTTGGAGCATTTTGATAATTGCTCATCGGGGCTTTAGGTTGTGCTATCATGAACGACTTTGTGTAGTTCGGCCTGTATATGCTTGCGTTATTCACTTTATTGTCTCTCCTTTTGGGAGCAGGCCTTTTGGTATTCTCCCCAGCCTATATCCTGTTGTTTTTAATTGCATTTTCGATCATTTCCCCTAACATGACCATGTTAAAGAAACTTTTGGTGGCATTTCCTAACAGAAGGTTAAGATAGGGTGCCTTGAGAGTATTAACAAAGAACATGGTTGTTTTTTTTCTGTCAATGGTGGCTGTACCTGAGTCGTCAAATCTCTCTACCTCTATGCATATTGTCTGAAACTCGCATTTGATCTTTTCTTCATATTTTGGAGTGTAATTCGATCAGGAGCTATATTTGTTACATGGCCATATTGTTTTTAAAAAGCTTGCGCCAAATCTCTCCATGAATGAATCTTTGCCCGGCTCAACTGGTTATACCACTTAACTGCCAACCCTACCAGACTATCCTTAAAAACCTGCCATTTTTTTACAAAACATGGTAATGTGAGCTTCGGGACAACTTGTTCCATTATACTTCTCAAACTTTGGGACTTTGAACTTGGGAGGGAGTACCAAATCTGGGACCAGGCTTAACTCTTTAGCGTCTATCTTGTAGAAGTTTTCAGTTCCTTGTATCGCCTCAATCTTTTCCTCTAATTGCTTATACTTTTCCTTCATTTGTCTACGAAGATCGACTCTCATCATCTCATCGAAATCAAGGACATTGAGATTCGCGACATTGTCTTTAGGGTTAGATCTCAATCCTACTAGATAATTAACTGACCTTGATGTACTACTAGCATGTTGTTGTGTCCTTATAGTAACAGTCGCCTCTCATGTCTTTAGGGTTTATTGCAGGACCTTTCCCTTGTCAACCTCGTTTTGCCTCATTTGGGTCAGTTCATTCATTAAATTTCTTTGGACTTTCATGAACTGATCTTTCATCTCCTTATACATTCTTATCATTTGCTCCTGTAACTATTCTTGCATTTGTTCCTGCATCTCTCTTTAGATTTGCTCTAGCCTCTACTCCATGGCTTTGGTTTTTTTTACGAGTGTTATAATGGTGTGGATTTTCAATGATTACTAATATAACTATTAAAGTTTTAATTAGTTAGAATTATCATGCTAAAATATGTGAAGATGCAATGCAAATGAATGCGTATATGCAATGTAAGAAAAGACATTGACTTTGAATTCAATTTCATTAGAATAACTTCTTTAGAAGACAAACTTCTTTACATAAAGTGAAATTACAAAAATGACTTTGCCTTATTGCCTAAAGTTTTGATCTTGCTAAGAAGTCCGACTAATTTTTGCCCCCGCCCTGATTTCGATTCATATTGCATGCTCAAAATATCAGCTTCAACAGCTAACTCTTACATATGATCAACAGCTTCTCTCATTTGGGTCAGTGCTTTTCCCATTACATAGTTTCTATCTTCAACCTGTCTCTAAGCTTCTCGAAAGTGCCATTCATTAGTTTCTAGATTCCTTTCAAGGATCTAAATTCGAATCTCATTGCTATGGAGTGAAACCTCGAGTTCTTGCACCCTTTCCCTTAATTCCTTACTCTCGGTTAGACTTGTTTTAAGTTCCAAGACGGAGTTCTGGTTGCAGTGTCTACGTAGTGACTCTTCTAACTCCATTACTCTAGCTTCTAACCCAGCTATTTGGGCTTTCAGTTCAGCCTTCTCGACTTGTTTTTCTAGCAGTTCTCCTTTCACGACGTTCTCTCAAGCTTGACCGTCTTGGAATTTCCTTTGCTATTGTTCTGCTTGATCTTTGTACTTCTGAATTTTTTGCCGCCATTGTTCTGACGTCTTACCTAATCCAGTAGTTCTCATGGACAAACGAAGCTTCTTATAAACCTTCTTCAAGTCCTCTAAGTCTTCTTCAGCTTTATTTTTCCTTTTCTTAATCTTTCGGCCTCTAACCTATGTATATCCACATCCAATCCCAAATTCATCTTTTCTTCTTCCAAAACCTTTATTCTCTTCCTGAATTCTACGCTCTTCTTCTTAAAGTCTCGTTTCATAATGTCTATCTCTAACGGGACCTCTTTTAAATATTCCTTTATTGGCTGAACATTTCGAGATTTGGCACTGGAATGTTATCATTAACTCTTTTACTTCTCCACCAATCATAATTCGATGTCGTCAACGGGCTTGTACTAAACTTCTTCATCCTATGTACTTCTTTTCATGCATTAGCTATCTCTTTAACTCTTTTCTTGTAATCATTCCCTTTGTAGGTGAATTCACACTAAGCTAGACCATGTGTGGCAGGGATAAGCTGCTTCGTCTTGTATTGCCTCAACATGAGCAAAGAAGCGTATCCTATTGCTCTTCATACCCCCAGTAAAGGGATCCAGTCGAAGCTACCACAACGATAAAGGATCTCATTGGGGATAAACCAAGGCGCGCACCATTCGATGTCCTCATCCTGAAGGTTCTGAAGGATAGCCATCCATTTTTCCTCGGATATATTATGTTCCCTTTATGTGGCAAAAAATTCCCTCAAATGTGAGAAATTTACCGAGAACACCTTGCATGAAAATTTCTCTACTTTTTCATAAATGACTTTGAAACCAAACCATTAGAAGTGGTGCACAACCAATAAACCTCCCTTCTCCTTCTCTCCGACTATTTGAAGGTCTCGGCGAGGATTACTAGGACTGGCGTAACTCCTTTACTAAGCCGATCAAACAAAATTGCAACTGCATCTTCCACATGCCCTAATGTTTTTGGGAAAATGACCAACCTGGATATGCCAAGAGCGAAAATGTCACTACGTTTCTTCACATCCGAGTGTGCCAGTATTAGATCTCGCAGACTTTCCAATTGATACACTTATTATCTCCTTTTGCTTTGATCCGAGATGCAACCCACTGTTCACTCATCCCGGTTATGTTCATCAATCTTTTCAAAAAGGTCGGGACACATGCAGCTTTCGAGTATGCCTTGTCGACTTGAATCCTTGGGCAACAAATCAATGCGGTGTATCCTTGCACTGTGGGCGTCATGTAAAAGTTTCCAAAGGTGAAATAGCTATATGTAGGATTCCAATGCTAGGTAAGAGCTGGGAAGAGGTGTTTATCTATCTTCACCTCGAGTAAGTAGGGTAAGTCTCCGTATTCCCGATAAAACACTTGCTTCATTTCACTATCCCACTGACCGCAGATGTTTCTCAATTCTTACAAATTGTTTTGAGTCACCTTAATCCGAGTATAATCCCAAAATTCTAATAAATGCCCCTCTTTCAAACTGCCTCCTTTCTCACTTTATCGTTCCTTTAACCATAAGCGCGTGGCCATGTTATCTTCCACTCTATCAAGAAATCCAATTTTCATGATGGAATTGCCTATTTGGTAATCGAGCTTAAATCAATATCTTTTCTTGTATGATGATGCAATGCAAGCAAAAGAGACAAAACAGAACAACTTAGCAAAACACATCAATATCAATATAAGGTATAAAACAAAAAAACCTAAGAACTTGTCTTAGATAGTTGCTAAAAGGTTCGGTATAACTCCTTTTAAGGCAAGTACTTACGGCTCATTATATGTGGTTTAGGCTCTAGATTAAAGGGTACCCAAACCAACAGATTCCTCGATCCTCACCCATTACAGGCTCATACGGATGAGTTCGGTTTAGGGGGACACATTTCCCACATGTTTGCATAGAAGTGAAAACTTCATGAAAACATAGGTACGGATGTAATCTCGAAAGCGATTCACTATCCTACACGGAGGTGAAAACCTCACGAAGGAGTAGTTTCTCACTTCCACTTAAGAAGGTAATAACAAAATGCATATGAATGCAAACTTATACTTGCAATATCAACATAATATAACATCACAAAAAGTGCTAAGGATCGTATATTAAACAAAACCGAGTGTTTAAAAAATTTAACAAAAAGACCCGAAAATAATCGATTTTTGGCTTGACTCTCTTTTGTTTTAAAAACATGTCCCCAGTGAAATCGCCAAGCTATCAAAATGTCTTTTTTTCGAACAGGAAAAATAGTCTCGGAAAATATTTTTAAATTGAAAAATGGAGTCGCCACCAATCTTTTTATTTGGTGCGATTAGATCACCACAAAACATTTAAAATCCGTTTTGAAAAATATTTTGGTCTTCAAAATCCAAAAAATGGGATCGAGAGTCGATTATGTGTGAGGAAGGATTAGCACCCTCACACACCTAAAATTGGTAACACGTCGACTATTTTTCAATCTTGTTTATTAAAAATTTGAAATCTCGAGTAAAGTTTAAAATACGATCATTTTGCACGTAACTTATTTTGCATCATTTTTAAAAATAGAATTTGAAGAAAAATGCCCGTGTGTTTCGAATTTCTCAAAGGATTAAAGTCGTGTCCAACACGTTACGGCACGACATTCTCGGAATTTCGAAATTAAAGGATATTTTGAAAGGTCTTAAGGAGGATATTCGATTGTGCGAATTATAGGAAAATCACACCCAGCACGTTAGGGCATGGTTTTTCAAAGTTTTCACATGAAATGATATTGCCTCAATTTTAAAATCATTTGCATCTTTTGAATAGAAAACTATTTTAATTTAAAAAATAGTGCATAAATTAAACATGAATATACAATTTATTGGAAAAATTAAATAAAACGGAAGAGGAACAATTAAGCAGATAAATAGATGCAAAAATAAATATAGGATTAATAATATACGAAGTACAGAATAAAAAACGTGAAACAAAATAAAAAAACAGGATTAATTAAAAGGTGAAGAAAAATAATTAAATTTTATGTACAAAAATCGAAGAAAAAGGAAAAAAAAGGGGTCGAAAATGAAGTTTCGGAGAATACGAGGTTAAAATGTAATTTTGGAGAAGTTTAGGGTCAAAATATGATTTTTAGGAAGGTTTGAGGGTCAAAATGTGATTTAAGAGAAATTTGGGGGTTAAAATGTAATTTTAGAAAGGTTTAAAGGTTAAAATATGATTTTAGAGAAGTTTAAGGGTTAAAATGAAATTTTAAAGAAGTTTAGAGGTTAAAATGCAATTTTGGAAAAGTTTAGGGGTTGAAATGTAGTTTTAGAGAAGTTTAGGGTTAAAATGCAATTTTGAAAAAGTTTAAGGGTTAAAATGTAATTTTAGAAAAGTTTAAGGGTCGAAATATAATTTTGAAGAAGTTGAAGGGTTAAAATATGATTTTTAAAAAGTTCAGTGACCTACTAGGCAAAAAAACCAAAAAATGGGACACGTGGAAACTTCCTAACCTTTAGAAAGTTAAAGGGCTAAATTGAAAATAATTTAAAACTATTGGGAAATTTTAAAATAAATTAAAAATATGAAAAGGACGAAATTGTAGTAAAAAAATATGGAAAGATCGAATGGATAAATAACCCATTAAATGAAAATACGTGAATCCTAGGCTGGTCCGGATCGGGTCGAGTCGGATAAGACCAAAACGACTTCATTTTGGGGCCTGGGCAACAAGGCCAAAACGGCGTCGTTTTGGTACCCTATAAATAGTCTTTATTCTTTAAAGAACAAAACCATTTTAACACCCCTTTTAAAAAAAAAAAAAAACCTCTTTAGACCAAAAAATGCTCTCAAGCCTCTTCCTTGGCCGACCATACTCCGATCATCCGTCTGATCACCGCCCCGTTGCCAGCCACCACCGACAGCCACAATCCGCCGTCGTACACGTCGGCCAAACGGTAAAAAATTTCTTCTTTTTTTTTTATTTCTCTTCTTTTAAACACAAATCAAGGCTCATATCTGTCTAGATCTAGTCTTGATTCCTAAAATTTTTCAAAAGAAAAAAACATTTGAGTTCCTTATTATTTTTTTATTTTCAGATCTGTTATTTTTTAGTTTTAAAATCTATTTTTTCTTTTTTGTTATTATTTCCTTTTAAAAATCGAAATCCAATTTAAACTCAAATCTATGAGATCGAGTTTGAATCTTCAAAAAAAGCAATGTTTAGATCTATCTTGAGAAAAAAAAATTAAATCTGTTTGTTTAAATTTTTTTTATCTTTTTCTATTTTTTACTTTCGAAATTTGTCTATTTTTATTTCAGATCTTCCTTCGAGGCACCCCTTGCGATCACAGACGAGATCGGAGGGTTTCTGCTCGACTCCGACAGGGACAGTTACAAGTTCAAGTAAAAACCATTCAACTCCTTCATATTTCCTTTTTATTTATTATATTATTATATTTATTTATTAACTGCTTCAAAATAAATAATAATAAATTATAGTAATAATAGAAATAGTAGGTATATTAATACGTATTTAAAATAGAAACGTTTCGAAATTTGAACAATAAATAATAGCAAATAAATAATTAATACATATATTTATTATATGCCTTGAGAATATTGAATGCTGTGTAATTTGATAGTGTTTTGATGTCTTTATTGCTTTGTGAATCTGTGCTTTCTTCTTTATTTTGAATGTTTTTTTTTACTGTATTAATATTGAAAGAAAAACTTGTCTGTAACCATTACAACTGCTTTGAATTCGGTTTTTATAGCCTTGTTTACAATCATTTTATTTTGTTTTTCTCAACTAAATGTGTGTCTTTTCTCCTTTTGCAGGTCCACAGTGGCGGTGGTGCAAGTTGTGGCAAGCTGTTGGTGATGGTGTTGACGTGGCAGCATCTGAGTGGGCAAGGCAGGGTGGCTGACAGCACAAGTTGTTTAGTCTAGGGTTTTGAAAATATTTGTAAAATCGGGCTTGGGTTTTGTTTGACTTTTGTAATTGGGTTAAATTTTGGGTTTTAACTCCTGTATTTGGACATTTTAAAATTTAAATTTAAAATTTATTCTATTTGGGTTCAATTTGAATTAAGGTTGGCCCGACAAACTGGGCTCCAACATGTGGGTTATATAGGGGGCCAAAACTACGCCATTTTGGCTTAGGCCTAAAAACGACGTTGTTTTGGCATAAGGTCTAGGAATCAGATTTTTTTTTAAAATGGATAATTTTCTCCTTTGGTCCTTCCGAATTTTTCAATTGTTTCAATTTAGTCCTTAGTATAATTTTCAATTTATTTTAAATTTTCCCAATAGTTTTAAATGATTTTCAATTTAGTCCATTGACTTTAAGATGAACAGGAAGCTGCCACGTGTCCAAATTTTTGGATTTATTTCCCAAGAGGTCCCTGAACTTTTCCAAAATTACATTTTGACCCTCAAACTTTTCTAAAATTGCATTTTGACACCCAAACTTTGCCAAAATTACATTTTGCCTCGAAATTCTCAAAAACTTCATTTTTGACCCCATTTTTTCCTTTTCATTCTTTTTTGAATTTTTGTACTTAAAATTGAATTATTTTCTTCATATTTTAAATTAATATCTTTTTTATGATTTTGATTCTTGTTTTTTCTGTATTTTGTATTTTATGTTTGTTTTTGCGTATTTATCTGCATAATTGTTCTTTCTTTGTGTTATTTAATTTTACCATTAATTGCACATTCAAATTTAATTTATATGCTCATTTCTAATTAAATTAAAATCGTTTTTTTTTGTTTTTCTAAAAAATACAAATAACTTTAAAATCGAGGCAATATCCTTTTGCGTGAAAACTTCGAGGATTTATGCCCTAACGTGCTGGGTGTGATTTTTCGTATAATTCGCACAATCAAATATCCTCTTTTGAAACCTTTCAAAATGACCTTCAATTTCGAAGTTCCAGGAACGTCGTCCCTTACGTGTTGGACACGATTTCAAACACACAGGCATTTTTCTTCCAATTTAATTTTTGAAAATCATGCGAAATAAGTTATGTGCACAAGGATCGTATTTTAAACTTCACTCGAGTTTTTAAATTTTTAACAATCAAGACCGGATAATAATCGATGTGGTACCAATTTTGGGCATGTGAGGGTACTAATCCTTCCTCACATGTAACCGCTCCCAAACCCATTTTTTGGATTTCGAAGACCAAAATGTTTTTCAAAACGGATTTTAAACATTTTGTGGTGATCCAATCAAACCGAATAAAAGATTGATGGCCACTCCCGTTTTTCAATTAACAATATTTTTCGAGACTGTTTTCCATAAAAAAAACGTTCCGACACTGTTTTCGACACCACTGAAAATCGGACTATTACATAAGGTGTTACACAAACTGACTAAATTCAATTTGGTTGTTTAATTTTTACCTTTAAGTTCAATTATTTTGGTTTTACCTTTATGTTTGGTTTTATTAATTCATTTACAATAAAAATTTTTATTTATTTTATTATTGTCATAAAATAATCAAAATGGCTAAACCGACTGAATGCACACTCTTAACTCGCATTTTAAAAACTTTTTTTTTTTTGTGAGTTTATATGTTTATTTTATTTTTGTATAAATCAAAGATGATACAATCCAAATTGTTTGACTGTAATGAAAATAAAGATGATCAAAGCTCGGTCATCACCACTGCTCTTATTAAAATAATCATAAGACAATTTAGTTTTTAGGAGGAAAAAGAAAATATCAAAAGCTCATCATTAAAAGCAATGACCACTCTTCAAAAGCAAGCATGAGAATTCAAAGCAACCTATATCCTAGTTGCAGGTTTCAGGATTTGTCAATAGGTGAAACGGAATAAATAAAAAAAATTTACTCTAAGTGAATTAATCGAATTAAACTTAAAAATATAATAAAAATAATTGAATTTAAAGGTAAAATTAAAACAATCGAACTAAATTTAGTTACATCGATTAAATTTAGTTTATCGATTTTTACTTTTGTTTTAACTTAGTTCAACACCACCAATCCAAAAATTCCTTATTTTATTTTATTATAGAAATTTTTTTTTGAATATTATATTAGTGTGATTATATGATAGTATCTGTTTATATTTTTTTAATTTTTGGACAACGCACACACACCTTGCACACACATGTGCTCGAAACCGGGACCCTTAAGATGAACAACATCCTCTTTTTCACTGAAACCATTTGTTGGTTTCAATAAAAAATTAATTTAGGTATGATAATCTCATACGAATAGTTTCATGATATACGATTATTATCCTTTACGCATTTATAAGGACTAAACATATATCACGCCACGTCATATTAATAGAAAAAAGTATCTCTCCTCTAAATATTTTAAAAAACGAGGAAGAAAAGATCCATCCTTGATACCTTAGAATTACTCTGAACAGTTTTTTTCTCGGTCAACCTATATTCAACTGATATCCAACTCTGAACCTCCTTTGCAGCACTGTAATCCCCTTCTTAACCTTCTCCCTTATTGTACATTGTATAAATAAAAGTACAGAGAGATTTAGCATATTTAAATATATTATATTCAACTACATGTTTCGCAGGCTACTTGCTTTCTAGAGAATATTTAAGCATATTCTATTCTATTTTGTTCACTTTTTCTCACTTAGATAATAAACTAATTTTTCTTTCTTTTGCTGAGATAATTACTAAGAACTTCTGGGATGCTTATTTTGACCACTACCAATTCAATGAAAATTAATAACAATGTTGATATAAATCCAATTAAAAGATGAGAATAATAACTTTTAATATTTTTAAAGATAACAGTATACTATTTCTTAAAAATGAATAATCATTAAAATTCCGTATATTAGTTTCATGATCAAAAATATTTATTATCTTAAATATTATCTGGATTCGAATTGTGCTACTCACATTATTGTTAGGATTTTATATTTCCTTTACAATTAAAAAAAATGAATACTCACTTTCTAAAAAATGTACATACATTCACAGGCCATTTATGATATAATCTCAACTGTCATCATTTTCTAAGGGCGGCATCTCAATTCAAACAGATGCTTCAATCTAAAAATGGAATAAAATCATAAATGATCCTTGAATGTATATCAAAATTTTAATATAGTCCATCCAATTAATTCTGTAATTTTTTTACTAGTAAAAAATTACTAAAACTACTTTGTAAGTTTAAAGTAACATATAGGTTTCAATTTTAAATTCCCATATTTTATTTTTTAATTTTATAATACTTGTAATTTAATTTTTATTTTTTTAATCTAGAAAATAACATACTATTTTAAAATATTATAGTTTGTAAGCGGAGAGACCATACCAAAATTTGATAAATCTTAAATAAACAAAAAAATTATCATTCGTTAAATAAAAAAAATCACTATTATTTCTCAAAATTTTAAATTATTTTACTGCTAATGTTTTTACCTAATTTCAACAAAAATATAGTGTATAATAGCACACCTATAAAATAAAGTTAAACTGATTTTTTTATATTAAACTCTTTTTAGTTCATAAGATTAAATATAGATAAAATAATATTTTTCATATTTGCTATTCTATTTTAAATGAAATAATTAATTTTTTTTTTTTTGCTTATGAAATATTTTTTTGTTTATTTTTTTTTAATTTTCTTTATTTTCATACAATTTTTTAAATAATTACCTTTAATTCTTTTTTCTTTTTCAAGGTTACATTTTACGCTTATTACTAACACTAATTGTTTTGTTAATTAACATTCATTTTCTTTTAAGTTACATTTTGTGTATTTAATATGGTGGTATCTTGAACCCGTGTGTTGACCTGATGATCAAAAGTGTTCAAAAGAACGGTGTGTAAGAACCATTCGTTTCTCACTCCGCCGCGTGCTCTGCCACCTTGCTGCTAATTTTTGGCATGGTAAGCTGATGAGGTCTCCCTTAAATCTCGTGTGGACTGCTGGTTTGTTCTTGGTCTTGTGTTAGTCACTGATGCTGCCTCATCGAGGTTGTTAGGACAACGTCGTAAGTGTTGGAAACCCTAATGTTGTTGCTGCCATGTGTGTGGGATTGGACTGTTTGGTGCAAGGCCAAACCAGGAGACCCAAACCAAGGCCCATTTTATGTCCCATTTTAAGACCCAATCCTTGACCCATTTCAGAGAGCCCACTTTTAACCTAATACCATGAACCGTGTGACCCATTCCCTTAAGCTCGACCCGATTTGTGAAACCGACTCGACCTAAACTCGAACCCGAGCACAAACCCATTGACCTGACTTGAATCGTTGATCGTGACTTTGACTTTAATTGTTGACTTTTTCAATCAAACCTTGACTTGACTTTTTCGACGTCTTGATTTGAAATTTGCAGCCCATTTCGTCAAATTTTATCCTAAAAGCCCCGAATTTACAATTTATTGTACTTAGTAATTTTTAAGAAAGATGAGTATAAGATTTGACTAGGGTTACGTTGTGTTTAAGTGATAACGACTCTGAAGCTAACGAGTTACCTTCTCCTCCTCCACTTGTGCAGACTGTCCCTGCACAAGCTTCGAGAGCTGCACGTGAGTATTTAGTATTTGGTTTAGCGTTATGTTTAGGAGGTGACATAGCGATAGATTTTTAATGTAGAGTTTACTCTCATAGGTTCTAATTCAGCTAGACCCGGAGTTAAATCTGAGGGTGGGAGGCGTCCTCCACGACGTTAAAGCTACTGTTCGCTTGAGGTGTGTTTCTATTTGTGCTACATATTTTATTTAGTTTTAATAAAAAATGAAGTTCATGTGTAATTAAATAACATTCGTATTTCAATAACCTAAAACCAAAGAAGATGTTGTGCATGCTATATAAAAAATACTAAATCTAATGCCACAGTTCAAACATAAAACAATACAGTCTCTGAATAAAATATACGAAATAAGAAATCTAAGATTTACATATAAAAAAAATCTATCGAGTCCTTTCGGATGTCGTGTTCACGTCCTAACCTGGTGGATTATTTGTAAGGATGGAAATTAAAGGGGAGTGAGCTATGAAGCTCAGTGTGAGTTCCATTACAAGAAAAAAACAATGCAAACAGTTAATAAAACATATTAAATAACAAAGCATAGGAAGAACACCATCAATTATCAATCGAAAGTTCATTGTTTATGTATGCTAGTGTTTGTGTATAACAATGTTATTTCAATATATCAAAATAAAGATCCTACCCAACTTTAGTACACACCATAATGGGAGTTCTCCTTGAACTCCAACAACCTTATACACTGAGTTTTGGTTTAACCACCAATGGTTTGCAGATGAGAGTTGTCATTGGCTATGGATACACAACAAAATAATGTAGATAAAATATGGCATTGGCTGTGGATGCACAACATGTTTGCAGGTAATAGTTGCCAATGAGTTGTGGATGCATAACATATTTGCAATTAATAGGAAAAACATTGCCAATGGTTATGGGTGCATAACAAGTTTGTAGATAGATTGTCGATGGTTATGATTTGCACTACAGATTTGCAGATAAACTGCCAATCTTCCTCCGTACATATCGTCCTACCCTATGCAATGCAATATGACATGCTAATATCATATCAATATGGTAGCACTTAATATGCTTATAGCAGTTAGATACGATAGCAAATAATACGCTTATAACATATCAATACAGTGGTAATTAATATGCTTATAACAAGTCAATACATTAGCAAAAGACATGCTAATCATGTGCTTGGATTAACGATATCATGTGGCATGCTAAACATACAATCAGTAATACAGATGCAATAGACATATATTATTCACATATCATGCGTATATAATAATAATTCGGTCATTCAGATTATGCATTCCGGTACTCATATTATCACGAGTTCAACTGAAAGAAATAAAACTCTAAAAATAGTTTGGTGACTATTCAAGGACTAAACTAAACAAACGATGAGTTTTAGGGAAAAATTGTAAAATTTGAGAAACTGAGGTCACAGGACCATGTGGCCAAACCGTGTAACAGGTAGTGGTCGCGTGGAATTTGCAAAATTTAACCTATAGGAGGGACACGATCGTGTGGCAGGCCGTGTAGAGGGTTCTTTGTTGTGTGAGATTCGAACTAACTTAGGGTTCCAAAGGCACATGGTTGTGTGAAGGGTTGTGTGGTCCACATGCCCGTGTGACAAACCATGTGGCCCTAATCCTAAGCACGATTTGCCCCGATTCACTTGTAAAAGAACACACCTTTCACTAGGAGTCCGACCGACGTTCCACTCGATCAAATTTGATTCGATTCACCTAAATCAGGTCCTTCAATGATAAATTCGCATGAATTAACATTGGGTATCAAGATTTAACAAGATTTTTGGCAAGATTCGCGAAAGATCGTTTAACCAGTCGCAAGATTGGCATTGGACAGAAATTTTGTAAAGATTTAAAATCAATCATCAGAATTGAGACATACTTACCAATTCTTGCCAAGGATTAAGGATGTTATTAATGACAATTGCGATTCTAATAGAAAAATGAGTACAGGGAATGATTTAATTCGAGAAAGTGAAAATATTTTGCAACAAAAAGACGTAAAATTTGATGTAAAAGAAGAGGAAGAAAAGAAAAAAGGGAAGAAATAGAGAGTGAGAATAAAATTTCCAATTGGCGTTTGAAGAGAGAACAAAATTCATGTCTAATTAGGAAAATTTGGACTAAATAGCTAGGTTTTGAGAACCCTAGGGGTGGCATGGTAATTTTCTCTATTCTAGGGGAAAAAATTGAAAGGGATTTGAGAATGGGGTGGCTTGAATCCGGTCTACTTAGGGGGAAAAACAAATTCTTAACCATTAAGCAACTGTCCAGATCTTCCTAGAATTCTACTCCCAATGGTATTTAGTGTAGTGTGATTTTCATCCTAACTTACGGAAAATTAAACCAATAAAAAATATATAGGAGAAGAATGGTTTCAACCTAAGATCTCTAAAAAGTGCACAATCTACTTAACTATCAAAGCTATTCAATTTCTTGATTATTTATTTCAATTAACCTCTTATATTTTGATATGTGACATATTAAATTCAAATCAATAAAATAAATTTAAATAAATTAATTGAAAAGAGTTTACTAAACTAAAACAAAGAAAAGTTATATCTTAAATCCTATATGGAAAAATTAAATGTTAGATTCACCTCCTTTATCAATACAAGGTGTTAAAGGTGTAAGATATTCTACATTCTAAAAAAAATTGTGCGTTTCATACTTACCACCATGGGAACAGACAAGCTTACTAGTTAGGCTGCCTTAGAGATTGATCTTAATTATTTTCCTTAGTACAGTAATTATATTATATTCTATTTTAACATTATTATAATGAACTACGTTTTGGGCAGGCTACTTGCTTTCTGGATAGTCCAAGTCTTCCCACGTAGTTGTCAATAATTCTATTCAATTTTGTTTACTTTTCTCATTACGATAATCAACTGCTTAATTGATGTTACATTCTAATGCAATATTTTCCGTTCAAATTTCACTCAATTCCATGTACACAACTTGTATTATTAAAAAAAAAAACATCTTTTTCATAATTTCTGATTTTTTTTCTTTTTATTTTTTTGCTATGTTTTGAATTTGATTAAAAAAAATCAACAAACACAATTTATTTTGAATTTAATAAAAACATTTTCTTTAAATAATAATTAAATAATTTGTAATCAATGCTTAAAAAAAGTCAACACATGTCATTATCCCCTCTAAATACTAAAGTAAGCATTATTAAAAAGAAGCAAATAAATAAATTAGAAGATAAACTCGTACAATATCTAATGTCATCAATGGGAAAGTTACTGAGAACTTCTGGAATGCTTATTTTGACTAGTACCAATTCAATGAAAATTAATAATAATGTTGGATATAAATCCAACTAAAAAAATTGAGAATAATAAAGTTCTTACGCTTCATGTTCAGTCTATAAATAGCATCTTAGTTCTTTATCATCTCACACCTCAATCACTCAATCATCCACTTCTTCTCTTCTTTGAACTCAAACTCCCAACTTATATTAGAATCATGGGTGTTTTCACCTACGACTATGAAACTACCTCCCCAGTCGCCCCGATTAGGCTTTTCAAGGCTTTTACTGTTGAATCTCCAAAGATTTGGCCCACGGCTGCTCCTAATGTAGTCAAGAGTGTTGAGGTTGAAGCTAATCCTAGCTCTGGAAGCATCGTAAAGATCAACTTTGTTGAAGGTTAGATATTTCATTAGCATTTTTTAACGTGCTGTACATGAGTATGTTGTATAACAAATATTTATTTGTTTAGGCTTTCCATTCCAATATATGAAGCACAAGATCGGAGCGCATGATGAAAGTACCCTTTCATACAGTTACGATTTAATCGAAGGTGGGTATTTGGGGGACAAGCTTGAAAAAGTCACCTATGAAAACAAGTTTGAGGCAGCTCCAGGTGGAGGAAGTATTTGCAAGAGCTCAATCAAATACTACACTATTGGCGATAATATAACCACTGAAGATGAAATCAAGGCTCGTATTAAAGGGAGTGAGGAACTATACAAGCCTGTTGAAGCTTATCTCTTGGCTAATCCCGAAGTCTGCAACTAGAATATAGGTTGCTTTGAATTATTATGCTTGCTTTTAAAGAGTGGTTTGATTTTAATGTTGTGTTCATCTTAAAACCTAAATTGGCTTTTGGTTTGTTTAAGTAAGAGTGATATATAATGAAATAAATAAATATATAAACTGGCAAAAAAAAAAGCTTTGCCTATTATATATATTTTACAGTTTTCATGAAAGACTACAAATTTTCTTTTGTATATCTTTTGGGTTAGCAAAAGTTTGAGCTAAACAAGTTTTTTTTTTTTTTTCTCTTAGGAAAATGAATTATATTCAAAATCCAATAGAAAATATCATCTGACACATGGTAATACTAGCGTAACCATACAATTTCAATTTTGGGTTATACTCCACCATCTACGATTGTGTGTATCATCAAAAAAAATTCAGTTAATTAGGTTAAAAAATTATTTTATCGTTTTAATTTTATTTGAATTTTTTTCGAATCGAGTTAAAATAAAAAAATTAAATATATCAAATTAAAATATTATTACAATATATAACTAATTTCATGTTAAAGCACATAAATTTAAAATCATATATATTTAAAAACTTTTTCAAAGCAAAAAAATAATAAAAAATAAGATACTTTAACACGATAAATTTGAATATTTAATTAAATTATTTAAGTCCACAATATTATTATTTCAGAAATTTTAGAAATTTTGAACTTTCCTTATATATTTTTAGGAGTTTTTTTTTCAAATTTTATAATTTTTAAAAAATATAAATTTTGAAATTCTTATAAATATTTTGAATTTAAAAAATTATTTTCAATTTTATATGTAATTTTTGTTGAGAAAGAGATCAATTTTCTTTTTCTTTTTTTTTTTCAAAATTAACAGAGACCAAAAAGGTATTTACATCAATCTATTATTTGAATTGTAGAATTCAATTCGATTTTAACTCGAAACTCAAATTACTTATTCGAGTTGACTTGAACAACTCGATTCGATTAACTCGAAATTTGATTTTTTTTCAATTTTTTCAAACTAAATCGAGTTTTACTCACCTCTTATCTACAAGGATATTTATGTCACTATGAATTATATTTACATTACATAATCAATGTCACACAATTGCAACAATCAAATTTGAATGAAAAAAAAAAACAAGAATCAATTGATTTTTTTTTTGAGGTTTTCCCTCTAATTAAATGCTTATTGCATTTCTCTCCCATGAAATATATTGTTATTACAAATAATTGTTGCTTCACTTGTATTTTTTTTTTATTTCAACATGACTTCTTTTTTAATATACTTGTGATTACATGATAGTATCTGTTCATACTTTCTAAACCCTTTGACAATGCACACACACAGGTGCTCGAACCCAGTTCTCCTAAGATGAAAAATATATTTTTTACCACCGGAACCACTCATTAGGTTCTACTTCAACATGATTAATTAAGTTATCAACAAGTTGAATATAAATTTTAAGGTTTCAAGAGTTGACAATTTCTATATATATTTATGAATTAAGGCTTAATGTATCATTTGCCTTTTAATTGTCTTGTAGATGCAAAAATTTTAGACTAATAAGAATTCATCATCAATGATTATTGTTTATCTCTAATTTAATTTAATTAATAAATAGATAAATTAAGAAATTAAATCCTTTTAGAACTCTTTTATAAAAAAATTTGTTGAGTTTAAATTGATATTTGGAGACAGAATCAAGCAGTGCTTAGAGCAGTTCTAGTTGCTTCAGACACTAGTGATGAAAAGTGTAAAAAAAAAACATAATAGATGTTTATGTAGTTCAATTTCCCTACATCTATGAGGCTGTCGTAGAGAGAATATTCACTATCGTAACTCCTCATACAATAAGTTTTTTTAAATACTAACACTCTGCAATTTAGACTTTTCATTTTTGTACCCAAGATCCAAACATCCCCCTCTAAGTTCTCAAGATTTTCCTTGAAAACTTAGGAACTAACCAAATCACACACTTGATTATTACAATTTAATGCACTCACAAAAACATTCCTTACTTGAATAAAATAAAGTGCTCCCACTAAGTATATAACCAAGGCAAGTCTTCACTAGGGGTAATCTAGCCAAGTCGAGCTTTAATACTGTCAAGCTTATCTTGAAATTTGGAGCTCTATACTCAACTCGAGCTTGAGCGAATATCTATTTTTAAGCTCAAGCTTAATTTAGCTCGTTAACCAATTTTTATACTCAAGCTCGAGTTCGGCTTAATAATAAGCTTGGGGTTAATAATATATATAGGCGTAATAATGTGATTTAATAATATAAAAATATGAAAAGCTCGATAAGGCTCACAAGACAGTCGAGTCAAGATTATAAAGCTTGAATTTGGCTTAACTGATATCCCTAATTGCACGAGTTGGACTCGATAATTACTAAATCAAATTTGAATTTTTTTAGTCAAATTTGAGTAGCTTGCGAGCACTGATATCTTATTTACACCCTTAGCCTTCACGATATATAAGTGAAAAGACTTACTAACATACTATATCTTTTACAATATCCCTCCAAATTAACAAGATAACTTGCACAAATAATATCTCCTAAACAACATAAGTTAAGGCTTTAATAATTAAGATAAGATTCCTTCTATAGCTTGATTTGATTTGATCCATGAGTAAAAGGATGATGATTGTTTCAATTTCACCCCAAACAAATTTCGAAGATCTCTTGTTAAGTGTAGTTTGGATATCTAAGATGAGCTAATAGATATTCCAATCAACTATAGAATTTACAACCCAAAGAAACTTGTTGCCAAAAGTTTGCCAACACAAACATGGAAATTTTTCTAAGTAGTCAATGTTACTACCAATTGGCATTGGTGCAAGAACTATAATACCCCAAATCCAGCCTAGATGTCACAGTCGGATTATGAATGTTAAATTGTTATGTAAAACATTGTCCGGTAACTTTCGTGAAAATTTAATTTTAATTCAAGAATAAATAAAATTGATTAATTTATCAAAAACATAAGTATTCAAAAAATCGTGTGAGATCACTTTGACAAAAACCATGTTTTATTGATTTTATTAAAACAAACTCATTCACTTAACCACTTGTATCGTATAACATTGTATTTAATTTCAAAACCTTGCAACGGAAAACACTTTAGAGTTCTTAACTTATAAAATTGAAATAATTCATCAGTTATGTCGTCTTGTTAAAAATACCAGTTATAAATAAAACATTTACAAAATAAATACCAAAACCAAATATTAATGTCCCAAAACAAGTCAAAAAGTCACGAAAGCTCGTAAAGTCCAAAATTAAATTCAAAATGTTCGAATCGAGCTCCGGAATCGCCACTCAACCCTAAATTCGAGGATCATCTAAAACGAATCAAAAGAATGAGTGAGCTAGATGCTCAATGTGTGGCTTAGCCAACATACAGAGTTTTACTCATAACGTACATGTTGGAGCCCAATTTGTCCGGGCCCAACAAAAATAAAACAAAAATAGACCAAACAAATTAAAAAGAAAAAGTCCCTTAAATAATTTTTTTACATATCCAAATCCATTACAAATCCAACCCACACCACCTAAACTACCTATGAACCAAGCACACCCCAAACCTAATTACACACAAGGTCTAACAAGCCCAAAAGCTTAAGGAAATTAGGAAACCCTAATTTCCCAAGCATCTTTGTCATCGTTGCCTTGCCCACCTCCTTGCCATGTCAATCATACATTCCCGAGGTCAACCACCACGCCTCTGCCACCACCGTCGTTCAGACCTATGCAACAAAGAATAAAACAGGGACAAAAGACAAGTAAAAAAAAACAAATGTAATTATTTGAATTTCGGCTATATAAAGCCATAAAAAATCAATTGTAATATCTTCCCTCTTCGATTTTACGAAGAACGAACCCAAGTGAAATAAAAACAGAAAAACTTGAAAGTAGAGTACTGTGTTTTTTTATACATACATACATACATATATATATACATACATACATATATATATATACATATATATATATATATGTATGTATGTATGTATGTATGTATGTATGTATAAAAAAACACAGTACTCTACTTTTAATTTTTTTTTACTTCGAAAATAAAGAATAAAAGGGAGAAAGTAGGGTTTTTTTACCTTCTATCAACATCGTTTCCACCACCACACACAACCGAGACGATGGGTGGCCTGTTTCCGATCGAAACCCCATTGAACAACTCATGTTCATATGGGATATTTCTGGAAATATAAAAAAATAAAAAAAACAAAAGAAACCTTCTAAAAAACCTAAGAATCCAAATGAGTTTCGGTAATAATCCGAATGAGTTTCGGAGATTTGAGGGTTTTAAGAACGTGTTCGGAGATTTTAACCCCAAAATTGGCTTTAGAACGAAAAACAGAGTAAAAAGGTTTTTTTTCTTATTTTCCAACCACCGGAGACGGTGGTTGCTGTCGTCGCCAATCGATGGTCATGGCGGAGGATGGTGACTCAAGGGGTTGACCTTGGGAAGGTTTTGAGAGAATAAAAGAAGAGAAGGGATGGTTTTTTTTAAATGAAAGGAAAATGATTTTTTTTTTAAAGTTTTAAGAATCTATATCCCCCCAAAACGGAGTCATTTTTGGTGTCGTATCATTCTGAGTTTCAACCCGAAGACTCGACCCGACTGTAAGGGGATCCGCGTGTTTTTGGACTAGTGGGAAATTTATGCCTTTGGTCCTTACGCTTTTTCCCATATTCCTATTTCATCTCTTTTCCCATTTTGTACTTATTTTCAATTTGGCCCAGAAATTCGATTCTATTTTCAATTAGGTCCGCTAACCTAGAACGCATGTGAGGGTGACACGTGTTTGGATTTGGGAAATTTCCCACACGGTCCCTATATTTTTTAAAATTTTCGAGTGTAACCCCGCTTTTTATTTTTTTTATCTTTTTGCTTCAAATTTTGTTTTAATTTAAATTTTATCCTTGATTGACTTATTTCTTTCAAAATCTTCCCTTTCTATCTTGTTTTCTTAAAAATTAAATCCTTTTATTTTTTTAATTAATCTTTTTATTCGTTTTTTTAAATTAAACCCTTTTGTTTTAAAATTTAATCCTTTTATTTTTATTTCTTTTAAAATTCCTTTTTTATTCTTTTTTTATTTGAATCCTTTTATTTTTTTAATTTAAGCCCTTTTGAAAATTAATTTAATCCTTTTTATTTTGTTTTATTTTCAATATGATCCTCGTTTATTTATTTATTTTATATTATTCATTTTAATATTTAATGTGCATTCATTATTTTAATGATTTTTATTTATTTGTACATATTCATCCATCTTTTGTAAAATATTTTAACAAAAAAAATTGTATATCGTTTTGTAAAATACATAAATTACCTCAAAAAAAATCGAGGCAATGTTCTTTACTTTGGGGATTCAAGAAAATTGTGCTTTAACTTACTAGGTGCGGTTTTTCTCTTCGAATCGAAATAATCGAACATTCTTTTTTTAAAAATTTAAAGCTTGGAATAAAAATCAAGAATGCTCGTTCTCTTCGGGAATTCGAGGAAATCATGCCTTAACTTACTAGGTATGTTTTTTTTTCTTTTTCCTCATATTTAAAATAATCGAGCACCTTAAATTGTTTAAAAAAATCAAGGCAATGTTCTTTTACTTAAGAGAATTCGAACAATTATGCTCTAACGTATTGGGTATGGTTTTTGGTTGAACTTACGTAATTGGATACCCTATTTCAAAACAAAATATTTAATGTTTGGTTAAACAAATGACCTTTATGTTCGAAAATTCGAGAATGTTATGCTCTAACGTCTTAGACATTACTTCTTTTCCTCGATTAATTCGAAACAAAAGGGCATTTCTTCACAAAATTCAGTTTTTAAAATAACATTAAATAAATCATGCATTTAGGGATCACATTTTAACGTTTATTCGAGTTTTCAAAGTTTTAACAAATAAGACCTTTTAAAAATCAACTAGGCACCAATTTTGGGCTGTGAGGGGGCTAATCCTTCCTCACACATAACCAACTTACGAACTTATTTTCTAGATTTTGAAGACCAAAACTTTTGTTTAGATAAACTTAAGTATTTTACGGTGATCCAATCACACCAAATTAAAAAGATTGGTGGCGACTCCATTTTTTATTTTAAAAATAAAATTTGAGACCTTTTTTTAAAAAAAAAAGGTTTCGACAGTACACATACGTAAATATTAGAACAAAGTTTTCATATTTTTAGAAACATATATCATATCAAAGTAAATAGCCCCCATCCACTACACCGTCTTTGCCCAACCAAACACACCAATTAGGACTACAGGAATCTATTCATCCAATCACATTGGTACGTGGTGATATGTCACTCTTAAAAGTGCAGCAGAGCTACCAGACAGAAATTATGGTTTAACCGTCAGAGTTGTAGTAATATTTCCAGGATACACTTCCTCCATCATATTGAAACTCGTCCTAAGGCACATGCATCATCATATTAACATACACATATCACATTAATTGTATGTCATGCATACTTAAACATATCACATTGCTTATACAAAATTACTCCTACTTAACATTCTTTCTATTCAAAGCTTTATAAGCTTACAAAATGGTCCCGGATTCAATTTTTAAGTTCCATAATCGACCCCTAATTGGGCATTCAGATTGGCCAAAAAGGGCCCACACACCCCCAACAAACTAGCTCATGTGTTCCACACGACCTTGTGGTGCACATGGTCTGTCACATGGCCTGCCACACGGTTATGTGACGTAGAGCAGTTTTGAAAATAGTCCCTATATTTGGCTTTTTCCAAGCTTCAATCGAGTTTTCGAGTTAGTTTCACACACTAGATGATAGTTTTGATAAGCCACACAATAGCGCACTCTAAATCCTACATACAACAATAAATTGAGTTGATTAAAAAACACGAATAACCCAAATTCTACCCCTTTTCTAAAAGAAAATAGTCCCCAAATGAACACATGAACACTTACTTCACAGAAACAACGTTGAAACAACGATTACTTCACTGGAGAATTTTGATTCTCACACCCTTCGCTTAAAAAAAACCATGAAAACTCTTAACACAACGTAGAATGAGAATTAACATTAATAACTCAAATCTTGTTTAAGAACGAATTAAGTCTAAAATAACAAAAAAATAATTTGACGAAACTTACACCATGCTTGAACTATGATTGAAGAGCGAATATTACGCACAAATGCAGAATAAAATAAAATGGAAGCAATCAATAATCAACAGAAAAAGAAAAGGAAAGAAAACACAAAGGTAAGAGAAAAAAGAAAAAGAGAAGCACAAAGAGGGGAAAACCAACATGAAAGGAAGTGGGGGTAATGGACGGTTTGGTTGGTGAGAAATTTTAGGGATTTTAAATAACTTTAATCAAATCTTAACCCATCAGATTTAATAGAATTCAAATTGAATTCAATCTCCAACAAATATCAAGCAACAAAAATGTCGAAATGTTTATTTTTTGAAAAAAAAAAAGTCTCGAACAATATTTAAAATATCGAAAATTGAAAAAATGGGAGTCGCCACCAATCTTTTATTCGGTGTGATTAAATCACTACAAAAAGTTTAAAATTCGTTTTGAAAATATTTTGATCTTTTGAAATCCAGAAAACAGGTTCGACAGTCGGTTACGCATGAAGAAGGATTAACACTCTCATACGCCCAAAATTGGTACCACATTGATTATTTCCGTGTCTTGTTTGTAAAATTTTGAAAACTCAAATAAAGTTTTAAAATACGATCCTTAAATGCATAAGTTATGTTTAAAAAAGAAATCGATTTTTGGTTTAGAAGTCTCGCAATTTCGAGGTGATCGAGAAAGAAAGTCACGTCCAGTGAGTTAGGACATAACATTTCGAGATTAAGAAATAACGAGCTTTCCATTGTTGTAAACTTTTAAACCTTGAAAAAGGATATTGGATTATCTTGATTTGAAGAAAAGTCGCACCTAGTGAGTTAAGGCACAAATTTTCAAAACCAGAGATAAAGAAACATTGCCTCAATTTAAGGGTATTCGATTAGTCCGATTTGAAGAAAAATCGCGCCTAGTAAGTTAAAACACAAATTTTCAAAACTCGAAATAAATGAATATTGCCTCGATTTTAAAGGTGTTATGAAAACAAATTTGAAAACAGATGTGAATTAAACATAGATGAATGATTAATAACGAAAATTAAATAACACGAATAGAAAAGAGTTAAGCAAATAATTATATATACGAAAATCAGAAAAGTAAGAGAATAGGAAATACGAAATAATAATTAAAAACTAAATATACATATTAAAGAGAAAGAAAAGCAAAACAAACAGAGTCGAAAATGTGATTTTGGATGCTTGGGGGTAAAATAGTAATTTTGAACACTTCGAGGCAAAATTGTAATTTTTGAACAGTTAGGGGCAAAATGGTATTTTTGGAAAAGTTCAAGGTTAAAAATGGAATTTTTGGACATTCGAGGGTAAAATGGTAATTTAGAAAAAGTTTAGGTTTAAAAATAGAATTTTTGGAAGTTTGAGGGTAAAATGGTAATTTTGAAAAAGTTCAGTGTTAAAATGGAATTTTTAGTTTAGGGGTAAAATAGTAATTTTGGAAAAGTTCGAGGTTAAAAATGGATTTTTTTGGAAGTTTGAGGGTAAAATGGTAATTTTGAAAAAGTTTGGGGTTAAAAATGGAATTTTTGGAAAGTTTAGGGTTAAAAATGGAATTTTTGGATGTTCGAGGGAAAAATGTAATTTTTATGAAGTTCGGGGGTCAAAATCTAATTTTTGAAAACTTGAAGGGTTAAAATATGATTTCTAGACAGTTCAAGGACCTCTCGAGCAATAAGACCAAAAAAGGTGACACGTGGCAGCTTTTCAGGCATTCAGGAGTCAAAGGACTACTTTGAAATGATTTAAAATTTCTAGGCCAATTATAAAATAAAACAAAACTTGATTTAAGGATAAAATTAAAACAAATTAAAAATAAAAGGAACTATTTGCATAAATAAACCAAAATCAGGACACGTGGCAGCTTCTCAGGCCTCCAGAAAGTTGAAGGATCAAATTGAAAATTAATGAAAATTATTGGGCAAATTTACGAATAATTAAATATAAAAAGGACCCAATTGAAAATTTAAAAAAATATGAAGGACTAATTGCAGAAATATACCTTTTATCGAAAACACACGGATCCTAGGGGTTGTTTGGGTCGGGTTGAACGGGTCCTGGATCATAACCTGAAACGACGTCGTTTTGGTGCTTAAAGGCCTAAACCAAAATGATGTCGTTTTGGCCTTCTATATATACATTTCAAAACCTTTTTTTTTCACTTTACTTTCTCTCTTCTCAAAAAAAAATTTCAGACTCTCTCTTTTCCTCTCTTTGAGCCCCCCATGACCGGCCAACCCTAGCCCACATCTAGCCGTTCGAAGGTAAAACTCTTCATTTTTTCATTATTTTTTTTATAAAACATCTTAAATCGGGTTTTAAAACCCCGAACCCAACCGAAATACAACAAAAAATTCGCCCTTTTTCTTTTTAAAAAGATTTAAAATCACTTTCTCTTTTCCCGATCTTGATTTTCATATAAAACTCTTCAAACTTAGATCCGTTTATCCTTTTATTTATTTCAAAATATATTACACTTTTAAAACGCCCTTTATTTTGCTGTTGATTCCTTTTAGATCTGAATTCATTTTGTTTTTTGGTTTCGTTGTTTCGTGTTTTAGGCTTTTTAATCCTTTTCCGTGTTTTTTTTTGTCGATTTGTGTACGACGGGGCACGGGCGACGTTCGGAGGTGACTTTGGCATGACTCCGATGACGGTGGCAACCAAAAGGGGTTGTAACCTTTTGACTTCTCATTTTATTATTATTATTATTATTATTATTATTCATTCATTCAATGCATTTTGAAATAACCGAAGATAATGATGAATGGTAACAGTCTAGTATTAAACGCGTATTAATGTATATTATAAATATGAAACATTTAAAAACTTAGTTATAAATGATAATAAATGTGTATTGAGATTACCTAAATGACTTAATGCCTGGGACTTTGAATCTGTTTCTGTTGCTTTGTGAATCTGTTTTCAAATGTGCTGTATATTGCCTTCGAATGCTAAAAAGTCAGCTTCTTTGTGTATTGCTTTTTTTTTCAATGAACTCGTAACCCTTACAAATTGCTTTCAATTCTGGCTTTATTGCCATGTTAGAATCATTTTGTTTTGTTTTTCTCAAACAAATGTCTGTCTAATCTCCTTTGCAGGTTCGGCTAGCAGTGGCGGTGGTAGCTCAAGTTGCTGGTGGTAGTGCTGCTAGTGCTGACGTGGCATGTTCTGAGTGGCTGAGGTGGAGGTGGCTGGTAGCAAGTGGCAGTAGCTTAGGGTTTGGGCCAACTGGGTTGTTTGGATCTATTTAGATTTGGCCCAATTAGGTTTGGGGTGTAATGGGTCAAATTGGGCCCCAATTGTAATTTGGACTTTTGAAATTTTATTTGTGCTTGAATTTCTTGTAATTTGGACATTCAATTAAAACTTTTAATTTTAAATTTTATTTCAAAATAGATTTAAATTTAAAATAAATTTAAACTCCAAATAAGTTTAAATTTACAATAGATTTAAACTTATAATGACTTAAAATTTAAAATCTAAAATTAGGTTTAATTTTTTTATCCAAATGTTGGGTCCAGTCAAAATTGGGCTTCAACAGTTGCCCCTCTTTACTCGTTTTTGTGTAACTGGAATGGAGCAAAGACCAAAAGGAGACCCAATTTTGTCAGGTTCTCCTTTCTTTAGCGCTCTTTCTTCAACTGGCCCACCTTTCGCTTTATTGCATCTGCTTTTCTACATCTTCGGTATTGTGATTCCTTCTTACCCCAAGTCAATATCAAAAAGAGAAAATTTGCTACTGTAGCTTTATTTGATTCGCTTGCAATTTCAGTGGTTTGGTGTAATTGATTTGGTCTACTTCTCAGTATCTCATCAGGAAGATGACCGCATTAATTGTTTTGATCCACTTCCCTGTGTCTCATCAGAAAGATGAATTTGGTTCACTTCTCAGTATATCATTAGGAAGCTAACCATTTTACTGCTTCGACCTGCTTCACAGTATCTCATTAGGAAGCTGGGGTTCGAAGATTTGCTCATATTGAGCCTTGGGTTGGTATACTTCTCTGTATCTCATCAGGAAGATGACCGCCTCACATGTTTCAATCCGCTTCTTTGTATCTCATCAGGAAAATGAATTTGGTCCACTTCTCAGTATCTCATCAGGAAGCTAACCATTTTATTGCTTCGACCTACTTCTCAGTATCTCATCAGGAAGTTGGGGTTTGAAGATTTGCTCGCATTAAGCCTTGGGTTGGTATACTTCTCTGTATCTCATCAGGAAGATAACCGCCTCACTTGTTTCAATCCGCTTCTTTGTATCTTTTCAGGAAAACGAATTTGGTCCACTTCTCAGTATCTCATTAGGAAGCTAACCATTTTATTGCTTCAACCTGCTTCTCAGTATCTCATCAGGAAGCTGGAGTTCGAAGATTTGCTCACATTGAGCCTTGAGTTGGTATACTTCTCTGTATCTCATCATGAAGATGACCGCCTCACTTGTTTGAATCCGTTTCTCTTTATCTTATCAGGGAGACGAATTTGGTGCACTTCTCAGTATCTCATCAAGAAGCTAACCATTTTATTGCTTCGACTTGCTTCTCAGTATCTCATCAGGAAGCTGGGGTTCGAAGATTTGCTCGTATTGATCCTTGAGTTGGTATACTTCTCTATATCTCATCAGGAAGTTGACTGCCTCACTTGTTTCAATCCGCTTCTTTGTATCTTATCAGGAAGACGAATTTGGTCCACTTCTCAGTATCTTATCAGGAAGCTAACCATTTTATTGCTTAAACTTGCTTCTCAGTATCTCATCAAGAAGCTAGGGTTCGAAGATTTACTCGTATTGAGCCTTGAGTTGGTATACTTCTCTGTATCTCATCAAGAAGATAACAACATCACTATTTTGGGTAATCACAATCTACCCCATGATCGAAGTTTCCTTGATTCATCTCGCCATTTTGCGGGGATGTGACCTGTAAAGTATGCTTCTATGGACCTTTATGTAGGCCTAAATTAGAAAGTCATGATTGGAATGATTCAAATGCTCCTAACTACATGAATGTGCATGATGAATGTCAGATTCATTTATTATTATACAAATTTGTTTTTCTAATTAGTAGTCCTATTTCGTACCCCTGTAATTTTTGGAAATTCCAGAATGATGCTCATGGATCCTTGTATAATTTTTTAGTTCATTATCTATTATTTTAGATGCGAAATGCTCGAACAAAATTGTGAAGAAATAAAGTCGTAATTTATTGAAAATTCTATTCAATGGAGAGGATAAAAAAACAGTATTAATCGAAATTTGCTAAGTATACAACAAAGGACAATTAGCTGCCTCGGATATCGCAAAATGAGCTTTTTTGCGCCGACTTACTAAGAATCACTCTGAGTGTGGATGTGTGTCTAGAAGACCTGGAGTGCTTTGTTGGTGCTTTAAGTTATAATTTTACTTCATCTTGTTACTTCAATTCGTTCTTGGATTTGAGTCGCCCTTTACGAGTTTTCAACTCAAAATTTCTTTGGTTTAAGGATGCCCTTTACGGGTTTTCATCTTGAGCCCCCTTTTCTTTCATTGAGACACCCTTTTGTGGGTTTTCATCTCAATCCTTTTCTTAAGCGAAATATTTTTTCACCGAGTCTGAATTTAAGGAGTTGTGCATATCCTTGCCGTCCATTTCTGTTAGGATTAGGGCTCCTCCTAAAAAAACTTTCTTTACCACATAAGGTTCTTCCCAATTGGGCATCCATTTTCCTCTGAAGTCTTTATGTATAAAAAGTATCTTTTTCAAAACTAGATCTCCCTCATGAAATTCTCTTAGGCGAACCTTTTTATCGTAAGCTCTCATCATTCTTTTCTGGTACATCTTACCATGGCGGATAACTCTTAATCTCTTTTCCTCGATCAAATTCAACTTATCATATCGAGCCTAAACCCATTCTGCCTCTTCTAATTGGAGCTCAGTCAAGACTCGGAGAGAGGGTATTTCAACCTCAATAGGCAAGACTGCTTCCATACCATATGCCAATGAGAACTGTGTTGCCCAGTAGATGTTCTGACTGAAGTTCTATAGGCAAAGAGGGCGAATGGTAATTTTTTGTGCCAGTCCTTATAAGTCTCGGTAATTTTTGCAACGATCTTCTTGATGTTTTTATTAGCTGCCTCTACAGCTTCATTCATCTTTGGGCGATAAGGAGAGGAATTGTGATGCTTGATTTTCAATTGCTCGTAAACTTCTGTTATCGTGCTATTGTTCAAATTCAGGGCGTTGTCGGATATGATCTTCTCTGGCATCCCATATTGGCAGATGATCTCCTTTTTCAAGAACTTGCTAACCGCAGACTTAGTGACATTAGCTTAAAACACTACTTCTACCCACTTGGTAAAGAAGTTAATAACCACGAAGATAAATCTGTGACCATTGGAATCCTTTGGAGAAATTGGCTCAATAACATCCATGCCCCACATAGAAAACGGCTAAGGAAAAGTCATGACATGAAGGTGTGATTGAGTTACATGAATCTTGTCTCCATAAATTTGGCACTTACGGCATCTCTTGGCATAATTGATGCAGTCGCCTTCCATAGTAGACCAGTAATACCCAAATCCCATTATTTGCTTGGCCATTGTGAAACCATTAGCGTGTGTCCCACAAATGCCTTCATGAACTTCTTCTAAGATCTTCTTAGCTTCTACTGCGTCAACACATCTTAGTAACACTTGATCTATTCTCCTTTTGTACAAGATTTCCCCGTCTAGGACATATTCATTGGCAAGTCTTCTCAATGTCCTCTTTTCACTTTCTGAAGCTTGCTCGAGGTACTTGCGATCTCTTACAAACTAAAAGATATCTTGGTACCATGGGTGGTCATCCCTTTCTTCTTCTTCTTCTGCCTTGATATCGTAAAAATGAGCTGGAGCCTCATAGATGCTCATTTGAATGATCTTTACATCTTCTGGTCTATTTACTTTAATCATAAAGGCTAAAGTGGCAAGAGCATTAGCCATCTGGTTTTCTCCCCGTGGGAGATAATGAAAAGTGACATCATCAAACTCCTTAATTAACTCGAGAACTAATTTGCGGTAATCCACTAGCTTAGAATCTCTTGTTTCTCATTCTCCATTAAGTTGATAGATCACTAGCACGGAGTCTCCATAAATCTCCAAAACTTTTATTCCCCGTTCTATGGTTGCACGGATTCCCATGATGCATGCTTCGTATTCTGCCATGCTATTTGTGTAATCAAAATCGAGTTTGCTGGTGAAAGGGTAGTGATCCCCTTCTGGTGATAACAAGACTGCCCCGACTTCATTACCCGTGGCATTTGAAGCTCCATCAAAATTTAATCTCCAAGGATGTTCTACTGTGCTTACCTCTTCAGCAGTCGCAACATACATTAAATCCTCGTTCGGGAAATCGAAGTTTATCAGCTCATAATCCTCTAAAGCCTTGCTAGCTAGGAAGTCTGTTATCACACTCCCTTTTACTACCTTTTGATTGACATAGATTATGTCGAATTTCGAGAGAAAGATCTGCCTTCTAGCCAATCTCCCGTTTAATGCGGCCGACTCTATCATGTACTTCAGAGGATCTAATTTTGAAATTAACCAAGTGGTATGGTACAGCATGTATTGCCTTAATTTGTCAGTGGTCCAGACTAGAGCACAATATAATTTTTCAATTGGCGAGTATAGAGTCTCACAGTCAATGAATTTCTTGCTGAGATAATAAATCGTTTTTTCCTTCTTTCCGGATTCATTGTGTTGGCCTAGTACACATCCTATAGAATTTTCAAAGACTGCCAAGTACAAGATCAATGGTTTATTAGGAATTGGAGGTACCAAGATGGGAGCTTTGGATAAATAATCTTTGACCTTGTTAAAGGTTTCCTGACATTCATCATCCCACACACCTAGGTTGCGCTTTCTAAGCAAACAGAAGATAAGATCATATTTCTCAATCAACTGTGAATTGAAACGAGCAATGTAATTTAGTCTTCCTAGAAACCTTCGAACTTCTTTTTGTGTGTTGGGTGGTGGTAACTCTTGTCTGGCTTTAACACTATCCGGGTCGACTTTAATTCCTCTTTTGCTGACTACAAAGCCTAACAGCTTTCCTGACATAGCTCCGAAAGTGCATTTTGTTGGGTTTAGCTTTAATTGATACTTTCTTAGCCTTCTAAATAACTTTCTCAGGATTCTTACATGCTCTTCCTCCGTTTGGGATTTCACAATCATGTCGTCGACATAAACTTCAATCTCCTTATGCATCATGTCATGGAACAAGGTCACCATGGCCCTCTGATAAGTTGCCCCTGCATTTTTGAGTCCGAAGGGCATCACCTTATAGCAAAATGTTCCCTACAATGTGACAAACATGGTTTTGATCATATGCTCAAGGTCCATCCGTATCTGATTATACCCAGAGAAACCAATCATGAATGAGAACAGGGAATGACCTGCTGTGTTATCGACTAAAGTGTCGATGTAAGGCAATGGGAAGTTATCTTTTGGGCTAGCTTTATTTAAATCTCGATAGTCCACACACATGCACACATTTCCATCTTTTTTAGGAACTGGGACTATGTTAGTTACCCATTTTGAGTATTTGACTACTTGGAGAAACCTAGCGTCAAATTGCTTCTTGACCTCTTCTTTTATTTTTAATAATATATCTGGTCTCATCCTTCGGAGCTTTCACTGCACAGGCTTGCATTCTTCCTTTATAAGGAGTTTGTGTAGCACAATGTCAGTGTTCAAGCTAGGCATATCTTGGTATGACCAAGCGAAGATGTCTTGGAACTCCTGAAGCAACTCGATAAGATCCTTTCTAGTTCCTAAGGAAATTCCTATCCCAATTTTCACCTCTTTCTTTTCATCTTTGTTTCCTAGATTAATAACTTCCACTGGGTCCAAATGAGCCAGGATTTGCTTTTCTTCTTGCTCCATCATTCTTAACAGATCTGAAGGAAAATTACAATCTTGATCATCTTTGATATCCTGAAGCTCTTCTAAACACATATCTTGCTCGAAATAAGGCTTTAAGTTAGCATCAGGGTTGTTCATATTATTGATATTCGAAGATCTGTCAAGGGATGAAAATGAGGTCCAAAGAACAAAATAAATTTACGAAAGAATGATTATATGGTATGTGTATGAATATGTTTTGTCAAGTTGGTTAAGAATGTATGTATATAAAAATGATTAATCTTGTTTATTGATATGTACCAATGGTTTATTAGGTTGGATTAAGAATGAAAGAATAATTAGGAAGGAGAAAAATTGTCATAAGAGGGGAAATGCACTTTCATTCAAAATAATTGGATAATGATCATAGGCTCTTTTACAAAAAGATTCATATTGCTTTCGAGCATAAAGAAATAGGTGTCTCCGAGCATTACTCTGAAGAAATCTTAAAAATTACAGAGAGTTCTTCCGCAGTCCAATTATTTAGAGTGCTTTCAGGTGCACACGGACCAATTGTTGACAAATTCCCTTCCTTTCCTTCATCAGATATAGCATTGATGCCTAGATATTTCATAATGATCCCTCCAGTCTCGATTGTCACTTGCTCCTTTTCCGGCTCTGACTACCCTTCCTGAGACAAAAGTCTCATATATGTGCGGGAAGACCATGGGTTCCCACAAGATTTCTTTTTCGGACAATCTGGCCATTCTTCTTTCTTGCCTTCTTTCTAGCTCCTTTTTCTTTTGTTTTGCGTCCGACTTGTATCTCAGGCCATAATGATCCTGCTTCTCTATCAACATCGGCATGTTGACTTTTCCTTGGAGGTATTTTCCTAGTCCCTTCCTAGGTAAAGCCCCCTTTCCGACTGTTAACCGCAGGCCCATCCTGGTGATTGATGATATTGTAGGCACAGGTATCTTGCTCCCCTCTGAAATGAAGGTTGCATTGACGAAATCTAGTCAGCGGAAAGAACATTCCATAACCTCCTCGTCTATTCCAACGTAAGGTGAATCGCTCATTATGGAAGCGATTATTTCCTTCTCAGCATTGATCGTACTTAACTGTCTTTCATTTATTAACTTCACTTTTTGGTGCAAGAAGAAGGTACTGCTCCAGCTGAGTGAATTCATGGTCTTCCCAATAGACAGTTATAAGTGGGCCTGCTATCCATCACTAAAAAATTCACCTCATATGTATTTGGCCCAATTTGAAGAGGTATTTCGATTTTACCCATTACCTTTCTCTCAGTCCCATCAAATGCTCTCACTATGTTATTACACCCTTCCATGTGATAGCTATCAATTGGCAATCTTTACAGTGTAGCTAACGGTAGCACATTCAAGGCTAAGCCGTTGTCTATGAGTACTCCAGGTAGCGTATATCCCTTACAACGGGTAGTAATATGTAAGGCTTTGGTAGAAACTATTCCTATCATCGGAATTTCATCATCGCTAGAGAAAATAAAATTATCGGCACTCACGTTGTTGACCAATCGATCCAACTTATTGACAGAGATGTCATTTGCTACCTATGTTTCGTTCAACACCTTCATTAACGCACTTCGATGGGCTTCCGAGCTTAAGAGCAAGGACAAGATTGATATCTGAGTAGGTTGTTTGTGTAATTGTTCTACTACACTATATTCGTTATGCCTTAAAAACTTCAAAAACTCTTTCGCCTCTTTCTCAGATACAGGCTCGTTCGTGGGTATTTTGGGTTTGCTAATCATTTCTCCTTCTGACTCACACATTATTGCCTTCCCTTTGTTGATATCGTTCTCCTTGTTTACTGGGTCATAATTCTTGCCACTACGGGTATCAAGATTTACATCTTTCCCGGGTTCCCCCTCCCTTGGTATGGTTACGTTACAATTGTAATTCCATGAGACTTTCTTACTATCCTTGTGAGGGAACGTTGCTAGCTTCTGTATGATGATGCAGAGGATTGTTTGCTTAATTTCCGTACTATTTGCTGGTTTAGAAATAATCACCTTTGGGCGATTAATCCCATAAGCCTTAGCTGCTCTATCCTCGGAGGCGCATACATCCTTAACCTCCTCTCCTTCTTTGAAAAATTCTAGTTCTCAGTTGTCCATCAACGTCTGCACAATAGCTTTAAACTCAACGCAGTCTTGAATTTCATGCCCCTCAACGACGTGAAACTCGTAATGGTTGTTAGTCCCTGCTATTGCACTCTCCTTATCCTCTACGATTATCCCCTCTTTGACCAATTGTCGCCACACCAATCGGAGTGGAGACCTAACTTCTTCAACATTTCTTTTAGTTTTTCGGTCTCTTCCTTCCAACAAGGCATTCACTCCTTGCTTTGGGTGATTGAGCAAAGGATTCCCAGCTATATTGGGCTTTGTCGGCTCTTTCAATCTTACAATTTCATGCTAGATGAGTCCCTCGACTCGTCTTTTGAAAGCGAGGCAATTTTCAATCGAATGGCCTTCTGCCCCTGCATGGTATTCACAGTGAGCGCTCGCATCGTATCAGGCTGGGAATGGAGGTTTACATGGCTTTACGCGCTGTGGAGCTACTTCATGCGCGTCATACAGTATTTTGTAAAGCTCTCCGTATGATATCGAAAGGGGAGTATATTGAATTCTTCCTTTATTTAGACTTATGTTTGGTTCTTGCCTTAGGGCATTTTGGTAATTGCTTGTCAGGGCTTTGGACTGTCCTGTCACGAATGGTTTAGCGTAACTTGGCCTGTACATACTTGTATTATTAACTTCATTATCCTTCCTTCTGGGGGCAGGCCTCTTCGTGTTTTCTTCGACCTCAATCTTGCTAGTTTTGATTACGTTTTCGATCATCTCCCCCGATATGACCATATCAGAAAAACTCTTAGTGGCGTTTTTCTAACAGATGATTGAGGTAAGATGCCTTAAAGGTGTCAACAAACAGCATCGTTGTTTCCTTTTCTGTTAGTGGTGGCTGTACCTGAGTTGTCACATCTCACCACCTCTACGCATATTACCTAAAACTCTCATTTGATTTCTTCTCCATATTTTGTAATGTAAGCCGATCAGGAGCTATTTCTGTCACATGACTGTATTATTTTAAGAAAGCCTGTGCTAGATCTCTCCATGAATGAATTTTTGCTCGGCTCAATTGATTATACCATCTAACTGTCAATCCGGCCAGGCTGCCTTGAAAGCAATGAATCAACAATTGGTCATAATGAACGTGCCCTGCCATCTTCATACAAAACATGGTAAGGTGGGCTTCAAGGCAGTTCGTCCCGTTATCCTTCTCAAATTCTGGAACCTTGAATTTAGGAGGGAGAACCAGATCCGGAACCAGACTTAATTCTTTGGCATCTACCTCATAAGAATTTTCAATTCCTTGCATCGCATCAATCTTCTCCTCTAGCCGCTTGTATTTTTCTTCCATCTGTTGGGGAAGATCTACCTTTATCATTTCATCAAAATTCGGGATGCCTAAGTTTGCCACGTTATCTTCAGGGTTTGACCCTGACCCTATTGGTAGTTAATTGGTTTGGAAGTGCCAGTGGCATGCTGAATTCTTATAGTGACGGTTGCTTCGCGAGTTTGTGCCTCATGTGGGGCTTGGTTAGAAAGGGCGTGAAGCCTGGAGGATGAATAGGATCCTCATCTTCTTCAGTTGGGTTCATTGCAGGGTCTTTTCCTTTATCAACCCCAATTTGCCTTATTTGAGCCAATTCATCCATCAAATTCTTTTGTACTTCCATAAACTGATTTTTCATCTCTCTGTATATCATTGTCATTTACTCCTGCATTTGATCCTGTATCTCCTTTTGAATTTGCTCTAGTCTTTGTTCCATAGTTTTGGTTTTCTTACGGGTGTTATAATGATGTAGATTTTCAATGATTACTGATATAACTGATAAAGTTTTAATTAGTTAGAAATATTAACTAAAAAATATATGAAAATGCAATGCGGATGAATGCATGAATGCAAAAGAAATGTACTGACTTATAATTCAATTTTCATTTAGAAAACTTCACTAGATAACAAGTTTCTTTACATAAAGCAAATTACATAAACGGTTTTGCCTTAATGCTCAAAGCTTTGACTTTCTTAAGAAGTCCTGCTAGCTTTTGACCTCGTTCTGTCTTTGTCTCATGTTGTATGCTTAACTCTTCTGCTTCAACTACTAGTGTTTGCACGTGATCGGCTACTTTGCGTATTCGATTTAAAGCCTCACCCATAACATAATCCCTGTCTCTGACTTGCTTCTGAGTTTTTTGAAGACGCCAGTCATTTGTTTCCAATATCCTCTCCAAAATTTCGGTTCGTATTTCACCATTCTGCAAAGAGGCTTCTAATTCTTCCACCCTCTTATTCAGTCTCTCGATCTCAACTCGGCTTGCCTTCAACTCTATCACTGAATTTTGGCTACGATGCCTATACAAGGATTCCTACAATTCTCGTATTCGGGCCTTTAATTCGATCACCTCAGCTTGACTTTCCAAAAGGCTACTCTTCATGGCATTCTCCTGAACCTGGGCATCTTGAAACTTGTTTATCCATTGACTCATTCTATTTTTCTCTTCGCGGATTTCCCATTGCCATTGTTCTAATGTCTTACCTAAACTGACAGTCCTCATTAACAAGCAAAGCTTTTTATAGTCTTTCTTTAGGCTATCGAGATCTTCTTCAGCCTTATTTTTCCCTTTTCTTAATTTCTCCGCTTCTAGCTTCTGAACATCAATGTATATCCTAAAAGCACCTTCTCTTCTTCCAGTTTTTCTATCATTTTTTCCATCTCAGTGTTCTTTCTCTTGAAATCTTGTTTAATTATTTCTAGTTCAGTCGGGACAACCTCTAAGTGTTCTTCAATTGGGCGAACAATCTTTGGGTTTGGCATAGGAATGTTGTCGTTGATCCTTCTATTTCTCCACCAATCATATTCTACAGTTTTCATGGGATTAACGTCGAATACTTTCATTCTTCGAACATGGTTCCAAGCATTCGAGATTTCTCGAATTCGTTTCTTGTTATTTTCTCCTCTGTATGTGAATTCACACTGAGCTAACCCTTGAGTTGCTGGTATGAACTGTCTCAATCTGTAGTGTCTTGAAACCAATAATGGTGCGTATTCTGCTGCTCCCCATATCTCAACCAATGGGACCCAGTCGAAGTCTCCGCATCGATACAATATTTCATCAGGAACAAACCATGGTGCTCGCCACTCTATTTCTTCGTCTTTGAGGCTTTGAAGTATTGCCATCCATTTTTCTTTTGAGAAATTTTCTTGTCTTTGTGTGGCTAAAACATCTCTCAAAGGAGAGTAATCTTTAGACAAGTACTGATAGGAGACTTTTTTTGTTTTCCAAAAGTGACTATGGAACCATACCATCAACAACGGTGCGCAGCAAATAAATCGACTTTCTCCCTCCTTTCTGCACGCATTTAAGGATCTAAAAGCTTCAGCCAATATTACCAGGACGGGTGTAACTCTTTTACTCAATCGGTCAAACAAGTCTGTCAATGCATATTCTATATGTCACAAACCTTAGGAAAAATGACTAACCCGTAGATACTTAGTGCTAGGATGTCAATCTTTTTCCTTGCATCTGGATTAGCCAGTATCAAATCTCATAAACTCTTACACGTGATGCATTTGTTGTCACCTTTGACCTTAACCCGAGCTGCAACTCATTACTCGCTCATTCCAGTGATGTTTATTAACCTTTTAATAAAAATCGAGACAGTTGGAGCTCTAGAATAGACTCTATCTACCGAGATTTTCGGACAAAAGAGTAGAGTGGTGTATTCTTCGATCATCGGTGTTATGTCCACATTCCCGAAAGTGAAGCAACTATAGGTTGGGTTTTAATACTGCGTTAAGGCTCGAAAGAGGAACTTATTCACCTTAACCTCGAACAAGTATGGCAAATCTCCGTACTCTTGGTAAAAGGTCTGCTTCATGTCATCACCCCAACTGTCCCTTATCTCTTTTAACTCTTGCACACTATTTTGAGCCGTACTGATCCTGGTATAATCCCAAAGGTTAGACTCATATCCTTCTACTAAGTTATCCCCTTTTTGGCGTTGAGTCTCCTCTGACCACATACGCACAACCATATTATCTTCCACCTTATCAAGGTACTTGTTTTCCATGATCGATTCTCATATCGGTAATTGAACTTTTGAATCTATACCCTTCTTTTTTATGATGATGAAATGCAATGCAGAAGAGACAAAATAGAACAAGTTAGCAAAACACATCAATATCAATATACAAGTATAGAGCAAAGAACCTAAGAGTTTATCTCGAATAATTGCTAAAAGGCTCGGAATAACTCTTTCTAAGGTAATTACTTACGGTTCACTATATGTGGTTTTAGGCTTTAGAGTGAAGGGTACCAAAACTAGCAGATTCCTCAATTCTCACCCATTACAGGCTCATACGGATGAGTTCAGTTTAGGGGGACACATTTCCCACATGTTTGCACGGAAGTGAAAACTTCACGAAAACATGGGTACGGATGTAATCCCGAAAGTGATTCACTATCCTGCACGGTGGTGAAGACCTCACGAAGGAGTAGTTTCTCACTTCCACTTAAAGGGTGTAGCATCATATACAGATGAATGCAAATCTATACTAGTAGTATCAATATAGCATCACACAAAATGTTTAAGGATCGTATATTTAAACAAAATCGAGTTCTTGAAAACTTTAGCAAAAAGGACCTGAAAATAATCAATTTTGGCTTGACTCTCGTTTATTTTAAAATTAAGGTCCCTAGTGGAGTCGCCAAGCTGTCGAAACATTTATTTTTCGGGAAAAAATAAACAAGTCTCGAACAATATTTAAAAATATAAAAAATCGAAGAAAATGGGAGTCGCCACCAATCTTTTATTTGGTGTGATTGGATCACCACAAAACGTTTAAAATTCGTTTTGAAAATATTTTGGTCTTTCAAAATCTAGAAAATAGGTTAGGTAGTCGATTACGCATGAGGAAGGATTAGCACCCTCAACGCCCAAAATTGGTACCACATTGATTATTTTCGGGTCTTGTTTGTAAAATTTTGAAAACTCGAATAAAGTTTTAAAATACAATCCTTAAATGCATAAGTTATGTTTAAAAAAGAAATCGATTTTTGGTTTAGAAGTCTCGCAATTTCGAGGTGATCGAGAAAGAAAGTCACGTCTAGTGAGTTAGGACATAACATTTCGAGATTTAGAAATAATGAGCTTTCCTTTGTTGTAAACTTTTAAACCTCGAAAAAGGATATTTGATTATCTTGATTTGAAGAAAAGTCGCATCTAGTGAGTTAAGGCACAAATTTTCAGAACCACAGATAAAGAAAAATTGTCTCGATTTAAGGGTATTCAATTATTCCGATTTGAAGAAAAATCGCGCCTAGTAAGTTAAGGAACAAATTTTCAAAACTCGAAATAAAGGAATATTGCCTCGATTTTAAAGGTGTTATGAAAATAATTTTGAAAACAGATGTGAATTAAACATAGATGAATGATTAATAACGAAAATTAAATAACACGAATAGAAAAGAGTTAAGCATATAATTATATATATAAAAATCAGAAAAGTAAAAGAATACGAAATACGGAAGAATAATAATTAAAAATTAAATATAAATATTAAAGAGAAAGAAAAGCAAAACAAACGGAGTCAAAAATGTGATTTTGGATGCCCGGGGGTAAATAGTAATTTTAAACACTTCGGGGTCAAATGGTAATTTTTGGACACTTGGGGGCAAAATGGTAATTTTGGAAAAGTTTAGGATTAAACTAGAATTTTTGGACATTCGAGGGTAAAATGGTAATTTAGATAAAGTTTGAGGTTAAAAATGGAATTTTTTGACATTCGAGGGTAAAATCGTAATTTTGAAAAAGTTCGAGGTTAAAATGGAATTTTTAGAAGTTTGGGGGTAAAATGGTAATTTTGAAAAATGTCAGGGTTAAAAATGGAATTTTTGGAGATTTAAGGGTAAAATGATAATTTTGGAAAAGTTCGGGGTTAAAAATGGAATTTTTAAAAGTTCGAGGGTAAAATGGTAATTTTGGAAAAGTTTAGGGTTAAAAAGGGAATTTTTGGAAAGTTTAGGGTTTAAAATGTAATTTTTGGAAGTTCAAGGCAGAAATATAATTTTTGTGAAGTTCGAGAGTCAAAATGTAATTTTTTGAAAACTTCAGGGGCTAAAATATGATTTATAGACAGTTCAGGGATCTCCCGGGCAATAAGACCAAAAAAGGGTGACACATGGCAGCTTTTCAGGCATTCAAGAGTCAAAGGACTACTTTGAAAATGATTTATAATTTTTGGGCCAATTTTAAAATAAAATAAAACATGATTTTGGGATGAAATTAAAACAAATTAAAAATAAAAGGAACTATTTGCATAAATAAACCAAAATCAAGACACGTGGCAGCCTCTCAAGCCTCCAGAAAGTAGAAGGATCAAATTGAAAATGAATGAAATTATTGGGCAAATTTACGAATAATTAAAAATATAAAAAGGACCCGATTGAAAATTTAAAAAAAGCAAAAAAGATCAATTGCATAAATATATCTTTTATCGAAAACACGCTGATACTAGGGGCAGTTCGGGCCGGGTCGGGTCAGACGGGTCCTGGATCATAGCCTGAAACGACGTCGTTTTGGTGCTTAAAGGCCTAAACCAAAACGACGTCGTTTTGGTCTTCTGTATATACATTTCAGAACCCGTTTTTTTTTTCATTTTTCTTTCTCCCTTCTCAAAAAAAAAAATTCAGACTCTCTCTTTTCCTCTCTTTGAGCCCTCCCATGATCGGCCAACCCTAGCCCACATCCAGCCGTCGCTCCGTCGTCGATCCATCACAGTCCGTCGTCTCCGATGCCGTCCGACCACCGTCCGAAGCATTCGAAGGTAAAACTCTTCATTTTTTCTATTTTTTTATAAAACATCTTAAATCGGGTTTAAAACCCCGAACCCAACTGAAATACAACAAAAAATTCGCCCTTTTTCTTTTTAAAAAGATTTAAAATCACTTTCTCTTTTCCCGATCTTGATCTTCATATAAAACTCTTCAAAACTTAGATCCGTTTATCCTTTTATTTATTTCAAAATATATTGCACTTTTAAAACGCCCTTTATTTTGTTGTTGATTCCTTTTAGATCTGATTTCATTTTGTTTTTTGGTTTCGTAGTTTCGTGTTTTAGGCTTTTTAATCCTTTTCTGTGTTTTTTTTTTTTTGCAAATCTATGTATGACAGGGCACGGGCCACGTTCGGAGGTGACTTCAACATGACTCTGGTGACGATGGAATGCAAAGGGGGTTGTAACCTTCTGACTTCTCATTTTCTTTTTTATTTTTATTAATATCATTATCATCATCATCATCATCATCATCGTCATCATTATTATTATTATTATTATTATTATTATTATTATTATTATTATTCATTCAATGCATTTTGAAATAACCGAAGATAATAAAGAATGGTAACAGTCTAGTATTAAACGCGTGTTAATGTATATTATAAATATGAAACATTTAAAAACTTAGTTATAAATGATAATAAATGTGTATTGGGATTACCTGAATGACTTAATGCCTGGGACTTTGAATCTGTTTCTGTTGCTTTGTGAATCTGTTTTCAAATGCACTCTATATTGCCTTCGAATGCTCAAAAGTCAGCTTCTTTGTGTACTGCTTTTTTCTAGTGAACTCGTAACCCTTACAAATTGCTTTCAATTCTGACTTTATAGCCATGTTACAATCATTTTGTTTTGTTTTTCTCAAATAAATGCTTGTCTAATCTCCTTTGCAGGTTCGGCTAACAGTGGCAGTGACAGCTCAAGTTGCTGGTGGTAGTGCTGCTAGTGCTGACGTGGCATGTTCTGAGTGACTGAGGTGGAAGTGGCTGGTAGCAAGTGGTAGCAGCTTAGGGTTTGGGCTAATTGGGTTGTTTGGATCTATTTAGATTTGGCCCAATTAGGTTTGAGGTGTAATGGATAAAATTGGGCCCCAATTGTAATTTGGACTTTTGACATTTTATTTGAGCTTGAATTTATTGTAATTTGGACATTCAATTAAACCTTTTAGTTTTAAATTTTATTTCAAAATAGATTTAAATTTAAAATAAATTTAAACTTTAAATAAGCTTAAATTTACAATAGATTTAAACTTATAATGACTTAAAATTTAAAATCTAAAATTGAGTTTAATTTTTTTATCCAAATGTTGGGTCCGGTCAAAATTGGGCTTCAACAAAAAATATTTTACATTGGCACAACGGGATTCAAACACAAGATCTAAAAGTAAGCTAAAGTTTTACTACTAAACCAATAAGATCATCTTTATTAGCAACCCAACGAAAATAAAAGATAAGCTTAAAGACTCAGGCCTATAGAATACCAAAATTAATAGGAAGAAATCAAAACAAAAGAATTGAACTTAAGACTCCAAAGAAAACATTTAAGACCTTTAACCACCAAACCAAATCAAATTATTTAACACACTTTAACAATCCAAACTTAAGAAAATTGGGGCGTTACAAGAACTCCTTAAAAAATGACTTAACAAAAACTGAATTTTTTAAGTATTATTTTATCTCTAATTAATTAAATCAATGAGTTAAATAATAAAGATAAGAGTTTAATCTTTATGTATCAGCTGAAACGAAGTGGTTAGATTCCACAAAAACTCTCTTTTACTTGATTGGATAGCACAATAAAAGAAGGTCACCTCCAAGCCATTCAACACAACATACAATAGTTCAAGAAGTCTAGAAATTCTCTGAAGAACTCTAGAAAAATCGAAGAACTTGAAGAAATTCTGATGAACACCATACCCTTTTATAGAAAAGTAGCCTTCTAATATGATTCAAATGAGGAGAGGAAGCCAAAGCCACTTCTAAAGAAAGTCGCCATTCAATTTGATACAATTGAAGAAAGGAGGTTCAAACCCGTTCCAAAAGCAAGTCAACACGACACTTGAACTTTAAGCAAACTACATCCATTCAAAATCAAGTCTAGACGATACTTGGATCATCTAGAGAATGTAACTTCTTTTCAAAGTGAAAAATACAATTTGACTTTAAATTTTCAAGTCAATTCATGACTTGAAATTTTTGTGTACAAATTTCTATTACACCTGGTGGGACAATCTCTACTTTTCACTTGTTCTCTTGAGAAGTCAAAGTTCAAAATTATAATGAACTTCAAAAATATCATCATTAGAAAACCAATTAGCAAGCTCGTTCAACCTAATCCTGCAACCTATTCAACTTCATTGCCATGCACCAATGTCTCTACCCATTCCCATGACACTAAGCAGAAGACAAAAGCTTTTTTAGAGTTATTCAATTAGACTTCTTTATGCTCAATGACAATCCACTTTATGATATTTATTCACCAACTCATAACTTATAAGAAGTTTATTTTGATGGATCAGCTCTAGCTTGCTAATTATCATTCAAAGAGAAAGACAATCAACTCCATTCCAACATCTCCCCCCATATCCGAATCCAAATTGTCTTCACATCTAATGCATTTGGATCCATTGACCCAGCAATAAGGAGAAGGATTAAAGCAATTTTAAGATTAGCATTGTGTGATGAAGGGAAAAGGACATATGATTGCATTGCCTTACAATAAAGCTGAGATTTACACATAGTAAATTTTTTTTTTTTTGAATATACTGGTGTGATTACATGGTAGTATTTGTTCATATTTTCTTCACCATTTGACAACGCATACACACTTTGCACACACAGATGATCAAACCGGGGACCCCTTAAATGAACAATATCCACTTTTCCACTGGAGTCACTTATTGAAACTCATACATTCAAAGTAGTATTCATAATATTATTTTGAGAATATGTTAATTTTTATAAATTATGTAACTAATGCAATCTACCTTGAATTTAATAAAAATAATATTTTTATTTTATTCACTAATAGAAAATAAAAATATTCTACCAATAAATCTAGAGCGAAGATTATATGTTTTTAAGATATAATAAAATGATAATACAAAATAATTATTCTACTAACAAATGTTTAATGAAATGGCAAAATACTGTGTACTTAAAAAAAATTATTTGAATCGGGACACATTCTTAAAAAAAAAAATCATAAATCTTAAACCTAAATCATAAAATAGATATAAAAAAACACCAAAAAAATAATCATCCTTACAATAATAAATTAACGCAAAAATATTATTTTTAAACAGTATAACAACCGTCTGCCAGTTTGCAATAAATTAACGAAATAATTGAATGGAAAGTCTCTATCAGCCCATTTCATTATTTCTTATATATATTTTTATATAAGCATTTAAAAACAAGACAATCAAGAAGAAGAATCAGTAAGAGCCAAAGTGATAGAATATTTGAAGTCACCGATTGGATATTTAACAAGAAACTGTGCTTGCCTTTCTTGACTATTACAAATTCAATGCAAACTAATACTTATAGCCTATTAAAAATTGAATTAAAAATTATGTTCTAAAGCTTAAGCTTCAATCTATAAATACCATCTTAATTACACATTTTATCCCACACCTCAAAACACTGATTCAATCATCCAGCTTTGTTTCTCTTCCTTTTAATTTAGAAGCGAGACCTATAGTAGTCTTAGAATCATGGGTGTTGTGAGTTATGACTTTGAGGTAACCTCCCCAATCGCTCCAGCCAGGCTTTTCAAGGCCTTTACTATTGAAGCCGCCAAAGTGTGGCCCACGGCTGCCCCTCATGCAGTCAAGAGTGTTGAGCTCGAAGGTGATGCTAGTCCTGGAAGTATTGCAAAGATCAGCTTTGTTGAAGGTTAGTTCTTTTAACTTTCACTTTCTTTAATCTTTTTGAATGTGTTCAACGGGGTATATTGAATAACAAGTATCTTTTTGCTTAGGCCTTCCATACCAATATATGAAGCACCAGATTGGAGGACATGATGAAAACAATTTTTCATACAGTTACAGTTTAATTGAAGGTGGGCCTCTAGGGGACAAGCTTGAGAAAATCAGCTATGAGAACCAGTTTGTGGCAACTCCAGAGGGAGGGAGCATTTGCAAGAGCTCAATGAAATATTACACCATTGGCGACAATGTAATCACCGAAGATGAAATCAAGGCTCTCATTAAAGGGAGTGAGGTAGTTTACAAGGCCATTGAAGCTTATCTTTTGGCTAACCCCGAGGCCTGCAACTAAAGATATGGAAGCTTCCTTTGAATTCTCATGCTTGCTTTTAAAGGGTGGTGTGATTATAATGGTGTGGTTTTGATATTTTCCTTTCGTCTTGAACTCTAAACTGTCTTTGGATTATTCCAATAAAAGTGATGGTGATGAGACTTTGGTCATCTTAATTCATTTTTAATATAGAGTTTGAGTTGAAGCATCTTTGGCATATATAATGAAATAAAATAAGCATATAAACTTGGTTTTAAATGGTATATATTTTGCGCAAGGATTTTTCATATATTGTTTGAGTTAAACAAGGAGTAATGAACTCCAAATCTCTAATATTTCCAAGACATGAAGCTAAAGTAAAATAGACTAAAATTTCCACCTAATAATAGGGTATGGGCAACAAGACCAAGTCCACAACTGTCTGTTTATGTTATGTTATATGCGAGTATGATTGAGATTTCCAAACAGAAATATGCATATAAATCAAAATAGCATATTGTTCATGTCACTCACTACCTTTTTAAAGTCAAAGGTTGAGAAACTTTAATGAACATATAGGATACGGTGAAACTGGAAACACATTTTTGTTGCTGTTGAACTCCAGACCTCGAACTAGCAATGACTACCACGCAATCGATGATTGACCTCATCTCCACCCAAGACTCGTTCATCATTACAACCTTTCACCCTTTTCCAACCATCCAAATTAAACACCAATAAGATCAAGTCAACTCCAACTTGTCATTCATCGTTGATATGAATAATCACTAGATCAATTCATGTGCAATTAATCACGATGTCATTCCATTATAGTATCGTGACTGAACTCTCTCTAATAACATACCATTACGATCCAACTTGTCGTTTATCGTTTATACGAATTATCACTAGATCAATCCACGTGCAATTATCAACATCGATCTGAACCAACCAGCTTTCCCTAAAATCTTAACAAATTTATCTTTCCATGTATTGGCCATTCAACCAGAAAATAGAAAATTTATTAATTACCATGAGCGTTTCGACGAGTTAATGTTATTGTCACATCTCAAAAATCGTATTAGTAGAATAGGATTAATAAATCAAATATCCAATCCAGATACAGGAGTTAGGCTAGAAATGATTAATATAATTAATTAAAATATTATAAAAATAATCGGGTTTAAAAATTTAGGTTGACGAATTAAATTTTAGTGTTTGATTATTAATTATTTTAAAACGAATTTTTAAAAAGAAATCGGATTCGAAAAAATTTAAAAAAAAATAGGGTGAATTTAGTAAAAATAAGGAGTGATTTGAAAATGGGTGAAAATTGAAAGTTTTTCCAAAGCAAATTTCCCTAAATTTTAAAATTCGTTTTCCTCCCCTTGCCTATTTAAACAACAAAGGTCTCTTCCTTCTTTTTCATCTTTCATTCAAAAATTTTCCCAAAAACAAATTAGAACTTTTTCTCTCAAATTAACCAAACAAATCTGATTTTCGTGTTTCCAAACACCAAAATTCCTTTCAATTTTAAAGAAAATCCTTGTGTTCATCATCAATTTCTTCATTCCCCTTCACACATTTTTCATCAAATTAGAGAATAAATTCATCATTTGTCTTCAATTGTGGTAATACTCTTATTCCAAATGATAAATTTAAGCTTGTTGTTTTTACATTTCAAAATTTAATCAACTATGTTGAGAATTACATAGATCTAAAGTTTTGAACTGAAATTTAGCTCAAAACTGATGAAATCTGAAATTCTATGTTAAATCACAGATTTAATCAACTTATTTTGAACTAAATAGAAGGTTGGTAAACTCAATTTAATAAAACGTTAAAGGATTTTTAAGAATTGAGAGTTTTTCCTCGTTTAATGTTCATGCATGATGAATTTTTCGAAAAAGTTAGATACGAGAAATTAGATGGAATTGAAGATTTAGATCTACTCTAATATGATAACTTAGATGTTTAGAAACATGTTTACGAATTAGAAACAAGAAGTGAGTGATAAAATCAAAGATTTCGGTAAAATTAGCTAGATTTTTTTTAAGAAAGAAGATGATAGATATGTGTTTAAGGTTGTAAATGATGTGTGTATATTGTGTTTAATATGTATGCAAAGTGTTGGATCCATTAGGAGCTTCTACGAGCAAACTGAAGGGCAAGGAAAAGCTTGGTTGAGTTTTCAATAATCGAGCGAAAACGAATTGATGAGTGGACTGGAATTGCTTCTTCTAAACACAATTCAATGTGTTAAATGGGAACTTTGGTTATTCTAATCACCTATCTTAAGTTCTAAGTGTAAATGTTCTTATTTTAATTTATGTTGTTTTGTAAATAATGTATGCATAAAGTGATATGTGATATATGATGATATATGACAGCAAATGGTATGTGTTTATGACAGAATTTTATATGTGGTATGTTGGTTTTATGCACACTTATGTGATCTATATAGTGAATGTGGCTCTTTGAGCATTGTGTTAGCACTTGTACGTGCATTAAAGTAATTGTGATAGTAATGTGCATATGTGATTTTGACAAGTGATAGTGTGCATATCTGTAAAAAGTTACGTCACATCAAGATAGATTGTTACAAACTGTGAAATAAAAAGACTGTTGAGAGCAACGAGAAAAATTTAGCTAGTGCTTATTTGGCTAATGAAAAGGGTAATGATTTTTTTTTGGTGTCAATAAGTGAAAGCTTCGAGCTTACGTCCAAGAGGATCTTGGTTTTGAGGTGTTGTTTCCACATATGTCCCAATTGGATTGGTTCTCTACATATAGTTCAATTGAAGATGGAGTTGTGCGCATGGATAATGGTTTACCCAGTAAGGTAACCAATATTGGCACTGTTCAGATCAGGATGCACGACATATGATGGATTAAAGCAATTTTAAGAATAGCACTGTGTGATGGAAGGGAAAAGGACATATGATGGCATGGCCTTACAGTAAAGCTCAGATTTACACACAGCAAAGTTAAAATTGAAGATCTTGTCAAAACATGTTGAAACTCATTCATTTATTCATAATATTATTTTGAGAATATGCAACTTTTTAAAAATTATGAAAGTAATGCAATCTACCTTGAATTTAATAAAAATAATATTTTTATTTTATTCACTAACAAAAAATAAAAATATTCTACAAATAAGTCTAGAGCAGTGATGATATGTTTTTTAAGATATAATAAAATAATAATAAAAAATAATTATTCTATTAACAAGTGTTTAATGTAGTGATAAAATATATTGTATTCTCCCAAAAAAATATGATATTACAAAAACAACCATAAATCTCAATCCTAAATCATAAAATAGATATAAAAAACACAAAAAATTAAAAATAATAAGTATCCTCACAATAATAAATTTAATTGCAGATCAGTCGGTTAAACTCTGTTTATTTTAAAAATCAAGTCTACATATTCTTGATCCGCTTCCTAATAAACTGTTGGGTGTTCTTCAGCATGACCTAACTTATGTAATTGGTTGATGTTTTGATTTGATTTAATTGTATATTTTTTTCTTAAAAAATAATAATAATCATCCTTACAATAATAAATTAACGCAAAATTATTATTTTAAAACAGTATAACAACCGTCTGCCAGTTTGCAATAAATTAACGAAATAATTGAATGGAAAGTCTCTATCAGCCCATTTCATTATTTCCTATATATATTTTTATATAAGCATTTAAAAACAAGACAATCAAGAAGAAGAATCAGTAAGAGCCAAAGTGATAGAATATTTGAAGTCACCGATTGGATATTTAACAAGAAACTGTGCTTGCCTTTCTTGACTATTACAAATTCAATGCAAACTAATACTTATAGCCTATTAAAAATTGAATTAAAAATTATGTTCTAAAGCTTAAGCTTCAATCTATAAATACCATCTTAATTACACATTTTATCCCACACCTCAAAACACTGATTCAATCATCCAGCTTTGTTTCTCTTCCTTTTAATTTAGAAGCGAGACCTATAGTAGTCTTAGAATCATGGGTGTTGTGAGTTATGACTTTGAGGTAACCTCCCCAATCGCTCCAGCCAGGCTTTTCAAGGCCTTTACTATTGAAGCCGCCAAAGTGTGGCCCACGGCTGCCCCTCATGCCTTCTAAAAAGAATAATTAGATTCATCTAACAAAATGGGACGAGACATAGACGACCATTCCAGCTTTGAAAATTATTAAACGAGGAATCATCACTAGCGATGTTAAAGTCGGTGGCTCCGATAAGAACTTTTCGAACCTGCAATTGATAATTGCAAAGTAAACAACTAGTAATAACCAAAGTGCTAGCTACAGTGGCCACTAAAGGTTAGGAGTGAGCATTATCGAATCGAATGAAAAATTTTCGAGTTACTCGAGTTTTTGAATCTTATTTCATCATCCTAACTCGATTTGAAATTTTTACGAATCGAGTCGAGTGAGATAGAATTCGAATCGAATTGAATCGAATATATTTGTTCGAGTTTAATTAAAAAAATTAATTTGGTGTTGTTTAATTTTATGTAATTTTTTAAAAATATATTTTTATTTAAAGTTTTTAAATATGACTATACAACGAAAAATTGAAATAAATAAGTGAAAAAAATATAAATAAACAATGACAACACAACAAGATTATAATAAAAAAAATAAGCAAAAGTTCAAGTAAATAACATAAGTCAAAGTAACAACAATAACACAACAAGATTATCAAAAAAACATGAGCAAAAGTTCAAAATAGAGTAGAAACCTACACGGCAACACCATTCCAAACATCAAAAAAAAAAAAAAAAACAACACAACAAAAACGAACAGTAATAACACAAAATCATTATAGAATAACTTAAGCTTCTTCTTTTGAGGGTTTTAATTTAGGGTTTCTTTTTAAGAAGAAAAAATAGATTTTGAGTTTACAAAGTTAATATCTTCAATTTCTTTTCCAAATAAAATTAAATAAGTGCACCTAACCATAATAATAATAAACAAAAAAGAACAATAAATTTAAACACGAAAAGGAGTTGTTTATGAGTGTTATTTAGAAATAAAATTATATTTGGGTTTAAAATATTTGGGTTTAGTTTACGAGTGTTTTTTAATAATGAAATTATATTTGGGTTTAAAAATATTTGGGTTTAGTTTGCCGATGGGTTTTAAATATTAGGGGGGAAAATTGGGTAAGATAAATGGTTTGGGTTTTGGGAGAAAATGGGTATAGTAAATTGGGCCTGGATATTGGGTTTGCTTAATATAAATTTAAAATTAAAAATAATATAATTTTATTCGGTTTATTTGAATTATTCGAATAATTCAAATTCGAAAATTAAACTCGATTTGAACCCGAAATTCGAAAAAAAAAATTCAACTCGATTCGTTTAACTCGAATAACTTGATTCGAATAATTCGAAATTCGAAAAAATTTTCGAATTTTCGATTCGAATCGAGTTTTGCTCACCCCTACTAAAGGTGACACTGTGACACAACAACTAAAATAAGAGCACAACAAGTTATTTTCATACTGCAATTTTCCTACGTCTCTGGATCATAACTTAGTGACAAAATTCACTATCTTTAATCCTAATAAAACAAGTGATTTAAGTCCTATCTCATCCTAATATAACAACTTCACTTTTGTACTTAAATATCTAGATCAGTCACCTCTAAGTTCTCCCCCTAAGGACATAGGTTGTAAACCAAGAAATAAACTTATTACAGTCTCAATGCACTCTCAAATACAAGTTCCTCAATGAATATATAAGTTCTCAAAACTCTTGATACAATCACCTATACAAGTCTCTAATATATAAGCTCTTACTAATGTCACGGGCCACGGTTCAAAGCGCGTGATCATTGCAACAAAAATATCCCATAAAGATCTACATATTAAATGGGGCTCATATAACCCACATGAACTAAATTAACAACACAAATATCAACCCATAATTTTTGCTCAAAAAAATTGCTACGTCCAAATATGAGAAGTTGTGCTTGCTCGTGGCAGTGGTGCTCGTAGTGGCCACTACGCATGGTATTGCATAAGTAACTTGTATAACTACCTCAACAAAATAAAACAATAAAAACTAAATTAATCAAAATAAGCATTTAATGGTAGGGTTTTTACAATGTACTTTTCTCATTTTTTCAATAAAAAAATATAATGCAATTCACGGGAATTCCACGATACTTTTGCCTCCCAAAACAATTTAATTGACTGATAAGTAACTTTTTATCATGAATTGGGCTGACAATTTCCAATTAACTAAGAACACATCATAGCTTTGAAACTAGACACATAGTATTCGTCTTATACCAAGCTTTTGTCCTTCCTCATCGTTACAGTGAATTAGGTATCTGTAATTTAAGGTAACCAATAATGTTGAGAAAAAAAATTCATTCTGGATTAGCTCCTTTTTATGAAAAAAAAACGTCAAAGCAATAAATATTTTTCATTTTTATGTATTTTTATAATTTTAAAAAAATATTTTATAATATTTTGAATTTTTATCTAATTTTATTTTTTTTAATTAAAAGTAAATTGACAAAATGTAATTTAATTTATTTGAATTAAAAAATCATATTATTTTTCAGTTTATAATTTATATGAGGAGCGGCCGAAAGATTCAAATTTAATAATGTTAAATGTTATAATTAAGTTACCAAGACAAGGATATGTTAATACTTGAACGGCAAATAATATAATTTACCTTTTTTCTTATGTATATAATATATACATTGGTCCATTATGTTTAGAAATTGATTACGTTAGTAGCAAGTTACTTTCAAGATAGTACAAGTCTTTCCAACAATTTGATTGTAATTATATTATATTATACGCTTTGGATCCATTGACTAAGCATTAAGGAGAATACCATTGTGTGATGGAGGTAAAAGTGATAAATGATGGCAAAAGATGAGAGAAAAAAAAGTTGTATGAAATAAAAACGTTACATTATTTTGTATTTTTTATCAATTATTTAACGTCATTTTAATAGTTTTTTTTTATTTTATTGACTTATTTTTTTTTATAATTTTTTTACCATAGACTTTGAATCTTGAACCTTGAATCTTAGATCCGAATTTCATACCTCGGACCCTCAACCTTGAACTTTGGGTCCAAGATCTAAGGTCTAAAGTAAAAAAATTAATAAAAATAATGCATCAATGACATGAAAAAAAATGTTTAAATGATATTAAATAATTGATAAGGGATACAAAATATTATAAAGTATCTATTTCCTAAAACTTAAATTTATACAGAGTAAAGTTAAAATTGAAAATCCAGTGAGGAAATGTTGATACTCTTTCATTCAAAGTTGTATTCAACATATTACTGAAAATTTGATAAAAATTATATAACTATTGCAATCTACCTTGAATTTAATAAAATTAATATTTTTTATCTTATTCACCTCCGGCGGGAAAAAAATTACAAACAAGTCTAGAAGATGATGATATGTTTTTAGGATATAGTAAAATAATAATACAAAAAATTATTTTTTAAACCGTCAGCCAGATTTCAATAAATTAATGAATAATTGAATAGTAAGTCTATGTCTGTCCATTTCATTATTCCCTGTATACTTATCTCAGCATTTAAAAGACAAAAGCAGGCAAGCAAAAGAATAAGTAACAAACAAAGTGATACACTATTTGAAGTTACCGGTTGGAGATTTAATAAGAAATTTTGCCCGCCTTTATTGGCTATTACAAATTCAATGGAAATTAAGAATTATATTGGATATAATTCAAATTAAAAATTTAAATAAATTATGTTCTTTTAAGATTTATTGAGTGTTTTTTTTAATGTGTGTCTTTTTTAAAAGGGTTAAATTATTTATTTATATGATATTATTATTGTTCATGAATGTGACATCGTAGCTAAGTTCTCATGTATGCTAACACGTACCTTACTCTAGGGTTAACACGTGTTTTCTAGATGTGGTTCGTCAACATTGTGCGGTCCCATAGAAGTATGCGAACCACGTAGAGTACGGGTCAAGATCCAATCGAGTAACTAGGTAGCTAATCGGTAATAGCGAATACTATAACAATTTGTCCCCCACCTAGTTCAAAGGAGAGTTACAAAGTGACTCTTCGAAGAACTTGACTTCGCGAGGTGAAAGATTATTGAAGGAGAAGCTTATCGTGTACGCTTTTTACTTTGGAGTGTCACATACACTTCTCCACATGTTGGGGAGTGGTACAACTGTATACTGTTGATTGTACCTTCATTCTTGAATGCATGAATCGTTAAAGTGAAAAATTATTTTAAAAGGAGGTTATCTGAAACCTAAAACTCAAACCGTTTGAACTTGAAATATTTTGAGGAGTTGTTGTTGAGGAGAATAATTGTGTTTCAAAGGTAATTTTCTTGAAATTTCTCAATTGCTTGTGGTTTTTCTGGGTTTATTCAAGGACAATGGTTAGGGCGAGAGGAAGTGGTCATATTATTTAGGGTGTTCTTGCACAACGTCATGAAGTAAATGTTTCGGTGGAGGCAAAAGCTTATGTTTACACCACCAAAGAGGAAGAAATGAGTCGTGTTTTGGTTGCTCGGGGAATTCAAATACCCAATTTTGCCTACGACTTCTCAATCATTGAAGGGTCAAACCGATTAAGCGACACCACAGATAGGAATTTTCTACTTCCCATGCACGTGTTAAAAGTGAGTTTCCATCTACCCCTCCACCCTTTCTGTCATCTTCTCGACGAATACAACATAGCCCCAAGGCAACTATTTGGTTTCTCATGGTGAGTCGTCATGGCCTATTTCATTGAATGTAGCCGGCGAGAGGAGATGTCACTGATTGCTTTTTTTCCAAAATCCATATCAGCTCAAAGTGTGCAACCGAGGAGGTTTGGTGGGTTTGTTTTACTTTTCTTCTCGTGAAAAAGTGGTATCGTAATATTCATTAGTCAGTATCACGATATAACTGTAATTGACCTCAATTTATTTCACTTCAGCATTATCAGGGGTATCACGACTTTCATGCCTCGTTATCGCGATACCCCTTTCTAAGTGATGTTTTCTTCATGTTCGAACCATTATCGACTCCTACACTAAATCTCATTAATGTTAGGTTCCCAATAATACGATTGACCAACTTGAGTATAAAAAATGGCATAAAACTAATAGAAATTATTAATAAAAAAAAAACTAAAAACCAGCAAAACTAAAGACAATACACCTAATTTGCTTGAGAATAAATTCTTTAAGTGTAATGGAGAGCTTAATTTAACGTATCAAATTACAGCAAATTAATTAGTAAAACTATTTACTTTTAAAATAGTCCAAGTTCACAACAATTATATTATATTATGTTATGTTATATTTTTTTGTTTTGTTTTTGTTTTTCTCACATGTGTGAATAAACTAATAAATCAAAGTTGCCTTCACATCTAGGGGCTTTGGATCCATTGACCGAGCAATAATGAGAAGGATTAAAGCAATTTTAAGAATAGCACTGTGTGATGGAAGGGAAAAGGACATATGATGGCATGGCCTTACAGTAAAGCTCAGATTTAGACACAGCAACGTTAAAATTGAAGATCTTGTCAAAACATGTTGAAACTCATTCATTTATTCATAATATTATTTTGAGAATATGCTACTTTTTAAAAATTATGAAAGTAATGCAATCTACCTTGAATTTAATAAAAATAATATTTTTATTTTATTCACTAACAAAAAATAAAAATATTCTACAAATAAGTCTAGAGCAGTGATGATATGTTTTTTAAGATATAATAAAATAATAATAAAAAATAATTATTCTATTAACAAGTGTTTAATGTAGTGATAAAATACATTGTATTCTCCCAAAAAAATATGATCTTACAAAAACAACCATAAATCTCAATCCTAAATCATAAAATAGATATAAAAAACACAAAAAAAATAAAATAATAAGTATCCTCACAATAATAAATTTAATTGCAGATCAATCGGTTAAACTCTGTTTATTTTAAAAATCAAGTCTACATATTCTTGATCCGCTTCCTAATAAACTGTTGGGTGTTCTTCAGCATGACCTAACTTATGTAATTGGTTGATGTTTTGATTTGATTTAATTGTATATTTTTTTCTTAAAAAATAATAATAATCATCCTTACAATAATAAATTAACGCAAAATTATTATTTTAAAACAGTATAACAACCGTCTGCCAGTTTGCAATAAATTAACGAAATAATTGAATGGAAAGTCTCTATCAGCCCATTTCATTATTTCCTATATATATTTTTATATAAGCATTTAAAAACAAGACAATCAAGAAGAAGAATAAGTAAGAGCCAAAGTGATAGAATATTTGAAGTCACCGATTGGATATTTAACAAGAAACTGTGCTTGCCTTTCTTGACTATTACAAATTCAATGCAAACTAATACTTATAGCCTATTAAAAATTGAATTAAAAATTATGTTCTAAAGCTTAAGCTTCAATCTATAAATACCATCTTAATTACACATTTTATCCCACACCTCAAAACACTGATTCAATCATCCAGCTTTGTTTCTCTTCCTTTTAATTTAGAAGCGAGACCTATAGTAGTCTTAGAATCATGGGTGTTGTGAGTTATGACTTTGAGGAAACCTCCCCAATCGCTCCAGCCAGGCTTTTCAAGGCCTTTACTATTGAAGCCGCCAAAGTGTGGCCCACGGCTGCCCCTCATGCCTTCTAAAAAGAATAATTAGATTCATCTAACAAAATGGGACGAGACATAGACGACCATTCCAGCTTTGAAAATTATTAAACGAGGAATCATCACTAGCGATGTTAAAGTCGGTGGCTCCGATAAGAACTTTTCGAACCTGCGATTGATAATTGCAAAGTAAACAACTAGTAATAACCAAAGTGCTAGCTACAGTGGCCACTAAAGGTTAGGAGTGAGCATTATCGAATCGAATGAAAAATTTTCGAGTTACTCGAGTTTTCGAATCTTATTTCATCATCCTAACTCGATTTGAAATTTTTACGAATCGAGTCGAGTGAGATAGAATTCGAATCGAATTGAATCGAATATATTTGTTCGAGTTTAATTAAAAAAATTAATTTGGTGTTGTTTAATTTTATGTAATTTTTAAAAAAAATATTTTTATTTAAAGTTTTTAAATATGACTATACAACGAAAAATTGAAATAAATAAGTGAAAAAAATATAAATAAACAATGACAACACAACAAGATTATAATAAAAAAAATAAGCAAAAGTTCAAGTAAATAACATAAGTCAAAGTAACAACAATAACACAACAAGATTATCAAAAAAACATGAGCAAAAGTTCAAAATAGAGTAGAAACCTACACGGCAACACCATTCCAAGCATCAAAATAAAAAATAAAAACAACACAACAAAAACGAACAATAATAACACAAAATCATTATAGAATAACTTAAGCTTCTTCTTTTGAGGGTTTTAATTTAGGGTTTCTTTTTAAGAAGAAAAAATAGATTTTGAGTTTACAAAGTTAATATCTTCAATTTCTTTTCCAAATAAAAATTAAATAAATGCACCTAACCATAATAATAATAAACAAAAAAGAACAATAAATTTAAACACGAAAAGGAGTTGTTTATGAGTGTTATTTAGAAATAAAATTATATTTGGGTTTAAAATATTTGGGTTTAGTTTACGAGTGTTTTTTAATAATGAAATTATATTTGGGTTTAAAAATATTTGGGTTTAGTTTGCCGATGGGTTTTAAATATTAGGGGGGAAAATTGGGTAAGATAAATGGTTTGGGTTTTGGGAGAAAATGGGTATAGTAAATTGGGCCTGGATATTGGGTTTGCTTAATATAAATTTAAAATTAAAAATAATATAATTTTATTCGGTTTATTTGAATTATTCGAATAATTCAAATTCGAAAATTAAACTCGATTTGAACCCGAAATTCGAAAAAAAAAATTCAACTCGATTCGTTTAACTCGAATAACTTGATTCGAATAATTCGAAATTCGAAAAAATTTTCGAATTTTCGATTCGAATCGAGTTTTGCTCACCCCTACTAAAGGTGACACTGTGACACAACAACTAAAATAAGAGCACAACAAGTTATTTTCATACTGCAATTTTCCTACGTCTCTGGATCATAACTTAGTGACAAAATTCACTATCTTTAATCCTAATAAAACAAGTGATTTAAGTCCTATCTCATCCTAATATAACAACTTCACTTTTGTACTTAAATATCTAGATCAGTCACCTCTAAGTTCTCCCCCTAAGGACATAGGTTGTAAACCAAGAAATAAACTTATTACAGTCTCAATGCACTCTCAAATACAAGTTCCTCAATGAATATATAAGTTCTCAAAACTCTTGATACAATCACCTATACAAGTCTCTAATATATAAGCTCTTACTAATGTCACGGGCCACGGTTCAAAGCGCGTGATCATTGCAACAAAAATATCCCATAAAGATCTACATATTAAATGGGGCTCATATAACCCACATGAACTAAATTAACAACACAAATATCAACCCATAATTTTTGCTCAAAAAAATTGCTACGTCCAAATATGAGAAGTTGTGCTTGCTCGTGGCAGTGGTGCTCGTAGTGGCCACTACGCATGGTATTGCATAAGTAACTTGTATAACTACCTCAACAAAATAAAACAATAAAAACTAAATTAATCAAAATAAGCATTTAATGGTAGGGTTTTTACAATGTACTTTTCTCATTTTTTCAATAAAAAAATATAATGCAATTCACGGGAATTCCACGATACTTTTGCCTCCCAAAACAATTTAATTGACTGATAAGTAACTTTTTATCATGAATTGGGCTGACAATTTCCAATTAACTAAGAACACATCATAGCTTTGAAACTAGACACATAGTATTCGTCTTATACCAAGCTTTTGTCCTTCCTCATCGTTACAGTGAATTAGGTATCTGTAATTTAAGGTAACCAATAATGTTGAGAAAAAAAATTCATTCTGGATTAGCTCCTTTTTATGAAAAAAAAACGTCAAAGCAATAAATATTTTTCATTTTTATGTATTTTTATAATTTTAAAAAAATATTTTATAATATTTTGAATTTTTATCTAATTTTATTTTTTTTAATTAAAAGTAAATTGACAAAATGTAATTTAATTTATTTGAATTAAAAAATCATATTATTTTTCAGTTTATAATTTATATGAGGAGCGGCCGAAAGATTCAAATTTAATAATGTTAAATGTTATAATTAAGTTACCAAGACAAGGATATGTTAATACTTGAACGGCAAATAATATAATTTACCTTTTTTCTTATGTATATAATATATACATTGGTCCATTATGTTTAGAAATTGATTACGTTAGTAGCAAGTTACTTTCAAGATAGTACAAGTCTTTCCAACAATTTGATTGTAATTATATTATATTATACGCTTTGGATCCATTGACTAAGCATTAAGGAGAATACCATTGTGTGATGGAGGTAAAAGTGATAAATGATGGCAAAAGATGAGAGAAAAAAAAGTTGTATGAAATAAAAACGTTACATTATTTTGTATTTTTTATCAATTATTTAACGTCATTTTAATAGTTTTTTTTTATTTTATTGACTTATTTTTTTTTATAATTTTTTTACCATAGACTTTGAATCTTGAACCTTGAATCTTAGATCCGAATTTCATACCTCGGACCCTCAACCTTGAACTTTGGGTCCAAGATCTAAGGTCTAAAGTAAAAAAATTAATAAAAATAATGCATCAATGACATGAAAAAAAATGTTTAAATGATATTAAATAATTGATAAGGGATACAAAATATTATAAAGTATCTATTTCCTAAAACTTAAATTTATACAGAGTAAAGTTAAAATTGAAAATCCAGTGAGGAAATGTTGATACTCTTTCATTCAAAGTTGTATTCAACATATTACTGAAAATTTGATAAAAATTATATAACTATTGCAATCTACCTTGAATTTAATAAAATTAATATTTTTTATCTTATTCACCTCCGGCGGGAAAAAAATTACAAACAAGTCTAGAAGATGATGATATGTTTTTAGGATATAGTAAAATAATAATACAAAAAATTATTTTTTAAACCGTCAGCCAGATTTCAATAAATTAATGAATAATTGAATAGTAAGTCTATGTCTGTCCATTTCATTATTCCCTGTATACTTATCTCAGCATTTAAAAGACAAAAGCAGGCAAGCAAAAGAATAAGTAACAAACAAAGTGATACACTATTTGAAGTTACCGGTTGGAGATTTAATAAGAAATTTTGCCCGCCTTTATTGGCTATTACAAATTCAATGGAAATTAAGAATTATATTGGATATAATTCAAATTAAAAATTTAAATAAATTATGTTCTTTTAAGATTTATTGAGTGTTTTTTTTAATGTGTGTCTTTTTTAAAAGGGTTAAATTATTTATTTATATGATATTATTATTGTTCATGAATGTGACATCGTAACTAAGTTTTCATGTATGCTAACACGTACCCTACTCTAGGGTTAACACGTGTTTTCTAGATGTGGTTCGTCAACATTGTGCGGTCCCATAGAAGTATGCGAACCACGTAGAGTACGGGTCAAGATCCAATCGGGTAACTAGGTAGCTAATCGGTAATAGCGAATACTATAACAATTTGTCCCCCACCTAGTTCAAAGGAGAGTTACAAAGTGACTCTTCGAAGAACTTGACTTCGCGAGGTGAAAGATTATTGAAGGAGAAGCTTATCGTGTACGCTTTTTACTTTGGAGTGTCACATACACTTCTCCACATGTTGGGGAGTGGTACAACTGTATACAGTTGATTGTACCTTCATTCTTGAATCATTAAAGTGAAAAATTATTTTAAAAGGAGGTTATCTGAAACCTAAAACTCAAACCGTTTGAACTTGAAATATTTTGAGGAGTTGTTGTTGAGGAGAATAATTGTGTTTCAAAGGTAATTTTCTTGAAATTTCTCAATTGCTTGTGGTTTTTCTGGGTTTATTCAAGGACAATGGTTAGGGCGAGAGGAAGTGGTCATATTATTTAGGGTGTTCTTGCACAACGTCATGAAGTAAATGTTTCGGTGGAGGCAAAAGCTTATGTTTACACCACCAAAGAGGAAGAAATGAGTCGTGTTTTGGTTGCTCGGGGAATTCAAATACCCAATTTTGCCTACGACTTCTCAATCATTGAAGGGTCAAACCGATTAAGCGACACCACAGATAGGAATTTTCTACTTCCCATGCACGTGTTAAAAGTGAGTTTCCATCTACCCCTCCACCCTTTCTGTCATCTTCTCGACGAATACAACATAGCCCCAAGGCAACTATTTGGTTTCTCATGGTGAGTCGTCATGGCCTATTTCATTGAATGTAGCCGGCGAGAGGAGATGTCACTGATTGCTTTTTTTCCAAAATCCATATCAGCTCAAAGTGTGCAACCGAGGAGGTTTGGTGGGTTTGTTTTACTTTTCTTCTCGTGAAAAAGTGGTATCGTAATATTCATTAGTCAGTATCACGATATAACTGTAATTGACCTCAATTTATTTCACTTCAGCATTATCAGGGGTATCACGACTTTCATGCCTCGATATCGCGATACCCCTTTCTAAGTGATGTTTTCTTCATGTTCGAACCATTATCGACTCCTACACTAAATCTCATTAATGTTAGGTTCCCAATAATACGATTGACCAACTTGAGTATAAAAAATGGCATAAAACTAATAGAAATTATTAATAAAAAAAAAACTAAAAACCAGCAAAACTAAAGACAATACACCTAATTTGCTTGAGAATAAATTCTTTAAGTGTAATGGAGAGCTTAATTTAACGTATCAAATTACAGCAAATTAATTAGTAAAACTATTTACTTTTAAAATAGTCCAAGTTCACAACAATTATATTATATTATGTTATGTTATATTTTTTTGTTTTGTTTTTGTTTTTCTCACATGTGTGAATAAACTAATAAATCAAAGTTGCCTTCACATCTAGGGGCTTTGGATCCATTGACCGAGCAATAATGAGAAGGATTAAAGCAATTTTAAGAATAGCACTGTGTGATGGAAGGGAAAAGGACATATGATGGCATGGCCTTACAGTAAAGCTCAGATTTACACACAGCAACGTTAAAATTGAAGATCTTGTCAAAACATGTTGAAACTCATTCATTTATTCATAATATTATTTTGAGAATATGCTACTTTTTAAAAATTATGAAAGTAATGCAATCTACCTTGAATTTAATAAAAATAATATTTTTATTTTATTCACTAACAAAAAATAAAAATATTCTACAAATAAGTCTAGAGCAGTGATGATATGTTTTTTAAGATATAATAAAATAATAATAAAAAATAATTATTCTATTAACAAGTGTTTAATGTAGTGATAAAATACATTGTATTCTCCCAAAAAAATATGATCTTACAAAAACAACCATAAATCTCAATCCTAAATCATAAAATAGATATAAAAAACACAAAAAAAATAAAATAATAAGTATCCTCACAATAATAAATTTAATTGCAGATCAATCGGTTAAACTCTGTTTATTTTAAAAATCAAGTCTACATATTCTTGATCCGCTTCCTAATAAACTGTTGGGTGTTCTTCAGCATGACCTAACTTATGTAATTGGTTGATGTTTTGATTTGATTTAATTGTATATTTTTTTCTTAAAAAATAATAATAATCATCCTTACAATAATAAATTAACGCAAAATTATTATTTTAAAACAGTATAACAACCGTCTGCCAGTTTGCAATAAATTAACGAAATAATTGAATGGAAAGTCTCTATCAGCCCATTTCATTATTTCCTATATATATTTTTATATAAGCATTTAAAAACAAGACAATCAAGAAGAAGAATCAGTAAGAGCCAAAGTGATAGAATATTTGAAGTCACCGATTGGATATTTAACAAGAAACTGTGCTTGCCTTTCTTGACTATTACAAATTCAATGCAAACTAATACTTATAGCCTATTAAAAATTGAATTAAAAATTATGTTCTAAAGCTTAAGCTTCAATCTATAAATACCATCTTAATTACACATTTTATCCCACACCTCAAAACACTGATTCAATCATCCAGCTTTGTTTCTCTTCCTTTTAATTTAGAAGCGAGACCTATAGTAGTCTTAGAATCATGGGTGTTGTGAGTTATGACTTTGAGGTAACCTCCCCAATCGCTCCAGCCAGGCTTTTCAAGGCCTTTACTATTGAAGCCGCCAAAGTGTGGCCCACGGCTGCCCCTCATGCAGTCAAGAGTGTTGAGCTCGAAGGTGATGCTAGTCCTGGAAGTATTGCAAAGATCAGCTTTGTTGAAGGTTAGTTCTTTTAACTTTCACTTTCTTTAATCTTTTTGAATGTGTTCAACGGGGTATATTGAATAACAAGTATCTTTTTGCTTAGGCCTTCCATACCAATATATGAAGCACCAGATTGGAGGACATGATGAAAACAATTTTTCATACAGTTACAGTTTAATTGAAGGTGGGCCTCTAGGGGACAAGCTTGAGAAAATCAGCTATGAGAACCAGTTTGTGGCAACTCCAGAGGGAGGGAGCATTTGCAAGAGCTCAATGAAATATTACACCATTGGCGACAATGTAATCACCGAAGATGAAATCAAGGCTCTCATTAAAGGGAGTGAGGTAGTTTACAAGGCCATTGAAGCATATCTTTTGGCTAACCCCGAGGCCTGCAACTAAAGATATGGAAGCTTCCTTTGAATTCTCATGCTTGCTTTTAAAGGGTGGTGTGATTATAATGGTGTGGTTTTGATATTTTCCTTTCGTCTTGAACTCTAAACTGTCTTTGGATTATTCCAATAAAAGTGATGTGATGAGACTTTGGTCATCTTAATTCATTTTTAATATAGAGTTTGAGTTGAAGCATCTTTGGCATATATAATTAAATAAAATAAGCATATAAACTTGGTTTTAAATGGTATATATTTTGCGCAAGGATTTTTCATATATTGTTTGAGTTAAACAAGGAGTAATGAACTCCAAATCTCTAATATTTCCAAGACATGAAGCTAAAGTAAAATAGACTAAAATTTCCACCTAATAATAGGGTATGGGCAACAAGACCAAGTCCACAACTGTCTGTTTATGTTATGTTATATGCGAGTATGATTGAGATTTCCAAACAGAAATATGCATATAAATCAAAATAGCATATTGTTCATGTCACTCACTACCTTTTTAAAGTCAAAGGTTGAGAAACTTTAATGAACATATAGGATACGGAGAAACTGGAAACACATTTTTGTTGCTGTTAAACTCCAGACCTCGAACTAGCAATGACTACCACGCAATCGATGATTGACCTCATCTCCACCCAAGACTCATTCATCATTACAACCTTTCACCCTTTTCCAACCATCCAAATTAAACACCAATAAGATCAAGTCAACTCCAACTTGTCATTCATCGTTGATATGAATAATCACTAGATCAATTCATGTGCAATTAATCACGATGTCATTCCATTATAGTATCGTGACTGAGCTCTTTTTAATAACATACCATTACGATCCAACTTGTCGTTTATCGTTTATACGAATTATCACTAGATCAATCCACGTGCAATTATCAACATCGATCTGAACCAACCAGCTTTCCCTAAAATCTTAACAAATTTATCTTTCCATGTATTGGCCATTCAACCAGAAAATAGAAAATTTATTAATTACCATGAGCGTTTCGACGAGTTAATGTTATTGTCACATCTCAAAAATCGTATTAGTAGAATAGGATTAATAAATCAAATATCCAATCCAGATACAGGAGTTAGGCTAGAAATGATTAATATAATTAATTAAAATATTATAAAAATAATCGGGTTTAAAAATTTAGGTTGACGAATTAAATTTTAGTGTTTGATTATTAATTATTTTAAAACGAATTTTTAAAAAGAAATCGGATTCGAAAAAATTTAAAAAAAAAATAGGGTGAATTTAATAAAAATAAGGAGTGATTTGAAAATGGGTGAAAATTGAAAGTTTTTCCAAAGCAAATTTCCCTAAATTTTAAAATTCGTTTTCCTCCCCTTGCCTATTTAAACAACAAAGGTCTCTTCCTTCTTTTTCATCTTTCATTCAAAAATTTTCCCAAAAACAAATTAGAACTTTTTCTCTCAAATTAACCAAACAAATCTGATTTTCGTGTTTCCAAACACCAAAATTCCTTTCAATTTTAAAGAAAATCCTTGTGTTCATCATCAATTTCTTCATTCCCCTTCACACATTTTTCATCAAATTAGAGAATAAATTCATCATTTGTCTTCAATTGTGGTAATACTCTTATTCCAAATGATAAATTTAAGCTTGTTGTTTTTACATTTCAAAATTTAATCAACTATGTTGAGAATTACATAGATCTAAAGTTTTGAACTGAAATTTAGCTCAAAACTGATGAAATCTGAAATTCTATGTTAAATCACAGATTTAATCAACTTATTTTGAACTAAATAGAAGGTTGGTAAACTCAATTTAATAAAACGTTAAAGGATTTTTAAGAATTGAGAGTTTTTCCTCGTTTAATGTTCATGCATGATGAATTTTTCGAAAAAGTTAGATACGAGAAATTAGATGGAATTGAAGATTTAGATCTACTCTAATATGATAACTTAGATGTTTAGAAACATGTTTACGAATTAGAAACAAGAAGTGAGTGATAAAATCAAAGATTTCGGTAAAATTAGCTAGATTTTTTTTAAGAAAGAAGATGATAGATATGTGTTTAAGGTTGTAAATGATGTGTGTATATTGTGTTTAATATGTATGCAAAGTGTTGGATCCATTAGGAGCTTCTACGAGCAAACTGAAGGGCAAGGAAAAGCTTGGTTGAGTTTTCAATAATCGAGCGAAAACGAATTGATGAGTGGACTGGAATTGCTTCTTCTAAACACAATTCAATGTGTTAAATGGGAACTTAGGTTATTCTAATCACCTATCTTAAGTTCTAAGTGTAAATGTTCTTATTTTAATTTATGTTGTTTTGTAAATAATGTATGCATAAAGTGATATGTGATATATGATGATATATGACAGCAAATGGTACGTGTTTATGACAGAATTTTATATGTGGTATGTTGGTTTTATGCACACTTATGTGATCTATATAGTGAATGTGGCTCTTTGAGCATTGTGTTAGCACTTGTACGTGCATTAAAGTAATTGTGATAGTAATGTGCATATGTGATTTTGACAAGTGATAGTGTGCATATCTGTAAAAAGTTACGTCACATCAAGATAGATTGTTACAAACTGTGAAATAAAAAGACTGTTGAGAGCAACGAGAAAAATTTAGCTAGTGCTTATTTGGCTAATGAAAAGGGTAATGATTTTTTCTTGGTGTCAATAAGTGAAAGCTTCGAGCTTACGTCCAAGAGGATCTTGGTTTTGAGGTGTTGTTTCCACATATGTCCCAATTGGATTGGTTCTCTACATATAGTTCAATTGAAGATAGAGTTGTGCGCATGGATAATGGTTTACCCAGTAAGGTAACCAATATTGGCACTGTTCAGATCAAGATGCACGACATGATAATTAGGACAGTGTAAGATGTCAGGCATGTGCTTGACTTAAAGAAAAATCTCATCTCCTTAGGAATTTTGGACTCGACGGGTTGTAGAATTAACATCAAGTCAAGCGACATTAAGGTATCTCGTGGGGCTCTCGTTTTGATGAAAAGTAAAATGATTGGCAACCTTTATGTTCTTGAAGGTTCAACGATGACCGGTGAAATCAGACATCCATCGTTCGTTAAGGAGTCGAATCAACTCGTTTGAAGTGGAGATAACTTGGTCATAGGAGGGAAAAAAGTATGATCATTTCGTATAAGAGAGGTTCTCTTTTGGATGCATGTTTTGAAAATATAGGGCACTGTGTTTGTGGAAATCAGAACCGAGTCATTTTTTATTTGGCAGTGCACAAGTCAAAGACTAGAAGTCTTCCAGCTTCTAAGCACAACTTCAACTCAATTATATAGTTCGAGATAGACCCATGACGAGCTTTGATAAAGATGACATTGTGGAAATACGAGTCAATGTGGAGATTTGTGGTGTATGTCTCGCATTTCGGCCAAATTAGGACACAAACAAAGAGTGACTTCGCAACGAGGAGGAGCTCCTTGTCTCGACGACGCGAATTCCACGCCGCGACGTGTCATGCAATTTTATCGATTTTCTTCTTCCAGTTAAACTTTGATTATTTGTCTCATTCGAACTCTGATTAGAGTAGATTATTTTAATATTATTTGACCTACAAATTTAACCTTTAAATAGACACTTTTCTACCCTAGAAAATATAACCCATTGCACATTTAGGTATTAGCTTTTACAAGTTTTCAGAGAATCTTGTGTTTACGTTTAAGGGTTATTATTTCGAGTTTCGGTGTTAAGTTTTATCTCCATCTTTGTATTCTTCATTTTTGCCGTTATAATGAAATTATCTTTACCGTGATTTTTTATCTTCTTCGAAGAGATTTTTTAACATAAAATATTTATATTCGATCTTTTCAATTTTTTTACTATTATACTTATTCGATTTTTATTCGGATTTATCCTCAACATCTACATTCAACCTAACTGGAGAATGCATAGTTTAAGCAGTATGACATATCAATGCACCAAATTTGGAGACTAGGTGAAGTACGGAGTTCACTTATTTGTTTAAGAAAATGGTGTGGGCAGCTTTTGTTTGGCCCTCCACCACTCAATCTTATAAAAATAACTAAAATATATATAAAAATAGTAAAAATATTATAAAATATTATAATTTTAATTATAAACATTAAAAACAGATATTTTGAAAATTTTAAATTTAAAACTCACATCAAAATCTTTTTGTATGAACGTTTATTTTCAATGCAATGTGTTTAATTTTTTTTTTATCTCACGTTATATTATTTAATTTTATCATTATTATTATTTTTACATTAACTACAAATAAATGCATTATCTATCCAAAAAATTCAACTTTCAAACACGATTTTTAAAATAAAAAAATGGAGTCGAAATTTGAGGAATTGAATTATTTGGACCGTCCCTAACATTGGTGTTAGATAAAAAATTTGAAATGATTCCGTCTGTATATTTTACATTAAAAGTAAAAACAAGACAAAAAGATTAAGAAAAGTGGGTATAAACTTAAGCAGATAAGACATTCCAAGCCCAGCAATGATTGATAAATGAGAATAGCTACTTACATATAAGTCTACTCAACAACCAAACACTAAATGATAAGTAAATTCATATAAAGCCTCCCATTCTCATCACACGAATTCATCAAATCTACTGCCCCTGCACCAAAACCCCAGATTTTATTTCAGTCCAACGGTTACACTCTTTCATTAACATCATCACCATGTTATCTCGACCAGATGTACATGTAGGTCTCCTCGGTGGTAATTGTTGATGCGGTGTTCTCTACACTCATTTCACAACCAATCAATAACATAAAATTAAGAAATTTAACCTCCAACGTTTAAATATTATACCACACCTGAAGCTTTGGTCTGAGTGTCTCGATTGCCACAGTTGATTTTTGATTAACTCCTGCACCTTGCTGTTTAATAAATGAAACTAAAAAAAATGTGATTTATGTGAAAATGGGTGTGACCTAAAATGTGCAACAAATAATGTTTCTTTTTCCCGTTGGGCCCAAACCAGGTTGAGGGTCCGGTTTCCAGTGCACCATGGGACCCTGTTTCTTTATGTCATGAATTTGTTAAGACTAGTTAATCAAGTATTGTCCTGTCTCTGCACAAAAATCTAATTTATTTTTATTTATAAAAATGCCCCGAATATTAGCTTGCATAATGCCCAGTCTGCTGAATCAACGAAAGCACGTTCATGGTCCTACACTCATTAAATATATAGTTATCTTTCGTTAGTTCATCACATCAATGAATCAAACACAATTCAATTTGTTTTAATCTTTAAATTTTATTTACCTTTGAGATTAAGGGTTTCTTCTTTGGCGCCAGCCCTCCATATTTTTTGCCCTTTGCTGTTTCCTGTATATATCCAACCCTTTTTTTTTTATTTTTAAATTATAATTATTGAAAAAAAATAGAGTACTGTTGTACGTATAACCCAACACTGCCGACATTTCGAAAAGAATGTCTTATTATTTCATCACAAACGTGCACAACTTGTCGTGTCATCGTGATAGCCGTTGATCTAAGGGACCCTACATAGCTACTATCCTAAAGGTGTTCACATGGAATCACTTTTAACACCATAAATCACGCAAAAGAGGAAATAAAAATCTGCTCTCATTTTTGGAAATTAAATGCAATTAAAGAAATTGTTTTCTGAAATATGGTAACTCAAATCCCAATCATAATGAAAGAGTTTAGAGTTAATTAAATTATGCTAGACTACACACAGTTGCATGTGAACCCTCAAACGTGGACTTAATCAATCATTAAGTAAAGAAACAATTAACGGTGTAGATTACATCATAACATTGGAGATTATTTTTCATTTTGTTTAATGGTAATTTGTATTGTATTCATGTTATTACCTCATTGGCTTGGGTGTCGAAGTCTTCATCACCATGTTTGCAGTCTGCCATTGCTAAGTTTCTCCTGCTAAAACCATTCAAATATCATTGTTATTAACATAATATTTAAAAAAAAAAAAAAAACCCGACAAAATCCTTAAAAACAATACAAACATGCTCAAATTGCATATATATATTGAAAAACAAGACAACTAGAAACTGCGGCGTCGGCAACGGTGGAGGAGGAGGAGGAGGTGGTGGAGGGGTAGGGGGAATCTTTAGCATTACCTTGGAGAAGAAAAAGAAAGGGATAATACAAAGAGCAAAGAACAAAAGATAAAAAAAAAGAAGATGGAAAGAAAGAGGAGAAAGGAGGGAAGCGTTGAGTGAGAATGTGAGATAAGAATATCAATAATAAGTATATTTTTATACATATTACTCATACCAGAAATTCTCTCCTTTTTCAATTTTTTTAAGTAAAATTCAGTATGATAACATATATTTTGTACTCTTAATGGAAATTTAATTTCATAAGTAGCTTTAAAAAATTATATATATTTTATTTAAGGGGTAGTTGAGATTCAGAAGATTATATTCAAATCTTATTATCTTCCGTCTCGATATTTTATGAAAAATATTAATTGATATATATTTTTAAGTTCGGCAAAATAATAAAATGGAAACTAAAATATTTTTGTAACATTAATTTTATTATGGGTTTTTATCATATCAATTTTTTTTATATAATACTTAGAATTATTCATAGTCTCTTCCCAACTTTTAAATAAGAAGATAATATATTTCAGCGCACTCGAACCCATATTTTCCTGCACAAATAATAATATCAATATCAATTAAGTTAATATTAAATCGACATAAACAAGTTAAAAAATTGTCCAATATAAAGCACCAAATCAAAAGAAGAAAGGTACGTTTAGATTCTTCATTAATTGAAAAAATATTCATTTAATTTTTTTTCTTTTTTAATTCATAATTTAGGAAATTATAGAAGTGATATTTGAAGATCTATGGTTTGTATATACTGCAAATATATCAATATTTAATGGCCCATACGAAACTCTCACTTGTACCGGCACCTTCATTTTTTTCTTTGCACGTGTGAGATTGGGTGAAATAATGAAATTTAAGAAAAGTTTGATAATCAAGTCTCCAGTGAGTTTGATACTTATATTGAAAATTTAATGATTTTTTTTTTTGTCTAATTTGAAACTCATCCCTTTACTTAATGAAAATTGAAAAGTTAGCTTCTTCACTTTAATTTATCATAATTTAATCTTTATATTTTATGAAAAATAATAAATTAGTTCAATTGAGTAACACCGGCACATGTTTGTAACTAAATAATTGACCTTGAAATTGAACAATATTTTATTTACAATGGAATTTAAAAAATCAATAGTTCAAGTTACAAATTAGTAAAAATCAACCATTTAAATTTATGTGTTCTATAGAGGACTAATTTTTTTAATTTTCATAAAGTAAAGGGATGAAAGTTAAAATTATATTGATGTTTTTAATTTTATACAAATTTGAGTAAATTTATGAATTAACCTTTATGAAACATAAAATGAATGATACCTTATTGATTCCAAAAAATAATAATCTAAAGAAATAATATATTAATTTAGTGTAATGTTGCAATTGTAATATTTTTATATTTAGTCTTAATATAAAATTTGACATCTGAACTTGACAATTTTTTTTTAATCTAGTATTTGAGTTTTTTTTTTGTTCAATTTGATACTTGAACATTACATTTTTTTTTCTTGATTTACATTATAGTTTTTTCTAGATTTGGCACTTAAGTTTTTTTTTTTGTCAAAATTGACACTTGAACTTGATACTTTTTTTTAATTTTGTACCTAAACTTTGTTTTCCTATGATTTGATACCTAAACTTGTCAAATGTTATACAAATTACTCCAAAAACTAATGAAATTTTCTCTACTCCGTTAAATAAAATGCTCAAATTTTACTTTTCATTGGGATTAATATTATTTTTATTGTTAATGGCAAACGATTCAAGAGGGACCACATGCTTAAAGTATAGTATGATCTTCACAAAGCTCTCAATTCCACAAAAATTTCATCAGGATTAGAGAAAATCCAAGTTCAAAAATTGTCCTTTAAACTATGCTTAACGAATGGATATTGAAGGAAAAGAAACCAAAATTTTAAAAACCAAAATAAAAAAATTTAATTATGTTAAATTTAAAAATTAAATTAAACTCAAAGTAATTGAGCATTTAAAATATAAAAAGAAATTTCATATCATCTTCTAGATGTCGGTCATACATTGATTATTTTTATTACATCATAAAAATAACACTATTAATTAGTTTATTGGAGTAATTTGTATGACGTTTTACGGGTTTAGGTATCAAATTGGACAAAAAAAAACTTAGATACTAAATTAAAAAAAGTTCCAAGTTTAGGTGTGAAATTGGACAAAAAATTACATATCAAATTATGAAAAAGTATCAATTTAAAGTACCAAATATTATATTAAGAGTTGTATTTTTTTTAAAAATTTATTTTTGTATTATATTAATTCAAATTATATATTGTCAAATACACTATTTTTATTAAAAATATATATATAATGCTAAATTCAATGTAATCAAATACATCAACAAATTCAACATTGACAAATAGCATGTAGCAAATTTTACCTTAAAAAATCTCATGTATTTCTTTGAACAATAATTCTTCAGAGTTTTGAATCTGAAGTTTTACATAGTTTAAAGCAAGCAATAAAAACCCAAACCCTAAAAATACAAGTTCCTATTATTCATTCACCAAATCTGTTTCAAATTTTCGTTCAATTTTGTTTTTGTAAACAAAATAGATTGGGGACTCAATACCTATTTTACAAGAAATCACTAAAATCCAAACACTATTAAGGAACTTTTAACAATTTATGACATCTTTCTTCCCTTTGGAAGTGTAGTGGTATCTCAATCTCTCCCAAACTTTTTGAGGTTTTTTTTCTCATTTTATTTGAGAGAGATTTCTTTAGAAAGCTTAAGATTAATAAAAATTAACTTTTTTATTAGTATGGGTTTTTTTTTTTTATATTGATCTTTTAACTCTTTTGAGCATTTAGACCTTGATGCCCTCCAAATTTGCTTGGAGAGAAATAGAATGCTTGAGATCACCAATGTATAAACTATGTGAACCCATTGGAATTCTTCGAATACCGAATTCATCGACAACGCTAAGGTGTTTGCAGGCGTGAATATTGATCTTAATGCATTGTTTAGACCCGGCGACGACATGAACCCTACGGAAACCTATCAATTGCTTGTTCGGAGACCATTTTTGTCCGGCAGGCGGCGTGGAGAAAACAAGCAATGTGTGAGTTCCATCCATATTGCCAGTGTTTTCAACGTCAATGTGAAAAAGGGAGGAGAGTGAATCACATTTGGCATGTTTCACCCTTATGGCATTGCTTGACAATGTTGAGTAGTTTTTGGTGGCAAAAAGATTGGTGTCAAGAAGTACTGAGAGATCAGTTGGAGCTAAGGCTAAAGAGTGTTTAAAACTTGTATAACTCAAGCCATGTCCGAAAGGGAACACTACTGGACCTTTATAGAATCTATAGGTTCTTCCAGGGTAGCCTCTTGATGGCCTCATCCCCATGTTTGTCATTGGGACTTTAGCTACATAATCCTGAGGATACCATGTCATTGGCAGCTTCCCTCCTGTTATTTTACATCGAAATTAGCTTGGGAAGTGGGAGGTTTGATGTTTAAAATGTCCATAATGTGATGAAATCCCGAAACCGAAAGATTACCTGGATTGGTTCTTCCGAATAAAACATCCGCAATTGCAGTTCCTCCAGCTTGGCCTGGATAACCAGCCCATATAATGGCACTAACTCGAGGATCATTCTTAGCGAATGAGACATCGATAGGACCACCTGACATCAAGACCAGCACGGTTGGACCTCTAGAAGCTCGAGCCACTCGGGAAACAAGCTCTTGCTGGCGTCCAGGCAAGAGCAGCCCTGCCCTGTCCCTGAATTCTGCTTCCATAGATTGGTCAAGCCCCATTACGAGTACGGTTGCATCGGCCTGGCGGGCTGCAACCTCCGCCGCTCCAAACAGATTGTTTGTGCCGCAAGCAACATCTGAACACCCTGCCTGATGAATGGTCCTTGCATATCTTGAAATACCTTGCAATGGACTCGTGTAACCACATGCCACTCCTGTATCAAAGAAACAAAGGGAACCATCGTATTTTCATTAACTTAGCTTTCACTGGGAATGAAGCAAATGAATCCAAAATGAGACTGTACCTGCATAATTTCCTATCATTGTTACAGTGACATCAGAGTTGGGCCCAATAACAGCAACAGTGCGATGGCGTGCAGTGGACAATGGCAGAGAACCAGAATTCTTTAGCAAAACTATGCCTTGTCTGGCAGCCTCGAGAGCAAGTTGTTGATGAGCCGGAGTACACACATCTCTTGGGCCCAAGTTCCCATATGGTTGGGCTGAGGGCTCGCCATCAAACATGCCAAGTCTCATTTGGATGGTTATGGTGTTGGCTAGAGCCAAGTCAACATCAGCCTCAGCTAACAACCCCCTCCTTACTGCCAGGTCTGTGTGGATTGCCAAAAATGGTCCACAATCCAAATCCAAACCTGCAGAATCAAATGGTCAAGCCCAAGCTCAATAATAATCCCAACAGTTCATATTAGGGTCAAACGTTGAAGTTCAGTACTGACCTGCTTTAATGGCATCTGCAGCAGACTCTTCTGGAGTAGCTGTGAAATGTTGAGTATCATACATTACCCCAACTGAATCACAATCTGACACAATATACCTAATTGATCCAAGCACTAACAATCAGAAACCAAATCCAAAAAAGAAAACCATATTCATATCATATTCTTATATTTTTCTTATGTGCTTATTAAGTTGATAGTAACGCACCCACTAAGGCCCCATTGACCTCGGATTGTACCCTTGAGTAGATCAGGGTCAGCACAAGTGGGCTTGCCATTAACTTGATTGTAAGAACACATTACACTTGCAACTTTCCCTTCCACCACACAAGCCTTGAATGGCACATCATATGTATCAGCCAGGTCTTGCTTGCTAACCTGAAATCAATTAAAGCCCTTAAATTTGGACCCAAAATAACCTTGATCTATTTTACCCAAAAGGGTATTTGAAAGTGAGATCATAACGGCCTTATTTTTAGGAGTCTCGTAGCTAATCTAACTGCTGAACCTGTGTTCAACGTAAATCATTGAACTTCTTAGACTAATTGAATGGTCCAGATTCAATGCCTAAATCGAGCTAGCAGCTATATATATAAGATCTGACCAAAGCTATACAGCAGTCATTTTCAAGGCTATTACAGAGATATGGGCATTGCAAGTTGTCAGTGTTGGCCATAACTTTGGAATTGTCCCTGGTTGAGTAAATTATTCTGATGAGAAAAAAAACAATATTAAAATGGCCACCTATGCAGCAGACAATTTAAGCTATTAATTTTTTTACAAAAGGTAGAAAACAAGTTGGCAACTAGGGATTCTTACCCTGGCATTGAAATGGTATCGGTCCACACCATTCCAATTATCAAGATCATATGCGGTGTAATGTTTGCAGCAGGCAGCGACCTTAAGGCGGATCCCCGTCGGACTCTGGAGGCCACGGACGTAGCTCGCGGCGTATTTTCCGGCTAAAACAGGGTCTTCACCAGGAGTCTCTTGGCCTCGGCCCCACCGTGGGTCTCGGAATATGTTAACATTGGGGCTCCAGTATGTCAAACCTGCCATTCCTCCATTGTACATTGCTCTTGCTTCATCTGACACCACCTGCAAACCATATCCCAACAGTTTAATATTCTATGAATAACAACATTTATTTGGTCTTTATACTCCCCCAATATATTCCCAAGACAGTAGTAAACAAGTGAATTTTTGTGTATTAAGATTTTTCATTGAATGAAACCTTATGGTAACTGTAGCTAAAATAAATATTTTGTTAATTTTATTGACGTGATATATATTTGACATGATAAAAAGATATTTTCAGCATCATTTAAAAGCAGACAAGGAGAGAGAATATTGAAGACTAGGTTTTACGTGGAAATTTCATGTTCTCTTGATTGTGTTGACACAATTAACAAAACAAATAAGTAATGAAATAAATAAAAGAAGATAAAATTGACAAGTAGAAGTATAACTATCTCCTATTAATTAGTAGCTAGAGTTGTACACGTTTGAAATTCTTTCTTATAAAATAATTTGCTTTTTGATATTTAAGTAATGCCATGGAGGCCACAAACTTAATTTTCATTATCTTTCTCCAAATTTGTGGTCAGATAAATAAAAGTTTTAACACCCCATTCCCCATGCACAAGGCTTTAAACAAATAAAATTGTGTACCTTTTGGAAAAGGTAGAGTTTGAAATCATTTTTATTAATACACATTAAATATTGTATAGTATTCTTGATTGATATTAAAAAAAAAAAAAAGTGTACATAAATGAAGTACAAAGTTGTTTTTCAATGAGTTTAAAAAAATATCAAATAATAATAATTTATATATAAATAGATAATAGGGTAATAAAATATACTTTACAAGCGGATTTATAATTTGATAAGTATCGCATTTATTTATATAATTAATATTTTACTTTTTTACTTCATTTTGTAATATATTTGTTAAACCTTCAATTCATGTACATTGGTTCGAGCCATTGAAATGTGTTATTTTTCTTATTTGAAAATGAAGAGATTTAATATTTTTTTTTTTTTTTGTGAATTATAAGAAGATTATAAAGATTCGAAACCAAATCATATATAAGACCGTGAAATTTTATTATTTTTTTTTATAGTTTTATTTTAATGGTTATACTAGAATAAATGAAAATGACAAATATCAAATAGAAGTTAGTTAGTGGATTAAAATCGATCGATAAAAATTTAATATATCCACAACATTCAAAGACGAATAAGATAATATTATTGTGATTACCCGTCCGATTTGCTCCCATAGTGATTCATTGAAAGAAGCAGCGGTGGTGATGACTTGAGGGAAGCTGGTGGCACCAGGGAAAGCGCCACCGAACTTTGTTCCAGGACCAACATTGGAGACGCCGTGAAGAGCCTCCGACCACCACTCATACCCTTGAATCCCCAGCCTCGGCACCGCCGCCGCATTGTTAACCAACAGCCGGATCTTCTCCGCCAACGTCAACCTCCCAATCAAGTCCCTAGCCCTCACGTGAATCGGCAAATTCGCCCTGCAAAACTTCAAACTCCTCGTCAACCTATTCCTAGGATCGCATGCAAATGGCGGACGAGATTCCGCCGAGGAAATAAAAAAACCCAGAAAAAGGGTAGTGGTAATGAAAAGAAGAGGAAAGAGAATAATGGATTTAGCCATGTTTGAGAGGCTTTTTGGTGTGGGGTTAGGGGAAATGGATTGAAGATGTATATATAGGGAAAAAAAATTGAGATTCGCGATTGGGTTTCCACGTCCATGGAGGCTAAAGCTAAGCATTAAGAAAGCAACTGTGAGTGAGAGAAAATAGATGAGAAAGTAAGTTGAAATGAACACGTAGTTTTTGGAATATAGTAGTTAATAGTGTAGAGTGGTAAATGAGTGAGAAAAAGGAGGAAATATAATTGGCCTTTTTCAGCCATTAAAATCATAATGTAAAGCTTGAAAAAGAAGACGAAGTAGGAAAGAAATAATAAAAAGAAACTAAAAATTTGTAGGCGTGACCTTAAAATGAAAAGAGAGTGGTCACGGACAGGAGAATCTTTCTGATCCAATCAGTCACGTTAAACTGCTCTTTAAATGAATCCATTTTATTATTTTTTTTTTCTTCCATTTTTCACTTTAGATCCTAAATTCATATATATAATCAGGTAAACTGTTTTAGCCTATTCAATTTAAAAAAAAAAATTTAATTTAGACATTAAAGTTTTGTATTCGTTTCTGTTTTGATCACTCACCGTTACATCGATAACGAAAATAATTACGCGATCTTTTCTAACTGATACAATAATATATTTAGTCCTCAATACTTGTAAATTCTATCAATTTGATCCTTAAATTTCTTAACCAAAAATTTCAACTTTTAAAATAGAGATATTCCGCATTTATAAATTTGTACAACTCCAAAAGAAAAACAAAAAATCTTCTCCAATTGTGTAAATGTAACATACTTATAATAAATAACACATACAAATATACTATTACTTAAAAACCAAACAATCGGATCATCACTCAACATCCAAATTCAAAGAACTAAGCTTAAGAAACATTAAATCTATCAGGAGGTACTAATTAATTCAATAAAATCCAGAATAATTAATATCAAAGTTGTAGTTCGTCTTTGTGTGATTTAGCAGATAAAAATAAAATCAATTAATAACCAAAAAAATCTATTCTTTTTCAGTTTTTCCAGCAGCAAATAACTTATATTTGAGCTATGGATCAAATTGGGTAACCATTAAATACAAAAAAAAAAAAATAGAAATTTAAATGACCCAAAAACTAAAATCGTCATATAGTTCAATTCTCAAGAAATCTCGTAAAATATGTTATATTTGTATAATTGAAGATTTTTTTTTTTTTTTTTGGAATGCCTGATTGTCAAAGCTTTTTGAAAATTTTGGTTTGAAAGTATGCGGATCAAATTGATAAAATTTATAATTATGAAGGATTAAATTTATTGAATTATTTAGAATTAGGATCAAATTGATAGTAAATACAAGTATTGATAATTGAATATGTTAGTATAGTAGTTAGAAAAATGTCATGCCATTATGTTCGTTACCAAATTAACATCGGATGATCAAAATGAAAATGAATAAGATGTTTCGTGCATGAATTGAAAATTTTTAAAATTGAATGACCAAAATAGAAATATAAACATAATTAAACGATCATTTGTATAATTTATGCTATATAATATTAGCTTTTTTATAGATAACATTAGCTTGCATTTTTCGTTGTTAATTGATTAATAATGCAAATGATTTTGTCTAAAAGTGAAAAGAAATTATTGAATAGGATATGTTAATATATATATATATGAAAATTGGATTTTGAAAAAAAAAATCCTCAACAGATTATTTCGGTAGGGATTTTGTTTTAAATATACTGTTGAGGATCCCTTTTTAAATTTTAAAAATAGTATTATAACATATCTAATTTTTTATATATATATTTTATTATTTTAGTAAATACATGTAACAGTATGGAGATTTCAAATTTTCTAAAAAATAATTATAATTAAAACAAATATTTAATTATGATTAAATAAAACTATTAATATTTATTTATAAGCTATTTTCACTCAATGAATTATTTGTTCTGAAAAATAAATTCAAAAAGTTGTTAAATCTAACGGGAATAAATTTTTTTTTTCCAATTAGTTTAATTTATCTTCATAAATATGTTTGAAAATTAGATGACAAATTATGAATGATGACATAATTATTAATTAATAAGATTATTGTTTTAAGTTAGTAATTATAAAATAAGGAAAAAGTCAAAATAAAGTAAGAGAGAGAGAGAGAGAGAGAGAGAGAGAGAGAGAGAGAGAGAGAGAGAGAGATGGTGTACAGGAAATGCATGCATTTGTTTTGGTATGGTATGGGGTGTAATATAGGGTCAGAGGGTTATAATTATTAAATTTTTGGCATTGAGGACAGTAATTTTCTCAAACACGTGAGTTTACTTCCGCACAGAAGACAATAAAAAGTAAGTCCCGTGACTGGAATTATACCTTTCCATTTTCTCACCCTTTACAATATTTAAAATATAATATGATAACATTATTTTAACACTATATTTGCGATCAACTTTGTCCGGTGTTTTTCTCTGTCTTTTTTAGATGGTAAAGTTATATATTCATTTATGTGATATCTTAGGTAGATTTTATATATGTTAACACGTACTTTATTTTAGACTTAACACGTGTTTATGCGGTTTCATACACAATCTCACGTGTAGTTTTGCAAGAGAATGTAACTACCCCTCCTGTGAATACTTAGCATCATGTGAACCGTGCAGAATTCTACCTAGACTGACTCGAATTGTAAGTCGATAATAATAAGTATCATAGCAGACTTAATAATACAATTGAAGTTTGAGGCTTCAACTTCTAGCTTTACTAAGTTATATTTAAATGTTATTTTGGTTACCAATTAAAGTGAATTTGAAAATTTGTTGGGGGATTGAAATTGAGTTATAAATTTTTGAAAAATTAAAATATAATTTTATCATATATTAATTTATAATTTATTTTTTAAAAGGTTAAAGTGTAATTTTATTATTTATAAAAATTAAATTGAAAATTTTTATTTTGAGGTGGAATTAAATATCTGCCTGCCCTTTAAATTCACTTCTAATTATCAAAGCATGTTTTATAATGATTAATTATGATAATAATTATGTAAATGAGTATTGTTTGTACTTGCTTTTGTGATTATATTTGCATTAAAATATAAGGGCATATTTTTTAATTATATCAAAACATATTTTATAAGAAATTATCAAACTCTTAAAAGAATTTTACTATTATAAATTTATATTTAAAATATTATTTCAAAACTATTTACACATTAAGTATTTTTCTTAAACATATTTTTTTTCATCCAAATAATGGATATTAGAATATGCCACATTCAAAATGTGGTGAAAAGAATTTATATATAATAAAAATAAAATTTTAATTAAAGAGGTAAAATTGAACTTTGAAACTTTGATGCTCTATCCGTAAATTTATTTTGAGTTTAAATTGTTTTTTATATATAAAGATAAAAATATTCTTATAATATCATATACATAGAGAAAGAGAGGAGAATATCAATTATTTAGGCTTAATTAAATTCATAAAAAATTGTATGGAAGCTATTTTCTTTCTTTGGACTTATCATATATTTATGGATATGGTTGTTGGCAGATGAGATAATAAAGATAATATAAGATAGTTGCAGTATGAATTAAGAAAGTCTTTTTGATTGGTTTGGGACCCATTTGTTTGAAGAATATGTATTCTAATACTATAATCACATTTAAGAATTTAAAATAAAAAAAACCTTTATCAAATTAGCTACCATTTGTGAAAAGACATAATACCAATTAAGAATCTACTTAGCTAACATTGTTTTTTCATGATTAATTCTTGTAAACATAGTTAACCAAATATGTTCATGGTCACCAACAATTGTCATATTGCATTTTTAAGGGGATAGGTTCGAATTTTAGAGACGATATTATTGAGAGAGACAATCACGAATTCCGAATATGAGACGTAAAACGGACATGAAGAATATCAAAAAAAAAATATGTTAATGGGTGGGTTAGATTTGAGTAATAGGATTTATTTTTTTTAGGCCAAAGTTTTACTATTAGTTCCTACACTATATATATTGGAGATTTAATTTTTCTACGCTAATTTGATCATCTTAGTTCTATACTTTTTTAAGTATAAAATTTTAATGTTGACCCAAACAACAGTTGTTGAATTTGTTGAGTTAAATTTTATTATTTTAGAAATCTTAAGTGAAAAATATATTATCACATGTATAATGTCATATTAACTTGCTATTTTGATATAATATTCTTAAAAAAAAAAAAGTTTAGTTAATGAATTTAACAACTACTATTTGCGTCATGATTGAAATGTCCTTATTCAAAAAAGCATAGGGGCTAAAAATAATCAAATTGGAGAAAATGGACTAAATTCGCAACTTACACATAGTATGGAAGTAATAACGAAATTTGACCTAACGAGTTTAATTGGTATCATTTGGGTAAAACATTTCAAAAATTGTGACTTACGCACGATATATGGACTAACAACGTAAATTGATATTTTATTTATTTAAGGTCTGATTAATGACATGAAATTTTTTATTTTATTATTTAAAAGGCATTACATTAATATATTATACATCAATATTTATATTTTATAATTAAATTAAATGATTTAGAAAAGTTATTAGGTATTGTATGATATCAATAAAAAAATAAGTATTGAAATTTTATAAGTACTAAATTAAAATTATAAAATTATTTTCTACATTTGTAAAAAATAAATATAATTATGTTGGCCAAAATTAAAATCCCAATTGCAAGTTGGTTCGTGCTATTATTGCATTAAAATTTAGGGTTTTGACAAGACAAGATAAAGCTTCAAATTGGCATTCCTTAAATAACTTTTTCCCTACGGAAAACATAAGCATAACAGCAAAACTAACAATGGCGTAAAGCCAAGGCAAACTGGGTTTGTTTACATAAAGCATGGGCATGGCCATGGTATGGGGAAGTAAGGGACGATGATGTTCAAACTAGTTGAAACCTTGAAGACATCCCCAAAGAACAAACAGGCATGTTAAACCAAGCCAAAACTGAAACAGAATATCACAGATGTTGTTAACTGGTTTTGCATTAAATTGGTGTATGGTCGAGGATGAAAGCTCCCTTTCAAATGGGTTTGATTGGATCAGGCTTTTGATTGTGGGACCATCATCTTCTTATCTCACCAACTTGTCTGCTTTTTTGTTGAAATCATATATGCTTCGGCTTTACCACTTTGTATTATGCATGTTAGCCACTGTGTTCGAAACTGAGCCAATTCCTACGCCAACTTTTTATCCATTTTCTTATTTAAATTACCCAATCAACTTTGATATACTTCTCTTTTATCTCATTAATTTAAATTTTATTACTTTGTTAAGCAGCAACATAATCAGTATTTTGTGATGTAAGGGGGAATTGTAAATTTAAAAGAAATTAAAAAACCTATCATTTTATAGGTGATGATGAATGATCAAATGATTTTAGTTTTAAGAACAAAGTAATCAATGGTAAACTTAAGTGCAAAGGTAACTTTAACAAAGACTATTTTCGACAAGAAAAAAAAGGCCATGGTTATTAAGTATATATGATGGGTTCAGTTTGCATGAGTGCCTTGTTGGGTCGAACCCGAATAATGCAATGAAAATGAATGAAAATTGAGAAAATTGAAAATAAATATTTGCATAGAAAAATTCTTTTAAAGAGGATAATAAATCACGGGTAAAAAAAATTTCACTAAAACGATAAAAACTGAAAAGGGAGTACATGATGGAGAAACAAATAAAACTTAAACCCAAAATATAAAGTTTTCCCAAAATCCCCACAAACTCTCTTAATTTTGTTGTTGTTCTTCTGAACTATCTAGGGTTGATAAGAGGCCTAGTTATAGGCCGAATTTTATGTACAAATATTACTAAAACATCCCAAGAATAATCAGAGTGATAATACTCTAAAATGACATACTTTTATGAGTTAATTGCATATATATTTTGAGTATGATCCTACTAATTTGGATTGTTTATAGTTCTTTTATCTTGTAGGGACTAAATTAAAGGTAAAAAGAAATTTGAGGGCAAAAAGCATGAATTTAAAGACAAAACGGGTCAACATGTGAAATAAGGAAGAAGTGGTGCCGAAAATACAAAGTATCGAAGACTTGGCGCAAAATTTCAAAGAAGAGATTTATGGACATAAAACTTTGTTTAGATTTAAATTCTATTTTTAGGATTATTGTTAGGATTATTATGATATTGTTTAGATTTAATTATATCTTTTAAACATTAACATCTAGAATTTAATTAGGAACCAACTAGGGTTTTTCATGTACTATAAATAGGGGATGGAGTGGCATGAATATGATCATCTCATTACGTCCATTTTCTGTAAAAACTCCTTCCCCCAAAGGCTCTTAGCCTTTGATTTCCTTTCCTTTCCAATAAAATCCTATTTCATTAAATATGTCTTTTTTTCCAAAGAGCATGAGTAATTAAACTCGTCTATCTGAAAGTTATCAAGATTCCTCAAAAAGAGTTCATGAGGCTTAGAATCCACACTTAACCCTTCTCAACAAGTATTCATCATTTATCTGCATTATGAAATTGACGCTTCTGTCCATGTCCTTCCAAAAGTAATCATTCATCTTATGCGAAGGCAACCGCTTTGTATGTTTTGAGAAGATTACACAGTCGGTTCGCTAACTTACTACGTCAGAGGCTATCAAGCCCAAGAGACGAAATGGCATGGCATTCGCCATTGAGAAATAGTGATCTAGTGTAAGACGGTCCCACAGGAGTGACGGATGACTAGAGTTAGGTTCCTCTCGATCGCAAGGCTATAACCTAAAGTGGAGCTGGTGGTCGTAGGCATCCTCTTCCACTATAATTGATCTATTCAGTCTTGAGAAGAACTACCTAAAAGTCTATGATTGAACCAAGAAAGGATCGATATAACTGGAGGCTGGAATCCCTCAAATAGAAAAACCTCTTTTCTCAATTATGTTTCTTTTCACAATTGTGATTTCAATTTATTTAATCTCAACTCGTCCATATTCTTAATCCTATTTTTTTATTTATTTTTCCTAGTAAGACGTTTTTCTTGGGCACGATTGCACCTAAGATTTTGAGGAAAAAGAAGCTGTAACAATCCAGTCCTTAAGGATTTTACCGTACTTCTCTTATACTATTCTTTTCGTTATTTTTTAGGGATATGTTATATTTGGTGCTTTCAACAACTCATCACAGAGTTTGATTGGAAAAAATATATAAGAGTTTAACTAGGAGAAGAAACCTGGTAGAGTGGGGAACACATCATTACATCACTATCAGCTCGTTAGGACATCCATTATCGCATCTTCGGGACGTGGCGTTACTTCTTGTTAGGATGTTGCAGTCGCGTTGTCAAGATGACGATTCTTCCTCATCATGACGTCAACTCTGTTTCATCTGAAATTCGAAGCACACTCCACAAATCTCTACCTTGACTCGTATTTTTGAAACGTCTTCTTCGCCAAGCCCTGTAAAGGGCCTAACTTGATCTCTGTTGAATACTTACCAAGTCCAAACAATGCTTGAACTTGGAAATTGGAATACTCTTTGTCATCATGTTTGCTGGTTCTCTGTGCCGGTTTTATGAACTTGAACATCTCCTTGAGCAATCACCTCTCGAACAAAGTGGTATCGAATATCTATATGCTTTGTTCTTTTGTGATGCATCTAATCTTTCATGAGATGTATGACGCTTTGACTATCACAATATACAAAAGTTTTGTCGTTTTTATCAACCAGCTTCCTCAATAGGCCTCTTAACCAAATGACTTCTTTCAAAGCCTCTATGATAGCCATATATTCGACTTTGATAGTCAATAAAGCCACAGTGGCTTGAAGGGTGGCTTTCCAACTAATAGTATTATTTCTGAAAGTGAACAAATAACCTATAAGAAATCTTCTTTTGTCTAAGTCTCCAACATAATCTGAATTTACATAACCGACTAGACCTTCTAAACATCTTTCGAATTTCAAACATGTCTTAATATAGTTTGAAAAAGAAAACCTTGCACCTACGAATGAAAAACAGATTGTCATTGTTGTTTAAATGTAACTTAATGAAATTTTGTCGTTGTAAAAGTCATGGTTGTTTAGCATATATGATTGCTTGAGTTTGCTTAAGTGTCTTAAGATAGTTTGAAAAAGAGAACCATGCACCAATAGATTGCCATTTTTTAGACATCGCTTCTTTGTGATGATTCATTCTAGCCCGAAATAGATGACTAAGATAATCAGGAACCCAACTTTGCCTTTCTGCATACAACTTGATCAACCATTCATTTCCATCCAAGCCATATTTATTTAGATACTCACCCTACTTGTTCTTGAATTTTGTAACAGTAAGACTTTCCTCAATGATGACCTTGAATTTATTTTTAACTGGTTTATATTGAGCATGATGCTTAATCTTGTTAGGCAACTTAGTATAGATGTGTCATATGCAGAATTTATGTATTGTGTTTGGCATCACTTCATTGATCGCTGCTTTGATGCTTCCACATTAATCTATCAAAATGCAAGTTAGTTTCTAATTTACTCCAAACTCAATTATGAGTTTTAAGTTAAATTTGATTTTTTCCTAAAAATTTATATTTAAATTTTAACTATGTTTGATAACCATATTAACTTTTTACTTAATATGAAATTTTCAACAAAAAAGTGTTAAGTATGATAAGTAAGTAGATAGTTACTTATCACTTATGGCTTGTTTAGTAGAGATAAAACTAGTGTGATATATCTTATTTTATACATTCATATAACTTTTATTTTAAGATGGGGGTAAATAAAATAGACTTGGAGGTGGTATTTAAATAGCATTTGTGTTAACATTTTTTTATGTTATTTTTTTTTCAAATAATACCCTTATCCAAAACTAAAAATTGCACTTATTATTATTATTGAGTATTAAAGATCATTTTACGAGCTTCATTGTAACATCTCGCCTGACAAAGCCCTAGTGGTTTAATAATGTTTATGGGAGTAAGACATACAAAGTAAGTTTTGAGTGTGAATAATGTTAGAATTTGACTAAGTATAAGAATTCTTTGAACATACCCATAACGCCTCGGTTCTAGTAGATACAAGATCTGGTGCATATTCTTAAAGAAGTATGATTAGTGAAGTAGTATTCGTCCAAATGCATTTTAGGGTATAAAGTGGGCAGACTTCGATATGAATATAAGAGAATAAGGGTTTTATATCAGATTTTTATGATTAGTGGAATAAAAATTGTGGTTAAGCAAAATGATTATTAAGGTATGAGTTTACGCCAATGGTGTAGTGCACCCTACAACTGTAGTCTTGTGCTAGTCAATATACAAGGTAAGCTGGTTAGGAACTAACCAAACTTGAACTAGAAAAGTTAAAGGCTAAGGAGATAATCAAGTAGGTTTCTTGGAATTGATAGATTTTGGATAAAATAACTCAGTATGGATGTGACATTTACCAAGTCCCAATAAAACTTGGGTTAAGTTAAAAGGAGTATTTAAGTTTGATTAAGGGGAGTTATCTTCTCTCCTCTTTACTTTAAAATATTTAGATCTAGGGTTGAAGGAAAGCAGAAGCATTTTCCTTCAAGTTTGATCTGAAACCCTAGATTCCATTAATGAATGCTCCATGTCAAGGTAGGATCTATGACCTTACATACTACGTTGTGAAAGAATAACTCTACTTAGCATGGTAAGATGGATGAGATAAGGCCTTATTTGGGGATTTCTAGGAAATTTTTTAAAATTTACATTAAAAGTCATGAAATGGTGGATTGATAAGATTGATTCTTTTAGATTTTACTCAACTTTCTCATTAATTCTTACACTACTATGGCTAAGTGTGTTTTTAGATGGTTTTAACTATGATGTAGCCAATGACTCCATGGATTTTTTTTTAGCTGGTAATAATTTCTTACAATTATTACACTGGATTTGGTTGTTTTTTTTTAATTTAATTTTTTTTAAATTAAAATTTGTCATTTTGTAAATTTTAAGGGCTATATTTGTTGAACTTTTTAGAGTTTGAACTAAAATGACAAATTTTGTAAATATTGAGGACTAAATTTATTGAATTTTCTATATTTACGATCAAACAAATAGAATCTCAAAATTAAGGATCAAATAGGTAGAATATGTATATATTAGAGGGCTAAATTTGTTGCTAGACAAATAAAAAAAACTCACATCAATACTTTCGTCAAATTTCAAACGGTTGTTAAAGTTCAGTGATGAAAATATTTGATTTCATATAGTTTAGTGGCCAAAATAGATAAAAATTAAAAGTAAAATGACCAAAATAGAACACAGACAATATTTTGGTGACCATTTATGTTATTTACCCTTATATTTATGTTTTTAAAATATTTTAAGTGTAATAGTCCGATTTTCAGTGGTATCGAAAAACAGTGGTTTCGAGATCACATTCTTTGTTTAATATTTATGATGTCATTAGTGTAATATTAAATTTTGGTTAAGAAATTCTATCATTTAGATAGCTAATTAAATGAAAAATATTAAATCGTAAAATGTATAAAAGTTGGTTTCTACCAATTGGAGGTATTAAAAATTAATTAAAAGGAAGAGTAGGGTATTTAAATAGTAAATATGCCATGAATAAGATAGATGGATGGTAATGGGTATGAGAAATGTTAAATTTGATTATTTATAGTAAGGGTAAATTAGTAAATTAAAAATTAAGTGATAATAAGAGAAATAACATGAAATTAGGTTATCTTCTCCATTTGGAAAACAAAAGAAAGAAAGAAAACCCTCAAGGAGAGAGCTTGAGATTCAGCCAAGCTTCAACCGTAGGAAGGCGATTTCTCGTCCGTTTTTGGTAATTTCTATGTTTTTGAGTATTTGCTTAAGCTAGCTAACTTGAGGACTAATTTGTGAATCTTTCAAATTTAATAAAACTTGCCATTGTTGAATAAGCTTATTCTTGAAAATTTCTGATGAATTTGTATGTTTGATGATTAGATTTTGTGATTTTATAGTGATTTTTAATGATTTAGGGTTAGAGGACTAGATTGAGAAAATGGTGAAAATACATATCCTTGATGTAAAATAATTGAATGTTTGAGTTGAGAATGCATCTAGGAGTATTCGGCTGGTATGGGTTGGACTTGGAAATGGTTATTTTGCATGTTTTGACTTTAAGGACTAAATTGAATAGAAATGCAAAGGTTAGGGGTAATTCTGTAATTTTCTTGAAAAGGACTTATATGTGTAAATTGATTAAATTATATGATTTAATAGGAGAATTGATTTATTTGTTGTGATAGATCAAAATCGGGCCACAGATCGCGGGAAGGGAAAAATCATAGAATAGTCCTTAAAGTTTCACCTGAATTGTAATTTCGTCCTGTAAGTTCGTTTGTTAGATTTCATATTTGAACTGCTAATTATTACCTAATGAGGAAGTACTTGAAACATTTGATGTATAAATGGAAAACCCATGTCTCGGGTTGAGCATGAGAATTTGTATAAATGGAAGACTCGTGACTCGGAATGAGCATGAGAATATGTTAAAGGAAGACTCATGTCTAGGAATGAGCATGAGATTATGTTTGAAAAGGAAGAGTTATGACTAGGTAGAGCATAAGAATGTTTAAAAAGGAAGACTTACGATTTTGTGATGTATAAGATCGTATAAAGAGGAAGTTTTACGACTCTAATGTTAAATGTTGTTACAATGCTTAATATTAAGTTGTGGTGCACTGTTTGCGAACTTACTAAGCTAGAAAACTTACATGTGTATTATTGTTGTTTCGTAGATTTCGTTTTAGCTAGTTGAAGATAGGATTACCTCGAAGACATCAAACTATCTGGGAGCTGGTTCGATAGTTCTTACATCTCTTGGTTATATGGCATGTACTAGGACGATGTTATTTTGTACAACACTTGATTTTGGTTGATGGATTCATTGTTGAAACCTTAGTGAGAATGTTGATCTTATTTTGTATGTTGTTTAAGGTTAAAAGTAGACACAATGAAATGAATTTGTATTGTTATATGTGTTTATGAACTCTAAGAATAATATCCATTGGATCTTATGTGTTTTGAAATGAGATTTGCTTGTTGAACATGAAAACTTATGTGAATGTTTGAATTCTACATACTTGTTTCGGTAGAACCCTTACTTGTATCGATAGATGTACAGGGTAGGAGAGAGGCTGTTCAATGACTTGAGTTGTATCGGTAGTTGTATAATAAGTATCGGTAGTATTGCTCATAGGAGTATCGATAGTATGTATGCTTGTATCGATAGAAATTGCAGAGTAGAACTTCTTAGCTCTCTAGAGTTTTTAGTATCTGTAGAAGCATGTTTTGTATCGGTAGAACTATCTCTTGTATCAGTAGAATCTTGTACTGATTTTGAATTACTCACTGACTTGACTTCTATCAATATTTGTCCAACAAGTACCAGTAGAAGTCTCCAAAAATCGTAACACTGTGGTTACCCATTCCTCGCCTTACCCACAATAAAATCTACTAGACAGATATTTTTTCTACAAGAAAGTGTAGAAAATGATAACTTGATTATGTCTTACTTATCAGTTAATAGAAAATAAGATTCAATTATTTTTTTATTTTATTCTATTTCATTTAAAATTATATTATCCTTCATCGAGCAATCTAATTATATTCAATATTTAATTTTAAAAAATTTACCAAACAAATTTTATAACTTAAATTCAACCCTTACTTCTTCTTTTTTCAACACTTATATTTTTAATTTAAAAAGCATAACCTTAATCTCTACTAAAAATGATGAATACCTGATTTCAACCATATATATAATTCACACATACATACAAAAATAAATCATTTTCATGGAGAGTTTGGTTTGGATTTACTTGCAGCCATTAACAACCAATCAAGCACTTGCTTGCAAACATTGTAAATACATTTACTTGAATTTGCATGAGTATATGGATATTGTGTGGCTTAGCATTTATTGGGACAGCCTGCCATGCCAATCTTATCTTCAATCATGCTAACTAAATGAGTTGGCAATAATTCATCATTCTATTTGTAAGATTTAGACTCTATTTTTGTTATCAATAGTTTATCTTTTTAATCAATCATATCAGCTGGATTCATAAATCTAATATCAATTACATTGAAACTTAGATCATACATACCTTTCTTTGGATAATAAAAAAAAAAAAAAAAAACTTAAATCATACATGCTACATTCTGGAATGGGATAGTCTTCCACCACTCAAGAACTTTTTAAATAGAAAAACATAAATAAATAAATAAAGCAACGATTTGCATGGGTGGAAAGGGAGATGATTGGATGAACTCTGGGTACAAGTGGATGATATCGTATCTGAGTTGAAAATGAGACCCCACTTTGAATTTGGGGTTGAAAATTGCACAAACATTGGGATGAGAATGAACAAAATCTATCAGCAAAGAAGAACAAAAAAATCCAGGAAAGGGGGGTGGGATTGGAATTGAGAAGGATACAAAGAATGTTATCTGGATGACAAAGCTTGGCTTACGAGGCTTCAAACAGAGATAATTGTGATAACATATTCCTATCCCCTTTACTGAGTGGCGTACGCTAATGCCCTTCTTATCCTTAGACCGTAAAACAAATAAGAACACTCATGGTATAAGCAATGTGTTACAATTAAATAAAAAAATGTTTCAAAGGCTTTACAAGGTAGATGAGATTTTGGAGAAGCAAATTTTGTTTTTCTATAAAAATAACATAATATTATGATGCTCGAAAAACACAAAAACCTTTCGGTTTGACTTCTCGGGATAGCTTGATACACAACTTTCGATCCAAAATCGATTTTTTCGATTCTCGAATTCGTTAGATGCGTATTAAGTTAATGGCAGAACAAGGCATTAAGTTTCAAAGGAGCTTAATTAAAATTTTAAAAAGTTTGAGGGCTTAATAATAATTCTCAAATTATAGAGTTTAATTAAAAACTTCAAAAGATTAAAAAAAAAAAAATTAATGAGAATTTTCCAAAATTTCATAAGCATGTAATAATGGAATTGAAATTCCTATGGATTTCATTTTAATGACTTGAATTCTTTTTGATTTTGTGGGAAGGGAAGTAAAACCAACTACGAAATTCAAGTAGTTAAAGCTTGAAATGCAAGCCTTGTCGTGAGAAGAAACAGAGTGAGGTGGAGTTTAAGTTTGATACGTATGTTAGTTAAAAGGAATGATTAGAAGATTCTTGTGAAAGTAAAACTTGTACTCAACACGGATTAAGCTGCTTTTTACTCACAAAATTGATTGATTTGATTCACTGATGTCGACTCTGTAACGATCCAGTTTTCAGCTATATTCCAGCACAACTTCATCCTTAATTTCCTTCAATAATTGATTTCCTGGGTATTGAAATTCACACGCCTCCTCTGCTCCCAATTTTTTATCAAGGATTATTACTTTTTCTCCTCTTTATCTTTTAAGACACTCATCACGTATAACGAACTTGCTCTACATAAATCATGCATTCCAACCTCTGTAACAATGGAGGCTGAAATTACTGGTAGGTGGAGATCATGACGGCCATTATTGCTCGATGGGTGTAGGGTACAGACTTCTCTCTGGGTTATAGCTTACCTTTTTCTATCCTATGAATTCATCAGCCAGTCAAATCCTTCTTGCTATTGCTAGACGGGTGAAGCTAAACCATTCTCTCATCCACGATACTATAGGTTAACTTTATGCATTCTAGTTACTATAAATCTTATTGTATGTGTGGAAATCACGAATTTAAAACATAAATTTGTATTTAAAAATAACATATAATAGAAAGTGGTAAAAAAAATAATGTTCATCTTAAAAAATTCGAATTCGAGCATCTGTATGTACACTGTCAAAAAATTACTACCACAATTAAGCTTATATTAATGAACATGACAAGCTCAAATATTAAAATAAAAATACAAACAATTTTCACCTTTGAAGTTTCATGTTTCATAAAAAAAATTATTGAATAAAAGTAGGTCTATATATATATATTTATATTTTGAAAAAATCTCTAAATTAATTTTCTTGAAGAGTTATCAAACATATCTAAAAAATAAACTATTCAATAGATTATTTTTTCCATAGTTTATCAAATAAGGTTTTAGAAGGGAATTGTATAGATATTGGATGAACGAATAAAATCTTGATTGAGTGAGCATTAATATTCATAACTACTTGTTGTACAAAACGCTAAGATAATAGATTATATCTTAAAACAAGGCTTCGTAAAAAAAGGAAAATCAATCCGGGTAAACATACGATTGTGTTTATTATTTTTCTGTTTTGTTCGTCAGCCATGCTTGAGGCAATTAACACTGGTTAATAAACCGTATTTCAATGGAATTTAAGCATTGTGGGCTCAAACTATAGGCCTTTTTGTGAGCATAGTAAATGATAAATAAACGAAGCCTGTTCAACTTTCACATCTAGGCAGCCTCATAATCTTGAAATGAGATCCCGATCCATCTTATACTAAGCCCAGGGATGACAATCAACTCCATTAATTTAAATATTCGATTCAAATATTTTAATTACTATTTGTAGAAATAAGAAAATTTTATTATCGATTTTCTAATACGTATCACCAAAATTCCTTTCTCTTTTATAAACAATAAATCTAACTATTCAAATTCATTTTTTTTACTTTATTTTCAAATATAAATCTGAATATTAATTTAACAATAATTATCTGATATTTTAAATTACAAAAATTGAATAAGTTTAATGTAATTAATAATTATATATTCAAACTCTTAAAAAAATAATTATATATTTTAATTTTTTTAGAATTCCTAAAAAGTTTCTGTAGATTATATTTTTATATATCATTACAATTCTTTTAAAAATAGTATTTTAAAATATATTTTTTCTATTTTCATGTTCATTTTATTGTTCATGTTCGAAGTGCGTGACTATTCCTCTCAACAATGTTATCTTCAAAAATAAAAAAAATATTCACATTTATTATTAAATTATTTCAGAACACCACTCCTATAAGCTAAGTAATAGTTTTATTAATCTATCACATTCAATCAATCGAATTGTTAAATTATAACTCTTATTTCAAGTTAAATTTAAGAAATAATCTTTCTGTTAAACTCTATTTATTTGTTTCAATTAAACCCTATTTATTTGTTTGATATAAACTCTTATTAGTTTAAATTTTTTTTTTTTTTTACCTAAAAATTTAGCCTATAAATAGGTTGTTTTACAACCTTAAAGAATATACCCATTAAAATTTAGAACTCTTAATATTTTTAAAAAATTTAGTGTTTACGTTTTGAGAGTTCTTTATTTTCGGATTTTCGGGGTTTAATTTTTATCTCCATCATTTGTACTCTTCATTCTTTTGTGATTATAGTAAAATTATCTTTGCCTGTGATTTTTTATCTTCTTCGGAGAGATTTTTTCACGTTAAATTTATGTATTCAATTTTTCAATTTATTCCGTTATTTTTACTTATTCGTTGATTAATCAGATTGATCCCCAACAAAAATATTATAATATATATTATTACATTCTCTCTTTTTTATTGATGCAGTGCAATGTGTTTAACCCACTTTTTGTTTCATATTATAGTATCTAATCTCATTGTCACCTTTATCTTTACATCAATCACAGATAAACGTACCGTCCATTCAAATCTACCCTTAAACACTTCGAAGAAATATTTATTCATAAAATACTGCTACAAGGCTACACAAACAGTGTTCGTAGACAGTACAAAATACAAAAGTAATAGTAGGTACCCCCTACATTTTCTTCTTCTATTTTGTTAATAACAACAATATTTAGATGCCTAATAATTTAGTTTTGGAACTTGCCAGGTTATAACTTACTCATCCTGACGGGTCCCAACTCTTTTGCCTTAGCTCTTAGCACATGCTTCTGAATCTTACCTGTGGCCGTCTTTGGCAGTGGGCCAAATATCACTGATTTTGGAACCCAGTATGCAGGCATCTTGGACCTGCAGAACTTCATTATGTCTTCAGCTAACCGCTGTTCATCGGATTTGTCCACCCCAGGCTTCAAGGTCACAAAAGCACAAGGTGACTCTCCCCACCGCTCGTCCGCCCTTGCCACCACCGATGCCTCCATTACTGCTGGGTGCAAATAGAGACTGTTCTCCACTTCCACGCTGCTGATGTTTTCGCCCCCCGATATGATTATGTCCTTCGACCTATCTTTTATTTCAATGTATCCATCTGGATTTTTCACACCCAGATCCCCGGAGTGAAACCAGCCATTTGCGAATGCTTCCTCATTTGCTTTTGGGTTCTTTAAGTAGCCTTTCATCACAACATTACCGCGAAACACTATTTCTCCAATCGTTTTTCCATCAGCAGGTACAGGTTGACCAGTTTGAGTACTGATGACATCCAGGCACTCTAAACCAACGTATCGGACACCTTGACGTGCATTTAGACGAGCTTGAGTTTCAGGTGGTAGGGAGTCCCATTCAGGCTTCCATGCACACACTGTAGAAGGACCATAGGTTTCGGAGAGACCGTAAGTGTGGGTGACTCGGAAACCTTTCTGGGACATTCCAGCAAGGACAGAAGGGGGTGGGGCTGCACCAGCTGTCATTACACGAACAACATGGGGAAGGGGCAGAATGGTATCCTCAGGCGGGGCATTAACTATGGAATTGAGAACCACAGGTGCAGCACAGAAGTGAGTCACCTTGTACTTCGCGATGGCCGAGTAGACGCCCTTCGCTGTTACCTGCAGATACGAAAGAAACAAATAGGGGCATCAGTAAGTTTAAGCTATGATTGTAGATAAACCGCACAACTTTCGCATCCACATTGTTTATAATGGACTAAAGACTTCTCAAAGTCTGAATCTCCGAACTGAAATTATGACATACACAAAAACAGAACACTGAATGCAACACTTTAGAATTTCAACAAAATCACACCAAGAAACAATAAGCTATTATTTAGACTAGAAATTACCTGTCGGAGGCATATGTTAGTTCCACAAACAGCTGCAAGTGTCCAAGGAAAACACCAACCATTACAATGGAACATCGGTAGAGTCCATAAATAAACAGCTCCTTCATTCATTTCCCATATAATAGGATTAGTCAAAGCCAGTAGATATGCCCCTCGGTGATGTAAAACCACCCCTTTTGGGCTGGCTGTCGTGCCTGAAGTATAGCCCAAAGAAATGCTTTGCCACTCATCTTGAGGAGGCTTCCAAGCAAAGTCAGGGTCACCACTTTCTAAGAACTTCTCATACTCAATGGCTCCTTGCCCCAAAGCATACTTAAGTGTTTTCGGGTTGCAGCTTTCGTCAGCAATGACAATAACAAGCGGTGGCTTGAAATTGCCTTGGCTTTTCTCCTTCATGATTCTCAAAGCATCCTCTGCCAAATTGAAAGACTCTTGGTCCACAATGACGATGGTGGATTGTGAATGACCCAAAAGGAAAGCAATGGTTGATGCATTTAGGCGAATATTGACGGGGTTTACAACAGCACCAGACATTGGAATCCCAAAATGAGCTTCATACAAGGCAGGAACGTTTGGCGCAATTATGGCTACCTGCCAATTTTAAAATAAAAAATGAATACAAGCAATAGAACCATTAAAGTTGCATAATTATATAAAGAATCCATCCACAATTATCTGGAGCAGAAATTAATATGCTTTCAATCTAGTAAATGATACTCAGATTTCCCAACTATGTATAAACATATAAGAAGTCAGTACGTAACTATTCCACAAAATGAAAACCTTAAAATTCCAGATTCAATGGATTAACACAACTGGCATTTACCATACCAAATTTGGGCCACGCATCAAGCACTAAAAGCAGTAAAGCTTCTATCCTTTTTTTCCAAATTAAAACCTTCCATCTTATTCCACTAATAATACCATAATAACAAGTAATGTTAACAACAGCATGGGACCAAGGAGACCGGCTATATTAAGCACGATTCCATTGAAACATTATGACAACAAGACATGATACACATATACAAAATGTTTCAAAAATCAATATAATACAAATTATTAATATATTAAATTTTATATAATATAATAATATCTTAAACCTTCACAGCCTAGATATAAACAAGAGAAGATACAAATATACAAAATGTCTCAAAATCTATACAATCCGAATTATTATTGAATTATTATTAATAATACAAAATATCTTACTCTGCAAATCACACCGATAAATACATGAATTACCAGATCTAGGCCAACTCCACTCCACTATACAAAATCTAAGAGTATAGTTATACTACTAAAGCTTACTAATAAAATCTAAAAACTTTTAATTTGACAAGGAAAAAGGAAAAGAATTCTCCCTTTTCTTTCTTTTTCTTTTTTTAAGTCCGTTCTCTTTATTAAACTCAGCAAGCAAAAAACAAAAAAGAGTTAAAAACAGACAGATGTCACTATATCCGAATTTTTTCTATCGTTATCGTTAATAATGATGATAGGCGAGGGAAAGATATCTGATTACCGAGCTACCAACGCCAACGGAGCGTTTCGAAAGAGCTGAAGCCAAGCGACGGCAGCGCTGGTAAGTTTGGAGCCACGTGTACGTTCGAGATCCATGGATCACCGCTTTTCTGGTGGGATGAACAGTGGCGGCTCGTTCCAAGAACCACAACGGCGTCAAAGCCATGTAGTTGGCGGCGTTCTTTGGAAGGTCGTCGATGTCTCGCATCTCCATCACCGTCGATACTCCCTCTCCGTCTCCTTCCTATTTAAGCAAAAATGAGAAAGAAAAATTCGATGCTGAGTTTTTGAAGCTGAAATAATGATTCATTCGCGAAGTCAGTATTTATAGTAGGAATTGTACGAAACCACCAGAAATTTTTTTTTTTTTGTATTTAAAAAAATAAAAATTATTTTTATAAAATTCGTGACATTAACATCACTAGTACTTAAGCTCTTTTATTATTAGGAATATTTATTGGATTGAAAATTTTATTATTAGGTATATTTATTGGGTTGAAAATGGTGTGCCTTTTTATTTTGGAATCATGGTGTGCCTGGATATATTAATAGTTAAATTTAATAGAAAATATTAAAGATTTTTAAATTTATTGAATTTCAAACTTTATTTAAGTACAAGGATTGAGAATAGAATTTTACCTTTCTTTTTTTAGGATTTTCATTTTATTTTTTATAAGGTAAATTTAAAGAATTTTACCTAAATCATTTTCTCTTAATTTTTATAAGGTTTAATGATAAATTTGATCACGAACGTTTGCATGTTTGTTAAAATTATCTCAATTGTATTTTTGAGTTTTTTTGACCATTAATTTTTTTTTTCAATCTGCTTTTTCTAACAGATTTAATGAATAAATTCAATATTTCAATTTTTTTTTCTTTTAAAAGGTTCCAATCTTTTGTACCTTTGTTTATTAAAAAGTTTTTCTATTAATTTAATTTTTTTTAGATAATTCATTATTTTCTTTAAATTAAGAGTTATTTTTTTAATTTAATGTATTATTTGTTTATTTTATTATTTTCCACATGTAATTATCTTATTGGGTTATCTAAATAATAAATTAAATCTCATTCAAAATATTTCATATATGAAATTTTGTATCATTCACGTTAACTTTTTTAACGATACTTTCATTAAATATGTTAATGAAGCATATTGAAAACAAAGGTTGATGACTAAAAAATGTTCAAAAATACAATTAGGATCATTTTGACAAAACATGTAAATGTTAATGATCAAATTTGTCATTAAGCCTTTTTATAAAAGGATATGAATTATCAAAATAATGTATTTTCAATTTTTTTACTGTAAAACAAATATTTTTTTCCATGTTTTTACATATATAGTGTATCTATCGGTTTATAATTTTAGAAAAGAAAGTTCCTACTCTAAAGGATCAAAAATGGAATTATTTGATATTTATCCAAAACTGTCAATAATAGGCAACTAAAAATAAAATTTGATATGGTAATAAATTTATGGCAATACATTTTCTATATTTTAATGCTTTACTAAACGATTTTTAATGTAAAATCATCATTGTATGTGAAACAAGAATTTAATAAGTAGTTTTAGTGAAAAAAATATATTGTTTATTTTAAGAGTCTCGAGTTCGAGCATCTCTATGTGGTGTGTGTGCGTTATCAGAGGGTTAAAAAAGTATGAACAGATATTATCATATAATCACACCAATATATTAAAAAAAATCATCATACTACTTGAACACTTACTAGAATACTTCACGATTTTTTTGGACAGCACAAAGTAATTGAATAAAAAAGTAATTATATTATCTTGTAATTACAAATAGTAATTTTTTAAATGTGTTTGTATGATAAAATGTAATTACATCATAATTTCTTATACCATGTTTGATAGTACAAATTGTAATTACATAGTTAATTTATATTTTTTTAAAAATATTAATTACTATAAAAATATTAGTATGATAAAAATAATTTTTAAACATGTAACAAAAATTAAAATCAAATCATCATATGTATTATGTTAGTATAAAAAATTAGTTGATAATAGGGGTGAATAAAACTCGATTCGATTCGAAAAATTAAAATTTTTTTTAATTTCGAGTTAATCGAATCGGGTTGTTTGAGTTATTTGAGTAAACTCGAATAAATATTTTGAGTTTCGAGGTCGAGTCAAGTTAAATTTTACAATTTGAATAATAAATTGATGTAAATACCCTTTTGGTCTCTGTCATTTTTTAAAATGAGCAAATTGGTCTCCCTCTCAACAAAAATTACAAAATAATTCAAAATAAATTTTAAATTTAAAAATATTTATAAAAATTCTATATATATATATATATTTAAAAAAATTAAATAATATATAAAGAAAGATAAAATTTTAAAAATTTTCTAAAATAATAATTTTTGGGACCTAAATAAGTTAATTAATGATTCAAGTTTATCATATTAAAATATATCATTTTGCTTTGAATTTTTTTTAAATATATATAGTTTCAAATTTATGTGCTCTAACATGATATTAGTTATACTGTAACAATATTTTAATTTGACATGTTTAATTTTATAATTTCACTCGATCCAACTTGACTCGAATTTCATTTTACTCGACTTGATTCGAAAAAATTCAAATTGAGTTAAGATGATAAAATAGGACTCGTCAACTCAGTTAAGATGATAAAATAGGACTTGTCAACTCCGTTAAGATGATAAAATAGGACTCGTCAACTCGATTAACTCGAAATTTTTTCACTCGATTCGATCAAACGCTCACTCCTAATTGATAATATGATTCCTAATAGAAATAACAAGAAAATACACATAATATGCAATTTTATCTAATTATTCTAATTCATATTTGTTGCGTTATTCCATTTTAATATTTAATATATGCACATTATCATCATATGTTGGTTCTTAAGAATATTTACTCAAATATTTGATATGCATTTACTTTCTTGTGAGTTTCTATCCGTTCGTTACTTATTCGCTTGAGAGTTTGCTTTCACTTATTATCATCAAGTTAAGTGATACTAAACTTAATCAGCCCTTTAATAATATTATAGATAGATAGATAATAGATATTAGATTAATAACACCAAGAATATAGATAATGAAAAAGATTATAATAAAAATATATTTATAAAAAAATTATTCAACTACTGAATCATAGGTGGAGTGATAAATCATTTGGATATAAACACTTATCGAATTTTGAATTTAATCCCTAGATATTTAATTTTTAATGGTGGTTTTTGATTGTTTTATTTAAACATTTCATAAAAATATAATACAGGAAAACATAATTATAATAATATTTATCATTTTTAAAAAACTGAATTTTATATTATTTCTTGATTTATTATTAAAGTATAGATATGATACTTCTGGCAGAAAAATGTCATAATAATCTTTACTACCAAATATAAAAGGAAGCCTCTAAATCCTTCCTGCATGACATTTGTCCATTGTTTTTTCTCTTACGTAATAATTAGTGGTTAAATTTCAATTTTAATCCTTTTACTTTTTTAATATTATGCAATAATGATTCAAATTTAGTCTTGATTCCTACACTTTGATGGAATTTGAGATTTAATATTTATATTTTAGTTTTGGTATGATTTGACACTTCAATTTTTATAATGTCATCAATTAGTTTAAATATTTTTTTTCAAATTAAAATATAGATTTATCATTCTCTTCTATTATAAAAGAATAAAGAAAACATGCAATCACAGTTTTCTACGATCTCTTTTCTATTAAATATATATAAAAGAAAATTCATAAATATGTTAGAGCGAAGTTGAACAATTTTGCGATAAACCCAATCTTACATCGACCCACTCAAAACTTGATTTAAAAAATAAACTCGATTTTATCGAATCGGATGTACTCAAAACTCGTCGGTTGGAGGTTTTTTTTTACCGTCCCTAATGAACTAACAAATCCCTAAACTTTAATGTTGAATAATTAGTGATAACTATTTTGTGAAATTGCGTAAAGCAAGGTCTAACTGGCTAAATAGTGGAACTTACTACTTCCACACAAACAACAATTGTGTTTGAAATTCGCATCTTATCATTGGGGAAAGTTTTAACTTCATCACAACTAGACAAACAATCCTAACTCGCCTAATTTGACTATTTTCAACTTTGCATTACAACTTGTCTCAACTTGTATCAACTTGCATCAATGTATAAGTTATTCCTTATATTTATTTCGATTATTAATTAGTTTGGATTAAATTAATTATTAGATTATTTATTTAATTATTTTATGTTGTATAATTAAGATGCTCGGTAGGGTTACGAGAGAATAAATTGTGGGATTATGAAGCACACCCATTTATGAAAATATTTACAATACTCCCCCTTAGATGTTTATCAACGAAAATGTGTCTCGTTAAAATTTTATTTGTATAAATTCAATTGGATAAAAACCTAATAAGGAAAAAAAAAAAAATAGTACACAATTACTCATTACAAGTTACCTTGTTAAAAACCTTTATTAAGAAAATCCAATGGGACAAAACATTTGTTACAGGGAAAGAGTATAGTGTGTTTTAAACTATCCTCTAATAGTAACATCATATTACATCTTTGAGCTGATACATTCCAATCTTGTATACTAATCTTTCAAATATGTCAATGGATAATGTTATGGTAAAGAGATTGTCAAATCATCACTAGAGCGAATTTGTTAAACTTCTATATTGTTTTTCTTCTCAAGATCATGAGTGAAGAATAACTTTGATGAAATGTGTTTCACTCTGTCACATTTGATGTAATCATCCTTCAATCGAGATATATATGTTACATTATCTTCATCCAAATCACATAGCTTTTGGATATGTTGGGTCAATATGTTGGAAAAATTAATTTATGGATGACTTGCTCAGTGAAAATTTTAAAATTTTCATAAAATTGAATCCATATTGTGTTATCTATGACAATAAATTTTATCAAATTCAGTACTTGTGTTTAGAGACGAAACCAGGGGGGCTGGCAGGGGCCTTGGCCCCCCTTAAAATGGAAAAATTTTCATTTAGGCCCTTAAAATTTTTTAAAATTTTAAATTAATAAAAGTAAAAATTCACTTTGACCCCCTAAAAATGATAAAATTTTAATATAATCCTTTAAAAATTGCACTTTTACTATCATAAAAATTACAATTTAACTTCGGCCCCCCCTAAAAAAATTTTCTGACTTCACCTCTGCTTGTGTTTTGGAATCATAAGACCTGTCGAATTCCTAACATTTTACCAAATGATTTTCTTCATTATTCTCAAACACTCGGTTGCTAAGAGAGTATTCTTAATCCAAACCGATCACAAAACAAAAATAATAACTTTCTAGTGGGAAAATTTCAACTTTCTCTAGGGAAACCAAAATAGGAAAAACAAAAAATTGAGTACTTAGAAAATTTAGAATTTATTTTTAACTAATAAATTTTCCTAAATTTCGGCAGAGTATCCATGTATATGATGTTTGTGTTTTTCGATCACCTATGGCCCCTTTATATTGAAAAAAATCTCAAGAATTCTACTTGAACAGAAAGAGTGGAAAAATACTATTTTAATAGAAAACTCATAGTCCCTCCAGGACAATATATGGTGGGTGGCACTGGCACTTAGGGATATCAGTGTGTCGCCCATCCCTTCTTCAAGATGGGTTGTTTGAGTCTTTCATGTATTGAGTACAATTATATATATAAATGGAGCCTAATTTTAATCAGACTCAAGCTTTGGATCAAACTTTTGATTTTAAATTTATATTAAGTTTAAATTGATCTTAAATTTATTTTAAATTTAAATTTAATTTAAATCTGAAATGGTTTTAAACTTAATTTTAAATTTAATTTAAAAGTCTAAAAAAACAAGCCCAAATAAAATGTCAAAGTACAAATCCAAACCCAAACACTAAGCCCAATTACAAGTTAAACTAGATAAGCCTAAATACCCAAACACCTAGGGTCAACCCCTAAGACCACTTGTGCTGCCACCACCTCCATCTCAATCACTTAGAGCATGCCACGTCAAGACCAGCAGCACCACCTCCAGCAACTTACCACTGCCACCGCCCATCTGCCATAGCCACCACTGTGAACCTGCAAAGAACAAGACAGGGATTTAGTGAGAAGAAACAAAATAGTATAATTGTAAAATAGGCTATAAAGCCAAATTCAAAACAGTTTGTAAAGGTTACTGGTTCTTTTCTGAAACATTTTAGAAATCAATACAAAAAGAAAGATTTTCAAGATCAATAGACAGTGAATATTCGAAGCAATTAGTATCAACATTCAAAGCAGAAATTAAAGCATACCAGTGTTGTAAAGGTATTCAATTTAAGTTTTGATTGTCTGTTCATTGTTTACTAAGAATCTGAAGTATTTCACTATATTTAAAATACAATTATATTTGTCTGTTATTTATTATTAATGTGTTTGTTAGTTATTTATTACCCCTATTGATCCAAAACGCATTAAAATAAATGGTTATAATAAATATAATAAATATTTAATTATTAATAATAAAAAGGAGATATGAAAGGTCATACTTGGGTTTACCTTGCCATCGCCGTCGGAGCCAAGCGGATACTCCTCCGAGCTACTCCATGTTTATGAGGGAACTCCATCACTCGTACATTCAAAAAACGAAACAAACAGTAAGAAACGATTGTACGAGATAGATCTAAAAAATATTAAAAAACTTCGGAACTGATAGATCTGAGTAAGAAAGTAAAAAAGGGGTAGATAAAAAGAAAACAAGGGATCGAAACCTTTTTGAGAAATCGAATCGATCCTGGTTTGCTTTAAAACTAAAAAAAAAAAACAGAGTCTTTCTTTTATTTTATTTTTGCAAAGATTCGAAGAGTACACGTTTGGATTTGGTTTTGTTTTGAAAAGGAATAAAAAAAAGGAAATGAAATGGATTTTTTTTTAAAAAATGAAAGATTTTTACCTGGGAACCATCGTGCATGGCGGCGACGGCGATGACGCGTGACGATCGGCAACGACGGAGCTTTGAAGGAACGGTGGCCAACGCGAGATCGGCCATGGAAGAGAGGAGAGTTTTTTTTTTTGAGAAGGAAGGTTTCTTTTTAGAAAAGGTGGAAAAATGAATATTTTTTGTGGATAAAAAGCATTTATAGCCATCCAAAACGGCGTCATTTTGGCATAGCTTAAAAATGCTCAAAACAACGTCGTTTTGGCTATACTCGGTCCGATCTGACCAACTCCATCAGGATCTGTGTGTTTTTAACTTTTGGGTTATTTGCACGTGTAACCCTTCCGCTTTTTTTAAATTTTACAATCATATCCTTTTCACACTTTTAATTAATTGTAAATTCGCCCATTAATTTCATTTCTTATTCAATTTGGTCCTTTGACTCTCTGAAAGCCTGAGATGCTGCCATGTGTCCTGATTTTGGTTTATTTCTATATTAGATCCTTTTTATTTTTGATTTGTTTTAATTTCATCCCTAAATCAAGTTTTGTTTTAATTATAAATTGGCCCCAGAATTTTAAATGATTTTCAAATTAGTCCTTTGACTTCAGAATGCCTGAGAGGTTGCCATGTGTCACATTTTTTGGTTTTATTGCCCAGAAGGTCCCTAAACTATCTAAAAATCATATTTTAAACCCCAAACTTCTCAAAAATTACATTTTGACCCTCAAACTTTACAAAAATTACATTTTCCCCCGAACTTTCTAAAAATTATATTTTTACCCCAAACTTCCAAAAAATCACATTTTTTCCATTAAACTTCCAAAAATTAGCATTTTACCCCCAGACTTCCAAAAATCACATTTTTGCCCTCGAACTTCTAAAATATCATTTTTGACCCCGAGTTTTCCAAAATTATTGTTTTACCCCGAAAGTATCTAAAATTACCATTTTACCCCTCGAGCATCCAAAAATCGTATTTTTGACTCCGTTTGTTTTGCTTTTCTTTCTCTTCAATGTTTATATTTAGTTTTTAATTATATGCTTTCGTATTTCGTATTTTTCGACTTTCATGTATATAATTATCTGTTTAACTATTTTATTTTCATTTAATCTTCGTTATTAGTCGTTCACATTTCACACATTTATTTTCAAAATTATTTTTTTCATAAACCTTTAAAATTGAGACAATGTCCTTTTCGTGCAGAAACTTCAAGAAATTATGCCCTAACATGTTGGGTGTGATTTTTCGTATAATTCACACAAATCGAATATCCTTTTCTAAGTTTTTTAAATGTCTTTTAACTTCGACATTCCGAGAACGTCGTGCCCTAACGTGTTGGTCACGGCTTCAATTCTCTACGAAAGTCAAAGCAAACAAGCATTCTTTCTTTAAACCTTTTTAGGTCGTGTGTCCGAGGATCGTATCTTAAACTCAATGCGAAATTTCAAGTTCTCAAATATATATATATATATATATATACACAAATGATTTTAAAACAAAATGAGGCAATATCCTTTCATGTGAAAAACTTCGAAAAATTCATGCCTTAACGTGTTGAGTGTGATTTTCGTATAATTCACACAATTGAATATCCTCTTTAAAGTCTTTCAAAATGTCCGTCAGTTTCGAAAGTCCGAGAACATAGTGCCCTAACGTGTTGAGCACGACTTCCAATTCTTCTAGAAATTCGAAATACATAGACGATTTTCCTCAAATAGGATTTTTGAAAATCATGCAAGTTTTCTAAAAACAAAGATCGTATTTTAAATTTCACTCGAGTTTTCAAATGTTTAACAAACCCGAAAGTAATCAACATGGTATCAATTTTGGGCATGTGGGGGTGCTAATCCTTCCTCATACGTAACTGACTCCCGAACCTGTTTTCTGGATTTTGAAGACCAAAATATTTTTCAAAATGGATTTTAAACGTTTTGTGGTGATTTAATTACACAATATAAAAAGATTGGTGGCGACTCTCATTTTTTTCAATCATTTAAAATACCTTTTTTTCGATTTTTTTTAAATATTGTTCGAGACTTATTTGTTTTTCCCCAAAAATAAATGTTTCGACATAGATCAATTTTAATTTTAATTAAAACAAACTCATATTATTATCCAATCTAATAATTGGTTTTCTATTCTCAAAATGTTATTTATTTAATTAAATAAAAATTCATTAATCGAAGTAATTGTTTTCTCAACCCAATTTTAATTTCGCCAATGTAACCTCCGCAACCCGACCTAGATGTTAAGATCGAATTCGGAATATTATATTAACCACTGAAATAACCTAGTACGATCTAAGTTTTATAAAACAATCATATTTAAACATTCGTTTTATCGTAGATGAAAACTTAGTAAATTTTCAATTTATTCATTACTCAAAATTTATTTATAGTCTAGCAGTGGAAAACGTGATTAATTTAGTTTTAATAAAAACTAGATCACATGCATAATTTAAATCCATAGTTCAATATTGTAACATTAAATTAAATACCATGCATGCTAAATAACCCAAAATCGAGGTCCCATGCCATAACTTAAAATAAAACAATATAGTTTTTGAATTAATAGGAATTAAAAAAATAAGCCAATAAAATTGTATAAAAAATAATTTTGAGCCCTCTGTTTTTTGTGTCATCGTCCTAATCTAATGGGTTATTTGTAAAGATGGAAAAAAAAGGGAATAAGTTATTAAGCTCAGTGTGAGTTTCATCACAAGAAAATGAATGCAAAAGATTAAGCATATAGAATCACGACACAGACTAATTCACAATAGCAATTTCAGAATATCGATATTTCAGATCACTCAACAATACATATATATATCAAATCAGAAATTTCAGTGTTGTATGCACATGCTTTATGAATACAATACAGTTTCGGTTTAACAAAAAAATCCTACTCCACTGCTACACACCATAATAAGAATTCCCTAAACCTCGTCCATCCCTCGCACCAAGTTGTGGATAAACCACAAAAATTGAAGGTTAATATGTCGTCAGATGGTTGTGAATACATAACATATTTGCAAATGAGAGTGCCAGAATGTAGGTGGATGAACCACTAGTGTTGCAGGTTAATACGTTGACAAATGGTTGTGAATGCACAACGTATTTGCATATAAGAGTTGTCAAAAAATGGGTGGATGAACCACTAGTGTTGCAAGTTAATACACTGCCAGATGGTTATGAATGCACAACGTATTTGCAGATAAAAGCTACCAAAAAATGGATGGATGAACCACGAGTGTTGCAGGTTATTAAACTGCCAGAACTTCCTCCTTTCAAAGCATCTCACCCCATGCAATGCATTATGGCATGCTTATAACAGATCAATACGGTAGCGAGTAATATGCTTATAACATATCGATATTGCAACAATGGATATGCTTTTAACTAATCAATATAGTAGCACAGGGCATGCTTGTCATGGATTTGATTTGACGGTATCATAAGACATGCTAAACATAAATCAGAATACAAATGCAATAAATATATAAATTATTCACATATCATGCATGTAGCAGTAATAAATCAGACGATCAGATCATGAATTCCAATATCCATATTATCAGGGGTTCTATTGAGTAAAACAAAACACTAAAAACAGTTCAAGGAATATCTAAGGACTAAACTGCACATAATGTAAATTTTTGGGCAAAACTGTAAAACATGGGACAAGTAGCCATGTGGCTAGGCTATGTGAGGAGCTTTAGGTCGTGTGGAGGGGTACACGATTGTGTGGTCAGGCCGTGTGACATTTGCAAAAATTTACCTACAGCGGAGACAAGGTCGTGTGGCAAGTCGTGTAGAGGGTTCTTGGCCGTGTGAGATTCGAACTATCCTATGGTTTCAGAGTTACATGACCATGTGAGAGGTGTGTGATTCACATGCCCGTGTGACCCTAATCCTAAGCACGATCTGTCTCGATGCGCTTGAAAAATATTTTTGACCGGGAGTTCGATCAATGTTTCTCATGATCAAATCAAATAGTTACATACGAATTAACAATTGATTTCAAGATTTAACAAGATTAATCGAAAAGTTTGATAAGAACCATAAAAGATTGATTAGATAAAATGAAAGATTAACGCTAAGAATCTTTAGAAAACTTCTAAAATGAAATAAATTTATACTTAAAAAGTCATTTAAGCATACAACATCTTTAGAAAATCCCAAAAGTGAAATAAAAATTCAGTCTGAAAAATCATTTAGTCAAAGCTCCACCCGTGGATCTTGAGAAATTTTTTAAAATGAAATAAAATTTACATTTTGAAAATTCGTTTAATTCTATGGCATCCTTGAAACAAAATAAATAATTTACATTTTGATTTTCTTTTTGGTGAATAATTTTTAGAAAAAAAAAAACCAATTTTATATTCCATGTTTTGGCAATAGACATATACATCGCTCAGGCTCACTCAATCACATACTATTAGCTACAATTTTATAGTAAAAACAAGAAAAAGAAAATTTCAAAATTTATACAACCAACACAAAATGCTGTAAAACTCCACAATTGTTAAGAGCAATCCATTGTGGGATTGACGCAAATTGAAATAAATCCGCATATACCAGAGTTTGTTTCCTTTTTTCATGATGATGTTGCAGATGAAGGAGAAGCAGTGAAGGGTTCTTGCTCTTCACAGGTGAGCACATCATGAGGACCAGCTTCTTCTCGGCCAACTCCCAAAAGGTCAAGGTAATAAAGGTAATGGGAGATCATATTGTTCATGGAATCACTATCACCTTGACCACAAACTTGGTCACCATAAAGGACATTCATGGTGGTTCCAAAACCTGGAACCCTCTTGGCCAAGGTGTCGTTCTTGGTTGGTTTCCAGTTGCCAACGAAAACGTCATGGGCTGAGGGTTGGTGTTTCTTCACCGGCGTCATCCACCTCCATATTGCTGTCTGGAAAGCCAAGGTTGCGTTGTCTTCTAGGTATTCTGGGTGGTTCAACAAGTCCACCTTCAAAGCCTCTCCGGTTTCCCCATAGTTGTAGTTCCAGTAGATAGGCAAGGCACCACGGCCATGATATGAGACTCCTGGTGTGCAAGGATAGGTGTATTTGTAGTAATCATCGCAATATATTTTGCTAGGGCTCATTTCTTTGTTGTAACAAAGACCCCAAGCCAATGGTCCCCCGGTAGCGACTCCATAGCCACCTGAAATTATTATAAACCAGAGCCATTGTTCCAGTTAGATAAAGAAAACAAAAGCAGAAACAAGTTATGGTTCTATGATTTACTTACACGAAGTTTTGGTGCCGACATGTCCAAGAAAAGCAGCGACTTCCTTCATATTCTGGAGCTTTTCCCCAGTGGTACCAAATCCATGAGGCTGATACTGAGCAGCAGCCGTAATGAAAGAATGGTAATCCCAGAACCCAACCGCATGAGCTACCGGCGTGTTACGCTTTCCAAAAAGGTTCTCAAACTGGTAAGTTTGGAAGTAATCAGATATGGTATGGTTGCAACAATACTTTGACCACCCTTTACATTCCCATCCTTTGTCACACAGCTTCTTGCCCTTTACCATCTTCACCAATGGCTTCACCGATTCCTGGCAGTTGGCCAGTGCCCCCAGCATTGCCGCCACTGAAAAAAGAACCAACCATTTGGCCTCCATTATCAAAGATTCAAAGCAAAATGGGGTGGTTGTGCTTTGGGTTTGGAGTGGAGAAACCAACACTGCAGGGAGTTTATAGTAAAGATTTGGGGGAATGTTTTGGAGTGCTGCAGTGAAAGGGTTAGAAAGTGAGGTTGGAACTGATTAGGGGAAGGGCGATTTTCAGGGTTGATGAATGATGAGCACTCACGCTCACACTAGTCTCAGGTTTGCTTGCGTCTTATGCTTCTTAGGGTGCAAGCAACCAAAAGCTTAAAGCAAAATGTTCATGTTATATTCTTACTCTGCACACTTGGCTTGGCTTCTTCGGTTTTAATCAGTTCTGGATGAGATAATTTTTTTGATTTTTAAAAACATGAGCTTAATTCAAATCGCCATTTTTATCGTTTTAGATTATTGATTAATTTTTTAAATTGAATCAGAACCGAGAATTACTTTTCAATTCTTTCATTTCTTCGCTCAGCCTTACACTGGCTTGGACCTGGACCTGGACCTGGACCTGTACCAGTTGGGGGTTTTTCGGGATTCACAAATCGTTGTACTGATACTTTTGCTTTTGGGCCAAAGACTTCACATGGGATGGATGAAAACAATTTTTGGACGTGCAAAAGTCTCATATGGTCATTTTGGTTTTGTTAAAGAAGATGTTGGGAGGTTGAAGATTCGTCAAAGTAATTATTCTATTAACAATGATTGAAGTTTTTTACCATTACTTTATTTTTTGTTCAATTGTACTACAATGTACAGTTCTATCTAATTAATTACTACATTCATATTATCAATTTTTTTTAAAAACTCACTTGTGTTTATCTGCTGGAAAAAAAAAAAGTCAAGACGTGTTGTAATTTTCAAAAATATAAAGTACCTCTCCGACTATGGACCACAGACATCAAATGAAAGTTTTTATGTATGAAAATGAAAACATATGATATGCATGGCATACATTACGCGGTTCATTCACACTAGAGCGGGGCCTATATGAATTTGACATAAGGCCAACCTTGCTTTTTAATGGAGTTGGATGCTTTCTTTTCTTCATCAAATGCATTCACGTCAATGCTTTTCTTTTTCCCACCCCTCTCTCTCTCTCTCTCTCTCTCTCTTCATTTTCAACAAAATACTTTTATGTCTTTATGGGTTAATTATAGGAATATGCTAAAAATAATATTTAAGAATCTGACTCAAATTTTATAAATTTATTGATTTACGATTTTTTAGAGAGAGAAAAAATGTCTTACAAGATGTGTTTTTATTCTCTCTCTTGAAAACGCGTCCTATAGGGCAGGTTTTCACTGCCACATCACTTAGGTAAAATTTGTTTTTTTATGTTGTTGGAAATTAGAAATTTGAAGATTTATTTTTATTCGTGTTTGAAATAGACATGGTTATATTTTTAAGGAATGTTTGAATTTATAGTGATGTCGTGGAGTTGAGTGACATACAAATTTCATCTACCATGTGAGTATGGAGCCATCACCTGGGAAGTTGGATCGCGTTTCAACCCAAGGTCCCAGTTGATGGTGATTTTACGGTTTGGGGTTGAAATGTAACTAGAGCTTCAAGTTTAAAAAGGTTATGTTGTCAAAGGATGGAGTCTCGGTTGGTAGTGGTTATGCGGGCACAACAACCAGTTTTTCATCGTAAAAAAGGATGGTTTATAAAACCCAAACAAAAGTACGAGGAAGAAAAACGCATTAGCGATTTAGCATAATCAAGTATTTTGTTTCATCCATATCCACCAAAGGCAATGACCCCATTGTTATAACATGTGACATAATTAGGGTGTAACAAATTTTACTAACAAGGTTACTGCCTTTGGTGGAGATGGATAACAAAAATTACTTGATTATACTGGGAGGCCCCTTGCGTTTTCCTTTTTCGCACTTTCATATGAGTTTTGTAACAGTCTAGAAATTTTTAGGGTTTAAATTAGGAAATTTTGGAAACTTGAGGCTTTATATGGAATTTTGTGTAATTAAGAACTAAATTAAAATTTAATTATAGTTGTGTGGTTAATTTAGGAACTTTAGGACTTGATTGTGAGTGCATGTAAAGTTTTGGGCCTTTTGGTAAACCCTAGAGTACCTTAGGGACCTTCATGTAAAAAGACCATTTTGTTGATTTTAAAATCTCTTTCTCCTTTGTGTCGTTCCATCTCCATTATTATTATTATTATTTTCCTTTCTCCCTTCTTCAATTAGACATTCTGTCAAAATTTCTTCAAACCCCCATTCCTCTCATCTTTCAATTCAAGCTCCAAATGAAGTCCGATTTCTTATCCATTTGCTTCACCACTACCACCAAAATACTCCCCTTGGTGTTGTGTCTCAAACCTACACTTCCTTTCCCTCCACCCATCGCCGTTCGTGAGTGTCGACAAAAGGGAAGTTTCGGCCTTTGCCTTCCTTTTTACTCCGTTGTTCTTCGCCATTTTGTGATCGTGGTAAGTGAGGAAATGGGTTATGGTTTCATTTTGGAGAGGTTTGCATGTGAATATCGGCAGTCGAATGCCGTTTGTGGTGGGGGACGTTGGCGGCACCGTTTGAGAGGGTTTTCAACCTTATGTTCTGCCTTGTTGGTTTGATGGTGAATTGGGTCAAGGCAACTCGAATTCTGATGGCCCAATCATCTTGCCTAGTCTAATATGAAAATACCCAAGACCTTTAATCCAATAAACCCTTAAACCCAACCCCTTAAAAAAATTCAAACCCAAACATATCAAACCCAATTTTTAAATCTTTTAAAATTAAAACCAATAACCCAAACCTAAACCCAATAACCTGAACCCAAAGTGAACCACACCCAATTGAACCAAGTCCAAACCCAAACCAAGTTAAACCTTTGACCGATCATTGACCGACTATTGACTTTTTCCAAGAAACCTTACCTTACCATTTTTCGACGTCCTGAGTCCGTTTTGCCAAATTCAATCCTAAAAGCCTCGTTTTGACTGTTTGATCTTTAGTATTGTATTGTAAGTTATTTAGAGTTTTAATTTGGGATTACTAATATAAAATATTCGTGTTTAGGTGATCACGATTCCGAGGCAGACGATTTACCTCCTCCACCTATGCAACTCATTCCTACATCGGTTTCGAGAGCTACACGTAAGTTACTTTAGTTTAGTCTTGTGTTAAAGTGGTGGCTAGGATTGTAATATTATTTAGTTGTATTTGTAGAATCTAATCCCGTTAGACCGAGTACTCGTTTAGCACGTGACGGACGACCTACTCGTCGTTAGATTTTCCTTTTTGCTTGAGGTGTGTTTCTAACTATAATATACCTTAATGTACATGATGTTGTTGAGATTATGTGATTTCTTGCTGTTTGAGGTATGTTGATATTGAGATGATTGTGTTGTGGTGAAAAAAATGGTATGATTGAAATTGAGCTGTGAAAATGTATGTTGATAATGTCATGCTATATATATATATATATATACATTGAGCATGTGACGGATAATTATTGTGATTATTCTACTGTGATTGCGGTATATGGGATATAAATTGAGATTGAGATTGAGGCAATATATATATTTGATAATCATGTGGCCATACCATTGTGTGTTCATGGGGTGGGATTGTAAGGTGGAAGAAGTGGTTATCATTCCTTTTAAGGTTGATACTAAAACCACACTACGATTGGTGACGTTTGGTAAGGAAAGGGTTCTGGGGAACCATTTCACTGTGTTGGTGTGTTGGAGTATGGGTGCATTGCATTGTGCTTGTGATTGAAATATGATTTATGGTTACCCTTTTGTGATATAAATTGTTATGTTAATTTATATAATTATATTAGGCTATATGTACTTTAGAGACACACTAAACTTTATAGCTTATACCTCCACAGTTTCCTTACAGGTATTCAAGAATTAGGTGACTTGGTACTCGGAGGCTTAGTTACAAATTTACATTATTTTATATTATTATTATTATTATTATTATTATTATTTTGGATTATTAATATACTTTGTTGGTAACTATTCGTTTTGGGTTATAAATACAATTTATTTTGGGACTTTTGGTATTTTATTTTTGGGAGTTTAATTAACTTATTTTATTTTTAATTTTAGGTTTAATATTATATATATGTATGTTTATGTTTATCTTTGAGAATAATGTTATTTGGTTTTGGACTATCTAGTTGTGTGTGGGTAAATTACTTAAATAACCTTCTAGATCCGATCGTATCTTTTGGGCCGGGTATAGGAGGTGATATTTAGTGGTATTAGAGTCGAGTTCAACCCACGGATTGTGAGGCTCTTCAGACTTGGTTTTAAAATTTTTGGGGTTAAATGGAGATTTTAAATAAACTGATGAGTTATAATAAATTATATTACATATATATTTACATGCGATTTATTCTAAACCTCCGATACCGATTATCACTTTAGTACTCTTTACTGATGTAGATAGTTAGTATGCCGTCATGTAGGAGTGTTAGACTTACGACTGGTCGCGGCCAAGGTTGAGGCTGAGGCCGTACTGCTAGGGCCGTTAGCGACCCTACTCTTGTGTTCGAGCTTGAGGCGAATATGGATGAGTTGCCTCATGTTACTGAGGATGGGCTGCCAATGGGTGTTAAGGGCCAGCTAGCTATTAGGGGAGACTTACCTGCTGAGGAGACTCTTGTTGAGGATGTGCCCGATACTAGGGATAGCGAGACCGTGGAGTTGGACAGTGTCACAGTTAATCGAGAGTTACTAAGATTACTTCGTGGATCCGCTGGATGTCAGGCTGAGGGTCTGATGAGGCTCATTTCTGTTGATTTTATAGCTACAGGGATTAAGGTGTTTGAGGGTAGGACTGGTACAGATCCTTCAGTTTTTGAGTATTGGCTGAAGGATTTACAGAGATTGTTTGTAGAGATGAACTACCCTACTGGACAGAAGTTAGAGCTGCTATCTCTTTATTGAGAGGTGAGGCCCAAAATTGGTGGGACACTATGGAGGAGTCTACTCCTGCTAGTTAAATTACATGAGATTATTTTAGAGAGGCCTTCTAGGATCGTTATATGGGTGAGGAGTTCCTCGACAAGTACAGGGACGATTTTATGAACTTGAGACAGGGGAACATGTTTATTAATGGTTATGAGATAGAGTTCCTGAGGTTGGTCCGCTATGCATCTAGGCTGGTAACAAACGAAAAAGAAAAATATGATTGGTTTAGGAAGGGACTTCTACTCTCACTTCAGGTTGGGGTCATAGCAGGTACTTTCTCTGTTCAATCTATTCCTTATTTTGCTTTGCTTGATAATGGTTCGACACATTCTTACGTGACGAGTGTTGTGTCTTGGGGTCTTAAGATTACTGTTAAAAATGTTGAGTCTGCGACAACTATGCAAAGTCTGTGGGCAACTCTGTGGTGGTTAATAGAATATACCGTAACTGTCCCTTAGAGATTCAAGGGGAAATCTTTCCTGTCGATTTACTAGAGTTGACCTTTAGTGAATTTGACCTTATACTTGGTATGGACTAGCTTTCTAAGCACCAAGTTAATTTGGATTTTGAGAAGAAAATGGCAACTCTGAGAACCTCCGATGACCGATAGATAACCCTAGTTGGTGAACTTAGAAGGTTTCTGTCTAATGTGATCTTAATCCTTAAAGCCAAAAAGTTCATTAGAAAAGGATTCATGGCTTATTTGGTTTACATTTTGGATTCAAGGTAATCTGATTTCGGGATTGATAAGATTCGAGTGGTGAAGGATTTCCCTATTGTGTTTCCGAAAGAATTACTTGGTGTGTTACCTAAGCGTGATGAGGTTGAGTTTGACAATGAGGTATATCCTGGTATGGCTCCTATGTCTATGGCACCTTATCAAATGACACTAAGGAACTCAAGGAGTTGAAAGTACATTTGCAAGAGCTGTTGGATAGGGGTTTTATTCGACCAAGTGTTTCACCTTGGAGAGCACTAGTTCTATTTATAAAGAAAAAGGATGGAACACTTCGGTTGTGCATTGATTATCGGAAGCTAAATAAGTTGACGATTAAGAATAAGTACCCTTTACCTCAAATTGATGAGTTATTCGACTAGTTCCGAGGAGCTATGGTATTCTCCAAAATTGACTTGAGATCGAGGTACTATCAGCTTAAGGTGAAAGATTCTGATGTGTTCAAGATAACTTTTCGTACTCGCTATGGGCACTATAAGTTCTTGGTAATGCCCTTTGGGTTAACTAATGCCCCTGCTGCTTTTATAGACATGATGAATAGGGTGTTCCAACCTTACTTGGATCAATTTGTAGTGGTTTTTATAGATGACATTCTGGTATACTCTAAGTCTGAGGTTGAGCATGAGGAGCATATGAGGGTTGTTCTGCAAACTTTGAGAGAAAAATAGTTTTATCTAAGTTTAGCAAGTGCGAATTTTGGCTATCTAAGGTGATGTTTTTGGGTCATATAGTTTCTGCTGAGAGTATTCGTGTGGATCCGAAGAAGATTGAGGTTATTATGGGTTGGAAGCAACCTAAGAATGTTTTTGAGATTCGTAGTTTCTTATGTTTGGCTGGTTACTATCGGAGGTTTGTTGAAGGATTTTCGATTATTACGGCAGTTCTGACTAAGCTTCTAAGGAAGGGTGTTCCATTTGTTTGGGCCGAGGCTAGTTTCGAGAAATTGAAGTCTGTGTTGACTCAAGCACCAGTTTTGATCCAACCTGAGCCTAAGAAAGCTTATATTGTCTATAGTGATGCTTCTCACACTGGATTGGAATGTGTGCTAATGCAAGAGGGAAAGGTTATGGCTTATGCCTTTTGGCAGTTGAAACCGCATGAGATTAATTACCCTACTCATGATCTTGAGCTTGTTGCTGTAATCTTCACTCTTAAAATTTGGAAACACTATCTCTATGGGGAGAAGTGTTATATTTTCACTGATCATAAGAGCTTGAAGTATTTGCTTACTAAGAATGAGCTTAACTTGAGGCAACGTCGTTGGTTGGAGCTACTTAAAGACTATGACTGTGAGATTGAGTATCACCTTGGTAAGGCTAATGTGGTTGCCGACGCCTTAAGTCGCAGTGCTGTGATTGAGTTGATGGCATTGTTTGCCAAGATGAGTTTGTATGGCAGTCTTTTGGCTGAACTCCGAGTTATTCCCACTTTACTCTCGGATATTAAGGCTGAGCAAGCTAATTATCCTTATCTGGAGCACCGTATGAAGGAGGTAAATAAGGGTACATCTATGGACTTCTCTGTAGATCAAAATGGATTACTATGCTTTCGTGGTCAATATTGTGTTTCGAGGGATTCTGAGATTAAGCAGACTATTCTCAGTGAGGCACATGATAGCCTTTATTCCATGTATCCTGACGGAGATAAGATGTATAAGAATCTTCGTAACAGGTATTGGTGGAAGGGTCTGAAGAGGGATGTTGTGGATTTTGTGTCGAAGTGTCTGACTTGCCAAAAAGTTTAGGTCGAGCATTAGTGTCCTTTGGGGTTACTGCAACCGATTGAGATTCCTCAATAGAAATGGGAAAGGGTGACTATGAATTTTGTGAGTGGTTTTCCTTTAACACCGTCTATGAAAGATTCAGTGTGGGTGATTGTAGATCGACTCAGTGAGTCCGCACATTTTATTCTAATGAGGGTCGATTATCCTTTGAGTAAGTTAACTCGACTCTACATCTCAAAGATTGTTCGTCTTTATGGGGTACCATTATCTATCATCTCTGATCGAGATCTGAGGTTTACTTCGAGATTTTAAGAATCTTTGCACCGTGCTTTAGGTACTCGATTAAACTTCAGTACTACTTACCATCCGCAGACTGATGGTTAGTCCGAGCGGGTGATTCAAGTCTTAGAGGACATGTTGAGGGGTTGTGTGATTGAGTATCAAGGGAGTTGGGAGGATTTCTTACCACTGGCTGAATTCGCTTGTAATAGCAGTTATCAAGTCAGTATTAAGATGGCTCCTTATGAGGCTTTATACGGGCGCAAGTTTCGTACCCTTATCGATTGGACTGAGTTGACGGAGCATCGGTTGTTGGGACCAGATCTAGTTCACGAGTCTGAGGAAGCTGTTAAATTGATTCGTGAGAGGCTTAAGGCTGCTTTTAATAGACAGAAGTCTTATGCTGACCTGAAGCATCGTGATATTGAGTTCAATGTGGGTAATAAGTTTTTCTTGAAAGTGTCTCTGTGAAAGAAGGTGTTTAGGTTTGGACGAAAGGGCAAGTTGAGTTATCATTTCATCGGCCCTTACTGGGTACTTCGTAGTGTGAGACCGGTTGCTTATCAACTTGAGTTACCGCCTGAGCTTAAGTGAATTCATAATGTTTTTCATGTTTCTATGTTGAGGCGTTATCGATCGGACCTGTCTCACATTGTGTCTGTTGAGGAGATCGAGGTTCGTCCTGACTTGATTTTTGAGGAGGAACCGATTCAAATCATTGTTCAAGATGAAAAGGTTCTTAGGAGGAAAACCATTAAGATAGTTAAGGTCTTTTGGCGCAACCATGGTTATGAAGAGGCTACTTTGGAGCCCAAATCCGTCAACAAGGCCTAGTGTCCACATCTTTTTAGTCCAAGTAATTTCGAGGACGAAATTTCTTTTAAGGGGGGAGAGTTGTAATACTCTAGAAATTTTTAGGGTTTAAATTAGGAAATTTTGGAAACTTGAGGCTTCATATGGAATTTTGTGTAATTAAGAACTAAATTAAATTTTAATTATAGTTGTGTGGTTAATTTAGGAACTTTAGGACTTGATTGTGAGTGAATGTAAAGTTTTGGGCCTTTTGGTAAACCCTAGAGTACCTTAAGGACCTTCGTGTAAAAAGACCATTTTGTTGATTCTAAAATCTCTTTTTCTCCTTTTTGTCGTTCCATCTCCATTATTATTATTATTATTTCCTTTCTTTCTTCTTCAATTAGACATTCTGTCAAAATTTCCTCAAACCCCAATTCCTCTCATCTTTCAATTCAAGCTCCAAATCAAGTCTGATTTCTTATCCATTTGCTTCACCACCACCACCAAAATACTCCCCTTGGTGTTGTGTCTTAAACCCACACTTCCTTTCCCTCCACCCATCGCCGTTCATGAGTGTCGACAACGAGGAAGTTTCGGCCTTTGCCTTCCTTTTTACTCCGTCATTCTTTGCCATTTTGTGACCGTGGTAAGTGAGGAAATGGGTTGTGGTTTCATTTTGGAGAGGTTTGGATGTGAATATCGACGGTCGATTGCCGTTTGTAGTGGGAGACGTTGGCTGCGCCGTTTAGGGGGGTTTCCAACCCTATGTTCTGCCTTGTTGGTTTGATGGTGAATTGGGTTAAGGCAACTCAAATTCTGATGGCCCAATCATCTTACCTAGCCCAATATGAAAATACCAAAGACCTTTAATCCAATAAACCCTTAAACCCAAACCCTTAAAAAAATTCAAACCCAAACCTATCAAACCCAATTTTTAAATATTTTAAAATTAAACCCAATAGCCCAAACCTAAACCCAATAGTCCAAACCCAAATGAACCAAGTCCAAACCCAAACCAAGTTAAATCGTTGACCGATCGTTGACCGACCGTTGATCATTGACTGTTGACTTTGACATTGACCGTTCATCGTTGACTTTGACTGTTGACTTTTTCCAAGAAACCTTACCTTGCCATTTTTCGACGTCTTGAGTCCGTTTTCGCTGTCCGTTTTTCCAAATTCGAACCCAAAAGCCTCGTTTTGACTATTTTATCTTTTGTGTACTTTAAGTTATTTAGAGTTTTAATTTGGGATTACTAATATAAAATATTCGTGTTTAGGTGATCACAATTCCAAGGCGGACGATTTACCTCCTCCACCTATGCAACTCGTTCCTGCATCAGTTCCGAGAGCTACACGTAAGTTACTTCAGTTTAGTCTTGTGTTAAAGTGGTGGTTAGGATTGTAATATTATTTAGTTGTAATTGTAAGATCTAATCTCGTTAGACCAGGTACTCGTACAACATGTGGCGGACGACCTCCTCGTCGTTAGATTTTCCTTTTTGCTTGAGGTGTGTTTCTAACTAAAATATACCTTAATGTACATGATGTTGTTGAGATTATGTGATTTCATGCTGTTTGAGGTATGTTGATATTGAGATGATTGTGTTGTGGTGAAAAAAATAGTATGATTGAAATTGAGCTGTGAAAATGTATGTTGATAATGTCGTGCATATATATATATATACATTGAGCATGTGACGGATAATTATTGTGATTATTCTACTGTGATTACGGTATATGGGATATAAATTGAGATTGAGATTGAGGCAATATATATATATGATAATAATGTGGTTATACCATTGTGTGTTCATGGGGTGGGAATGTAAGTTGGAAGAAGTGGTTATCATTCCTTTTAAGGTTGATACTAAAATCACACTGCGATTGGTGACGTTTGGTTGGGAAAGGGTTCTAGAGAACCTTTTCACTGTGTTGGTGTGTTGGAGTATAGGTGCATTGCATTGTGCTTGTGATTGAAATATAATTTGTGGTTACCCTTTTGTGATATAAATTGTTATGTCAATTTATATAATTATATTAGGTTGTATGTATTTTAAAGACACACTGGGCTTTATAGCTCATACCTCAACAGTTTCCTTACAAGTATTCAGGAATTAAGTGACTTGGTACTCGGAGGCTTAGTTACAAATTTACATTATTTTATATTATTATTATTATTATTATTATTATTATTATTATTATTATTATTATTATTATTATTATTATTTTGGATTATTAATATACTTTGTTGGTAACTATTCGTTTTGGGTTGTAAATACAATTTATTTTGAGACTTTTGGTATTTTATTTTTGGGAGTTTAATTAACTTATTTTATTTTTAATTTTAGGTTTAATATTATATATATGTATATTTATGTTTATCTTTGAGAATGAAGTTGTTTGGTTTTGGACTATTGAGCTATGTGTGGGTAAATTACTTAAATAACCTTCTAGATATGATCGTATCTTTTGGGCCGAATATAGGGGGTGACAAGTTTTATAAAGCATGCTTCTCTGATGAGGAGAAACTGGTTGTCGTGCCCGCATAACCATCGTGAATTAGGGCTCCAATTATGCTCCATCTTTTGACAACATAACATTTGTAACCTTGAAGCCCTAGTTACACTTCAACCTGAGACGATATAATCACCATCAACTTGGACCTCGAGTTGTAAAGTGATCCCGATTTCTTAGGTGATGGCGCTATACTTACACGGTAGATGAAATCCGTAGGTTACCGAGCTTCATGACATCACCGTAAATCCAAACACAACTATGTTTCCCTGAAAACAAGAGAGAAACAAATCTTTAAACCCAAAAATTTAGGGGATGAGAACGTGCATTTATATAAAGATGGGGCGGGGTAAAAAAAGATTTTTTTAATCTCGAAAATCCAAAGTTGCGGGGACTCAGAGGTAGAAGCAATGGAGTTGGTCGAGGGTTGAAATGGCTAGAGAGAAACGCTCCCTACAAGAAGCATTTTCAAAATGGATGAAATTTTTAATAAAAATGATCAATTTACATTTTGATCTAATATACAGAAACTAGTTTACCTTCTTTTTTTTTTGAGTAAATAGAGCAAAATATAATTTAACTTATAATATATAAATCTCCATGTAGGGGCAAAACTAAGAGGCTAGCAGGGGTCTCGTCCCCCTAAAATGAAAAAATTTCCATTTAAACCTTTTAAAATTTTAAATTAATAAAAATAAAATTACACTTTTGTCCCCCCTAAAATATAAAAATTTGATTTAATCCTTTAAAAATTATAAAGATATAAACTATTAAAATAATAAAATTACATTTTTATTATCATAAAAATTTCAATTTAATTTTACCCTTAAAATTTTTTTTTTATTTCGCCCTTTTCTCCATGATACTTTTACCCATCTTTATCCCAAATTTATTTAAGCTTATATATCAAAATAGGCTTCATCGATAACCCTTTGTCTCATTTAAGTCCTTAAATATGTTTGGGTAAAAATTATAAATAAACTATGTTTCTATTACACAAAATGATTAAATCATTACTTTTTTTTTTTAAATTTCTTAACCAATTATATTATGATACAATGCATTTTCAATTAAATAAAAAGTAAGTAAATTTAATATTATATATTTCATCTTCTTCTTCCTCACCATCTCCCAGTCATCCCTTCGATCTAGCAATCGGATGAGACAAGGCATGAAGTTGAGCTGAATTGATTTTGGATCTTTTAACTTGATGATGGGGTGGTTCTGATTGTACTTAGTATGTTTTTGCTGAGATAAAGGGTGTTTAAGGGTGGGATGTGAGTTTGTGGGGGTTTCTGATTCTTGTCCTTGGATTCACATGCTTAATTCCACAGTTTTAAGGGAAGATGTAACAAGATGGATGGTGTCTGGACAGCCATGACATGCTTGTAATTGCTGATTATTGATAAAAAAATCATTTGAAAGAGAAAGAAAGAAAAAAAAAAAAAAAAAGCAGCATGCAATGCAGTATTTGCAGTGGAGATGAGCTGCCTGAGGGAAGGAGGGAGGAAGAAAAAGAAAAAAGAGAGAAAATGTTATAAATATAATATTAAATGATATTTTAATTTAATTTTTTATTTAATAAAATGTCACATTGATTAATTTTTTTTTAAATGGGAATGATTGGACTTAGACCTATTCATGGGCTAAGCTAGGTTCGGGTTGGATTTTGATAAAATTTTAGGTCCGTTTGATAAGGTTCGGGTTCAAACAAAAAAATGAGTTTAAAATTTTACCAAAACCTGACCTAGATAAAAATGCTAAAACTCGAACCCAATCCGACCATATTAAACTGAAAACACTATAAACATTAAAATAAATGTTTCCTAATAAATTGAAAATAAAATTAAAAAAAATTATATTTAAATAACACTAATATAGGTGCAACTTAACAAGCAAATGCCTTTAAAATAATAACAAAATTAACAATAAAATAAGAGTTATACAATATTCAAATAATAACAACAAAATAGTAATAACATAATAGTAAAATGATAGTAAAACAGTGAGAAAACAACAACAAAGCAACAGAAAAACAACAATAAAACAATATATATTTTTTTTTTTGCAAATCCAGGCCGAACCTAGATAAAAAAAAGCCTTACCCGAGACTCCGAAACGAGCCTTATTAATAAATTTATATTTTTATTCAAACTTTTTTATTTTTCGAACAAACCTTCAAACTGACTATTCGAATAAATCTAGATTGGACCATTACGTGTAACAAAATTAAAATGAAAATACCACTTTAAAAGAATTAAATGTATTAAATGAGAAAACATTATAATTTAGAAATCAATTTTTTATTTAAGCAATAAATATATATTAATATATCAACCACCAGCTTAACTCAAAATTCAACTATATTTAATTAATGATTTAAAATTTGGGTTGTCATTTTCAAAATAATTTTTTTATCGAATTGATTTTTATTTTCGAAATATAAATTCATGAAATACAATATCAACATCTAGGATGATTAATATAATTGTGTCCAATTTAATTATTTTAGTTTCGTTTGTTAAATACTTTTTATATTTTTTTTATCAATTTTCACAAAAGGAAGGTGCAGTTATGATCTCAATCTCCGTGTTCTTCCCGACATTAAAGTTTAGTTCTTTCCTTAAACAAGTAATGTTAGATCTTAATTCAAAAGGTTAATAATTAATTTGATGTTTGAATTATAGTTAAAATTTATTTTAAAATTTATAAAAAAAAATTAATTACTTAAAAAAATAAGATAAAAAAATCTTGGACTAAAAATTATTAAAAGATCCATAAAATAATTAAAAATAATGTATTTTTAAATAAAAATATTTAAATATGTATAGGATTAAAAATATTCTTAAAATTACAATTAAAAAAATGTAAACTACCATTTATTGTAATTTTTTATTATATAAAATGATCTTAAAATCTTTAAATTAAATTTCATTTGTTTTCCACTATTGATGAATAACTTCATGTTGTTTTACTCATAAATTGCTTTGCAATATTTTTTTCTCAAAGCTCTAATAAAATACATTTTAATGTAAGATTCAAATTCTTCTATTAGATGATTGTTGCTGCTCAAGTTTTCAAAAAAACAAAATCTAAGCTTGCAACACTACTTTCATTATTGAGAATCATAAAAACTTCTACTATTAATGACTTGTTTGTAGGATTTTCCAGAGAAAAAATTTATGAAAAAAGAGGGCAAGAGAGGAGCAAAATTTGGGTTTTTTACCTAAATATTACAAAAAATAATTAATAACTAAAATGGTACCCCTAAATTATTATATACCAAAATGGTATGTTTAGTTAAGTGGAAGGAGTGGCGGTACTAAGTGGTATTTCTGACACGTGTTTTTTTAATTTTTTTATTATTTTTATATATTTAAAAATACAAATATTATTTTATTAGTGGAAGGACTTAAAGTGACGGCACTCAGGGTTTTTTTTTCAAAAAATACGAGAAAAATATGACAAAAAAAATACCTGACACCCAGTGGAGGAACACGAAGTGGCGGCACCAATGGAGGGTTTTTAAGTGGCGGCACTAAGGGGTGTTTTGCCACTTGGCAGCACCTCATTGTGTCGTGTGTGTGTGTTTATTTTATTTTAATTGTGAAAATTAATTTGGGTGGTTAGGAATTTTTAGGGTTTGTGATAAAAATTAAATGAAATAAAATTTTTGTTATAAAATAGGAAAGGGGGGAGCAAATAAACGGGAAAGAAAGAAAGAAAAGAAAGAAAGAAAGGAAGAAGGAGAGGAAAGAAAGAAGAAGGAAATAAAGGTAATGTGTGTATTTTTAAATTTATTTCAATATGATATCTTTTTAAAATCGTATTTTATTTATTTAATTTTATTTAATTTTTAACAGATTTATTGAAGATGGATAATCAATTTTTGTATGCATTTATTTTGATGGAGTAATTTTGAGAACATCGGTTAGATGTATATTTGAATGTCGGGAACAAATAGGAATGAGATTTCGTCGAAATATCTCGGTTGATGATATGAAAGCAAGGATTAGTGCAAAAAATTTTAAACGTTGCGGGAGAAGGATCTCGAAACTTTTCTACAAGTTTTCAGTTTCGATAGATCCCATCAAATTCATCGAGATGGAACTTGTAGATGATGAAGACGTGGAGATAATAATCACTCTTTATTGTTCGAATCAAAGTGACCCAAATGCACTGGTTCAATTGTTTGCTGAGTTAGTTTATGTGAAACCTTTACAAAATGAAGATCAATCTCCATTAGAAAATGAAGATTCAACTCCGTGTATGGTGGTTCCAGCATCGTACATTGAAAGTCAATAAATCGTACGTGGGGTAGACATCGATCTTAATGCTGCTGCGCTCGATAATGATGCAGATCAAGATGGTGGATATGATAGTAGTATTCCTTCTGATAATGAAGTCGATATTGATAGTGATCCGGATGTGGATGAGGTCCCAGATGATATTGATGATGAAGGGGCGAATGACGATGAAAATCCAGTTACACATATTGTGATGCACAATAATCCTCCTAGGGCACACATGTCGCTTATAAACCCCGATGCGACACATGCCGAGTTCGCGGAATACCCTGAAATAGTACCTACTCACCGATTGGCCGTAGTAGCAGATTGTGAAGAGTTGTTTGTGGGCCAAAAATTTGAATCCAAGAAAGAGTGCATATTTGTTATTAAGCGATATAGCATGAATGTGTCGATAGACTACAAAGTTGTAGTGTCTAAACCGACATTGTATATTGAGGAGTGTTGGAAGTCGACGGAAGGTTGCAAGTGGCGGGTGTGAGCTACATTTATCCAGAAGTCGCAGATGTGGGAGATAAGAAAAATTGATGGGCCTCACACATGCAGTTCAACACGTTTGTCAGAAGATCACCGAAAACTTGATTCCAGAATCATCTGCACACATATCATGCCAATGGTTAAGGACGACCCGACCATCAAGGTTTCTACATTGATTGTGGACATGCAATCACGATTCCATTATCGAGTTTCATATCGAAAAGCATGAATTGCGAAACAGATGGCAATGGAACAATTGTTCGATGATTGGGATGCATCATATAATGAGCTGCAATGATGGATAGCCGCAATGCTACAGTACGTGCCGGGGACTGCGATTGAGTTGGTGACACGACCTTATTATGGCTCAGATAACAACATACAATCGGGAAGAAGAATTTTTTAGTATATATTTTGGACGTTTGATCCCTGCGTTCGAGCATTTCCTCACTGTAAGCCATTTGTCCAGGTAGATGGAACGTGGCTATACGGGAAATATACGCAAATCCTATTAATTATGGTGGCTCAAGACAGGAATCAAAACGTGCTCCCAATAGCATTCGCTATTGTGGACAAAGAAGACATGGAATTTTGAGAATTCTTTTTGAGAAACCTGCGGAGGCATGTGATTCATAACGATAATATTTGCATCATCTTTGATAGAGGGAAGGGTATTATTACGGCCATTAGGCGTACTGGTGTACCATGGAAATTGGTTTACTGCAGCCGACACATTACGGCTAACTTCCAACGAGAATATAAAAATGCAGACTGGCGGAGACAACTTGTGAAAATGGGTAAAAAAAATTAAGTTCCAAATTATATTTTTAAGGTTTTAATTTTAGACTGTAACTTATGTTTTCTTAATATTCCTACAGCGTACGAGCTAGAGCCACATCGATTTCGGCAAAGAATGACCAGACTTGAGTGTGACATGGAAGGTCAAAATAACAAGCCTTTACGCGAGTGGTTGGGTACCATGGAGCCGTGGTAATGGTCTCAAAGTTTTGATGAGGGGTATCGATATGGTCAAATGATGACCAACCTGGCAGAATCGATTAACGGCGTGTTCAAGGGAATACGGCATCTTTCGATTTCATCTGTGTTCTCCGCTATGTTTTATAGGCTAGCTACCTTGATGCCAGTAATGAGGATGCGACAAATCGATCAGATGAACGCCGGTCACGTGTTTGTCGAAGCTGTCAGGAATGCAATGGATGTAAATCGTCAGAGTGCAAGGACGATGAACGTTGAAATATATTCACGACAGTTTTAACGATTTCAAGTTACTGAGACCATTGGGAGTCGACCTGGTATCCCACCTAGGTCATACGGGGTTGATCTCCAAAACAGACACTGTGATTGTAGGAGGTTCGATACACTTCGTTATCCCTGTGCGCATGTCGTTGCAGCTTGTGCTAAAGTGTCGCTCAATGTTGAACAGTTCATCGACCCTGTTTACACTCTTCAGCGTACGTTACATATTTAGGAAAATGAGTTTCTCATCCTGCCTGACTTGTCCATATGGGAGGTACCTCCGACGACTTTCGAGTTTATCCCGAACAAAGGTTTACGAAGGAATCCGAAAGGTCGTCCCCATATTACCAGAATCCGTAACGAAATGGACATTATGGAGAAAACAGACGGCGGTAAGCTGTGTGGACTATGTAGGCTAGCTGGGCATACTCGGCGTAATTGCCCTTAATGAACCTATCATATTGGTCAGTCATCCGGATCGAGTAGGGCTTAAACTCGATTCATCATCATATACCTCTTACTTTTATTTTTACATTAATTTTTAAAGTTGTCCACTTGCGTCACAGTCACTAAATTACTTATATCTTGAGGTAAAGAATTCAAAATTATAATCCGTTTGATGTTTCTGAAATTAGACTCAAATATCTTTTTACCATAAAAATTTCAGAATTTTTACTTTAGCTAATATGTACATTATGGTCTTGCCCGGGAGAAATAGAGTATCGCGATGACTCATCAAACTGAGGTTGATATCCTTGGCTTGATGAGCTATGCATATGTGATGATCCCGCAAAATCAGGACGATAAGAATCATCGTCATCCAATGCCTCTTCATCCTCCTCTTCTTGTTGCTCTCGCACTGGCTGTGGCTCTAGAGCAGAAGCTACACGATAGGGGCGATCTTGTCGAGACATGTATGGGGAATTATCGTCGATGAAGCACCAAGTAAATATGGTTTCCCAACCTCAATGAACCACTGCATGTACTGCACCGATGGCTGTAAATCCGAAGTGTACTCCATAGGAGGCATTCGCATCATTCGATTGTTCCACACATTAACATATTATCCATGCACACTCCCCCAATCACAATTTGCTTTCCCCTTCTTATCCATCCCATGAATAGACCCTAATTGGAATGGCGACTGCGGGATAGGCTGTTTACAACCAAACTGCCGGAGTACTCGATCCCCGGCATACCACTCCGCTGTTTGAAAATTGATTATCGGTGCGTTAATGCACCATTGGTCTGAGTGGAGGAATGTCGAGGCGGGAATAATAACGGTAATTTCTGGCTGTATATATGGGGTCCAGATGAACTGCACAATGAATAACATGTCAAGATATTAATAAAAGTAAAGTAATATAATTTAGTAACATGCAACCATATTAACACGAGTCAAGTAATATAATTTAACATGTTAATGAATAACATACCCTTTCCCCGGCATATTGCTCTAGCATCAAATGATACATGAGAATTGTGTATTGCCTCCCGATCCCCGATTTTATTTTCCATCTAAGAAAACAAAAAATAACTTGTTAGAATAATATAATTAATAAAATATGTCAAATAATTAAAATTTAGGGTATATGGTAATCACCTGTTAATGAGTGGAAAAACATATGTTTAGTGCCTAACGGATGCCAAGAATGGCATCCGATATAGTGCCCAAGATTGCAATAGCACTAGGCATCCACCTATATCCCGGGAAGAAGAGTTTGTGGCGCGACAAAGTTCTCGATATAGCATGGCAAGCACCGCAGATCTCCCAACTATATTCATGAATCTTTCGTAAATCTCTTAGTAAGGGCAAATACATCAAGTGGATCTTATTGTTATTTGTGTTCGGCATGAGTATGCCCCCTATCAGTAGCAAAATATAGGCTCGAACGGCCCAAAAAACCTCCATTTCAGTTGCGTGTTCGGGTAAGTGCTGAAAATTGCTCTTCAACCATGTAAATAACAACGACGTGAAGTCATTGTTATTACTAGGTGAGCGACCTAGTAACTGGATACACATCGTTTCCGGCTCTTGAAGCGAACTAATACCGGTGACTGGTACACCATTGATTGGTAGCCCTAGTTGGACCGCAACATCCTCCAATGTCACAGTGCACTCCCCACAAGGCAGATGAAATGTGTGGGTCTCCGAGCGCCAACGCTCCACCAATGCACTGATTAAATCATATCTTAACTCAAATTTTTGGATCAATGCCGCTAATCCAAATCCGGTATCCCGCAAGTACGGAAGTAGACGTTCATGAGGGGGAAATTTAAGGCCCTGTGCACAACCCCTCAATGAATGATACGCGAGCTCTTTCTGTTAATTTACAAAAATAGTTAGTATAACCAAAATTAATTTTGTAAACAAATAATAATATCGTGAATAACATAATGAACGAATAATAAATTTTTTACATTCATATTGGCTTGGTGTGTATCCGCATTCACTGATTTCGCTATGTGAGGACGTTCCGAGTTAATTAATGAAGTCATTCTGCAACTTGAAAAAAAATTATTAATTAGTTCAATACATAAGTTTACCAATATATTACAAAAATAATAATTAAATACCAAAATGTATTATTTACTAAAATTGTACAAAATATATATTTATAAACCAAAATAATATCCACACACCATTATTTACTAAAATGGTACAAAATAAAAAATAAATATTTATTTTGTACCATTTCGGTAAATAATATGATAGAGATATTATTTTGATAATTAATTATTTTTTATATTATATTTTGGTAATTAATTAGCTAGGTTTAACTTTTTGTGAATTATTAAAACTCTCTTATTTTTATAAAATAATAAAATTTTTAATTTTATACTTGTAACTAATTTTAATTATAATTTAAAAATAGAATATTGTTTATTTTATTAAAAACTTGTAATAATTTTCTTTCACATTTTATTAAATAATCTTATGACTTGTATAATTAAGTTACTAACTAACAAAATTTAAACATTATTAAATTTTAAATCAATAAATATTAACAATATTTTTTACTTACTATTACTAACAGCAAAATAAAATTAAAGTAAATTAATAATAACATAATAACCAAATTTACATTTATTCTTTTCCCCTTAATTTACTCACCAACTATAACAACATTAAATAACAAATCAATTAAAAATTAAATTAAAGAAAACAAAAAACTTAAAATAATCAAATTAACTAACAAATTAAAATATTTTAAAATTAACCATACTTAAAATATTAACTAAATTTACCTTTCTTCCACTCCTTTTAATTTACTCTTTTAATCAAACTATTAAACAAATAAAATTATAATAACAAATCAATCACATTACTACTACTAATTAACAAATTAAAATATTTTAAAATTAAATTTAAAAATAAACACATTACCTTTTTTTTTTCTTTCTCCTTCTTCCCATTCTTCTCATTCTTCCTTCTTCTTCTTTCTTTCTTTCTTTCTCTTTTTTCTTTCTTTTTTCCTTCAATTTTCGTTGGTCCCCCCCCTCCCCACCTATTTTATAACAAAAAAAATATTTTATTTAATTTTTATCACCTACTAAAAATCTCCAACCATTCAAATTAATTTCCACCTATTAAAAAACCCACACAAACACACACATACACACGACACAATGGGGTGCTACCAAGTGGCAAAATACCCCTTAGTGCCTTCACTTAATAATCCTTCATTGGTGCCGCCACTTCGTGTTCCTCCACTGGGTGTCAAGTATTTTTTTATCGTATTTTTCTGAAAAAAAACCCTGAGTGCCGTCACTTTAAATCCCTCCACTAATAAAATAATATTTTTTTATTTTTAAATATATAAAATTAAAAAAAATAAAAAAAACACATGTCAGAAATACCCCTTAGTGTCGCTACTTAGAGTTCCTCCACTTAACTAAACATATCATTTTGATAAATAATAATTTGAAGGTACCATTTTGATCATTAATTATTTTTTTTTTGTAATATTTGGGTAAAAAACCCGCAAAATTTTGTATTATATTATCTGAGTTCTTTAGTAAATTTTAATTTTTCTGGAATTTGTGATTTTTCTTTTAGTTTATAGTGTAAAGTACCCCTACTTTTCTTCTAAACTCATCATTTCTTTTATGTAACTCCAATTACTAGATTGATTGAGGGGTGTTTAGTAACTTTAAATTTTGGAATTTTGGATTTTTAAAATGTAAAGTGCTCATCTTCTTTTACAAATCCACCATTTCTTTTCTCTAATTTCAACTCAATGTTTTATTTTTAGCTATAAATAAAACATATATAATGATCGGAGCAAACGTCATATGCATGAAAAAAGAGACAAAAAGACGAAGAAAGTTGAAAATGAAGAGAGCGTAACAACAAAGCAAATGAAGAAACGAGTTAGATAAAAGTAAATAGGTATTTAGTGTTTTTTTTTTAAGTTCAAATATTGTGATTTTTTATGAGATTGAATATGGAAAAATTAGCCGCAAAATTCTTGATTTTTTTTTGTTGCAATTGATTTTTTTATTTATTTTAAAGAATTTTTAAAATTTTTTTTACAATTACTGTTAAAAATTTTAAAAATATCAAAATAATTTCTTAACTATAACTCAAGAACCAAATTAATTATTAACCCTTTGAAGGTACGACACTATTTTTTCAATGGAAGTTAACAGTCGAGTGACAAAAATGTAACAATTGATAACGTTAATGACTATTATGAAACTTTTGAAAGTCGAATGACTGAAATGAAAAATTAAACAAAATTTAGGGACAATTGCTGTAGTTTACTTTTTTATCCTACCTTTGAAATGTGCAAAGAGTATAGGGATTGAGAGCAGAATTAGACCTAAAAAGTAACAGAAAAAAAAAAACAGTTCAGGGACCCAAGCCACTCGTTTACTAGTAGACCCAGCGTACAAATAAAAGGCATAGGTTCCGACAGCAAATGCTTGACCAAATTGCAGACTGTCATCTCCTCCACACAAAATTTGAAAAAAAAACCACTTTATATAAATCACTTTTCATAAAAGATAAAGGAGAGTCATCTCATAATTAATAAACCAATTTCGATTATTTATTTTAATACCAAAATTAATAAATAAAACTACCATTTTCCACGCTCCAAGAACACACCCTTCATTTTGCACAAGTTTTTGTTAGGTTTTAGTATAAAGCTGTTTTTCGTTTTTATTTTCATGATAAATTCGTTTTCATGCGTTTAAGGTGTTGAAATTAGCTTCTTTTTTACAGTGTAGAAAGTTAATCAAATCGAATATTCTTTTGCGATGGACGGTAGTGGTTCGGGTCGACTCGCCGGCCCTGAAATTCATGGATTTCATGCATTGGAAGGTACCGTGCTGAGAGTCTATCTTTTCTTTTATCTCATCTAATTATGCTTTACTAATTTTCTCACTCTAGGAATTTTGTTAAATATGTTAAACTTGACGTTTTAAATTTGTTTAATTACTTGTAAATTGCAAAGAATTCTGGCTTGTTAGCTTTTTGTAAGCAAATTTCTTTCTTTTTGTTTCTAATTTGTTGAACTATTGAGGTTCTGCAAGAGTTATTTTGGCTCTTTGAGAGCTAGATAAGTAGTTTAAGCTTTGAATATGTCGTAGTTATGTGATTGTCTCTCTTTTGCTAATTTTAGTTTCTATTGATAGATTTGGATGTTCAAACTATGATGGAAGAGGCAAAGTCAAGATGGTTACGTCCAAATGAAATTCATGCTGTACTTTCCAACTACAAATACTTCCCCATCCATGTGAAGCCGGTGAACTTGCCCCCAAGTAACTACTCATAATACTCCATTTTCTTTACCCTATTTTTCATGTTTTCCCGGATTTCCATGAAGCAATAATCTATTCCATGTTTAATCACTGAAAATTCTGATTGAATAAAAATAAATGCCTGAGCTTTACCGTTCTTTCAGTTCTTCTAAGTTTATAATAAGATTTTATAAACAACTGGTTGTTTGAGATAAAATTTGGGCTCCGATTGATTAATACATTTGTTTTCCGTTCATGTTTTATTCTTTGCCTTCTGGCTTTCTGTACTTTTTTCTGTTTTGCAAAAAAAAAAAAAAGGCGCATGAAAAGTATGAAAATGTAAAGGGCATCAACCAAATGAACACTTATTTGATTCTGTATGTCGTTAGGATTGCCGAAGTTATCCATGCTGCAAGAGAATGTCTAAGTGTCATTACTTATGAGTTTAGGAAATTTTAACTTTTCTTTCAAATTAACTATGTGCTTTCTATACTTACATGTAATGGGATAAGAAGGAAGTCTACCTATAGAATTAATAACCGTATTCTTGATGTTGTAGGTGGTACTATAGTATTGTTTGACAGAAAGATGCTCAGAAACTTCAGAAAAGATGGTCATAATTGGAAAAAGAAAAAGGATGGGAAGACTGTTAAAGAAGCTCATGAACACTTAAAAGTGAGATTTTCTTGCTTTATAAAGTCTTATAAATTGCACCACCCTTTTATCTATACAGCTTATTATAGCTAAGTGAATAAAACATTTTTTCTTTTTTCGATTGAAATTCTTGGTTTCTGAAACTGTTCTATTTTTACATATATCACTTGTTTGTATTATATGTTTGTACATAAAAATTGTTAGATTCTACTGTTGTCTTACTCTGCACGCAATACATTCAATGTTCTCCCCGTGCATTAAGATTATCTTATGTTTTAAATGTTCCTATCTCAAGTATTTGTGGTTTAGAAAGTAGTTTCACTTGTATAGAATCTTCTGGTTTCTGTATCTACATGTTGGCTTGCTTCTTCCTTTCCTTTTCAAATTTAAATTTAATCTCCTCTCCTTAAATGCATGCATTTTTATCTCCCATGCTTTTGAATGACCAACATGTAGTTATTTTGAGAAGCATGGATCATTGATATTTTCATTGTATTTCACGTTTCAGGTTGGTAATGAAGAAAGGATTCATGTATATTATGCACACGGCCTAGATAATCCAACTTTTGTTCGCAGGTGTTACTGGCTGCTTGATAAGTATGTAATTTATATCTATTAGTTATGTAATTTATATCTATTAGTTAACCTTCCTATCTAGTCCCCTCATTATTAGTTCTGAAATAAAAATAATGAACTTTTCTCACTTTATCTTAAGTTACAGTGTGTGTTAATGTTGGCATCGTTAGCCTAATCTTCTATTATTTTTTCTTTTGCTTCAGGACTCTGGAAAACATAGTTCTTGTTCACTATCGTGAAACAAAGGAGGTTGGTGTTAAAATACTTAAAAATGAAAACTTTGAGACACAGTCTCCAAAAAATATCAGTTCATTATTCTTTATACCTTGTAATCAGAAAGTGACTGGCATTTGTCGATTTATGGTAAAGTTGCAGGGTTCTCCAGCCACACCTGTGAATTCACATTCCTGTTTAACAACTGATCAGTCTACTCCCTTGCTTAACACGGAGGAGCTTGATTCTGGAGCTGCTAATGCATATTATTATGGTGAGAGTTGAATTTTCTAGAAGTTAAATTATGTAAACAATAAAGGAGTTTCTTATTTGACAAGGAAAAGATAACTCGCTAACAGCATGTCTTTGTCATCATGGTTTTCTCTGCATATCAATACACCATCTTCTCATTCAGGGGCGGAGCCACCTTGGCCCCCCTAAGTTTTTTTTTTTCAATTTAGTCCTTTGTATATATATTATAGCCCCCTTAAAATGGTAAATTTTTAATTTAGGCCCTTTATAATTTATAAAATTTTAAATTAATAATGGTAAAATTACACTTTGGCCCCCTCAAAAATGATAAAAATTTAATTTAACCCTTTAAAAATAATAAAGATATAGGCTATTAAAATGATGAAAATTATATTTGTACTATCGTAAAAATATTCAATTTAATTCCCGCCCCCCCCCCCCAAAAAAAAAAAATTCTGGCTCCACCACTGTTCTCATTGATTACTTGTTCTTGAAAGTGAACAGATCTCAGTGATAGCATTAAGGCAAATCATGAAATGACTCTTCACGAGATTAATACGCTTGAATGGGATGAACTTCTGGTGACAAATGATACTAATGACTCGGCTGTATCTAGTGGAGGTAACAGACTAGTTTATAGTTGTAGTACCCCTAGTTTAATTACTGAATTATTAACTTATTTTAATGTGATGGCAGACACGAACACTTGCTTTGACCAACAGAACCAAAAAATGGTAAATGGCCTCTCAAATGATGTAAGAAAACCAGTTCATAGTTTTTAAGTTCCTATAGTTCTTATCCCTCTATAGGAAGAGAGCTTTTTTGTTTATTTTTGTTTATACTTCTTTGTTTTAGCCTGCATGGAAACTAGCTTTGATTGTCTTTGTAGGCAAAAGGAGCATACTGAATCTCATCCAAATAATTTTTCCTCATGCATGTAATGCCCAAAAATAGCATGGCAGTTATGCAGAAACCTGAAAGTTACAGATCTATTGAATAATTTTCTAGATCTCGTAGCATTTAATATATGTTACACTTCTCTATACATATATGTGGCATGTATTATCTTACTTAGATTTCTGAGTATTGCATGCGTGGAAGTATCTGCTTGAGGTGTCTTCATATTTATCTATTATTTATTTATGTTATTGTTCATTTTAGTTTGACATATAAGTTATCATTTCTGTTTATGGTGACGATCACTTAGAATATTCTCTTTTGTCTTATTTTGTATTACTCTCTTGATGCTTGATAAATGATGACCACTCAAGTTGCTTCACTTTTGCAGGGTGGCCCAATCTCTGCCTATAATTCATCACCGGACATTTCATTGCTTGACAATTTAGTTGATCCAGTTGCTCAGAGTAATAGTGCTTACCTCAACACGCCAGGAGGTGTTTGTTATCAAACACCAGGTACCGAAGTAAATTCTACTGTGCTGAGGGAAGACTCTAGTCCAATAGGGACGGGTGAATCGTTGGACCTTTTGATCAATAATGGTTTAGAAACTCAGGACAGTTTTGGAAAGTGGGTAAACTGCACTGTGACTGAATCCCCATGTTCAATGGGTGATCCTGTGCTAGAATCTTCAAGTTCATCTGGTCAAGATTCCTTCACCTCCCCAGAGGAAATATTTAGCATAACTGAAGTATCACCTGCATGGGCCTATTCAACTGAGAAGACAAAGGTTCTCTTCTCTCTCTCTCTCTGTTTTTGGGTTGATAGAAATCACCCCTGCTGCTGCTGCTGCTGCTGCACCCATTTTAGTAACATGCATGGATTTCGGTTGTGTTATGTGTTTTGACATTTATTTATTTATTAATTTGCAGATTTTAGTCACTGGAGTGTTTCATCAAGCTTATCAACATCTTGCTAAGTCCAATTTGTTTTGTGTATGTGGTGATGTATGCTACCCAGCGGAAACTATTCAAGTTGGGGTTTATCGCTGTTTGCTATCTCAACATGCCCCAGGGTTAGTGAAGCTCTATATGAGTCTTGATGGACATAAATCCATCAGCCAAGTTCTCAGTTTCGAGTATCGTGCTCCTTTATTGCATGACCCAGTAGTTCCTCTAGAAGACAAGTCCAGGTGGGGGGAGTTCCGGTTGCAGATGAGGCTTGCTTACTTGCTCTTCTCCACTTCCAAGAGCCTTAACATTCTATCGGGTAAAGTGTCACCAAATTCCTTGAAGGAGGCAAAGAAGTTCGCTCAAAAGACTAGCAACATATCCAATAGCTGGACATATTTGATTCAGTCAATTGAAGAAAATAGAGCTTCATTTACACAAGCAAAAGATAGTTTATTTGAAATTGCTTTAAAGAACAGGCTGAAGGAATGGCTGCTGGAAAGAATAATTTACGGCAGTAAAACAATCGAATATGATGCTCAAGGTCAAGGAGTGATTCATTTGTGTGCCATTCTTGGTTATACATGGGCTATTTATCTATTTTCATGGTCTGGCCTGTCGCTGGATTTTCGTGATAAACATGGATGGACAGCTCTTCATTGGGCAGCATATTACGGCCGGTACATGCTTTTTGCAATCGTAAATATTTATTTTTCACTATACTTAAATTCCTATATTCACTTCATGAATTTTGAAGCTTGCTGCATGTTTTGTAAACTGGAACCTCTTAAGCATCGTTTTGTCTGAAGCCATGACAGTAATGTTGTCTATTGTGAATGCATATTTCTTTGTTCCTTTTCTGTAAGTGTTATGAAACTTAAAGGTGTTATATTAACAGTCTTGTTGCCACATGATCTTATTTCTCTCAGTAATTTGTTTCAAGCAGCTTTGGATTATTTATTTGATTTAAAAAACCTTGCTTTGCAGGGAAAAAATGGTTGCTGTTCTTTTATCTGCAGGGGCAAAGCCGAACTTGGTGACGGACCCCACCACCAAAAACCCGAGCGGTTGCACTGTTGCTGATCTTGCGTCTTTGAATGGCTATGATGGGCTAGCTGCTTATCTTTCTGAAGAGGCTCTAGTGACACAGTTCAATGATATGGCACTAGCTGGAAATGCTAGTGGGTCTCTTCAAACCAGTAGAATAGAGGCAGCAAACGTCGTTAACCTTAGCGAAGATGAACTATATTTGAGGGAAACTTTAACTGCTTATAGGACAGCCGCTGATGCTGCTGCGCGCATAAACACTGCATTCAGGGCACACTCCTTCAAAGTTCGAGCTAAAGCAGTTGAGTCTTACAATGCAGAGGAGGAAGCAAGATATATAATTGCAGCTATGAAGATTCAACATGCCTTTCGGAACTACGAGGCTAAAAGAAAAATGGCTGCTGCTGCCCGTATCCAATATAGGTTCCGTTCTTGGAAAATGCGTAAAGATTTCCTAAATATGCGCCGCCAGGCTATCAAAATCCAAGTAAGAGCTCTTCCTTTTCTTACTGATTTTGTATTTGCTTGTGTTCTATGTATTATTTCAAAATCCCTTTATTTTTGTTAGCGACTGTGAACAAGCATGTTTTCTCTTTAATTGGACCAATTAAACTAGGAATTACAAATTTCCTATTTTCCCATGTTCACAAAGGTTCAGAAATTCATGCTTTAATAGCATTTTCTTAAACAAATTTCTTATTTTGTCTGGATGTCTTATTTTTTGACACAGTATTAACTTTCTATTTATCTGGTTTTTCTTTCCGAGGAAGTGAGGATTGCTTAGAATAGGAAAGATTCTTAGACAATTGACATTGCATGAAAATTTAAATACAGGCCGCTTTCCGGGGCTTCCAAGCAAGGAGGCAGTACCGTAAGATTGTGTGGTCAGTTGGTGTGCTTGAAAAAGTAATTTTGCGATGGCGATTAAGGAGAAAAGGTTTTCGTGGACTACAAATAACCACAGACGAAGCAGTTGAAGAGCAAAGGCAGGACACTTACGTAGAAGAGGCCTACTACATAAGCAGCCGAAAACAAGCTGAAGAACGTGTTGAGAAAGCTGTTATACGAGTTCAATCTATGTTCCGTTCAAAGAAAGCACAGCAAGAATACCGGAGAATGAAGTTGGCTTATGATTTAGCAACGGTATGTGAACTTGTCCTAAAGAAATCTCTATTTTATACACCAGTTTACCAACAAAATTCTTTTTTATCTTTTCGCAGTTGGAATATGAAAGCCTTAGCGGCCCTCTTCAGATATGATGCTCAAAGAACATAGAAAGTAGAGGATCGGGAGAAAAGTAGTATAACAACATGGTAGTTCCATATGTAAGTATATTAGAACATTAGAAACATCAGATCTATCTTCCTCTTAGATTTGTTACCGTAAAACCGGAGCATATATGTTGTATGTATCTAGCTTGTTACAAATGTATCTTACTCTAGAATTAGGTTAACATCTGGTAAAAAGTTTGTTAGGTAAACCTATGTGTATATAGGTTTATGACTAATTGTGCATGAATAACGTTGTGTGTAATTTGATACTGAATTAGATGATTATTGGTCTCGATGTATCGGATATCCATGAAAATAGCAGTATTCAAATTTAATATTCATCTCACTCCATTACCCTTCCTCCTCAAACCTGAATAATTTCCATGTTTAAGCTTATAAGATTAAAAAATATTGGGGAAAAAAATTATTGTGTCTATCAAAAAAGTAATATGCAGTTTCATATATATCCGAAAAAAGAGCTTAACAGTAGGCCTAACAAAGCAAAAACCAAAGGCAGGAATACAGCGGCAGAGCAATAAAAAGGTTTAGGAAGATGTTATCTACTTAATATATTGAGAGACCCATTTGAAGCCATCACCATATCCCATTTTGCGAACAATGCTGCACATAAACACCTCAAGGGGTCGAACGGAGGAGTTTGTAAGATTAACCTTGCCCTTCCCGGTCGTGAAATTGGTCAACCCAAGATGATAACGGAGCTCATCTTCCGAAGCTGCGTACGGAATGTCAATCTTGTTGCCTAGAATTAGGAAAGGAACACTGGCCAATGCTTCATCCGAAAGCAGCGCATCTAATTCCCTCTTCGACTCTGCAAACCTTTCCTTGTCGTACGCATCCACCAAATATACCACTGCATCAACCTGCTCACCACATTAATTACACTTTTGTGCCTATACACATACATCCATACATACAAACAATTACATTCTGAGGAGGAGGGAGGAATGGGGGGGGGGGGTTTCATAGGGACCGAAAATCCTTAATAGCATGCCAACACTTGGAAACCAGAAGCTTGTTGGCTTTTTATGTTTTCACATATAATCCATTGTTGATATCAATGGAAGATCCATTGATGTATGGAAAGCTACAAACAGGACACTTCCTATGAAATAAAAAAGAATGGTGCTTTCAGTGATATACTATATTGCTCGGACTCTTTCTTTTTATCAGGATATGACCTCCAAGTATCCTCCAAATACATGAAAAAAATAACTTTGAAACGACTAACATACCCGTATCCAACATTCACACATGAATCCGAGTGAATCGATGCAATATATACATTGTTAATATTTGCCAACCATGAATCAGATAAACACTATGAAACTTTATTTGGGATTATGAAGGCAGAATTAGCCAACCAAATTAGATTACTTGGACAATGACTCAAGCAGATAAAAGTAGATATAAAAAAAAACACCCACATGAAACAGAGAAATTTATGAAGATTTAGGGATCATAGCAAAAACTGGAAAAAAATAAATGGAAGCAAATCCAAAGCTAAATTTAAATCTAAATCTATTATTGATAAGCATTGAAACCAAATCACTGTTCTTTGCCAGTCAAATAGAATCAACAGATGAAATCTATTGTTTGATAAAGATTCAACCCCATAATTCTATATAAATGATAAAGATCTGACAAAACCAAATACCATTATCATAAATTTTTAAAAAGTAAAAAGATTATAATAAAAAGAATATTACCTTAGCATAGTAATCCTTCCAGACACGGCGAGCGATTTGGTGACCACCCAAATCAAAAGCTTTGAACTTGATTTTGCCTATACTCAATTCCTCAGATGTTGGGTGCTGCGTTGGTTGATGTTGAACTAATCTCTGCAAATTACAATTCCCCAAAATCATCAATGGTTCAACAACAAAAAAAAAAAAACAAAATCTTTGAAGAAAATTGTGTGTATTACCTCATCTTTCAACATGTGAAGAAGAGTGGTCTTGCCAGCATTGTCGAGTCCTAAAAACAAAATCTTGGCTTCTTTTTGCCACAAACCCAAAGATGCAAGAATCCCATAAAACCAATCAAAAAAAAACATGGCTTGCTTTCTTTTTTTTTTTCTCCCTTGATTGCAGTGATAGATCCAAAGTTTGGATCTTTGAAAAGGGAGAAAAGAAGAAATAAATGTGTATATATAAGCTTGTAAGGAATTAAGAGGGGTTGAATTGAAAAGAATGTGAAAACATAATGTTATATTTATACAAATATTTTTAATTTTCCAGCTAATGAGTGGGTTACATTACATATATATTATTGCATTACACAGCTCAATCTCTAGACTAATTTATTGCACCTCTGTTGTTGGTCATGTTACCGTCAAATTTCTCTCCTTTTTTTAATTAATTTTATTTGACAAACATTAATTGATGTCTACACTCTAGTATATGGCCAAAAAAAAAAAAAAAGACTCTACTATTACTTGTAGATAGTCGGAAAGTGAAAAAATTTGGATAAAAATATAAAAATAAATGTATTTGGATACAAAAATAAAATTCCTTTTTTAAATGAGTTGAGTCTCGATTTAACTTTTTCGGCTTGACCTGACTCGACTTTGCAACAAAACAAAAAATATTATTTTTTTTTATTTTTTTGTCATTGTTTTTTCATTAATTCGCTATAATTTGGTTATTATATTGCTACTATTTTATTATTATTATTTGAATATTATATAACTATTATTTTATTATTTTTTTTACTATTATATTAAAGATATTTGCTTGCTGAGTTGTTTTTATCTTAATATTATTTAAGTATATATTTTTTTAATTTTTTTATTTGTTGAAAAACATTTATTTAAATATTTTTAGTGTATTTGATGTACTATATTTTTAAATTTTTTATATTAAAATTTTAATACGAGAAGGCTAGGTTGAACTCGAATTTTAGCATTTTTAACCGTGTCGGGCTTGAACAAATTTTAGACCCATTTTTGGACCGAGTTGGGCTCAAGCTTAGAAAACGGGCTTAATTTTTTTACTTGGCTCGACCCGGCCCATTGACAACTCTACTTCTAGAGATGGTTATTTTAAATATATATAATTAAAATAATATTTTTTTGAGGAAATAATTAAAATAATATTACATTTGTCAATTGAGTTTTAGTTCGATTGATATGAGCATTATTGTCATTACAAGATAACGTAGGTTTGAGTGCATTGAAACGTATTATCATCCTATTTATAAGTTGAGGAAGGACTATGAATAATTTTAAATATTATATAAAAAATATGATAAAATTTATAATGAAATTATTAAAAAAATGTTACATTTCTCTTTATGTTTAATATTTTTAATTTTTTTATTGTACCAAAAACATTTTAAATATTTTTTGTGTTTTACATGCTGGTGGTGGACTATCATTGTTTCTATATTTGTTGTTTTTAATTTTCAAAATATAATAAAAATGAAATATTCTTAAAAAAAAAAAAACAGGTGCTAACATTTTAATTTTGTACGTGGATTTTTTTTTTTTTTCACTTCCATTCAATTAAATAAGGTTGGAATAAGTTACCCTAATCTCAATTACTCATGAAAGCTGAACACTCGCAAAAGGTTTATAGTTGTTGATGAGAATTAATTCGATTAAGTAATTAATAAGTAAAAATAACGGAAAAAATTGAGAAATTGAACACACAAATACGTGGAAATATCCATCCAAAGAGGATAAAAAATTATGGGTAAAAATAATTTTATTATAATGGCAAAAGAATGAATAGTACAAAAGAAGATAAAAACTAAACCTTGAAACTCGAAAACAAAGAACCCTCAAAACGTAAACACAAAATTCTCCAAAAGTATTATGAGTTCTAATCTCTAATGGGTGTATTTTCTAATGTTGTAAAAGAGCCTATTTATAGGCTAAATTCCTAAGTCAAGTGATAATAAAATAATCTAAACTAATCAGAGTTTGATTGAAACAAATAAACAGAGTTTAAATAGAAAATTATTTCTCAAATTTGACTAAAATATGAGTCATATTCAACAAATTTCCACCTTGACTCATGTTTCCACAACACCATCTTTGCCAAAGTCTGCCACGGGCCTATCTTGAACTGTACAGAAAATTAATTGAGTCGAATCTATGCTCAGAAGCTAGAAGACTTCTAGCCTTCGACTTGTGCACTACCAAATCAAAACTAACTCGGGTATGATTTCTATGAACACAGTGCCCTAACTTTTCAAAACCTGCATCCAAAAGAGAACACCTCTTCAACGAAACGGTCATACCTTTTTCCCTCCTATGATCAAGTTGTCTCCGCTCCGAACGAGTTGACTTCAACTCCGTAACGAACTAGGGACATCTGATTTCACCGGTCACTTAAAACCTTCTAAAATATAAAGACTGTTGATTTCTTACCTTTTAACAGAACGAGAGTCCCACGAGATACCTTAATGTCGCTAGATTCGATGTTGATCTTGTAACCTTTCAAGTCTAAAATACTCAAGGAGATGAGATTCTTTCGTAAATCAAGTACATGCCTGACATCTGAGAGTATCATAATCGTCCCATCGTGCATCCTAATTTTAATAGTACCAATATTGATTACCTTACTGGATGAACCATTTTCCATGCGCACAACTCCAGTTTCAATCAAATTGTATGTGGAGAACCATTCTCTGTTGGGATAAATGTGGAAAGAAAATCCTGAATCTAGGATCCACTCGGACATAAGCTTGGAGCTTTTGCTCGTTGACACTAACAAGAAATCATCATCCCTTTTATTGGAAAAATTAGCATTAGCTACGTCTTCCTTGTTACTCTCAGCAGCCCTACAATATGTTTTGACGTAACCTAACTTCTTACAATAGCGACACCTTTTATCTCGCTTCTTTGATGCTACCAAAAAGGAAGCTTGCTTATATGCCTTGCTATCCGAACCAAACTCATTATCGAGTTTTTCTTTGCTCAAAAAATGACCCTTCACATCCTCAAATAAGAGTTTGTTTCTACCATAAATCAGTGTCTCTTTGAAAGACTTGTATGAAGGGGGTAAAGAACACAATAATAACATAACCTGATCTTCATTGTCAATATTAACCTCAACATTCTTTAAATCATTCAAAAGAGTAAAGAATTGGTTGATGTGATCTCTAAGAAGCTCACATTCGTTCACGCGAAATGTAAAATGGTTAGCTAGAGACTTAGTCGCATAAAGACTTTCTAGCCTTTTCCACAAGGCGGATAAGGTCTTCTCCATCAATACTTCATGCAATACCCTATTCGCGAGGCATAACTGGATTGCAGATAGAGCCTTTTCATCAAGCTCTTCACATTCTAACTGTTCTAGATTCTCATGCTTTTTCCCAGTAATGACCTTTTTCAAGCAGCTCTTAATTGAATTATCATCATCTGAACATGTCAGAAATTGAAATTTATGACACCATCAAACTTCTCAATGTTGAATCTTGTTGTTGTCATCTCTTAACGGGTTGATCTACGAAAATCAAATTAGCTTTAATACCACTTGTTGAGAATCAACCCGATTAAGCAACGAGCAAGTAAAAATAATGGAAGAAATTGAGAAATTGAACACACAAATTTAACGTGGAAAAACCTCTCCAAAGAGGATAAAAAACAATGGGCAAAGATAATTTTACCATAGTGGCAAAAGAATAAAGATTGCAAAATATGAAGATAAAAACTAAACCCCGAAACTCGAAAACAAAGAACCCTCAAAATGTAAACACAAAATTCTTCAAAAGTGTTATGAGTTCTAATTTCTAATAGGTGTGTTTTTTAATATTGTAAAAGAGCCTATTTATAAACTAAATTTCTAGGTCAAAAAATAACAAAATAATCTAGACTAATCAGAGTTTCATTGAAACAAATAAACAAAGTTTAACTGAAAGATTTTTTTCCCAAATTTGACTAAAATATGAGTCATACTCAACTATTGTAAAAGTATAGTGCTTGTTTACAAGCTCATTTTTTATATTTTTAGGCCTTAGGTGAAACAATAAATTGAGATCTTTTAAAAAAAATTATAAAATATAATATAATCAAATAAAAACTTAACTCTTTTACTTTATTTTATTATTTTTTTTCTTGCAATGAAGCACCAATCATAAAATTTGAAAGGTTGAAAAAGAATGTCCACCTTAAAAACTAAAGAAATTTTTTTGGGCCCCTTTCAACCCTGGGTTCTGGACGGCCACACTCCCAAACTATCCTAGAGTCAAACCTGCTCGCACAATGTTGTAATTATATTTTTTAACAATAAATAACTTTTAAAATTTATTTGATAGAATTTATATTTTAGATTATATATATATATATTAGACTCTCTTTATACATGTCAATGATAGTTTTAAAAAATATAGTGGATTGAGCTTAATTAATATGATAAATATTAAAATTATTCGTAAATTTTGATACAATTTGTAATGTTATATATCAATTTGATACATTTTTGGGTTTTAGGTGAAACAATAAATTGGGATCTTTTAAAAAAAATTATAAAATATAATATAATCAAATAAAAAATTGAGACTCTTTTATTTTATTTTATTATTTTTTTACCTGCAATGAAACGCCAATCATAAAATTTGAAAGGTTGAAAAAGAATGTCCACCTTAAAACTAAAGAATTTTTTTTGGACCCCTTCCAATCCTGAGGTCTAGATGGCTACACTCCCAAACTACCCTAGGGTTGGGCGTGCCCGCACAATGCTACAATTATATTTTTTAACAATAAATAACTTTTAAAATTTATTTGATAGAATTTATATTTTAGATTTTTTAATATATATATATATAATTTTTAGACTATCTTTATACATGTCAATGATAGTTTTAAAAAATATAGTGGATTGAGCTTAATATAATATGATAAATATTAAAATTATTCGTAAATTTTGATACATTTTGTAATATTATATATCAATTTTAAGTCGATGCATCTGTATACATCAAACTTTCATTTTGAATCAATTTTCACATTTAACTCGTTATTTATATCACACAATTTTTTGTTAAGTTAAAAGGTAAATTTAAGGGGCTAATAGGGACCCATTCCCCTAAATTTTAAAAATATTCATTTTAACCCTTAAAATTTTTAATTTTTTATTTAATATTATAATTAATCTAAAAACACCACGATTTGTGTTTGCCCCCAAAATCGCATCTAAATATTGATTTCGTAAAAGAATATATTGTAACATTTTTAGTTTAGGCTGCGTTTCATTTACTGAAAAATGATTTGGTTTTTTAGAAAAATTAGTATTTTTTTGTGTTTGGATGATTTTGTGTAAAATATTTTTATTATTTAATAAATTTTGCTGAAATAATTTTCTAAAAGTTATTTTTTAATGAAACAAACTCAACATAAATATATATTACAGTATACATATATAGTACCATTTCTTTTTGAAAATAAAAATTTATTTTATAATAATTAATATCATATATAAATTTAATAATAAAATTGTTTAATTAAAATTTAATTTAATTTAAAATATTTTTAAGCATGATTTAAACAAATACTCATATTTATATAAAGAAAATAATCATATTTTACTCTATAATATTTATATATTGTAATATGTATTTATTATTAAAATATTAATATAAATATTTTCAATAATATATTAAGAATGTTATTTAAAATATAATAATATTATTGTTAAACTTATTATTAAAATAAAATTAAATAATTAAATAATTTATTAAAGTAACAAATTTTTGTAATAGTTTATTATATTATTAAATATAAATAATTAATAATATTACACATTATAATATTTTATTTTTAATATTTTAAAAAATTAAAATAAAAAATATTTTAAATATAATAATATTATGTTTGTTTCAAGTTAATTTTTTTTATTAATGTAAAAGTACTCATAAAACATTTTTTTTTTCAAAAAATGACTTAAGTTTTTTTAAAGGGTAAGTCAATTTATAGATAAAAAAAAATTATTTTTTGTTCCCTTGTAAATCATTTTTTATTGATTAAATTATTTTTCTATAAAACAAATACAAGAAAATATTTTTCGTAAGTAATTTTTCGTGAAACAAAAACACCTTTAATTTGTTAAACTAGCTAAATAATAATTTGGTAAGAAAATAATGTTATATAATTACAGTATCTAAATAAAAAATCATATTAAATTTATATTTTAAAAAAAACTTAAATAATTACAATATTTAATACAACTTGAACATTTAATCTTTTATTTTTTAAAATGTTAATATAGGGTATCAAGATTAGCTCGAATTTAAAAACACTCTGTTCAAAATATATTTGACTCATAATTTTGAAAAAGTCTACATTATATAAATATCTTGGCCCCCTTATAAATATTTCTGGATTCGCTCTTAATTAGGTAATGTGTAAATTATTGATTTGACATTTTATTAGGTTCAAAAATAAATAAATTATTTTAAATTATTTCCACCTAAATTAAAAAAACACACTTGGGAAAAGAAATTTTTTTATTTCTTAGATTTCTTATTTTCTCGATAAATCTGTATTTTTAAATTTAGGTAATTTAAATTTATTTTTTTTAACCTAAAAAAATGTTAAGTAAAAAATTTACATATGACTTGACAAAAAATTGTGTCATGTAGAAAATGAGTTAGTGAAATGTGAAAATTGAATCAAAATTAAATCTTGATGTATACAAATGCACCAAATTAAAGTTGATGTTTAAAATTACAAATTGTATCAAAGTTTTTGTATAATTTTGATATTTATCTCAAATGACATCTTTTTGAAGATTCCCTTTAGGTGGGATCATGTAGGATCCCTTTAAATCAATGGTTGAAATAAAAAAAGGAGAGAGAAAAAAACCAATCAACCATTAATGTTGCCACGTCAAATTTACTTAGAGAAATGTGGTATTATCTTTCCATCAATTCAATCGGTTCCATCAACAAAAAAGGGCCTTTTTCAGCAAAGTTTCAGTTGAAAGAAATAATCCTCTCTAGTGTAAAAGAGTATTCTGAAAAATTTTGAGTTAACCTTAAACCCATTGGAACTGGAAACCAAATTTCTCTATGTTAAAGGAAGAAAAGTACCAACTTCAAGGGTGACCATTTTGGAATTCTTAATAACTAAAGTTAAGCGGGATTTCGGTGCAAAGTATTAGGGAAAACATTGAACTATTGCCAAGCATCTTAAAAAGTGTAACATCCCACCCAGTGGAATCTTAGTATTTGAATACTATTCAAGAGAATAAGATGAGTAGAATGAGTCTAGAAGCGAATAGAGCTAGAGCAAGTCTAAAAGATAATAACCATGTGGGTACGCCTGTGATGCCTTGATGATTGGCGAACACTGGGTTGACACATGGCAATTAAGAGTCATGTCTAATGAGGAAGGATTCGCCCCAAAAGAATTGAATTGACGTAAATAGGATGGGCGGAATATGTTATAAGTAACGAGAAATCAACCTTGTGCTGAGAAGTGTATGTAAGCAATAAGTGCACTAGTAACGATAGCCTTGAGCCAGTTAAGTTATAAGGTAACAATAGTTAAGGCTTAATTGAATATGAACTAATATAGTTAAGAACCAATGAGAATACGTGATTGGTTTTCTTGGATTTTGCAGATTTGAATAAGACCACCAAATGATTGATGTGACGGATATCAAGTCCCAATAAGGGCATAGATCAAGTCAAAGATTTTAAGACAAGAAAATATCTACTCTCTCTTCGGAAGAGCAGAGCTAAATGAAGATAGGGAAACTCCTTTAAGTTAAGTATGAGACTCGACCATTGAATAAGATCAATAAGGTATGCCTAGTATATGGGCAAGCTTTGAACATTCATAAGTAAAATGCTGACTGCCCCACTAAGGCTTTTGGTGTGTATGTGGGCACGTCTTTACAATTGCCCCACTAATGCCTGGTATATGGGCAAGTCTTTACAATTGTCGTGCATCTAACTAGTGATCACATATTAATACAAGCGTCGAATATCCACTGATATCTAGTTGACCGGGTAAGTGAAGAGAACTATTCCCTTCCTTGCCCAAGAAGTATTCTCTACCTATTTAAGGATGACTTGAGGGGAAAAATCCTCTCACCCTTTAAGATGAGCCGGAATGAGAAGATCAGCCTTGAGAAACCCTTAGTAAGGTAAGTCTCCCGACCTTGCATGTTAAGCTGTCGAAGAGCAATTTTGTTTGACTTGGTAGAGCAAGCTTGGTAGAGCTTTGCTATGTGATTTTAGTGTTTGAAGTAAAAGGAAAAATAAGTAGATGAGCAGACCTTGATGTGTTTTCTATGGATTAGCATTTAGGGGTTATTGATCTACACGAAAGAAACCCAGATCTGATGTCTGAAGCTACAAAAGGTGAGGATATTGTAAGGATCCTGTGAGGGTTCTGTGAGTCTCTAAATCGACTCCTTTAGGTATGTTTACATTTTTTATTCTATGTTAAAAGACTGATCTATGAAACAAAACAGAAGTTATGCATATGTGATATGTTGATTCTGTGAAAATGTGTATATGGTAAGCTTGTATGAATGACTTGATGCCTAAATGACAATGCACCTATGCTATGAAAAGAAAGTATGAACGTGATGAAAATGTAAGAAAGCATGAGATGAACGATATGCCTCTGTTCTGTTGAAAAGTATGTGCATGCATGAGAGTGCTAGAAGCACGACTATTTTTGCAAAAGGAGTTTGAGTTGTATGTTTGGAAATGTAAATGCATCTGCATGTTGAAGTCTATTGCAATAAGTCAGTCAAGCATGAGTATGCTTGTATGTGCAGGTTCATCGGGACAATAAACATAAATTTTGATATGGAAGTTGATGACCATGACAGTGAAGACCGTATACTGTAAGACCTAGCCAGATTACTATGGCATCATATGGAAATTAAAGACCATATCGTGTAAGACGTAGTCTGGGACTATAGCATCATATAAGGAAATTAAGACCACATTTGAGTAGTCATGTGGATATATGAAAAGGACGATCGGATGAGAACCAAGCGATGAGGGACAAACCTCATGACAATGAATTTAGGCGAATCTCTATCGTTGAAAACACCATCACCCAAAAGTGAGCCTTTGTGGCAGAATGTGATATGTGAAAGCCTTTATGGCTGTTCTCCAATATGTGAAAGCCTTTGTGGCTGTTTTATGATATGTGAAAGCCTTTGTGGCTGTTCTTTGATATGTGAAGCCTTTGTGGTTGTTCTTTGATATTGTCCTACATAGGGTCTCCGCCAATCATTGTAATTGAATAGGTGATCTGTCAGTTTTATACCTAGCAGATTGAACTAGTTTTCACACTTGAAGAGCTTGAAATTTAATATTTTATTTATGTTTTCATAGGATGTGACTTAGATTTTTATTTTGAATAAATTGTGCAACCTAAGTGCTAAAAAGTTATTTTATTATCTTTAAGGCTGATTGAGGCCTAAAGGTGAGCTAATGAACTTTGTGAATGTGCAAGAGACCATAAAAAGCTATAAAAGTATGAGACTGATCACTTTGTCACGACATAGGATAATCTACATCGCAACCAAGGGACCAAACTTGGAGATTTTGAAGATTGACTTCTTTGTCGCAACAATGCCTGCAGGATAACACTTCATACGAGGACTGATGGCTTTGACGCGACACAGATCTTGGTATGTCGCAACATAAACCCTTTGACGGGTCTTTACAATGCCACTTAAATACGAAGAACGGTAGCAAACCTAGGGATAAGGAAAACAGTCGAGCAAGTCTATAAATAGGGCATTTAGCATTAGTTTTAGACATACCATTTATTAGCTTTTAGTTTTCATTTTGTATTTTCATTTGAAACGAGATTGTAGAATTCGCATAAACGTTCGAGGAATTTTTCCCAACAGGTTGCCAATACAATTCTAGTTTCTTTTTCGTTCTCTTTATTCAATTATATGTTTTCCTATATTATTGCTTTAATGATGATCAATAAAACCATGAGGAACTAATTCTATTTTGGGGAATTAAGGACTGAAAATATGAATATTTAATTATTGTTTAACAGGGATTTTACCTTTCGGATCAACTGTTTGAGAAAGGAAGAACATCAAACAAACATTAGGCTTGATAACCCTAGAACATCATTTAGGTGGGAATGAACCTAAAATTGGTATTGCCTAACCGTGAAAACCTTTTCCCCAACCGATTTGGACTGTGACATCTAGCGATAAGTAGTCTCTATCGACTTGCTATACTGGCGAAAGATCGAGAGATCCAATTGGGGTAGTGACTAGTTGAGGAAAATCCTCAAAACCCAACAATTGAATCCCTAAAGCCGTTTATCTACATTCTACATCTCAAACTCTTTACTTTATTTAGTTTCTTTTTATGCTTTTTACAAACCACTCTTTTTATTATCTTTCATACTATAATCCCTAAAGTGATTACTAATTACTTTTATTCTTTGCAAGGATTTGATTTACTATTGTCTCACGCCTCCTTTGGGTACGATCTTTGGAATACTATCAAGTGTTTCGTTGAACACACTATATTTACAACCTGGCCTGTATACTTGTGAAGCCTAAAATCTACACCTAACAGGAGTACATTCGAGGGCAGTCAATAGGTCTAGCATCCTTCGTGGTCTACGGTTGCCTAACCCTTTTCCTCTCACTCAATCCATGTGCCTTTTACTATCGAGGCATATGTGACACATGGACCAAGGATCCTCAATGGACAAGGGATAATATATTGTCCTAAATGGGGCCACCACCAATCATTGTAGTTGAATAAATCGAGGATACTCGGTGATTTATAGTTGTCTAAACCTTCTCCCTGATATGATCTCTATGCTTTTTATCACCAAGGAATATGTGACACAGACCAAGGATCCTCAATGGACAAAGGATAATATATTATCTTACATGGGACCTCCACCAATCATTGTAGTTGAACAGACTGAGGATCCTTGGTAGTTTCCAATTGCCTAAGTCTTCTCCTCTCACTTGATTTCTGTGCTTTTTACCATCAAGGCATATGTAACACATGGATCGTGGATCCTTGGTGGTCTACAGTTGCGTATCATATATTTTTCATGTGAGATGGTTATTATTTAGTTTGAAACCATACATAAACATTTTTCTTTTCTTTAGTACAAACTTCGATGATGTGGCTGGCATATGTGATTTCAACGGATATACATGTATGATAGAATTTTTAGGATTATTAAAGTCACTAATTTAATGTAACGAGTCGGTCGAGAATCAAATTAGATAGCAAATTACAGAAATGTACTTCCACTTGATATTTCAAAATGTAAAGAAATTTGCATGTATTAAGATTTGAACCAATGTGAATTTAAAATAAAAAAAAATGCTCATTAATTCTATTGCTGACTTACTGGGAGGATGATTTTACCCTCTTCAATTGGAAATCCAATGGAATTTTCTGATCAAGCCTCCAGTTGCTCATTGTTCGAATGGCTTCTTCCACCCTAATGTATATGCGAATGGAATAATTTGCACAGCACTGCTGCTCTCAGACAACGATGTATGTATATTTATCTTATTGATCTCATTGGTTTAAACTTTCTTTCCCAGGTTACTGCAAATATACCTACACCCAACATACATCTCTAATCGTTTATGTACGTCTTAATGACATTAATGAATACTTGCAACCACCATACTGATGATATTCGAAAATATCCACCAATTGCTTCAGACCCCAAATGAAATAACGTTTGCAAATCCAAAGCCACACACCCTTTTGGTTTTCGCAAATCAATCACATCTATATCTTCTAATTATTTGTCAATTATATTAAAGATAATATAAAATCATATTTAGTTTGAGTTAAATTTTATTTTTTTATGAAGTTATATTAAACAATTGTTTGACACAACATGTTAAACGCTACATATGTCAGAGCCTACACCTCTGTTATTTTTCTCACTCGATAAACGTTGAAGTCAAGTACTATTTTGGAAAGAAAAAAAAAAGTCAATTACGACAGCTTGGTGCAGCATTATAATTTGTTCCCGCTTATTAATATATTTTCAATATTCTCATTTGTCATTACATTCCTGTGACATTTTTGAATAAATATCACCTGGGTATTATTAGAAAACAGGATGTGACATTTATTTTTACGTCTATATAAATAAAAATTGAAACCCTAAACATGCGATTAATTTCGAAGCTAAAAACAAGTTCAAATCCCAGCATTTTTGAAAAAAAAAATAATTGCTTGAAAATTTTTTAAAATGGTTTAATATAATATTTGATATTTTAATTTAATATTTTTTTTAATTTGGTATTTAATTTTTTTTTGTCCAATTTAATATTTAAATTTGACATTTTTTTTAATTTGATACTTAAACTTTATACTTTTTTTTTAAAGTTGGTACTTAAACTTTTTAGGGTCCAATTTGATATCTGAACTTAATTCTTTTTTTTTTTAATTTGGTACTGAATCTTTTTTTAATATTAATTCGTTAAGTATATAATTTTCTTTAAAACTAACAATATTTTTGTAGCATAACAATTTTTTTTTTAAATGCCACAAATTAGCCAAGTAGGCTAGACACAGACGTTAGTAAGTGTTTTTCCATTTTTCCCTAATGATTTATTTGATCCTCTAATTAAAAAAAATATATTTTAACTTTCTATTTAGTTTTATTTTTTTAATTTTTAATTTTGCGTTGTTTGTCAAAACAACTTCAAATAGATGAAAAAACTAACGTTTGCTAATATGGAATACATGTGGATGTCACATCAACAATTAATTTTTTAAAATTTTAAAAATTCAAAAATATTTAAAAATATTAAAAAAGTATAGAAATTATAAAAAAAATATTTTTAAACGTTTTAAACTTTAAAGACATTACATTACTAATGTTGAAGCCTAATTTTGACCGGACCCAACACTGAGTCCAATTTTTTTTAATTTACTTTAAGTTTGAATTTTTTCTAAATTTAAATTCATTTTTGAGTTTAAATTTATTTTAAATTTAAATTCATTGTAAATTAAGGTTAATTAAAAAGTCCAAATACAATTTGAAAGGCCCAAATTAATTACAATATCCATCTTACAACGACGAAGGTGTTGGACGGCAGCGCGTGGTAGCGACGCGCGTTGGGCGGCGATCAGTGGGAGTGGCCGGCCAAAGAGAAGGAGAGAAAGAGAGAGTTTTTAATTTTTTTTTTGTAAAAAAGGAAGAAACAAAAGAGAAAAAAAATCATTGTGTGCTTTTTATAAGCTTCCAAAACGGTGTCGTTTTGAACTATTACCCATGGCCGACTCGATCCAACCCGACCCGCCTGGAGGATCCGCGTGTTTTTGATAAAAGGGATATTTATGCATTTGGTCCTTTCGCATTTTTTGACTATTTCAATTTAGTCATTTTGTACTTTTAATTATTTTTAATTTGGCCTAATAATTTTTAATACTTTTCAATTTAATCCTTTAACCTTTTGAAAGCACCAGGAGCTGCCACGTGTCATAGTTTGGCTTATTTCTGCAAAAAGACCCTCTTATTTTTAATTTGTTTTAATTTAATCCTTAAATCAAATTCTGTTTAACTACAAAATTGGCCTAGAGATTTTTCATGGTTTTCAAATTAGTCCTTTGACTTTAGGATGCCTGAGGAGCTGCCACATGTCACTTGGTTTTTGGTTTTATTGACCTGAAGGTCCCTAAACTATTCGAAAATTACATTTTTATCCCCAAACTTCCAAAAATTCCATTTTTGACCTCAAAACTTTTGAAAATCACATTTTCAACCCTAAACTTCCAAAAATTTCATTTTAACCCCAAAACTTCCAAAAATTCCATTTTAACCGCAAAACTTCCAAAAATTCCATTTTAACCCCAAAACTTCCAAAAATTCCATTTTTACCCCCGAACTTCCAAAAAATAATTTTTTGACATCGAAACTTTTAAAAATCACATTTTTACCCTCAAACTTCCAAAAATTCTAATTTTACCCCCGAACTTCCAAAAATTCTAATTTTAACCCTAAAACTTTTGAAAATCACATTTTTACCCCCGAACCTCCAAAAATTCCATTTTTAACCCCGAAACTTTCAAAAATTACCACTTTGCCCCCCAAATGTCCAAAAATCCATTTTAAGGCCGAAACTCTAAAAATTACCATTTTACCCCCGAATGTCCAAAAATTCTATTTTTTATCTCGATTTTTCTAAAAATTACCGTTTACCCTCAGATGTTTAAAATTCCTTTTTAAACCTCAAAATTTCCCAAAATTACCATTTTACCCCCCGAGAATCCAAAATTACCATTTTGCCCCTGGGTATCCAAAAAGTCTCATTTTCAACTCCGATTGCATCATTCTTCTTCCTCATCAATATTTGCAGTTAATTTTAATTATTATGCATTCGTATTTTTTATTTTTTATTTTTGCTTACCATTTATCTGCTTAATTATCGTGCTTCATGTTATTTAATATCCAATATTAACTGTTCATTCATATCAAATTCAAATATTTATTTTCAAAATTGTTTTCATAAAAACTTTAAAATCGAGGCAATATTCTTTTATTTCGAATTCTGAAAATTTGTACCTAAACTTACTAGGTGCGACTTTTTTCTTTAAATTGAGGTAATCGAACATCCTTTTCAAAAGTGTTAAAAAGTTTTACAAAGGAAAGCTCGTTATTTCTGGGTCTCGAAATGTTGTGTCTTAACTCACTGGATGTAACTTTCTTCCTCGATCATTTTGAAATTACGAGACTTCCAATCAAAATCGATTTCTTTTAAATATAACTCATGCACTCAAGGATCGTATTTTAAACTTTATTCGAGCTTTCAAAATTTTACAAACAAGACCAAAAAATATTCAATACGGTACCAATTTTGGGCGTATGAGGGTGCTAATCCTTCATCATGCATAACCGACTACTGAACTTATTTTTCTGGATTTCGAAGACTTACATGTTTTCAAAATGTTTTTTAAAAAAAAATGTTTTGTGGTGATCCAATCACACCGAAATAAAGATTGGTGGCGACTCTCATTTTCCAACATTAAAATAATTTTCGAAACTCGTCGTTTTCCAAAAAAAGGGATGGTTTCGACAACTGGCGACTCCACTGGGGACTTTTTAAAAATAAACGAGAGTTGAGCCAAAATTGATTATTTTCGGGTTTTTTTTGAAAACTTTAAAATTTTCGGTTTTGTTTAAAACTTGATCCTCGACATCTTTTGTGTGGCACCATATTATTTGATATTGCTAGTGTAAATTTGCATCCATATACATCTTGATTACTATCCTTTTAACTGGAAGCAGGAAACTACTCCTTCGTGAGGTCTTCACCTCCGTGCAGAATAGTGAATCGCTTTCGGGATTACATCCATACCCATGTCTTCATGAAGTTTTCAATTCCGTGCAAACATGTGGGAAATGTGTTCCGCTAAATTGAACTCGTCCGTATGAGCCTGTAATGGGTGAGGATCGAGGAATCTGCAGGTTTGGGTACCCTTACTTTAGAGCTTAAAACCCCATATAGTAAGCCGTAGGAACTTGCTTTAGAAGGAGTTATACTGAACCATTTAGCAACCCTTCAAAACAAACTCTTAGGTTCTGTGTTTCACTAACTTGTTCATTTCGAATCTACTTGCATTACATCGTCATACAAAGAGAGGTATAGTTCTAAGCTCAATTACTAAATAGAAAGCTGGTCATAAGAAAATAGATACCTTGATGAAATAGAAGACAATATGGTCAGGATGGCAAAGAAAGAAAGAGAACGAAAATCGATGATCTGCTAGATGAGAAAGACAAAAACAAAGATCGTGTAATCATTTAAGTTTTGAATGACCACTCAACCTTTCCAAAATGATATTGTGGATCGAAAGTCAGAAATGAGCCAAGACTATTTGAATGAAGATTAAGTCTTTTGAACACCACGACACGACCATATACGTATCTGTTTTATGTAAAGGAATTTGATTTCTAGTAAGGTTTTTCTAATAGAATTGAGCTATAAGTCAATACCTTTCTTATGCATTCATGCATTCATAAGCAGCACATTTTTATTAACTTGTGTAATTCTATACAAGTCTACCTTGAGTGAGATTGTGTCAAACCTTTAGTGGTTACTTGAGCAAGGTAAGAGACACGGTTATATTTTTGCTTTTAATTGCAATATATTTTGAATTCGTTTGCATTGCATTCTCATAAAAAAAGGTGTTGATTCATGTTCTATTATCAAATAGAGAACTAGTCATAAGAAAAAGGATTCCTCGATAAGGTAGAAGTCAACATGGTCATGCATATATGGTCAAAGATAAAGGTGATGACCTGTCAAAGGAGTGAATGTCAGGGATTCAAGATTACACCTAAGTACATAAAAGCCATAGCAGTTTGCTAGAGCTGAAAGAAGCATGGCAGACAAAATGAGGCAGATATCCAATCATGAATATGTTGACTTACTTGATGATAAAAAGAATAGGCATAGGTCCCAAGCTCTCACTTTGTATTGGGGTTCAACTTTTAATGGTTTCACATTTGGAGAGGAGGACATGGGGCCCACGATAGAGGAGTAAATCGCTTACCTTTTTGCCCAATGATTCAAAACAATAAAGTCTACTTTGAATATGGCGATCGTCTTTACCTACTTAAGGTTAAAGTAGGGATGCGCCTTTTACGAGTCCTAACACGATGTGGGGATACAACTTAGTTGCTCCACTTGCAGAAACATTGACATACTGTAGAAGAATATACTACATTGTCCCATTGCTTAATAACTCAAGTTGATAAGGTCGACTCTAAAAGAGCGAGCATAAAATTGCAGCTTTGGTCAGGGAGAAAGGGGATAACAAGTGCAATGCTTTGAAAATCCCGCGAGATATAGTACACTCAAACGCATGAAAGAATGTCGACATCTTCAAATGACTTAGTCATCTTCCCCAAAGTATTGGGGCACGTAAGGGACGCAGTTATAAATTTGTTTGACTGACTTGACAAAAGAATTTCCCATGTTCTGACAATCTTAGTCACTAAGTGCTTGTTGAAAAAGGGGCAAAAGAAGGTGTATTGGTTCACGACTTCTAGCCCCATGACCGTTGAAAAAGTTGAAAAAGTCTTATCGAGTATTCTCTGAATGGTATTCTCTGCTGAAGGAATTTATAATTGTCCAAAAAACAAAATGACATCGCCAAAGGAAATTGGAAGTAAACAAGGAAATGACTCCAATGTTTTTAGGGGCAAGTCTAAGATAGGGATCATGTTGCGAGCAATAACTCTATCGAGTGCAAGAAAAGGCTAACCATTTGCGGACTTTAGCCATTCAAGACTGACATCTTGGATTGGAAATCAGGATCAAACCAGAGCGAATTAACCTGGAGGATTAAGACTTTGAGCATTAAGGCACGACCATACATGCATTTGCCCTATGTAAAAGAATTTGCTTTCTAGTAAAGTTGTCTAATGGAATGGAACCAAGAATCAACGCCTTGTTGCATACATTTTGTCATTTCATGTGTATTAGCATTTCCTGCATTAAATTTTTAATATTCCACATACTTGAAACACTCGTGTGAGGGAGAGTCATTTATCCTAAAATGTAGGCTGAGAGAAAACGTGATAAATCAAGATGGGGAATGATAAAAATTGAAGAAAAAACCATGTGGAGAATGAAACCTATTTAGAGTTCGTCCCCACACTCTCGGAAGTGTTTTGGACAACTAGACTGTGAAGGAGTTTCCTGTAGTTTTAGGACTTTTCCAGGAAAATATTCAGAATACACTTATCATTCTAAGCTCGAGAGTAATAAGGATCCTTTTTTAAAGGGCAAATGACCACTATCTTTTATTTCAATAAAAATGATGTATTGTTTTTGTTCCATTTGGCGAATACCTTACCATTCTTTCCATTTGTTCATACCACAATTAATCATTCTTTCGTTCATTTATTCTTTGGACCCCCTTTTGTCTTTGTGCTAGGTCCCTTGATATCAAGGATACGAGCAACATTGCTGTTGACTTAAACTCTTTTGAGTAAGACATGTGTCCAAAAAAACTCTGAGGCTTTGAAAATGATCAAGAATGTAACTTGTCTCCCGATCTGCTATGGATGTTTGAGCAAGACATGAAACAAACATCATCTTGAAGAGTCGTGATTTTAAGTGAGAATCGAGACATGAGTCTTTGAAAAAACAAGGCAAGTTGCCTCGAGAATCCAAAGGTCTTTTGCATGATCCTATCAAAGCATGCCAGGTTTAAGGAATCGATGTTGTGATACCCAGGCGCCCATAAAAGGAAGAATGTAATCAAATTCAACAAAAACTTGAAAAATTGAGACTCGATGTGTTATCAAAAAGAGAGAGAGAGAGGGGTCAAAAATCCGTAAAGGACAAAAAAATAAGTCAAAATGAAAACCCGCAAAGGACATCTTGAAAATTTATTCTCCATCATCTTCACACATCGTGGCCTCTTTCTATGAGAAGTAGGGACACCAGCCAGCCAACTTCGCAAAAGAATTTCTAATATGCATCAATTCGTCCTCATGATCATTGATTACTACTTCTTATGTCAATCGACGGTTAAGCATATTATTGAAAATAAAAGATTGTATGCTGGTATGGAATGCCAAGAAGGGATCATATACAAACGATAACTTGAACTTGAGCAACAGCAATAGCAAAATCTGCAGTCAATTCAACTTAGTACCACTCAACCAAAAATGGGGCATTGGTGGGGATCAATAAAGACACCAAAGTATTGATTGGAAAACAGCACAGAACTACAAAGGCTCGACATGAGAAATCACCATTTGCCTTCGAGGTTTATCGAGTTTCAAGCAGAAAAAACACCAGGGCAACACCTTTTGCACCAGAATAAAAGTCGTTCTACCAATTGGAATCAAGTTTCTTTTCCTTTAAATTTTGTTAAGACTAATGAGGCAGAATGGATCTAACCTAGATGCTGTCAACTAAACTTGATCAAAGAAGATATTAAAAGTCATGACTAGATGAAAGAAAGATCCGCTCTAGAGAATTTCAAAAAGGATTTGACTTAGAAAACTCTTCCAAGGAAAATCGATGTCAGATGAAGAAAGTCTTTTTGGAAAAACTTTAATTTTGGTCAAAATGGACGGCAAAAGACATGCCCAACTTCGTGAACTCAGATACAATAAAAAGAAGAAGAAGAAGAAGAAGAATAGAAAGAAAAAGAGAAAAGCAAAAACAAGAAGAAAAACAAAAAAAATAGAAAAAGGGAGAGGTCGAGGTGAAAACTCGTAAAGAGCATCTCGAAACCTAGGGAGATTTGAGTTGAAAACCTGAAAAGGCGGCTCAAATTCGAATAAGAGAAAAGGGGCATGAAGTGGTCCTCTCTATCAAAAGTAGCAAGGTAGAGAAGCTTTACACCTTGAGGCATTGACGAAGTACTCTAACTTTCATGAACACATGTCAAGCTCAGAATGGTCTTCGCTAAGTTTGCTCATTGAAGCTCATACTTTGATATCTTGGACACCTAACTCCATTCTTTGTTCACCTTAGGTTTTGCAACTTTTAACTAATACATGTCATTTTTAATCCTTTTATGAGCTTTGCCTCCACGAAATTCATTCGCCTTGAGATCATGTCCAAGCATTTCTACATCAAAACAATGATTAATGAACCAATGACTTTTTCATTCATGTAAGCTTTGACCTTTAATCAATTCAATTTCATCCATTTCATAACCATGCTCAAGCACGTTTGCATGACAGCCAGTGGACTAATGATCTTAATATTTTAATTCATGTGTGCTTTGCCTCCAACAAAGCTCACCCACCTCACTTTATATTGGGCATCCTTTGACCAATATGGGTCACTTTTAATCTTTCCATTTATGTGAGCTTTACCTCCAATAAAATTTCATTCGCCTTGCGATCATGCTCAAGCAAATTCCGCATTGAAATAATGATTAATGAACCAAACAATCTTTTCATTCATACGACCTTTGCTTCAATTTCATCCATCTTATAGCCTTGATTCAAGCATCTTTACATTTGAAATAACGGATAGTGGTCAACAAATATAAGGAATAGAAGGATTTCTGCGTATTGTTCTGGAAATTTGTAAATACTACAGAGACCTTAAATAGGACCACTAGTTGGAGATAACCCGAGGGTTAGAAAAGTCTCAAAACAAATAGTCTAAATTACGACTACCTAGGTTCCACGACAATGATACACATGCATAAAACATGATAACACATTAGTGATAGGACTTAGACAAACGACGAACAATGTTGACCTAAGGACTAAAATAAAATCATTTCTCAAAGATGACATTTTGCATTCATCATTCATACCCATCTATTTAGGAGTATTTGACTCATCTTGATCATCGCATCTTAAATAATCTGGCCTACCTAGAGGCCCCTTTTGAGCATGTTCTACAGGTCTCAGCACCATGAAACATGGCGGGAAGGATCCAAGACCGCAACGGCGGATCCAATACCGCAAAGATACAAAAGGGAAGGGTTTAAGTTGCAATGGTGAACCTTATACCTCAGAGACATGACGAGAAAGATTTAATACCGCAATGGCGGATCCAGTACCGCAAAGATACAAAAGGGAAGGGTTTAAGTCGCAACGGTGAACCTTATACATTAGAAACATGACTGGAAAGATTTAAGATAGCAATAGCGGATCCAATATCGCAAAGATACAAAAGGGAAGGGTTTAAGTAGCAACGGTGAACCTTTTACCTCAGAGACATAACTGGAAAGATCTAAGTCACAATGGTGGATCCAGTATCATGAAGACACAAGGGAAAGGTTTAAGTCGCAATGGCGGACCTAGTACCTCAAAGACATAAAGGGAAAGATCTAGACCGTAACGGCGGATCCAGTACCACAAAGATACAAAAAGGAAAGGTTTAAGTCGCAATGACGGACTGTGAACCTCAGAAGACAAGAAGAGAAATATTTAAGCCGCAACGGCGAGTCCAGTACCACGAAGATTTGAAGGGGAAAGGTTTAAGTCGTAATGGTGAACCCGATACCTTGGAAACATGATGAGAAAAGTCGAATCCATGACGGTGAAACTTCTACCTTAAAGTCGTAATGGATCAGATCAAAACTACTATAGCAAGTCTTTATCTCTCTGAAGTTGCAGTAAGAGCAAGATGAAGCTTTAACGTCAATTCCTATCCTCTTGAAGTTGCAGTAAAGTTTGATTAAAAACAATAGCAAGTCTTTATCTCTCTGAAGTTGTAGTAAAAGTAAGATGAAGCTTCAACATCAAATCCTATCTTCCTGAAGTTACAGTAAAGTTGGAATAAAACTACAGCAGCAGATCCCAATCTCCCTGAAGTTGTAGTGGAATAGAGTGAAGTTACATCGTTAACCAATCTCTTACCCCGAGCCTGGGGCAGATCATCATCAACCAATCTCTTACCCCGAGCCTAGAGCAGATTGAAGTCATTTGATCTTTTACCCCGAGCTTGGGGCAGATCATAATCAACCAATCTCTTACCTCGAGCTTAGGGCAGATTGAAGTCATTTGATCATTTACCCTGAGTTTGGGGCAAATCATCATCAACCAATCTCTTACCCCGAGTCAGAGGCAGATTAGAGCCATTCGATCTCTTACCCCGAGCTTGGGGCAGATCATCGTCAACCAAACTCCTACCCCGATCACGGGGTAGATTGCAATTATCCACAAACAGTGTAGCGATCATCTTCTTGATTAGATACAAAGAAGTATACCAACTCAAAAGGTGAGCAAATCTTCGAATCCCAACTTCCTGATGAGATACTAAGAAGCGAGTCGAATCAATAAAATGGTTAGCTTCCTGATGAGATACTAAGAAGTGGACCAAATTCGTCTTCATGAAGAGAAACAGATTGAAACAAACGACGCGGTCATCTTCCTAATGAGATACTGAGAAGAAGACCAAATCAAACTCACTCTCAATACGAGCAAATCTTCGAACCCCAGCTTTCTAATGAGGCACTGAGAAGCAGGTCGAAGCAATAAAATGGTTAGCTTTCTAATGAGATACTGAGAAATGGACCAAATCTGTCTTCTTGATGAGACACAGAGAAGTAGATTGAAACAAACGACGTGGTCATCTTCCTGATGAGATACTGAGAAGAAGACCAAATCAAACCCACGCTCGATTTGAGCAAATCTTCGAATTCCAGCTTCCTAATGAGGCATTGAGAAGCAGGTCGAAGCAATAAAATGATTAGCTTCCTGATGAGATATTGAGAAGTGGACCAAATCAGTCTTCTTGATGAGATACAGAGAAGCGGATTGAAACAAACGACGCGGTCATCTTCCTGATGAGATACTGAGAAGAAGACCAAATCAAACCCACTCTCGATTTGAGCAAATCTTCGAACCCCAGCTTCCTGATAAGATACTGAGAAGCAGGTCAAAGCAATAAAATGGTTAGCTTCCTGATGAGATATTGAGAAGTGGACCAAATTTGTCTTCCTAATGAGATATAAAGAAGCAGATTGAAATAAACGACGAGGTCATCTTCCTGATGAGATACTGAGAAGAAGACCAAATCAAACCCACGCTCAATGCGAGTAAATCTTCGAACCCTAGCTTCCTGATGAGATACTGAGAAGCAGGGCGAAGCAATAAAAATGTTAGCTTCCTGATGAGATACGGAGAAGTGAACCAAATTCGTCTTCCTGATGAAACACAGAGAAGTGGATCAAAACAAGTGATGCGGTCATCTTCCTGATGAGATACTGAGAAGAAGGCCAAGTCAATAGAACCAGACTCAAAGACTACGGTAAGGAATTCCAATCTCCTTGAAATTTCAAGAGAATGGAGTGAATTACAGTAGCAAATTTTGTCTTTTTGAAGACTACCTTAAAGCAGGATGGAACCACCACATCGAAGAAGTGGAAAGGTGGATGCAACGAAGATTGGACGACTTACAGAACGAAAGGTGAGCTAGTTGAAAGAAGAGCATCAAAGGGAGGAAACCTGACAAATTGGGCAAAATTGGTCTTCTTTTGGTCTTTGTTCCGTTCCTGTTACACAGCAACGAGCAAAGAGGGGCAGTTGTTGAAGCCCAATTTTGATCGGGCCCAACACTGAGTCCAATTTTTTTTTTAATTTACTTTAAGTTTGAATTTTTTTCTAAATTTAAATTCATTTTTGAGTTTAAATTTATTTTAAATTTAAATTCATTGTAAATTAATGTTAATTAAAAAGTCCAAATACAATTTGAAAGGCCCAAATTAATTACAATGTCCATCTTACAAAGCCCAAATTAGGCTCGATCCTAACAAACCCAAATTGGGCCAAAATTCCAATAAACCCAAACAATGACCCATTACAATTCAACCCAAACAGAAATCTCAAATCTGCTAAGTGCGGCTACTGTTGCCTGCTTCCATGCCCAACCAGAGTGTGCCACGTCATCACCAAGTTGCACCTCCAGCTTTAACTTGCTCCTGCACCGCCCGACTGCCATAGCCATCACTATCATTTTTACCTGCAAGGAAAAGATGCACATTTAGTTGTGTAAAACAAAACAAAATCATTGTAATTCTGGTTATAAAACCAGATTCAAACCAATTGTAAAAAGGGGAGGGATTTTTTACAATTTTTCTAAAAAATATCAATACAAAAAAATAGAACTTTGAAATCAACAGGGAGACAGGCAATCGACTCTCAAAATATAGAGAAGCTAAAGCAGATACCGAACATTCGCATACTCAAGCACAAAGCAATATTCAAACTCAAAGAAGGCAGTAGTAAAAAAAAAGAGATTTCAATCGGGCTAAGGAACCTTCTGATTTCAAGGTATGAATGAATGCACATTTATTACATGGTTGTTTATTGGATGTAACTTGAAACGTTTTAAAGTATATATTAATTATACCGTTTCTTATTATTTATCACTCATTCAAAATGTTTTAAATAGATATTAAATGGTTAATAATAATAATAATAATAATAATAGTAATAAATAGTATTAATATTAAATAAAAAAAAAGAAATTGAAAAGACAGAGACGTATCTGCTTCAACCGGACACCACCTGGCTACACCGTCACCGTTCACAGCCGCGAAGTCACGGCCGGATGTTACCCGTGCCACGTCATCCTCGAATCTACCATGGAAACATGAAAAGGAGAGTAAAAATGGTTAAAAATCAAAGATTTTTTAAAATGGACTAAACACAGATTCACGATTTTGAAAGGGTAGTAAAACGGGTAACAACAGGCCTAAAAAGGGAATTTTATTTTCATGCAAATCAGATTTGGATCCCTTAAGATCCATACTCCGATCGGTTTTGTTTAAAGGAAATAAAGAAAGAAAGTGAAAGAGAGTTAAAGAGAGAGACTTTTGACCTACCTGACAGCGCGTGGCCGGAGATTAGCAGCGCATATGGATTACCAGCGACGGCGGAGTAACGGCGAAGGTGTTGGACGACAACGCGCGACAGTGCGTGGTAGCGACGCGCGTCGGACAACGATCAGAGAGAGTGGTCGGCCAAAGAGAAGGAGAGAAAGAGAGAGAGTTTTTAATTTTTTTTTGTAAAAAAAAAAGAAAGAAATGAGAAAAAAAACCATTGTGTGCTTTTTATAAGCTTCCAAAACAGCATCGTTTTAAACTATTACCCATTGCCGACCTGATCCGACTCGACCCGCTTGGAGGATCAGCGTGTTTTTGAGAAAAGGGATATTTGTGCATTTGGTCCTTCCGTATTTTTTGGCTGTTTCAATTTAGTCCTTTTATACTTTTAATTATTTTTAATTTGGCCCAATAATTTTCAATACTTTTTAATTTAATCCTTTGACCTTTTGAAAGCACTAGGAGCTGCCACGTGTCATGATTTTGGCTTATTTATGCAAAAAGACCCTCTTATTTTTAATTTATTTTAATTTAATCCTTAAATCAAATTCTGTTTAATTACAAAATTGGCCCAGAGATTTTTCATGGTTTTCAAATTAGTCCTTTGACTTCAAGATGCTTGAGGGGCTACCACGTGTCACTTATTTTTTGGTTTTATTACACTAGAGGACCCTAAACTATCCAAAAATTATATTTTTACCCCCGAACTTCCAAAAATTCCATTTTTACCCTTAAACTTCCAAAAATTCCATTTTTACCCTTAAACTTCCAAAAATTCCATTTTTACCCCTGAACTTCCACAAATTCAATTTATGACCCCAAAACTTTTGAAAATCATATTTTTACCCCTAAGCTTCCAAAAATTCTATTTTTACCCCCGAACTTCCAAAAATTCCATTTTTAACCCTAAAACTTTTGAAAATCACATTTTTACCTCCAAACCTCCAAAAATTCTATTTTTAACCCCAAAACTTTCAAAAATTACCACTTTACCCCCCAAATGTCAAAAAATCCATTTTTGACCTCGAAACTCTAAAAATTACCATTTTACCCTCGAATGTCCAAAAATTCTATTTTTTATCTCGATTTTTCTAAAAATTACCGTTTACTCTCGGATGTCTAAAATTCATTTTTAAACCCCAAAATTTCCCAAAATTACCATTTTACCCTCGAGAATGCAAAATTACCATTTTACCGTCGGGTATCCAAAAAGTCTCATTTTCAACTCCGATTGCATCATTCTTCTTCCTCATCAATATTTGCATTTAATTTTAATTATTATGCATTCGTATTTTGTATTTTTTATTTTTGCTTACCATTTATCTGCTTAATTATCGTGCTTCATGTTATTTAATATCCAATATTAATTGCTCATTCATATCAAATTCAAATATTTATTTTCAAAATTGTTTTATTCTTTTATTTCGAATTCTAAAAATTTGTACGTAAACTTACTTGATGCGACTTTTTTCTTTAAATCGAGGTAATCGAACATCCTTTTCAAAAGTGTTAAAAAGTTTTACAAAGGAAAGCTCGTTATTTCTGGATCTCGAAATGTTGTGTCCTAACTCACTGGACGTAACTTTCTTCCTCGATCATTTTGAAATGACGAAACTTCCAATCAAAATCGGTTTCTTTTAAACATAACTCATGCACTCAAGGATCGTATTTTAAACTTTATTCGAGCTTTCAAAATTTTACAAACAAGACCCGAAAATAATCAATACGGTACCAATTTTGGGCATATGAGGGTGCTAATCCTTCCTCATGCGTAACCGACTCCCGAACTTGTTTTTCTGGATTTCGAAGACCTACATGTTTTCAAAACGGTTTAAAAAAAAAACTTTTTGTGGTGGTCCAATCATACCGAAATAAAGATTGGTGGCGAATTCCATTTTCCAACATTAAAATAATTTTCGAAACTCGTCGTTTTCCAAAAAAAGGGATGGTTTCAACAGCTAAAATGTCATAAACGTGGATTGCCATATGGATACCATGTTAACAAAGTTAACAAATAATCCATTTTGAGGTAATTTGACAAACAATGTAAACTTAAAAGTTAAAAGAAGAAAAAATTAAATATAAAGATGAAATGACTTCTTTTTATAAAGATGAAGGACCAATAAGTAATTATATTTTTTAATAAATAGACATATCGAGGTATTTGCCTTTTATGTTAGTTTTCGGTAATGGTGAAGACCCACAACACGAGTTTGGTATGCCATGCAATCAGAGGCGAAGTCAGAAATTTTTTTTAGGGAAGCCTAAATTAAATTGTAATTTTTACGATAGTAAAAATATAATTTTTAAAAGATTAAATCAAAATTTTATCATTTTTAGAGGGTAAAGTATAATTTTATCTTTATTAATTTAAAATTTTAAAAAATTTAATAATCTAAATAAAAAATATTCTATTTTAAAGAGGTCAAGACCCCTATCAACCTTTAGATTCGTCCATGCATGCAACTAGCACTTAGAAAGCAAACTACGTGCCAAGAACACTGAAGTAGAACACGGTCACGTATTAATAAAGGAAATGTATCTCATCCTTAGTGATCCCGCAAGAAATTTTGTTAAGAGTAAAAAACAAGACTGTAAGGGCGTTTTTTTCTTTTAAAGTTTAAGTCAAATTATGGGACCTAATGGACCATTTTCTATTAAAAGTCATTCCAACCTTTTCTGACTTTTATTTTCGTAAATTATAAGGATAGAACAAAGCTTTAATAATAATGCGATTATTACGACTCAAATTCAAATCATATTTGAAACAATAAACACACTTAATCATCGAATTCACTTTTTCTGACTATGAAACTTCTTTTTTTGTCTTGCTTGATATAACATGTAGTAATGTATTACTTGGGCTTCCATGATTAAACATGGTTCATTCAGAAACTGATGGTTTAATTTTGCCTCCAGTCCCTTATATTACGGGATATGTCAAATTTACTCCATCGTCAGTTATAAACAATTTTAAGTTGTTTTCTTAAATCATAATATATACAGTTCTAAAAAAATGTAATCATTTATAATTTAACTATGATATGAAAGTGATTAGGGTTAATGGCATGAATGGCCTCTGTACTTTGGGATTTGTTTTAATGTGGCCCTTATACTTTTAAAATGTTCAATTAGTCCTATGTACTTCCGTTACCTAAACGGTGTTACTTTTTTGATGGTGTGGCGCTTTTGCCAATTAGATTTCCCCATGTGTACAAGTGTTAAATCATTGACTGAAATAATAAGAATATTTTCTTTTTTATTTTCTCTTTGATTTATTATTTTCTTTTCACATTTTCGATTTTTTTTTACTTGGGAAAAAATTAATTATGAAAATATGCACACTAAATTATTTATAAAAAATAGTCAAGAAATACAAGTATTTTGAGTTTAAAAAAAAAGAAAAGAAATATATTTAATGGTTTCGTCAACGTGTCAAGCGACACTGGAAGTAAATATTTTTTTGTTGGTTTTTTTAAAAAAATATCTGAAAAAGAAAAAATAAAAAAATAGATCTATTAAATCTTTGCATGATGTCGCCACCGACAATAATGGTGGATTTGTTGATGATTTCAATCCCAAGATTATTTTCAGATTATTTGGCCGACGGTAGTGGAGAATACGTTGATTTGACTTTACATCACCGAAATTTTTCGATTTCCTAACTGCATTTTACCGATGAAGATGAGAATGAAATATTTTTTGGGGATTTTTTTTATTTAAAGGAGGGAGGATAATAATGGTTAAAAAATATAATTTTCTATTTAAAAAGTAACTTTCAACCTTTTTTTTTTTAATTTCCTTTCTCACAATTAATTTTACATTTTAGGGGTTGACCTACAACACAATTAAAAGAGAGAGAAAGAATTAATTATTTCGAACAAAATGATTAATAAAACAATTCATAAATTATATGTCACATTTTAAAAATCGGGTTAGTAGAATCGGGTTATTAAATCGAGGGTTTGAGTAAGATATCGAAAATTAGAATCTTCACGCATGATTTATTTTATTTTTATTATTTATTTAGAATAAAATATGTGAGTCGAAAATGGACATGAGAATTTTGTAATATTTTTCCCGATGGAACTCAGAATTAAGACACATCCAAACCGATCGAGACGATGCGAACCAGACCAAGCCAAATTACCACAAAATTGATAGTGGTCCAGCAATGGGAGGTTATCGGTGGTCTAGTGGTGATGATCGGTGGCAAGGGGTTGATGGTGGTGGTGGACGGTAGTGATCGACGACGGCTCAAAGGTGGTCAGCGATGGTTGACGGTGGCAATGACAAGGAAATGACAGCAGAAAGACGATGACAAAAAACTAAATCGATGCCACAATAGAAGTTCGTGGTGGCAAAATTGAAGACACAAAGTATGCTTTGGGGTGAATATAATTTTTATTTTTCTAGAATGGAAACATAGAAATTTTGATTGGTCAGAGTTATTTAAATTTATGAGATAATCATAATAATATTTATACGATTGCAAATGTATGTTCATGCATATATATGATAAGCATGTCAGATAGTTTAAGGAAGAATGACACATGTACTTGTCATGCATATACTGATCATTCATGATTGAAACCAAACATTAAAAATCTTACATGTTTTTTTTTTTTTTTTAAATATTGAGTGGGAGAAAGTCTAAACAAGACTTACGGCCTCCATCAATGGCCTTTTGTAATGGCACGACAATTTAACTACCCCATTATAGGATTGTTATATGGACCTTACTGAGGAGATTTCTTGAAAATAAGTAGAACTCTGTTGCATCATATGATAGTTGGACCGACTTTCATGGTAAGTGTACAAGCTCAATTTCGTCCAGGCCTCGAAACTTCATTTTATTTTTCTTATTATGTTTATTTATTATTATTATTATTATTATTATAAATATAAATAAATATAAAATAATATTTATTTTATTTTATTATTTATTTATTTATTTATTATTGTATGAATATAAATAAATAAATGTTAAATAATATTAATTTTGTTTTATTATTTATTTATTATTTTATGAATATAAATAAATAAATAAATAAAAAACAAAATAATAAACCCAAAGTCAAAGTCATCAAATCCTTGAAAATTAGTCCTCAAAGTCCTCTCAAATCTCATTCAAACCCCTCCACTTTTGGTGCCTTTATGGATTTACCCCAAGCTAGTTTCAAGCAAACTTTGAACTAGTCAAAGTGCTCAAAAGGTGGCCGGCCATGGGATTAAGTGACTGAAATTCATTTTCTAAAAATAGCCTCTAACTCCCACCTATAAATACCTCCCTAAGCTACCCATTCTAATCATGAATTCACCAACACATTCTCTTCTTTATCTCATTTTTCTCTCTAGTTTTTCCCTTCCATTCCTTTGCCAATTTTTCCCTCTTGGGAAAGAGTGGTCTTCAGCCTTGGAAATAACTTCATTGGGTGTTCATCAGAGACCTCGATCTGGAAAGAATCGAGCAAGAAATACGAAGAACGTGATAGTAGTTCTTGAAAATTGTACTATTAATTGCATTTATTACATTTTTATTATTTTATTTATATTTGTAAGTTATGTGCATATTTATGTTTGCTTAACATGATAATTCATTTTTTTTAAAATACATAAATTGATTTTAAAAATCAAGGCAATGTCCTTTATCTCGGGAATTTCAAAAATCATGCCCTAACTTACTGGGTGTCGGTTTTTTTTTTTAATCGGGATAATTGAATTTCCTTTTAAAAATTTAAATACGAGATTTTTTTGAAAAGTTCGTTATTTTCGAATATTCGAATTGTTATATCCTAACTTACTGGATGTAACTTTTTCTCGATTTATTCGAACTAGCGAGCTTTCTTCGAAAACATTTTTTTTTTCAAAATAAAATAAATATGACATTCATGCATTTAAGGATCACAATTTAAAATTTTCTCGAACTTTTAATTTTCAACAAATAAGATTTTGAATAATCGATTAGGTACCAATTTTAGGCGTGTAAGGGTGCTAATTCTTCCTTATGCGTAACTGACTTCCGAACTTGTTTTATGGTTTTAAAGACCAAAATTATTTTAATGATTTTTTTAAAAAAAAATCTCGAAAGGTGACCCAATTACACCTGCTTTAAAAATTATTGGTGGCGACTCCATTTTCATTTTCCAAAATTTAAATCGAGACTTATTTTTGTTTTTTTTCAAAAAATAGTTTCGACAGCTTGGCGACTTCACTAGGGACAAATAAGAGAGTTAAGCCGCAAGTCGATTATTCTTTATCTTTTTTGTTGAAAATTTCAAAGTCGATTTAATTTAATTTGCGATCCTATACCTTTTTTTTGTGTTTTATATGTTTGTTGTGATAATAGCATGTGGATATTATATGTATATATTTTTGCATACATGCATTTGTTACAACACCGCTTAAGTGGAAGTGAGAAGCTACTCCTTCGTGAGGTTTTCACCATCGTGCAGGATAGTGAATCGCTTTTGAGATACATCCGTACCTATGTTTTCGTGAAGGTTTCACTTCCGTGCAAACATATGGGAATGTGTCCCCCTGAACCGAACTCGTCTGTATGAGCCTATAATGAGTGAGGATTGAGGAATCTACTGGTTTGGGTACCATTACTTTAGAACTGAAAACCGCATATAATGAGTCCTAAGTGCCCACCCTAAGTAGAACTATACCGAACCTTTAGAAACCACTTAATAGATGCGTAGGTTCTTTGCGGTATATTTGTTGAAACATTTTATAGTTGTTGGTACTAACTTGGTTTTTTATCTTATTTTGCATTTGCATCCTCATATTAGGAAATGTATTGACTTGAGTTCGATTACTAAATAGAAAATTGGTCATAAGAAAATGAATTTCTTGATAAAGTAGAATACAATATAATTGTGCGTCTATGGTCAAAAGAAGGATAGATGAGTAAGACGAAAACGAAGATCGCACAACGAGCCACTTTGACCCGAGTACGAGAAGTGACTGATCACTTAACCATTCAAGCTAACATTTTGGACCAAAAATTAGAGACGAACCAGGGTGAAATTGGATGATTTCCTATTAAGATTAAGGCTTTTGAACACTAAGGCACGACGATATACGTATCTGCCTTATGTAAAGAAATTTGTTTTCTAGTAAAGTTATTCTAATAGAAGTCAATACTTTTATTATGCATACATGCACTCATAAGCATCACATTTTTTTAACTTGCATTTAATTCCATGAGAGACTACCTTAAGTGGAATTGTGCTAGACCTTAGTGGTTACCAAGTTAAGAAATACAATTATATTCTTGCTTCTTTGCTTTTAATTACAAGTTATTTTCAAGTTTTATTCCTGAACCTGTTTGCATTGCATTTTCATCAAAGAAAAGGTGTTGAATTAATCCTAATTACCAAATAGAGAACTTAACATGGAAAACGGGTTTTTTGATAAAGTGGAAGACAATGTGGCTGTGTGTATATGGTCAAAGAGAAGACAACTAGAGAATGATGACATCCTGCTAGAGGTGCATATATCAAAGTCTTGGAATTTCACCTAGATAAGCATGATTCAGAAGCCGGAAGAAATATGAGATCAATGGGATAATGAGACAAGGTAGACATTCTACCGAATATAGTGATTTGCTTTACTTACTCGAGATTAAGAAACTGATGAGCATAACCGGGGAGCAAGCATTAAGTTACAACCGGGATTAAAAAAAAGGGATAAAAAGTACATCACCTGGAAGAGTTCGTGAAAATTAAATTTAGTGCACCTTGTCGCAAAGAAAAGGTCGACATTTTCACCTTAAGAGTTTATGGAGCAGTCATCTTCCCCAAGGCATTAGTGCATATAGAGGATGTGGTCTCGAATTAGTGACTAAGCTAAAAGGCAAGCCAAGCCAAGAATGAAGAATTCAAAGGTAGAAGATCTTGAGGTCTCATTGTGAACTACGAGTTGAGCTTTTCAAAGAAACTATAGAAGAAAATAGTGAATGTTGGAAAACAACTTCAACGTTTTCACAGGCAAGTCAAAGATAAAAATTATATTGCGAACGAAGCTTTGTTCCAAATGCGAGAAGTAACTAACCACTTGTAGACCTTAGCCATTCAAGACCGACGTTTTGAGCAGAGTTAAACCAGAGAAAAAATTAGCTTGGAAGATTAAGACTTTGAGCATTAAGGTACGACCATGTATGTATCTGTCTTATATAAAGAAATCTCTAGTAAAGTTTTCTAATGGAATTGAACTAGAATCAATGCCTTTTTGCATTCATTTTACCATTCATTTCCATTACACTTCATGCATTAAATTTTAATAAAATCCCCCACATCTGAAACATTTGTGTGTGAGAGAGTCATCAACCCTAAATGAAAACTAAGAGGAAACAGGACAAATCAAGATAATGAGAGAATTTGAGCAAAAGTTATGTGGAGAGTGGAACCTGTCGAGAGTATATCCCTACGCCCTTGGAAGTGTTTTAGACAACTAGACTGTAGAAGAGCTTCTTGTAGTTTTTTAGGATTTTTCCAGAGTAATATTTAGAAGACACTTATTGCTCTAAGTCTGAGAGTAATAGGGATCCTTTTGTAAAGGGCACATGATCACTATATGTTGTTCCAAATGCATTGTTTTGTCCTATTTGGCAAACATCTTACAATTCTTCTCATTCAATCATACCATAATTAACCATTCTTTAATTCAATTAATCTTTGGATCCCATTTTGTCTCTATGTTGTGCATATGAGCTACGTTACTGTTAACTTGGAGTCTCATTGTGAGAAGAACATGTGTCCAGAAAAACTTCAGGACTTTGAAAATGATCAAGAATGTAACTTGTCTCCCGATCTGCTACGGATGGTTGAGCAAAACAGGAAACGAATATCACCTCGAAGAGTTGTGATTTTAAGTGAGAATTGAGGCATATGTCTTTGCAGAAACAAGGCAAGATGCTTCGAGAATCCAAAGGTCTTTGTATGGTCCTATCATATCATGTCGGGTTTAAGAAATTTATGTCATGACACACAGGCTCCCATAAAGGAAGAATCCAATCCAATTCAATAGAAACTTTGAAGAATGAGACTTGACTTGTTATCAAAATGAGGTAAAAAAAAAGGGTCAAGATCTAAAACCCGCAAAGGGCATCTTGAAACCTAAGAAAAAAAAAAGAAAAAAGAAAGAAAAAGTAAGATGAAAACCCGCAAAGGGCATTTTGAAAATCTCCTTCACCTCTTCATGTCAGGGCCTTTTTCTATGTGGGGCATGGACATCACCGAGCAAATTTTGCTAAAAGTTTCCAATAGGTTTCAATTCATTACTTCATCGAGTGAGTAGAAGCTGATTCCTATGCCAATCGATGGTTAAGCAAATTCTTGAAAAAAAGATATTATATGTCGATATGGAAGGCCAAAAAAGATCATATTCGATAACGATTTGAATTTGAACAACAGCACGATAGCGAAAGTCTACAGCTAATTCAAGATCAAGTATCACAGTTCAGCATCACGTCACCAAAAGGCGGATAGGACAGTGGAGGCAACCAATAAAGACACCAAAGGATTGATTGGAAAATAGCAGAGAACTATAAAGGCTCGACATGAGAAATCACCATTTGTCCTCGATGCTTATCAAACTTTTGTCAGAACATCCACAGGGGCAACACCTTTCTCACTAAAATGAAAGTCACCTTACCCATTGGAGTCGAGTTTCCTTCGCTCCAGATTTTATTAGAACTGATGAAACAAAATCAATCCAATCTAGATGCAGTTAGCTAAACTTGATTGAAGAAAAAAATATTAAAAGTCATCCGTCATGAGTAGGTGACAAGGGCTTACGATAAAGAAGGATCCACTCTATAGAATTCCACGAGAGAGCTCTGGTTTTGAAAAGGATCTTGCTTACAAAAGACTTACAATGAAAATGGATGTCGAATTAGGAAAGACCCCATGAGGTGAAGAAAACCTTTTTTGGAGGAGCTTTGATTTTGTTCGAGATAGACGGCAAAGACCTGCTTAACCTTGTGAACTCGGATTCAGTGAGGAAGAAATTTCAAAAAAAAAGACAAAATTAAAAAAAAAAGAGAAAAAGAGAAAAAGAAAAGGAAAAAGAAGAAAAGAGAAAGAAAAAGGGGAGGTCGAGATGAAAACCCGTAAAGGGCATCTCGAAACCTAAGGAGATTTGAGTTGGAAACATGAAAAGGCAGCTCAAATTTGAATAAAAGAGATATGTATGAAACGGTCTTCTCTCTCAAAAGAAACAAGGTGGAGAAACTTTACACCTTGAAGCATCGACGAAGTACTCCAAGTTTCATGGACACATGTCAAGCTCAGAATGATTCTCATCAAGTTTACTCAGCGAAGCTCATACTTTGATGTTTGGGGCACCTAACTTCATTCTTTGCTCATTTTTTTTTGGCAACTTTTGATCAATGTTTGCAATTGTTAATCTGTTCACCTCACAATCATGTTCAAGCAATTTTGCATTGAAATAACAGTTAGTAGACTAGTGATTTTTAATCTTTTCATTCATGCGAGCTTTGCCCCCAATCAAATTTAATTTCATCCACCTTACAACCTGATTCATGCATTTTTTGCATTTGAAATAACGGTTAGTGGCGATATAAGGAATAAAATGATTTCTGCATATTGCTCTGGAAAATTCCTAAATAGTACAGGGACCTGAAACTGTACCACTAGTTGGAAATAACCAAACCCGAGGGTTAGAAGGATCTTGAAACAAATAGTTAAAATTATGACTACCTCTTTAGGTTTCATGTCAAAAATACCATACCAAAAGAAGAACATGATAACACATCTGCTATAGGACTTGGACAAACGACAAACAATGTCGACCTAAGGACTAAAAATAAAATCATTCTCAAAGATGACATTTTTGCATTCATCATTCATGCGCATTTAGATAGGAGCATTTGATTCATTCAAATCATAACATCCTAATTACATGGCCTAGATAGAGGCCCATAAACAAGTTCTACAGTTCATATCCTTAAAGAGTGGCGATATAACAACAAATCTTTTACTCCTAAAGTTGTGGAGGTACAGACTGAAACTGCAATGGAAAATCTGATACACCTAAAACTGTGGAGGTGCAAATTGAAACCGCAAAGACAAATCTTATACACCTAAAGCTGTAGAGAGGCAGAATGAAACTGTAATGGCAAATCTCATTCACTTAAAGCTATAGAGGAGAAGATTGAAGTCACAAGGACGAATCTTATACTCTTGAAGCTGAAATGAAGCGAAGTTACAACCTCCAATCTTTTACCCTAACCAAAGGGCAAGATTGAAAACCATCCGATCTTTACCCCGATCATGGGGAAAATTGAAGAAATTCAATCTTTTATCCTAACCAGAGGGCAAGATTGAAGACCATCCGATCTTTTACCCCGATCATGGGGCAGATTGAAAAAAATCCAATATTTTACCTTAACCAGAGGGCAAAATTGAAGACCATTCGATCTTTTACCTCGATCATGGGGCAGATTGAAAAAATCCAATCTTTTACCCTAACCAAAAGGCAAGATTGAAGACCATCCAATATTTTACCCCGATCATGGGGTAGATTGAAGAAATCCAATCTTTTACCCCAATTATGGGGTAGATTGAAGCAATCCAATCTTTTACCCTAACCAGAAGGCAGATTGAAGACCATCCGGCAGATTGAAGCAATCTAATCTTTTACTCTAACCAGAGAGAAGATTGAAGACCCTCAGATCTCTTACCCCGACCATGGGACAGATTGAAATAATCCAATATTTTACCCCTAAAACTATAAAGGGGCAAATTGAAGCTACGAAAGAAAATCTTATACCTCGAAAGTTATAGAGGGGTGGATTAAAACTCATAGTAGTAGACCTCGATCTTCACTGAAGTTGCAGAGAAATAGAGTGAAGCTACGAAAGCAAATTCTTATCTCTCTGAAGTTGCAGTAGAGCAGGATGAAGCTACAAGAACAAATCCTATATCCTTAAAGTTTAAATGGGTCGGATTAAAGTCATTAGCAAATCCTATCTCCCTAAAGATGGGGTGGAGCAAGATAAGACTACAACGTTAAATCCTATCTTCTTAAGGTTGCAGTGAAGCAAATACCGTGGAATAGAGCAGCTAATAAAGTGAAAGGACAGATGGCTGAAAATAAAAAACATCAAAAGTTGAAATTCAGTAGGATCAGATGAAATTGGTCTTCTTTTTTTTTGCTTCATTCCCGTTACACGATAACGAGCAAAGAGGGGCAACTGTACAAGCCTATAAAAGAGGATAACGCAAAAGGTGATTTGAATAACATCCATTCTATGTAATTAGCATGTTTTCTTAGGTATTATGTCATAAAAAAAAAACACAAGAATATAATGTTAAGCAACACTTGCCACATGGAAAGCGATTTTTAATGCACCATTTGATTCTCCAACCAGATTGCTACACGACTCCCTCTTTAATTCAAAGTTACACAAAATCAGGAATCAAGAAACCAATTATATTGTGCATAATTTACACAAACATAAAGCAACTCTTTATTAACCACTCCCATGAAAACCGCAATATAGGATATCCTCACTAAAATCATAACACTATCCTCCCAAAATAATAATCTTGGATAAAATCACTTTAACCATCCGAAGGGATGCTTCGCTCATAAGGAGAACCTCGCTAATGGACACATGGACCATCAACAAGCCACATCAGAAATATTTGCAGGCTCTTCACGTCACATCCGACCGCACATGCAGTCGAACCCTCCACAACTAAGTTACTAAGTCTCCATATTGTTGTCTACGCACACGTGATTAATATTTGAATTTATCTAAACCACCCGACCCAAACCCAAATTCAAAAGAGCCTAAGCTCAAAAAAGTTCAAGCCCAAAAAAATGAACTCAAAATAATTAAATCCAAAGACAACTCGATCCAAGTCTGCCCAAACCCACCTTTTTGCCACCACTAAGCCCAGCCTAACCCATAAGCGCGTTTTATTGTTCACAATATTAATGCAGGGTGCAAGGGAATTGAATTGCCTAAGACTCTGCCCCTAAAAAAGCAATTCACAATATCCATTCCTATTTCCCTGCAGCGTGTGGAACAAAAGCAATAGATATGAAGAATAATACATTGGTAAAACTTACAAATTTTGTTCAGAGCCATGCCAGAGTTAAACAATTGGCACCCATATCATAAGACTGTTCCATTCAAAATGCCAAAATTGCCAAGCCCCCTCTTCCATACATAACCATGATATAATTACAACAATTGACAAGATTTTCAAGATTGAATTCATGCGAGGGATCAATAACATCAACATAATTACAAACTGAGACCGCTTAGTATATTATTCCTTGTGATGAGATGTGTGATCTTTACGGTGTCCACCTAGAATACGAGAAATCTGCAGACCTCTGCTGAATGCTTGGTTGAAAAGCATTCGAGTCTGGAACTCAGACACAAATGGAAACCAGGCAAGGAATGCAACTGGAGTGAAAAGAAGCAAGCCCATTACAATCTCATATCCACGAGCAAGTGTTCGAACTGATCCCCAAAAGCCAGCTTTCTTTACAACAGGCCTCAAAGCTTGAGCAATCTGATGACATATATGAAAACAGCATTAACATCCATTATGAAGTAAAATTACCACCAATGATTAGATTGCCAACTCCTGTTAGTCTCCACAAGCATTCATGAATTTGTTAACTTTTATGAAATGAATGCCAAGAGAAAAGAAACGTGCAACTGGTGCACTAAGACCGAGAAAAGAAATGCACAACTGGTGCACTACGACTGACTGCCTTCACCATTTAAGAGGACAATAATTTTAGGTACAAATCACTATATAGCTTTAAAGAACCATTTAGGAGGCAGCAGATCACTATGGATTTTTGAAAAACAAAGCAACCCATACCAGATCAGCAAACAAGAAGCAATTCTAATTCAGAGGGAAAATTTTTTTGAGAAATCAGCAGTGCATAATAGTGGAAGCTTATCTTTTGAGCTTCAATATATAAAATGTGCACTTGAGAGCTGAAGAGAACTACGCAAGTTAACTATTGCCATATGATTGTAAAACTGTAAGAGAGACAGAGGAAACAAGCTTACCAGAAGCATTCCCCAACCCGTAGGCATGAAAATAAAAATACACACTATAATGTCTTGAATTGTCATATGAGCAAGTGCGACCAAAATAACCAGAATGGACACAAATGTCAAGAATATTAATCCCTTGATGAGCCGGAAAACGAGCTGATAGCTTGCACTGAACTTTCGCCTTCCAACAGATACAGTCTACGAAAAAGCATAAAATCATTAAGATATACGGTTCAGTTCCAAATAAATGCCTGATGACAACTTATGCATAATCTAATAACTTCAGGAAGATCATAAGGAATTATTAACTAGTCACCTACCTTCATTACAAACAATATTAGAACAATCACAAGCCATGATGCACCATAAACCTGGGACAAGAAAATGAAAATTCCCAGTGTAAATTTATCAGGATGAAAATCAAGGGAAAAATGGCCATGGAAATAGAGAGGAACCTACCAAAAAACTTTTGGTTTTCCTTGTAACATGCAAGTGATAGACAAGCCCATACTGGTAGATAAAGAAACGTAAAGCTAACAATATCTCAGCAATAATACCACGCTTGCCAGAATATTGAAGATGCTCTTGCTCTTCTTCCCACCACGATTCCCAACTTTTTTCTGAAGGTACACCTATACCACCTCGGTTGTTTATCCACTTATTCCAATCAGTCCAATCATCAACAATCTTCTGCCACTCAAAACCAGAAGGATTGAATAGAAAGGGAGCAAAAAGCCATGTGCCCACCATAAACCACAAGGATGCAGTGATCAATACATAAGCAACTGTACTTCTGTAAGTATGACCAAAGATTTGGTACACTATAAGCAAGATCATCATCTCAATACCCTTAACAAAATGGCTACGTGAATAAAGCCGGTAGTTTTCAGCAAACTTTGCATGGAACACCACAAACCCTCGGCCTGTAGGCCTGTACTTAGCACCTCCATGAAGCAATGTCCTTCCATAATAGTGGGTTTTTGTTCCAAGAGAAAATGTGAAAAATACTGGTGCCAGTTGCAGTTGCATTAATATAAATTCACTCAATGCAGTTCGGAAACCTCTTTCCAAGCCAATTTCCATCAACATGGGTAGTGCCATCAAAAATCCAATTTGAACAAAAGATTGAGAAGCAAGAGCCACTTGAAGAGGTTTATTATCACGGATTGCTGGTTCCTGACTCAATTCTTCTTCAAGGCCACTGAGTACAAGATAGAGGCGCCCATAAAGGAACACATAGACAGTGAGCACTGTTACCTGCCAAAGAACACAGAATGATGTTTGGTCTGTATGACATTTTAAAGCTATAGTTAAAAGGGGAAAGTTTGCGGAATTACCAGAGTACTGAAATAAAAACCAACTGTAGTGAAATAACAAGACAACATTCTGAAAAAGTCAAAACGATGTCCCAGCCTGTATATATCTCGACTCAATGTCTGCTCACCATTGCCATTAGCTATTTTGGCCTCAAACATAGATATCTGATTTAGACCCACATCCCTTCCCTTCCCAACTTGTATGTATTCATGATGAGTCACATTGCCTTCACGAAGTGTAGAATTGAAGCCTGTAATCACAATCAAATCACAGAAGTTACAAATCGAAGTCAGGCAAAAAATCAAAACCAGTTTAAAAAAGATCAAGGCCTTCCTACCAGCAAAAATATCTTCACTCAAATTAATTACTTTGGATGCTTTACTGACACCTCCTCTTGTGAGGTGAAAGAGCCTATCAAATACATCTGGATGACCATAATGGAATCGAACCCTATACAAACAGCAAACACATAAGTGATCTAGCATTGCTTAACAGAATGTACTAAAAATGTATGAGAGCCAGAACTAAAGGAAAGAACTTTTTTTTTTTCCTTGGAGTAAATCCCACAGTACCGTACTAGCATGGACAGGGAAGATCCATTAGTATGAAAAAAAAAATGATGGTATTTTATCACATCTTATTTGGAGTAGAGAAACAATTAAGTGGGATGAGTTCTCCAATATATAAAATAATATGACAGTAGATAAACAAGCCGATGAGTTCCAGATTTAGAATGTTTTACATGGTTTTATCCCTGTTATCCCACATCTATTAAGTATAGCTTTCCCCATTGTCCGTAACTTAGCTCAAATCTAATCAAGATTTAATCATATTCAAAAATAGGCTCCCAAAACTTTGATCAATTTTTATGGTTTAGCCAAAAAGAATGCACGAATTTTAGATAAGAATTAACAATGATAATTACAAATGACATGTTAATGATTCGTCTGTGCAGTTTGAGCTCTAGAATTAGAATTTGTTAAATGGTGTTATCCCCACATCTATTGAGTATTGGGTTTCCCATCCCCTCTATCTATAACCAATTGATTTTAGAGTTTTATACTTAGCATAGTATCAGAGCCCAAGTGTGTTCTACTGTTTAGAATTTGTTAGTGGTGTTATCCCCACATCTATTGAGTATTGAGTTTCCCATCCCCTCTATCTATAAGCAATTGATTTTAGGGTTTTATACTTAACATAGTATTAGAGACCAGGTGCGTTCTACTTTTCCTCTGCCTTAACCCATGTGAGGTTGTGCACATGTAGACCCTTGTTGAGTTGCACATGAAGGGGAGCATTAAGTGGTGTTATACAACATAAAATATTAGGCTTCTTATGGCCTTATATTAAAGTTGGCTTACCACCTAATACCAAGTAGTTTTAGGTAGGATGCTTCACAAAATGCATTTAAGCAACCCCAGATAAATCTATTTAGGATTGTTCTAATGTTTTTTATTGTTAACATCAATTCCCAAATCAACTAATAAATAAAATGGCCCGCACAACAAACTCTCAAACTTAATAAATGTTGGATATCACCATTTTAACACTTCACATCCAATAGGCTCAACACCAACTCCTAAACTTGATCAAATTTTGGTAATACCATTTAACAAAATCTCTCTAGGCTCAACACTAATGACAAAAAAACAGGACTACAACGTGGACATGAATAAAAAAAGAAAATAATGAAACAAATAAAGAGCAACAAATAACCTGGGCTCTAACACCTTGTCTGATATCCAACTTAAAAAACTAATCACAATAGCTCAAAAAAGTTGTCCTTAGTTTTCTTCTATAAGAGGGGGGAGGGTAAATTGATTATGTATTCCAAAGGAACAAGCATATCTAAGAATTCACACACTAATCTTTTCCAATAAGAGATTAAATATCTCTAAAAGGTCTAACACAATAACTTACTTCAGAGGGTTGGCTACAGTTGCTGACCAATAGTAACAAAACTGGTCTCCTGATTTGACATAAACCACGCAAGAGAAGAAACACTGCACCAAACAGTAGAGTATCAACAACCTATTAAAAAGAAATAGTTAATAACATAGAGAAAACAGTGTGCCAGTTACCTTCCAGTAAATATGTGCTCTCTGAGACCAAGTATTGTTGGGTATCTTACACCATCATGCTTTTTGAGGAATTCTTGCAACAAATTCCTCATTTTCAAGGCCTCTTCCATGTAATTATCCTATGTGATACAATAAGAAAAGATAGAAACACAATAATCCTTTGCAATGCATTCAAAGAAAGAATAGGTATTTTATCCTATGAGAACGAGCAATAAAATAATAGAAGGCAGCATCATGAACAATGATGTTTAGTAAAAACACAACAAATAGCAACCTGGTTCATGTCTATTGTCTGCAAGCCTTCTCCTCGTGTGAAGATAACAGCATGGTTTTGGTTTTCTGGTTTTCCTTCACCCAAGATAGCAGGTCCTGGAAGCTTTATCCGATAAATTTCCTGTTACAGAAATGATCACAATGAAAAGATAATTAAAAAATGAAAAACATTAGGATGCTGAGAAAGTGATAGATATCCAAATTGAAAGTGGATATTTAAAACTGCGTACTTTGAACAATCAGGTGATTTCATGCACTGAATTTAAAATTTTTAAATAACCAACATGAAAGTTCAAGAACAAAATGCATACCAAAGCAAAGAATTCGATCTTTTAAAGCTGTCACTAGAAGAGCAGGCATATTAAAAGAAGCATGAATTAGATGATACCTCTCTGTTATCTAACTAATGTTTGATAAACCAAAGAAACATCAGGCAAGATGCAATTTAAATGCCATATTGTATCTCTTTCAAGTATGGTCATTGATCTTCTTACAGATCCGTCAAAGGGGGCCTACTAACAAAATGTTGAAACGGCTTCTTAACTTCTACATGTATGGCCATATGTCAAAATAGGCTAAAGTACTAAGAAAGCCCTGAACAATTCCACTGTTCTTAAATAATTCTCAGGAAACACAAACAACAATTTAAATAGCTAGCAACATGTGATATTGAAACCATGGTTTTGCATTACCTGGTCTAGATTTTGCTCTGAAGAATCAATGGATTTCGGCACAGCCCTCACTAGAACTGAGAAATAATTAACCTTGCCATTAAGCTTCTTTGACCTATCCTCGCTACGTTGTTCAATCTCATCAATATATGCTACACGGAGTGATGGGTATCTGCCAATAAACTCCACTTAATGAAAATATGTACACTTATTAAGCAACTGAAATCTTCAACTACTACTAATGGAAGTTAGCAATCTCACTTTGTCATAAGCCTCAGAATGTCTTGTGCACGCTCACTACCAGATCGCTTCTGAATGCCATATTGTTGGCAAGACACCACATACATAAATTTCATATCAGCTACAGCTTCACACTGTGCCTTCAGTGATCTGTTCTCTTTATTATCCTCTGTATTTAGTTCTATGGTCTTGTAGCCTTCCATCAAATCTAAGCCGGTGGAAATTAAAGCAATGTAAGATAGAACAAATCTCAGATCACTAATAATTCATACAAGCAGATAAATTTGTAATCAATATGTATGAATAATTAGTGATTAGCAGCGTACAATCAATTATACTGGAAGTTTACAGGAAACAGAAACATATACCTTCATGTTTGGCCATATCAAGGAAAGCCTGAAGCTCCAATGCTTCTCGATAGTACATCATACCTCTAACTGCCATTTATAGTGCTCTATTAATCTAGAAAAATGGAAACAAATCGCAAACACAGCCGCAGGTGCCAAAACAAGCAGGCACACACACACACACACACACATATATATATAGAGAGAGAGAGAGAGAGGACCAGTTCTTGTTAAAGTTTGCCCCCTATATGATGCCCACTGACGAAGTTTTTCTTCTAATTCAGGAGATTCTTTAAGTTCTTCTTCATTTTTTCGATCCACCCTTTCAAGAAAGTTATTCCATTCATCTAGAAATTATTAATGACAATCAGCCACAAGTTAAAAACAGTGAAAAGATTTAACATTTGCGGAATACAAGCGAGTGCAAACCTGGAAAGATTTTCTGTAAGTAAAACAGAATGGAAACACCATCTTCATTTCGCTCTTCCAATTCTTTCAAGGAGAAGAGAACTTCTTCTGTGAAGTAAGGAGTTAAAACACTACAGAAGAAAACAGAGGTTCAACAATTCGATAGATTGATATAATGATAAGTATAAAATTTTACCAGATAAATGGCGAAGAATAATTCATTTGAGGTACTTAACCAGCGGTTAAACAATTACAACTACAGCAACTTATGAAGGTCAACTCAATTGCAAAAGAATTTACATCGAGTTAACAATTTCATGAAAATGGAAAACAATTTTAACCAACTTGATAAGCATGGCCAAAATGAATATTAATTATTAAGAAAATTAATTTATTCTTAAACTTTATACATTTCATTTTGTTAAGTTATTTATTTTTTCATGCGATTACATTATTTAAGACAGGAATGGAATCAATTAGGTTCTTAAATTTTATAAATTTCAATATGTCAAGTTGTTTATTTTTAATTCAATTACATTATTTGATGCAGTTTAGTCAAGGCATGTGTAAGTGCCAGCGTTGCACTTCAGCACCAGGCAACAAAAGTGCCTCAAACCCTTTCGGGCAGGGCCCATTTAATCAGGTGCATGCCTGGTGCTCCTAGGCACTTTCTTTAGTTAGGAAATAGGCATAAAAAGCCCGCATCATTGAGGTCTTTTTAGTTTCTTTTATTTTTCACTTTTTTCATCAAATATACCTTTACTAGTAAGAAAAGAATAGTATTAAACTCTATGCTTCTCAATATTTGAGTATTCAACGATGAACATTGACCAATAAAAAAGTTGCATGTTTTGTAGATATAGATAATACTAATGTCTTATGCTATATTATATAGCCACAAAAAAACGAATACATAAACATATTGTGCTTTTACTTCACTCAGGCCAGCACTTAATTTTGCGCCTTACACCCTTAACAACAGTGTTACGCAAAGCCAACTCTAAAAGAGGTAAAAGACAGAAACTTTGAAGGTAAAACCATAAAGAGTTGTACTTTGTTATTCTATTGATCTTACTATTGTGTTATTATAGAACAGTTGGTGTAAATAATAGCAACAAAACAAGAATAGGAAAAATAAAAAGGAAAAGGGAGAAAATAGAAGGAAAAACATACACCAAAAGATCTTCCATTCCATGGAAGAGTAATAGACAGCAAGGTAGGGCAAAGCTTAGAATTTATAAATAGTAATTTTAAACATCGAACTCTTTAGGTAATTCATGCTAACTATGAATAACCAAAATGAATGGCAATTATATTACTATGAAAACCTAACATTTTGCTGAAAATTGAGCCAGTTTAACTCAAAGATTAGAACAATACATTTGCAAAGCATTGACCAATGTCATAGATGATAGCTGGCATGCCCAATTTGTCTAATCTACTCCTATTTAGAATATATATACATATTTAAAAAAGAAAAAAGAAAAAGCTTCTCTCTTTTTCTGAAGTGAACCAATCTATTTATTTCCATAGGTAAAACAGCCCAAAATACAAATAAAATGGAGATTTCTAATGTAAAACAAATAAAAAAAAATGGCTCTGTTGCAATGTAACACCCTATTTATATATCAATAATTGCATAAAAAAGTAGTACAAGAAAGCTCTTTCCTATCCAATCGACAATATGATATATTCTTTAGTTATAAACCAATTAGATGTATAAGAAAGAGTAAACAATAGTAGAATGAAACAATGAATCTAGGAGAAAGCTTACGAGAAAGAAAGCATATTGCGAACTTTAGGTGCAGCAGGCATGTCCATAAACAAAGAATTTGAGAAGAAAGAAATTCGCCTCCTAGCATCTATATTAGAGGGTACATCCATTGCAGATTCCTTTGTGGTAAGTAATAAATAGAGCCGGTTGATCTACAAAAAAAAAAGGAACATTAAGAATCCAACCTGAAACCAATTGGCAATAGGTGAAAGGACCGAACTTTAATATAAGTCACAGCCATAAAGAAACCACTACTTAATTAATGTGGGCTAACACCACTAACACTCCCACTCACGTGTAGCTCACACGGCCAACACATGGACAACCTCACCAAGGATCATCAACATCACATAGGGTAGGGCAAGGCACTAATACCATGTTCAACATCCAACCTAAAACCATTTGGCAAGAGGTGCAGGAGCCCAACTTTAATGAAAACCACAAGGAACCTAATACTCAACTGATATGGGATAAAACCACTTAATAATCAGAAAAGCATAACAAGGAGCTCACCTTTTCTCTCCACGCTTCTGAAACAGGAGTTGAAAATTTAATAGCTCCAGCAGAAGCAAATAACTGATCTAACTTTTTTGTATCAAATAATTGATGAAGTGGATCAATCATCCCATCATGCCCAGACCCTCCATGTTCCAAGCTTTAGAGGAGAAAGGATCAAATAAAATAAAATAATAGTAAGTTATGGCACTAGAACATACTTTTGTTTGAGGAGACAATCAAATGAATATGCCAAACCTGGAGAATTCTTCCTCCACCATTATGTCCTTTGTCACAATCTCCAGCATGTCCTGGAAACAAAGTACCACTTGACCCCTTTCGTCCTGCTTATTTTCCAACTGCAAAAATCAACATGCTTATTTTAAGACTTCCTATTACACCCAAATGCAATAGGTATAAAATGTACTTGAACCAATTTAATTTTCGAATATTACCAAAAGTTTTATCAACTTCACAATGTGGTCATAGAGACTAGGAAGAGCACTCATTCTGTAAGTCTTAATCAGACTACCATCTTCTATACGTTTGTCAACCTTGGAAAATATGTCATCTATAACTCTGGAAACACATCAGAATAAATCAAATGAAATTAAGCAACAATATGTTTCACAAAATAATAATTCCAACAAGAGGAAATTGCAGATTAACTAAATATTTGGCTAACATTCCAAGTTAAAGAGAAGCTTACCTTTTCTCATGCTGCCCTTCAACTAGAAACTTAATAATGCTTCTGAATGAAGCATAACATTCACGAATTGCACAGAACATGTAAGGGTCAGCTTCAATCCTCTTTTGCAGCTCTCTATCCCTACTATCACTGTCCTTGGCCATGTCTAACGCTATTGGGATCTATATAAAAATTCACAAGTAAAATCAAGATACACAACTCTAAAGATCACCAGAGAAAAACAGGTTGAAGCAAACCTTGCTAGCAAGCAAAAAAGGTGGCCACTGGATTTGATCTAAATCACGGTCTGCCCAATAGGGAACAAGCAACAGATTCATCTCCCTAAAAATAAAAAAAGCTCAATACATAGAAACAGTAAGATGAATGTAACACATATATAACATGGAGCAGAGTTTAAATACTTGTTGCTTATAAGATCTTCCTCCCGAAAACTACTGATTATTTTGTTCCATAACTGAGCAAATTTTGCTGCCTCTTTCTCTTTATTAGACCGTGGCTGAGAAATAGAACAGTATTAGATGGAAAGTGTATATTGTGATTCTTAAGCCAAAAAATCAGAGAGATCAAAGTTAATAGTATATATTAAGAGATTTGACCTGCCAAAAGCTGCGAAAGAAAAAAAGACAAGATCCTTCTTTCTTTTTCTTACTCTTATCCCCCGGAATTAAGCAGAAATTAAAAGCACCAGGCAATGATCCAAAACGGGAACGGAGCATTCCCAATGTTCGAATCTGGGGTTCAAAACAAAAATATTGAAATAATATATAATACAAACACTGGAAAGGAAAAACAACTAATATAGGTTCTAAAGAGATCCTATGATAATTATAAAGAAGCCGAGAATGAAGGGATTTTCAATATATTCAAAAAGAAACTGCCACTTTTCATTACGTGAAGTTTACAAAATAGAAAGATGCCATGTGTTCTACATCATCTACATAAAACAGGTGAACAGAGCAAAGAAATGGTTGACCACCACCATAGTGCATGTTTCATGAAAATGCTTGGCAAAACCAAGACATTTTCATTGGAAAAATTTGAAAAATAAGCACGCTAGGAAAAGATAATAGAAAAACAATGGCAATAACTAACTAGTTATGTAGAGCTCAACTTACCTCTCCAAGGCGTCGAAATGCACCATAAATACCTCCAAATAATGTAGAGAATATTGCATACCAAATCTGGGTATCCATAAAATAGACCTTGAAAAGTAAAAACCAGCAAATTAGACCTTGAACTATCAGACACAAGTAATGACAGGAAAACATGAAGCAATTATGATCAAGAGATATGCCATACAAGAATGATTGGAGCCCAGAGAGCAATCACAACGCCTATGTTGTTCCTTGCTGCAATAAATGAATTCAAGGAATGAACTTCCATGTTCTGGAAAAGTCGAAAAGATAATAGAATGACATATTTTAAGATTGATACCTTGGGGGAAAAATTCATGCCATTGGAAACGCCTTACCCGAACAGACATAACAGCTTTTGTGGGACCAACTAAAGGTTTTATCTGCAACACCAAAAGGAAAAAGTGATGGATTATTAAGTCTCTAAAAACACATCAAATCTGGCATGCTAATCAAAGAAGGAAGATGCAAAAGATCTTTTTAAGAACTAAAACAAGAGAAACACCAACGGAAGTGATTCTAGGTAGCCTTAAGCATAGGATCATAATCATCTTAATCATGACCAGCCTTTTGGTACCAATATTTTGATTGATTAATGATCAGTGCCAAGAAAAGAAAGGAAGTATGATTGTATGTGGCAGTTTAGAATGAACTGAATGGAGGGCACACCTCAATATAATAACTGAATGCCAACTTAGTGATGATAAGTAGGACCCAAAACATTGTATACCTGAAAGTTCAAATAAAAATAGAAATCAAATATCTCAAATAGTTGCCACAAAAGCAAATTGGTAGATCCTACAAACATTTAACTCTTACTTGAAGAGCGAAAATGTGCTCTCATGCATTCCCCTACCAACATAGAGACGAGGCTGAAAGATTCAATCAAGGGAATAAGTGAACCAGAGAAGAAACAAATTTGAAAGAAGATGATGATATAAGAGAAGTTATCTCTACCTGCGACCACCACATCATAAGCATCACAATCTTGTAATGTGAACTTTCAAGGAATCGACGAACAAACGGAAAGAGAAACAATATTCCAGCAAGCATATTTGGAGACAAGTAAATCACAACAGCTAAAATGAACAATGAAGGTGAACTTGAGGTACTGCCAAACCAGCCTTGGATTGTTCGCGCAATTCCAGTAGGATTGTCTGAAGTATAAGCATAAGTAACGGGCAGAACAATCACCCATGCAGCTGCTGAAACAACTTTCAATATGTATCTCAACTTAACATGAAATGACATGCTTTGCTGTGCTTTCCAACTAAGGATTACATCAAGGACAGCTGCAAAACATTAAATAAATATCAGTAGAAACTTCAACGTAGCTGGTATGCAATAAGATGAAAAGGTTGTGCAAATAAGAGTTAAACATGTATGCATAGACCCAGAGTAAAACATGAAAATTCCAACTTAACTGATACACAAGCATGCAGATTAAAACGCCAGACATAATAAAAAACACTCAATAATAATTGGCACCTTAAATTGGAGGCTTTCATTAACCAACAGTATATAACAGATCAAGACCAATCATATTATTAGTGATGATGAAATAGATGGAAAGGGTGAACCAACAATGTGCATGTAACAACATAAGGTTAGCCACTTCGAATGCCGGAAACAGTGCACAGTAATAATATGTTATCCACAATATATAACCAAGGAAGAGTTGTATACATCCAACCAAGAATTGTGATCTACTTGAAGTTACAATTCAGCATGCAGAAAAAGTTATCTGCCCTCCAAAGACTGAAGCAAATCTGCCGGCTCAGTAAATATTTGCTAACTACAAATATTTATTGTTACCCATGCATGAGATTTAGGAACAAGGTTTTAGAGTTAAAAAGAAAATTGCTTCACGCTAAGGACTTTAAGATAATTCACCACAGTAACCACAGAATTCAGAAAGCAACAGGATGCTTTCTTTTCTTTCTACCTTAATAATGACTTCTCTACCATTTAAAAGGTTTGTTCCACATCAAGAAAACTTGTATTGCCAAAAACTAAAACTATAATGACAGACAATAACATAGGATTAACTGGATTCACTAACCTTGGCCGAGCTTTAATATAGCAGCAGTAATAAAGACAGACAGTACTTTCTTGAACACATCACCCGTAAAGATGGAACTTGGTTGACCATTGCCATTCCAAGCAACAATGATCATAACCTTGCACGAATCAGACAATATCAACTCCATGGCAAAAAAATTCTCAAAGGAAGAAAGAAAATGATTTGCGAAAGTGTCAGTGTTACCTGCAAGCAGAGAATGAAAAAGCTCCACATTCGATCAAAGCTTCTAAAAATATGCCAGAACGATCGTATCTCAACAAAGTTAACTTTCCCCACCCATCGGTCCCTAGTAGCTGGTGGCTTGTTATCCTACACACATGCCACAAAATTTAAACAGTAATATGATAAGCGAAATTATTCTTGGTAAATAACAATTAGACAGGTGCAATTATTGCTCCCTTCCCACTTGTTTTTAGCAACCAACACAACACGAAATCTCCACCATAAGTTGGAGTCACAGACTACATACTTCAATTCCCTTGACCACAACACCTTCAAAAGACCGACTTGTATACCATTACAGGAAATAGGAAACGGAACATTTAAGACTCATTAGAGACAGGAGATTGACATCTAATGTCCACTAAAGAGTAAATGACCCGAGTAAATCAAGCAAACATGCAAGCTAGAACCAATAATAGGACAATTAGCAAAATCACTTGAATTGCCACGATAGATTTAATTGTCCAAAACCTCCAGTTGCAAGAGCAGAGAGCCGTAGATAAAACATACTCCAAGACTAGATATCCAAAAATATGCTTACTCCATTTTTTTCAACAAGTTGTTCAATTGACAGGCTAAAGAAATCAGCATCTGCACGCATAGGCCAACCCAATCGGAAGCAATCAATAGACCTAAAATTAAATGAAGGTAAACAAATCGCCGAGTATAACAGTTTGGACAAATAAAACTTGTAGATAAAAAATCCATACCAGAAGTATTCATTTAAATCATCATAGTTTCTCCATTGTGAATGCTTTGATTTCCCTAGTTTACTCCTTTCAGCTTCCTGCAGTGAGAGTCAATTGTTTCACAGTAAGAAGATGAATTCTCCAACATCATCACCTTTTTTACTAAAATGGCACACAAACTGAGAGAGAGAGAGAGAGAGAGAGAGATGTAAAGTAGACAGGAAATGCATATGGTACCCTTCGAATAACTTCATAGATAGGTGTAACAACTTTCTTCAGAAAAGCTTCCTCCTCTCCTCCATAGGCTGGCTGGATATTCTCTCCAGTCAGTGGACTGACATTTCCAGCCAGCATACCATAAAGTTCAAATGCCATCTACAATAAATAAAGGATAGAAGCATTTAATATCTACAAAATTAAAATAGATCAGTGAAAGCATCTATCAGAAAACATTATTGCCAGAAACACAAACCAGGCATTATACAGAAATTACATAAATTCAGTTCAAGCCAAGTAGAGGAAACAACATTGAAAACACTATGTACAGAAGCAAATTACAAGGCTAGCCTTCTTTTATTAACATTGACAAGCCACATGTCGAGGTGTCCATGGATCAGGCTAGGTCACATATACTGAACCTTTCATTTTAAAAGTCAAGACCGAGACAGGCTTATCAATTTACATACTGGTTATGTTAAACCAATAAAATATTGTAATATTAACATTTCTAAAGAAGCTTTCTAATTAAATTTACATAAACATGTTTTTACTTATAATAAAAAAAATTCAGGATGGCTCAAGCCTAAAAACCTATGCCCAAGCCTGAAAGCACAAATCAGGCCAGGCCAGCACCTACGGCAGACAGTCAACCCGAGGACACCTATGTCTAAATCATTGCAACAATACCATTTCACTAACACTATTGAAATATGGGCTGACAGAACTTGTATTAGCTTGTCCAATCATACAAATAACAAGGCATTTAACTTAAAACCAATTCAGAATGGACCATGAGAACTCAACTATATTAAAGAATCCCCAAGAGATCCCAAACTTAATCATTAAGATTCAATTTTTACCAGTCTCATTCCTATTAAAGATCCCAAAAACATCTAAAACTTAATCATCATAAAATTTGTGTTAACAACCATCTTCATTTGCCTCAATTAAGGAATGATAAGTACTTGATGTTTAGCAGACAAGTGGATAAAATCCTAAATCCTACTTCATGGCATGAATTTAAAACATAGGCAGAAGAATCCCCCTGGGAGAGGTCAATAATGGGGGACAACTTGCTTTGATTGTTAAAATTTCCAAACGTATTACTTGCACTTTCTCTCATATGAAACACCAAGTTTACCAAATGTGTGATATATTACTTACACTCTCTCTCATATGTAGGCCCAATATTAGCAATTTAACAATCTTGCATCATTAAAAATAGAGAGTAGCAACAACAAACATAACAAACTAGGCAACAAGCAAACTGGATTATGAAATAGTAACAACAACTAGATAAAGTGAAAAGAATTAACTTAAATATAAGATACAACAATCCCAAACTTGGCCAATGTGTGACATATTACTTACATGCTCTCTTATGAATAGGACCAATATTAGCAATTTAAACAATCTTGCATCATTAAAAATAGAACAAGTAGCAACAAAATAACAAACTAGGCAATGAGCAAACTAGGCTTTGAAATAGTAATAACAACTAGATCTAAGTAAAAAGAATTAAGTTAAAAATAAGACACCACAATCCCAAACTTAGCCAATGTGTGCAATAGCAATAGTCAATTCATCACTAAAAATGACTGCTGTATACACATGAAAACTTGAGTGTAGCAATGACTTAACCAATTATACAAATGTATCAGTTATTGGCAATCATCATTCAAACTAATAGAAATTAGCACCAGATGCAATTCAAAACCCCAATAGCATATTACCATTTTTGGCTCCAATGATCTAACATTTTATCAAACCTCACATCATGCATTAAGTTGATAACATCTTCTAAATAGTGAAAGTGCAATGTCATACTATCAAAGGATGACCTATTCTAATTAACATCTACCATCCAGGGCACCAATGAAAATATTCAAGTGTGATAATGACCAATTCCACAAAAACAAGATTTCTATCGAGTAAAAAGCACACTCTTAGAACTAACTTCATATCAGTTACTATTTTTTTCTTATGGAAGTCAATCTAAATAATGCCAATAATACAGGAAAGGGCAGTTGGGTCAAAAGAAAATGACTAGTATCTCCATAAACACTATAGACAATCCCGACCCCATTTAGTTAAAACCCTAAAAGGTTAATAAATGAGTAGGCACATTTATTTGGGGGGGGGGGGAGGGAGAACAGTGTTTAGAGCATACATGATGATAGATGAAGCAAAGGCATTCTGGCATGAACCGCAAGTTTGCAGCTTCACCCCATATTAAAAGGTACAGACCCATGTACAATAATTTTCTCTGTTGCACTTCCTGCTGAATGGTGGGCAACCTGCAGATTTAAATATCAGGAAGAATTAAAGCAAAAATATGGGAAACCTATTTATGTTGATATTAACTTATTTCATAGCATGACTGCTTGATAATAGCTTAGCATCTCACCAAAGACTACTTTTGCGATCCAAGTACTTGCACCACTTTTTGTAGTTCTTAAAAAGTTTCTTCATCACTTCTGTCAATGCATGGTTATCCAACTGTGCAAGAAAAAAAGTCACAATTTTTATCCACATAAAAGCATCAAAATTCAAGCAAGATAAGATCCAAAACATTTTTAACAGACCCAGATCAAGAACTTAAAATCTTTGCTCATTGAGAAGTTAGGTTATGTCTGGAGGATTTACTTGTTTAATGCTTTCATGTGATAGTTCATAAATCATCACTACAGCTTTGATAATCTTTGCAAGTTAAAATTTTCAATAAATTTTCTCAATGCGCTTTATAACTCATTTTAGATATGATTTAATGAAAGATTTAAGATCAGAAACTGTAGAAAAACTTACAGCAGCTAGAAACTACTTAATGCATTAAATTACTTTTATTCAAGGAAAATTCTGTTATTTCCTACTAACCACACTTATTTTCCCTTTTTGACTTCTGATCAAAAGAAAAGATACCTATAAAATTATCTCTCTTACGAAAGGTCAAATACAGAATCTACTTAAAATTCAATTTTCAGTAGCTTACATAAAGAATTACCATGTCATACATTTAGCGCTTCTAATTTTCAAATCAATGCTTAATTTATTTCAATTTAACAAACAGCAACTATAACAATTTTGGCAGAAAAGGAAAAACCATATCACTCGCTTAGTAGTGCCAAGAATGACACTACACAAGGACTTCAATAGAGATCTAGGAGATAAGGTTGCAAATTTATCTTGAAAGAAAAAAAAATGGAGAGAGAAAACATAATTATATACTAACATCAGTTAATATCAATTATATTGAGAGAGAGAAGAGAGAGAGAGAGAGAGAGAGAGAGAGAGAGAGAGAGAAAGAGAGAGAGAGAGAGCACATATGCACATACACACACACATAGAACTAATAA